>OY728123.1:789551868-790801868 GCA_963277665.1 Viscum album | reverse complement strand
TAATTTTATAAAATATAGTGGGTTTATTCATTAACTTATTCTCATTAAATAAAAAAATGTCAAATAAATTTGATAATATTGTTTTTAAGAAATCCAAGGCTCCATTCGATTCAATTTTTATAATTTTAATGAAAATTGGTAGAGTCAATGAAAAACATGAGTATTCTAGTAAAAATAGTTCTTTAATGTGTGCAAGAAATTATACTAGGCCCAATATTTCTTTTTCATTATATACAATGACTGCATTTACTATTAATAATACTATGGATCATTGGAATTGTATAATGAGAATATTTATATAATTTTGGATGAACAGATATTTATGTTTATACTAACATGATTGTCCTTACATATTAGGAGGATACACCAATGTGAGTTGGATTACATGTATTGGTGATAACCAATCCATATCAGGGTTGATTTTTACTCATGTAATTTTTGTTGTTTCTTGGGAGAAAAAAACTTTTATTTCACATTTGACCACGGTGTTGAGTTTTATCAACTAAAAATCATATTGAAATGAAGATTAATATATTATGAGTATATTATTTGATAATATATCGTGGCATAGACTGATGCTTTCTATCACTATCAATTGTGATTGTGAAACTACTTTATCAAAGACATATAGTTTTATTTATAATGGGAAGTCTAGAAATGTATGTTTGAGACATGATTATGTGATAAAACTATTACAATATGGTTTCATAACAATTTTCTACAAGATATCTTGTTAAAACCTTGTATATATATTTAAAAAATATATTTTGAGAGAGACTATTTATACAACTATTGAAGATATTGGGTTAAAATACAAAGAATAGACCATTTTTTTAATCGAAACTAAACACCTTCTTTAGGTAGATTCTAATCAAATTCGTTAATGGGTAAAAAAACAAACAGATACTATTATTGATAATGAATTTTATAAATCCAACTACATGATTTCAATATAATCCATTATTAATATATGTTGAGTTAAAAACTCTAAAAAATTTATTAAAACTTGACGATTTATGTTTTCAAATAATAGAAACACATTGTAATATTTTGTCCAAGTGAACATATATGCAGTGTCACTTCTTACAGGTGTTAATGAGATTCCTCCATAGAGTGTTCATGAAATGTATATAAAGTCACAGAAAACAAATCACTCTAAAATGATATATTGGATGGAAATATCATTGTATGTATGATATCTCCAGTTCATCTTAATTATTAATAATTTTAAGGGTTTAAAAAATTGTAAATCTGATCCTACATTGAGATATTTATTCTAAGTAAAGGTTTAAATATAAAAATACATTTATTATGTATAATGATTGAGATGTGATCCAGAGAGTTATTATTTAATAAATAGAAAAATGAGATTTTTTTGAATTTTAATTGTGGCCACATTATAAAAGGATAAAGGAAAATGTTTAAATGATTGGAGGGAATTATTTTTTAGTTTTTGGAATCCCACAATGGTTTTGAATTTTTTATTTCCAAGTTCTTTCCATTATAAATTTTTTCCTTGGAAATAATTAATTTTTCATAATAAAATATATATTTCAAATTTATTTTAAATTAATTTAAATATATATTTTTAGAAAAATGTTTTATAATATATATATATTTATTTATATATTACCAAAATAAAACAAAAAAAATAAAATAAAATAGTTTTTAATAATAATGACTAATGATGAGATTACATGTGGTGATGGGATTTTGAAATTTGAAATTTGAAATCTGATTAGTTACCTACTCCCAAAATTTGACTTGTTTCAATGAATAAAAATGTATTTTGATCAAATTCGTGATATGGAATCATTTTGAATCACATCAGTTTTGATCTATAATTAATTAGGTTGTTGGGATCATTGAAAAGTCAATCTCCATGATCTGAAAGTATCTATTAATTTTTACCTAACTTTATCACAATGGTACTATTGAAATTTGTGTCAATAATTCCATAACCATTTTGAAATACATGAGGGAAATTTCCACTAATAACCCTACACCAATACGTGGGGGATGATAAAACCCTTTTTGAAAGTGAACTTGGTTCACTCATCAAGGTTCATTGCATTCTATCTTCTCTAGTATACCTCTTATTTTCACAATAATAAAAAGGTTTTATGATAATTTACAACCAAGAAGATGTATTTTGACACCCCAAAGTGATGAAACAATATGTGGTCAAGCTTAACCATTTTTATTGAAACACGTTTTTTAATGGAAAGTCAACATGAAGTTCCTCCATACTATATAATAGTTTTATTATACTCTAGAACTGAAAGATCCTTCCATTCCAATCAAGCTTTCTCCAAATCATTATGTTAATCTTGATGAAATAACTCAAGTCAAAAACATTCATTCAATGTGTAGAAAATGATTATCATGAATTTTAGTGTCATGGAAATATCCTAAACTCACTATGAAGTAGTCTTTATTACTAAATTTTTCAAATAAATCCCACTTGAGAGATATGGGATAAACATTATTTAAAGTAAATAAATATAAATAATAAGGATCCAATAAATTTCTTATTACAATGAATATTAACTTCATGATTGACAATAATAATAGGGTGTTGGATAAAATTCATGAGATACATGTTATACAAAACAATCTTTTTTCCCATAAAATTAATATACCATAATCTTTCAAAGATTGATAAATTATTTCAAAATTACCACTTATGTGTAAATAATTTCATAAATCACTCATTATAATGATTAAGGAAATTTCCTTTTATAAATTGAAACTTTTCTTCACATTGATGAAAAATTAATATTTATTGATGTGTGTATGACATCACAATTTGATAAATTTATTAATATTGTTGAGGGAAAGGAACCACTGAAAACTTCCTTACATATCAAGAATAAATTTCATCAATTCATAAATAATTAGAACCTATCTAATAATAAAGGATAGTTTATTATATATGCAAAATAGGGGAATTTTTCAATGGAATTTCATTATCAATAGATATGAGAAAATGCTACAAATATGATGACTGATGAAAATATAGTTGTGATGAAATTTGAATTTAATATGTCTTCAATGATTATGGGATAATGTCTTCATTATTGGTATATGGTGCATGTGTTCATGTATTGTTCAATGTTCAGAACATTTGATAAACATACAATCATAAAGGAATTTCACCATTGAAATAACATATGCATCAATGTAATCAGTAAATTATGTAAGGAATCAACCTTATACTATAAAAATTCTAGTTATTTTAAAATAATAAATAACTTTATTTTCCAAAATATTACTTAAGTTTAGAGTTTCATACAATTAGGACAAATTATTACATTGTAAAATCATACATTACAATTGGATACTTATACTATGTATGCATTATTTTCCACCAAAGGAAACCCTTTTAAAATAAAATATGTTTTATTTTCATGAAATATCTTCAAAAAATTTATCATGATCTCATAATTATAGACACTCTTCTTTAAAATCTTGCAAAAACATTTTAAAAATGTGGGATGAGCACAAAAATCTCAATAAGGGACATGTGATGAAATAAATAAATCATTAGTCTATAAATAATTATAAAATTTTCCTTTTTCAAAAATAATATTTGGGATCAAAATAAACATTTTATTACCCATGAAATCACATTTTCTTCCCAAATAATTACATAAAAATTTTAATAAGAAATATTAAATGAAACTAAATCCTATAATGGTTTCTTTGAAAATCAGACAAGATCTTGAAAATGTTTTCACAGAGTTATTATTTTTACCTTTAATAAGTGAAATATACTTTCTTTTGAACTTATACCTGACAAAATATCTTCTAAAAACATTGTATTTCTATTAAATCATAGCATGCACAAATAGGAAACATAGGGAATCATTTTATTATCATACTTACTTATTATGTAACCCTCACAGAACCACCCATATTTTTTATAATTGAACTACCCTTAATTATAAAAAAATATCATAAACTATAACATAATCAAAAAACATGAATACCTATATCATTAAAAAATTTCTTGGGGACAATCACTTCTTTTAAAAGAATAATGCACACATACAAAGGGAAAAATTTTATTTGAAAATAACAATGTAATATTTTATATATTTATTCAAAACATTAATTCATCGTTAAATTAGGAATATCCACTAATTCCGTATAATTTAAAAACCGTCCTTTTTTACTTTTATAAAAAGAAATGTAAAAGTATATTTTTATAAGATATTCCTTTACATAAAACCATAAAAAAATTCATTTTCAAAAAAAATTGTGAGAAATTATAAAATTTCCATTTTAAAGTATTCATTTACATATAAATAAATTAAAAAAACATTTTAAAAATATGGTATTTATAGGGAAATATTTAGAAATTAAATATTTAAAACTTTTAAAAAGATATTTTTTAGTCAAATAATCACTTACCTTTGCTCTGATTCATCATGTATGTTTTTAGCTACCTAAATAATAAAATTAGGTTAATTTATAATTTGTTGAGAACATTGATCATGTTTATTATTCCATTAATATCAGTAATTTTTATGTTATGTACAAGTACATAAACATTTAAAATCATGTCATCTGTTTTTAAAATAATAGATACCTAAGTCCAAAATAGATTTGACAAGTCGACTATGCTTAAAGAGGTAATCATTCAAACATATTCTGAATAATATTCATGACATAATTAAAATTATTATACATAAATTGTAATTTTAAATAAATACATGAAACATGGTTATGAAATATGAACTATGTAATAATGAAGGAGATGGTAGGTCTTATATACTCATGAGTAACGTTTCAGTTTTTCAACGATCATTATGGAAAGAAGGTAAGTATAATATAATAATTAAGGAATTATAATAATATATTAAATATGATATTATTTATTTAAATATGATTATATATATTCATCTTATGTTGTGATGAAAACAAATCACATCGCTTATTGGAGGTGGTAGTCCACATGTATGCACGGACGACATTATCAATTTTCTGTGCATGGAAAGGGAAGAACTTAAATGGAATACTATATGTGAATAATGATATATTCTTCATGAATATCATATATTAAACATAATTAGAACATTATAAATAGTTCTAATATATGTTTATTAAAAACAGATTACATTGGTTCATGAGATGGTAGTTCATCATATACATGAAGGATGAATTATTTTTCAATTTGGTTGAAGTGGAGGTGGATATGGGTCATTCCTCTTACATAATAACATATAATTATATATATATATGATATTTTAGTAATTATTTAATCAGGTGTGAATAATATTTGGAGGTGTTGGAATAAGAAACAAAACTAAAATAATCGAATAAGACTATACCTCTTCTTTGGAAACCCTCCATCGATTAACACCTTAAAATAACTAGGGTAGGTATTCTTCCTAAAAATATAATTATATAATAAGGAATGGGATTCTTGGAAAGTATTATGTTAGATATTGGATAATACAAAAGGGTTTTTATGTGTGAATAAATGAGAAGAAGAGGTTCCATTTTATAATAGATGAGATTAGCACTCTTGAAGTTTTTCAAAATATTAAATTAATATAACTTAATTTTCAACTATTATGGATAAAAACTGATTTATTTAAAATATA
This sequence comes from Viscum album, assembly GCA_963277665.1. NCBI lineage: Eukaryota > Viridiplantae > Streptophyta > Magnoliopsida > Santalales > Viscaceae > Viscum > Viscum album. The sequence continues at coordinate 790,796,256 of OY728123.1, read as the reverse complement.
AGATTATTATGTGTCTAACTAATCTGAAATAATTATTTTTATATATTTTTAGGTCACTTTTATACCCTTTTCATTTATTTTTTACACTTATTTAACCCCTTTAACTTTTATTCTAACAACATTGATTTTTAATCTTTGAGGGTCAATATTATTACTATAAAAGGAAAAAGGCCAGAAATTGTATAATGGTTAATATTTTGAACATTATACTATTAATTTTTTCTAATTTATATTTTAAATGATTTTATATCATTTATTAAAATATTATTTATTTTAAAATATCGTTAATGTTAATTTTTGAACTATTCATTACTTTGACTTTTAAAAATGAAAATAAAACATGATAACTTAGAAAAAAGATATTTTATTATATACCTAAAATGTAAAAGTAATATATAAAATTCAATAATTATATAAGTCCCCAGCCTTAAACCTTACTTAATCTTGAGGTATTACAAGATTACACATTGAGGATCTTTTCAGGTTTAGAGTTTTAGTGAATTAGAACATAAAACTTGCATTTCATTCAACATTTAAACAAAGTGGTTACATAATAGATAGTATTCATTTTTTCCATCAACGGAAAAATATTTAAAATAAAACATGGATTCTTTCTTGACATTTCCTTGACACTATCATCATATCATGTACCATTCCCTTGACCTGTGAAAAACATTTCAAAAAACTTGGGATGAGCATAAAAAGCACAATATGTGTTATAAAAATATGGAAAGGAAACATGAGTTCATATATACATAAGAATGAAATCATACATTACCCATAAAACATAAGTACTTTAACATACCTCATCAAATAATGAATAAATCATAGAAATCATAAGACATAAAGGTAACTTGAGTCATTCATAACATTCTTACGTAGGGAGTAACCCTCTTGGTTATGTTTGGAATACCCATCACAGTATATTTCCTAAATATCTTCAGAGAAACCTTAACGTTTCACTCATTCGCGTTACCCAATGCATTGGAGAGCTATATCGGGCTCACCCGCCCTTAGTTTATCACGGAACCACCTGTCTTCATAACAATGCCCAAGAACGATAACAAAATTGTATCACATAAAACATGCATAAAGGAAACATAACATTTCCACATTTCAATCACAAGATATCAATACAACACATTGATATAATAAAAACATTATGAAAACCATTTTCAATACCAAAATAAAAGAAAAGTAAAACTTGGTATTTATTTTTCATTTAAAAAAAAGGTATGGCTTGTAGAGGAAGCCAAAACTCAAATAATGGTCACGTCGGCGAAGAAGTCGTTGTCACCGCATACATATGACAAAAAAACATTCCCTTTTGTCGTTTAGTAAAAGCAAAGTATAAAATAAGATTCTTTTTGAAATATCATAAAAGTCAAAGGGCTTTATACACCGTATAAAATAAAGTTGTGTATAAAACAAAATATTCCTCAATGAAAGAAGATTGAGACGAAGTCCCATACCTCAGGTCCGACTTGACTCGATCGTTCTTTAATGTCTTGAATAATAAAATTTAGTTAATTTCAACTTTCTTAAGAACCTTTTTCAAGTTCATTATTCCTTTTATATAACTTACTACCATGTTATGAACATTATGTAATTATTTAAGTTAATAATGGTCGTTTTGTTGATCATTGGAACTTGAGTCAAAAGTGAACTTCTTATATTTACAAGTTGTTCACGTAGTCAAATATCCATTATCTCAATAATGATATTCATGATGTGGATTACATATATTTCATATATATCCATTATATACATGCATTTATAATATTACATAATCATTTAGAGGTAAGAAATGAAATGCACTGTTCATGGAGACGGTAAGACGTACGTACACATGAACGCTACTTTCATTTCTATTTCGGATTTTATGGAATGAAATAATAATGATATAAAGGTATATTATAATTCCATTATAATATCATATATTATATCATAACTCCATCCTTTATATGTCCCACATATGGTATTAACAAATCAAATCACTTTGAGGGGGCGGTAGTCCGCACTTCCTTAAATGAAGATATTGCGTTTACCCATAATGGAAACCATAAAAGTATGCCAAAAATGAAAAATACAGGAGATTAAGGAATCCATAAACATATTATATATCATATATAAATATAGTGTCATCTTAATGGCCACCTTTGAAGGTGTTAAAAGAATGTTGAACAATCATCATTTCGGGAGGCAGAAATTCGCCATCCATGGAAACAGTATGTTCTCTAACCATTAGATGTAGGTGTGTGTAATTTTAGCGTGAATCATTCTAATAAAAACATCCTAGTATATGGAAAATACTGGTGTTGTTACAAAATAAATAAATAAAAAGAGTTTAGGGGTTGGAGAAGAAAAATAAAACAAAAGAACCCAAGTGAAGACATTACCTTAACAATGGGTAACCATTTTGGATTTGAGCTCAAAGGCATACTTGGGAAGACTTCTGCCCAAAGTGAGGCTTCTAAGAGTTAGATAGGGATTTTTAGAGACAATATTTGTAGGGGTGGGCTGAGCCAAAGGCTTTGGAACTGTGGGTATGGTGGTAGAGGTGGGGGCCTTTTATAAGAGGAGAGGAGGGGTACTCTTGGAAAGTAAAGAAATGTTACTTTATTTTAAAATGAGTTTTGGATTTAAAATGTCCCACATTGATATAATTAGAGTATAAGGTGATATGGGTTCTAAATATACCCATCCAATAGGTTTTTTACAAGTTTAGGTCTTTGATTTTACATTATATTTTCATTTTATTTAAATTGTTAAATAATGAGGTAATCGCTGCATCATCATGATGTCATAAATAATTTAATTTATTTAATGTCTAAAAATGATAACAAAAATAATATGATGTAGGAAATATTTTTATATTTCCAATTACTATTTATAGTCAAAAATATGACTTGTATAACCCCATTTAAAAATCGTTTTAGTAAAACAACTCATGTTTGTGTCATTTTAATTTTAACATTAAATAAAAAGATATTAATGTCATTTTCCTACCAAAGAGGCTCCATGGGGTCCCCAAGTTGACCCATGGCTTGTCTTGGTCTGCCATGAAACATCCAATAAGGGTAGGACATGTGTATAGGTATTTTCATTTTATTATAATATCATTTTTGCCTTAAATTGAACTAATTACCTCTAATCGCGATTAAAAACTTAATAAGTTACTATTCACCAAACTATTATTTTAATCCCATTGAACCAAATTTTACTTATTAATGACTACCATGTATGTAGGATTTTTGGAATTCAAAACACAGAGGTGGTAAAGTTTCATTTATATGGAAAATCAGTTTTTATAAGTACTACTTATTTGTTTCACTATTCATCAAAAATTGAAGTTGTTCAGAAAAATACCAAAACTTCACCCTAAGCTATATTTGATATTCCGAATTCAAAAATGATGTCTATTTTACAAAATTAAGAACATATTAGTTACATTAATTAATTTAATAATTAATTCCCGTTGTCATGACAAATAGCGTGTTTTTATGAAACAATATATATCAAAAGATTGACACTAGTTTAAGTCCTATTTCAAAGTTAAATTAATTCCAATGTCCACCATTAGATTAAATGGTAAAAATATATTCTATTTACACTTTAAGACCAATTAAAAAGATAATCTAACTATATAAATAAATTAGACTAAAAAGTGGTTTTGAATTAAAATACAACACTTTTCACTATTCATTAAAAAATGAACATTATCAAAAAAATACCAGAAATTTATCCAAAATAAATTTCAATGTCCCAATCATAAAGAATAAGTTTATTTTGACAAATATAGCTTATAAAATTGTCAAAAGATATATTTAAAAATGGTTCGCCATTAAAAGGCTTTAAAACAATCTTTTAAAAATACTAGAGTATTCCAGGCGTTAGGTTGGATTTATTCTCATTTTAAGCTTAAAAAACACTATCTAATTGATAAATAAACATAGATAAAAATATTTATTATTCATTACTTACTTGGGATGTTACATCCTTCCCCCCTTTAGAAAATTGCATCCCCGCAATTTATTTACTTATCGAATAAGTGGGGGTATTTATCCCTCATAGCATTTTCAGATTCCCACATTGCCTCTTCAACCATATGGTTTTTCCACAAAACCTTTACCTGGTGAATTACCTTATTTCGCAACACTTGCTCCCTTCGTTCAAGAATCTGGAATGGTTATTCTTCATAAGATAGGTTCTCTTCCAACTGAACTACCTCTGGACTCAAAACATGAGATGGATCTGGCATGTACTTTCTCAACATTGAAACATGAAAAACATTGTGTACCTGAGATAAACTCAGAGGTAAATCCACTTGGTAAGAAAATGATCTAACTCTCTCCAGAATTTCATATGGTCAAATGAACCTTGGACTCATCTTTCATTTCTTACCAAATCGCATCACACTTTTCCATGGTGATACTTTGAGAAAAACATGATCACCTACCTCAAAAGAGAGATATTTCCTCCTGTTGTATGCATAACTCTTATGCCTATTCTGAGCTATTCTCATGTGTTTCTATATCAGCTGAACTTATTCTGCCAACTCTTCTACCAATTCTTGTCCCATCAACTTCCTTTTACCCACTTCATCCCGGAAAGCTGGAGTTCGACACAGCTTCCTATATAACGCCTCAAACGGTGCCATCTGTATACTAGAATAAAAACTATTATTATAAAAAAAATCAACCAAAGAATGATGTTGGTCCCAACATCCCTGATAATCCATAGAACAAGCACGTAGCATATCCTCTAAAGTCTGGATCATTCGTTCTGACTGCCCATCTGATTGAGGATGAAAAGCTGTACTAAAATTTAAGTCAGTACCCAACGACTTCTAAAGGTCTTTCCAAAAGTTAGATGTGAACCTGGGATCCCGATCAGATACAATGGAGAGAGGAACTCCATGTAACCTGAATATATCATTAATATACAAACGAGAAAGTTGATCTAGGGAAAAAGTATCTCGTATAGCATGGAAATGAGCAGATTTAGTCAAGCGATTAAAAATAACCCAGATTGCATTATTACCTCGAGGTGTCTTCGGCAATCCCACAACAAAGTCCATGGATATATTTTCCCATTTCCACTTTGGCACTGGTAAAGGATGAAACATCCCTTTTGGTAACTGACGCTCTGCTTTAACCTGCTGACAAGTCAAACACTTCACAGTAAAATCAACAATATCTCTTTTCATCCCTTCTCACCAGTAATACTCCTGCAGATCTCTGTATATCTTAGTACTACAAGGATGAACTGAAAACGGAGAAATATGAGCTTCACATAACAACTCTCTCTTCAACTGTGAATCACAAGGCACGCACAATATCTTCCCAAATATTAAAACACAATCATTATCAATTTTGAATTCAGGAAACTTACCCTTCTGAACCAGTTCTACCTTTTTCTGCAATGCACTATCTTGCTTCTTTGCTTTCTTGATTCTGTCTGATAGAGGTGATTTCACTAATACCTGAAACGAAACATAAGTACATCTTGTACCAACAACTTCTATGCCAAATTTCATCAAATCCTTAACCAAAGGATCACGTTCCAAACACAACATTGTTAACAAAGCATTACTTTTTCGACTCAAAGAATCAGCCACTTTATTTTCTTTTCTCGGATGGTAATGAATTGTACAACCATAATCCTTGATTAATTATAGCCACCTCCTCTGTCTCATGTTCAATTCTTTCTGAGTGGATATATACTTTAAACTTTTGTGATCAGTATATATTTCACACTTTACTCCATACAAATGATGCCTCTAAATTTTTAGAGCAAAAACAACAGCAGCTAATTCCAAATCATGTGTAGGGTAATTTACCTCATGAGTTTTCAACTGACATTAAGCATATGCAATTACCTGATCATTCTGTATAAGGACACAACCAAGTCCCTTAAACAAAGAATCACTGTATATAAAAAACTCACCATTCCTGGAAGAAAGTTCCCAAACTGGAGCATTCACCAATCTTCTTTTCAACTTCTGAAAACAATCATGACATTCTTTTGTACAGATAAACTTAACACCCTTCCTAGTTAGCTTAGTCATTGGACTAGATAACCGTGAAAAAATTTCAACAAACCTTCGGTAATAGCCTGCCAAACCAAGAAAACTAAGAATCTCAGTTACATTTGTGGGTCTTGGCCATTCTTCCACAACCTTTTTTTTGCAGGATCAACAGTTATTCCATCTTTAGAAACAATGTGACCATGGAAAGAAATTTGTTGCAACCAAAACTCACACTTTCTGAATTTACCGTACAATTTCTTTTCTTTTAAGGTTTGAAAAATAACCCTTAAATGTCTTTCATGCTCCTCTTTACTTTTAGAAAACACCAAAATATCATCAATAAAAACAACCAACATTTTTCACCTGAGTCAACTGAGCCCTCACTGCAACAAACTAGTTAGTTATGATTCTGACAATCTCAGGACACTGATTTGAAAGGTCATTTCCCTCTGTATGCCTTCCCATAAAATCTGCTCTGTTTCCTCTATGGAAAACCATTCTGAACACAGAAATATCTTAGGCGAAGCAACATGGTAATCTTCAAATGCTATATCATTTCAATTTGACCATAAAAAAATATTTTGGGATAATCATTTAATAAAATTCTAACTCCTAAAGTTATCTAAACTGACCTTTGATAACAACTATAAGGCCCCATCCTTAAACCTTACTTAATCTTGAGTTATTACAAGATTACACATTGAGGATCTTTTCAGGTTTAGAGTTTTATAGAATTAGAACATAAAACATGCATTTCATTCCACATTTAAACAATGTGGTTACATAAAAGATAGTATTCATTTTTCCCATTAACGGAAAAATATTTAAAATAAAACATGGATTCTTTCTTGACACTTCATTGAAACTATCATCATATCATGTACCATTCCCTTGACCTATGAAAAACATTTCAAAAAACATGGGATGAGCATAAAAAGATCAGTATGGGTTATAAAAATATGGAAAGGAAACATGAGTTCATATATACATAAGAATGAAATCATACTTTACCAATAAAACCTAAGCACTTTAACATACCTCATCAAATCATGAATAAGTCATAGAATTCATATGACATAAAGGTAACTTGAGGCATTCATAACATTATTACGTAGGGAGTAACCCTCTTGGTTACGTTTGGAATACCCATCACAGTATATTACCTAAATCTCTTCGGAGAAACCTTAACGATTCACTCCTTCGTGTTACCCAATGCATTGGAGAGCTATATCGGGCTCACCCGCCCTTAGTTTATCACAGAACCACCCGTCTTCATAACAATTCCCAAGAACCATAACATAATCATATCACATAAACCATGCATAAAGGAAACATAACATTTCCACATTTCAATCACAAGAAATCAATACAACACATTGATATAATAAAAACATTATAAAAACCTTTTTTAATACCAAAATAAAAGAAAAGTAAAACATGGTATTTATTTTTCATTTAAAAAAAAGGTATGGCTTGTAGAGGAAACCAAAACACAAAAAATGGTCACGGCGGCGGAGAAGTAATTGTCGCCGCATACGTACGACAAAAAAACATTCCCTTTTGTCGTTTAATAAATGCTTCGTATAAAAAAATATTCCTTTTGAATAATTGTAAAAGTCAAAGGGGTTTATACACCATATAAAAGAAAATTGTGTATAACACAAAATATGCCTCAATGAAAGGAGATTGAGACGAAGTCCCATACCTCAGGTCCGACTTGACTCGATCGTTCTTTAATGTCCTGAATAATAAACTTGAGTTAATTTCTACTTGCATAAGAACCTTTTTGAAGTTCATTATTCCTTTTATATCACTTATTACCATGTTATGAACATTATGTAATTATTTAAGTTAATAATGGTCATTTTGTTGATCATTGTTACTTGAGTCAAAAGTGAACTTCTTATATTTACAAGTTGTTCACGTAGTCTAATATCCATTATCTCACTAATGATATTCAAGATGTAGATGCCATATATTTCATATATATCCAGTATATACATGCATTTATAATATTACATAATCATTTAGAGGTAAGAAATGAAATGCATCGTTCATGGAGACGGTAAGCCGTACGTACGCATGAACGCTACTTTCATTTCTATTTCGTATTTTATGGAATGGAATCATAATGATATAAAGGTATATTATAATTCCAGTATAATATCATATATAATATCATAACTCCATCCTTTATATGTCCCACATATGTTATTAACGAATCAAATCACTTTGAGGGGGCGGTAGTCTGCACTTCCTTAAATGAAGATATCGCGTTTACCCATAATGGAAACCATAAAGGTATGCCCAAAATGAAAAATAAAGAAGCTTAAGGAAAACATAAACATATTATATATCATATATAAATATATTTTCATCTTAATTTCCACCTTTTAAGGTGTTAAAAGAATGTTGAACAATCATCGTTTCAGGAGGCAGAAATTCGTCATCCACAGAAATAGTATGTTCTTTAACAATTAGATGTAGGTGTGTGTAAGTGTATCTAGAATAATTCTTATAAAAACATCCTAGTATATGGAAAATACTGGTGTTTTTAGAAAATAAATTATTAAAAAGAGTTTAGGGGGTTGGAGAAGCAAAATAAAACAAAAGAACACAAGTGAAGACATTGCCTTAAAAACGGGTAACCCTTTTGGATTTGAGCTCAAAGGATTACTTGGGAAGACTTCTTCCCAAAGTGAGTCTTCTAAGAGTTAGATAGGTATGTGGAGAGACAAAATGTGCAGGGGTTGGCTGATCCAAAGGCTTTGGATGTGTGGGTATGGTGGTAGAGGTGGGGGCCTTTTATAAGAGGAGAGGAGGGGTACTCTTGGAAAGTAAAGAAATGTTACTTTATTTTAAAATGGGTATCGGATTTAAAAGGTCCTACATTGATATAATTCGAGTATAAGGTGATAAGGGTTCTAAATATACCCATAAAATAGGGTTTTGATAAGTGTAGGTCTTATATTTTACAATATCTTTTCATTTTATTTAAATCGTTAAATAATGAGGTAATAGCTGCATCATCATGATGTCATAAATAATTTAATTTATTTAATGTCTAAAAATTATAAAAAAAACTATTATGATGTAAGAAATCTTTTTATCTTTCCAATTACTATTTATACTAAAAAATATGACTTGTATAACCCCATTTAAAAATTGTTTTAGTAAAACAACTCAGGTTTGTGTCATTTTAATTTTAACATTAAATAAAAATATATTAATGTCATTTTCCTACCAAAGTGGCTCCATGGGGTCCCCAAGTTGACCCATGGCTTTTCTGGGTCGGCTATGACACATCCAATAAGGTTAGGACATGTTTCTAGGTATTTTCATTTTATTATAATATCATTTTTTCCTTAAATTTTACTAATTTCCTCTAATCACGATTAAAAACTTAATAAGTTACTATTCACCAAAAAATTATTTTAATCCCATTGAACCACATTTTACTTCTTAATGAAAACCATGTATGTCAGATTTTTGAAATTCAAAACACAGAGGTGGTAAAATTTCATTTAAATGGAAAATCAGTTTTTATAAGTACCACTTAGTGGTTTCATTATTCATCAAAAATTGAAGTTCTTCAGAAAAATACCAAAACATCACCCTAAGCAATATTTGAAATTCCAAATTCAAAAATGATGTCTATTTTACAAAATTTAAAACATATTAGTTACATTAATTAATTTAATAATTAATTCCCGTTGTCATGACAAATAGCGTGTTTTTATGAAACAATATATATCAAAAGATTGACACTAGTTTAAGTCCAATTTCAAAGTGAAATTAATTCCAATGTCCACCATTGGATTACATGGTAAAAATATATTCTATTTACACTTTAAAACCAATTAAAAATATAATCTAACTATATAAATAAATTAGATTAAAAAGTGGTTTTGAATTAAAATACAACACTTTTCACTATTCATTAAAAAATGAACATTATCAGAAAAATACCAGAAATTTATCCAAAGTAAATTTCAATATCCCAATCATAAAAAATAAGTTTATTTTGACAAATATATCTTATAAAATTTTCAAAAGATAGATTTAAAAATGGTTCGCCATCAAAAGGCGGTAAAACAATCTTTTAAAAATAATAGAGTATTACATGCTTTAGATTGGATTTATTCTCATTTTAAGCCTCAAAACACTATCTAATTCATAAATAGGCATAGATAAAAATATTTATTATTCATTACTTACTTGGGATGTTACATATTACATTTAGTGTCTCATATTATATTAATTTTAATACTTTTAACATCATTAATTTTGTTTTTCCATAATTAAATAATTACGACATCAATGTTGTGAAAACATTTATGGTAATTATTTATTCAATAAAAATTATAAATAAAATACAATGTCAAAGATAAATATATTATATTTAAAAATAATATATATAGTCAAACATGTCTTTGGCATAACACAATATTAAAAATATTTTACTTCTTAAAAATATGAGTTTTCTATGTTTATCGTTTCTTTAAACAAAATATTATAAAGGTCCTAATCTAATCCACGTGAACATAAATAATCATATAACTAGACCTTGAATGAATATGGATGGATATTAATCATTTAGTAAAATGTGTTAAGTTTTATGGTCATTTTATAGTCCTTGTCAGTTTTATTATTTCCTTTACTTACCTGATTTTCACTTTACTGTTGTAAAATAAATTCAAAAATTACTATACATATTGTCCAAAAATAAAAGTGAACTATTTTATAAATTTAGACCTCATCATTTAAAATATGGAATTATGTTTCAATAATTAAATAACATTATTTTCATGATTTAATTTAAAATTAAATCAATAAAACACAATGAATAACATTTTTTTAAAAACCCCTTTTTAAAAATAAAATGTTTATATACTAAATTTAAGAATAAAATCCATTTCAAAACCCACAATGAAATTATCTTAAATAAAAAATTATCAAATTAAAATTTTAAAATAATTAAGAATATAATTTTAATTTCATATTACTTGAAAAAAATAAAATTTTTCGTAAAAATCAATATTTTCACTAGTCATTGAAAAATAAAACATTTCATAAATGTCTCAAAATTTCACCAAAATATAATTTTTATATTCTTATTTAAAAAATTATATATATTTAATTAAATAAAATTGCTAAATATTTTGGATATTAATTATATTGTTCTCTCACTAAAGCAATAAAAATCATTCTTAAAGAAAGTGCATTTGAAAAAATAATGACTTTACTAAAATTAATGTCTTAATTTTATAAGAAATGATTAATACATTATTAATGAGTATGGAAATTTTATATTTCATAATTAATTTATTACTATCCATTATCAATAATTTAATAGCTTGGTTATATTAGTCATATAAGAGAAATATTTAGTTATTCATTTAAGATTAGTGTTGTATATCTTATACGCTATTGAACATAGAATTTCATTTTAAAAACTCAACACGAAACATTCTCTACCCCCTTTTCAAATTTCATCATCTCACTTTTTAATTTGGTCTTGGAAACTATGGTTTGACTTTTCAAAATACCTTTATTGAAATCCAACATTGGAAAAGGGATTAATAAATCAACCACTTTAAAAGAATAGAAGGTGAGTAATAAGGTCATCTGGAATAACACATAACTAGGTTACCATGTAGAAAAATCATGTAAATAAAAGATAGATTATAACACCCATTTAATGAGAGAGGGTGATATTGAACATGGTCATGAGAATTTGAAAAATCAAAAAACCCTAAAATTTTGATGGGTTAAAAGGTCATTAATTTCCTAGTAAGATAAGTAAACAGATAATGTTTTTATTTCAAGAAACTTTTTATATATTTGAGGAATTAATTTTCCTAACTATCTAATAAAATGATTAAATATACTTACTTGACAATTATAGTATCATCCATTAATCAATTTTAACAAAAAAATTATATTTGTTTCCAAACTCTTAGTATTCAATATGAATTTTTCATGCCTAAAGCATTAGAATCAATTTATATGGATTAACAAACCATAAAAAGACCAAAATATATTCATCCTATGTTTTTTCATTAAACAAAAATTTTAGAATAAGATAAGATAATTCCCTAAAAACAATTAAATAAAAAACTACCTTAATCGCAAAAATTCAATAGTAATATTAATAGTCTAACTTAGATAATTCGATAAATAATTTTCCATTAAATTCTGTAAAAATATTCTAGACTAAATTAAAACCCAAAAATAATATGTAAATTTTCACATATTCTTCCAATATAATTTTAATATTTATATCCAAAAAATATCAATTACTCGTATACTAAAAGGTATATACCCAAATCATTTAATCTCCAAGATAATATAATTTTTTTCCTATATCATATATCCCTAAAAGGACAATTCAGCCTTTATTCCCCAAATAAATTCTCATAGTATTATTTTAACCTTATTCCCATAATGCTACCCAAAATTATAGTGATCTTCTTCCAGAATAACATTAATCACATAATCATCAAACAATTTTTCAATCCCATGGTATTCTATAAGATAAAATATTTTTTTACCAAAACAAATTGTTATTAATCTATATAATAATTTATCTAAATATAAATTTTATTAATAACCAATAATTTTTGTAGGCCATTGTTAGGTGATGCACCCTTTTCCCCCATGGTTGTGGCATCAAACCTTACAGCCTTACCGAATGTGAGAGGTTGTCACATAGTTTGAATGATTTCCTTCTTTAAAACTATATAATTATTATAACATTACTAAAAATATTATAAAATCCTCAAAATACGATTAATATATTTAATAATAATGAAATATTTTAACCTCAAAGGTTACCTCATTCTTTTCATTTTGTATCCCAAAACACAATAATGCATAATTACCTCAAAAAATAAATGACTCCAAAAATACCATTAGTCACAATAAAATTACAAAACTTAAATACTCAAAAGAGGATTCTAATACATTGAAATTATGATAAAATTTTGATTATAAACCTATAATGTTATACATAACTCTTAATAAATGATCTCAAGAGAATAAACTAATCTTCAATGTTATTTAAACCCTACTCTCATACCAAATGCAAGGACCTGACCTTATGCAATATATATTCTAGTTATATTAAAACTAGAAATAAACTTATTTTCCAAAAGATATCTTATGTTTATTGTTTTATATAATTATTAAAAACTATTACATAGTAAACTCATACATTACAGGAGAACACTTAAACTCAGTATACATTTTTTACCCCAATGGAAACCCATTTAAAATAAAGCATGTTTTCTTTTCATAACATATCTTCACAAATTTGATCAGTACCTAATATATTTCTTTAATATTCTTTAAATCCAATTTAAAAACATTTATACAAAATGGTAAAAGAAAAAAAATCTTAGTATGGTACATAAAAAATAATTAATATACCATTATATCATAAAATATTATTAAAATTTTCCTTTTTCAAACATAAAAATTGGGATCAAAATAATCATTTTCCTTCCAAAGAAATCACTTTTACTTCCCAAATATTTCCATAAAACATTTAATAACAATTATTTATGAAACAATAAAACCCAAAATGGTTTCTTTTTAAAAATTACTAAATCCTAAAAACTATTCCATGTAGTGGTACTTTTCACCCATAAGAAGTGACATATACTTTCCTTTAAACATAAACCCAATAACCTCTCTTGTAAAAACATGGTATTTATATAAAATCATATCACATGTAAATAAAACATATAGGTGATTTGGGGCATCATTTTCTTATCGTACTTAATTATTATATAAGCCTCATGGATACCATATGATGTAACCCTCACGGCTACCATGAAATAATCCTCACTGTTATTCTTGGATGTAACTATTGTAGTTACACATGGAATAATCATAAAAATAAAATTCCAACATAAACACACCTAATTAATTGGAGGGATATCAAATACCCACCCATATTTTTTTATAATAGAACAACCGATCATCATATAAAATTTCCAAGAACTATAGCACAATCATAGAACATGAATTTTTCTATAATAAAAATATTTCTTGAGAAAATCACATATTTTAATTGAATAGTTTGCACATTCATAGGGAAAAAATATCATTTAAAATAACCATGTATTATTTTATTTAATACTTTAAGACATTAAGTCTTTGTGAAATTGGGAAAATATTCTCATGTTGTAAAAGTTAGAAAAACAATCTTTTTCACTTTTGAAAAATAAAACATTAAAAGATGATTTTTAAAAGAGGTTCCCTTACATAAACCATTAAAAATATTACATTTGGAAAAAATTGAATAGAAATTATATAATTAAAAATTTAAATCATTAATTTAAAAATTAATAAATTTATAAAAATCTATTTAAAAACATGGGCATCAAAATGAAATATTTAGAAAATAAATATTTTAATCTTTTAAAAATAGAGTTTTTTGTTATAGAGTCCCTTATCATGAGTCTAACTCATCACATATGTTCATTGTATTTTTACATAATAAACACAGTCTAATTTATAATTTATAGAGATATTTTTTAATGTTTATTATTATTTTTATATCTTTCATTTATATATTATATACAATTAATTAATCATTTATTTTCATGTAGGATGTTTTGATGATATTTGATACCTGAGTTCAAAATGGATTTCGTAAGTCGACTATGGTCAAAGTGGTCATAATTTCATAATATACAAAATAATATTCATGATACAATTATAATTTTATACATAAATTATAATTTTAAATAAAACCAATAAATATGGTTTAGAAAAATTAACTACGTTGAAATCATAGAGACGATATGCCAAACATACACATAAGTAATGTATCTATTTTTCAATGATCATTTTGAAAATTAGGTAAGTATAATTTTATATTTATAGACTTCTAATAATATCTGAAATATGATATTATATCTTTATATATATATATATATCATTAATTTGATGTGGTGATGAAAAATAATCACATCACTTCATGGAGGTCATAGTCGCCACATACGTGGGCATTTTTTAAAACACTCTTACTGATAGATGGATCATTTTACCCTTGATAGAGAGACACCCAATCAATATCCCCTCTATGGATACCACACTAAAGAAGATAGTTCCGATCAAAAAAATGGTCAATGAGGATAAAACTGCACTCTTAGACTCCTGAATGCATTTTATTCCTTACAACCTACAAATCCACCATTTTATTTCAAAGGAGCTTCATAAATCATATTTTTTGAAGAAGTGATTAACATATTTTATACCAACATTAATCATATTATAGTAGATTACAATAATGGATATCTCCCTAATCTATCTATAATCCAAAAGATGATGGAGGTTATTGGATTTTATGGGGTTAAAATCTGTATCCTTGATCATTTTTGGGTTACTCTTCAATTCGATGATGTTGATGAATTTTATCGATGCTAGTATCGTGAATTATGGCTGATTTATGGTAAAATAATGGTTATCTACAAGTGGTATTCATTCATTATTGAGGGATATGAATCTTAGATCCTTATAGTCTGATTAGTCTGTGTAGGCTTACCCATTCATTTGTTTAATCAATATTCATATTCGTCTATTGTGAAGCTTATTAGAAAACCTATCAGGTTCAATTCTGCTACTCTATCACTTTTCAGACCCACTATAACCGACATGTGTATAGAATCTAATGTTTATAGGTAGTTTAATAAAGTTATTTGGATTATGTTTGGGTTAGAACAATTCTTTTGTTGTGTTTTCTATGAGTATATATTTACTTATTTATCTCTTGGTCTTCATTATGCTCATGTAGTTTCAAACTACAAGATTCCCAATATTTCATGCGCCCCAAAATCTCATGTGGAGTCCAATGGTGTTTAGTATCTGGGAGGGAATGGGGATGGTGAAAAACCATTCAATTCTAGGATAAAATATGATCGAGATGTTGTGAATTTTAGTAACCATCCAGTGGATACAAAATTATACTTGGGTAATGATGTAAAGAATAAATTAATGACTACATGGATTCCATTATAGATATTTACACTTAGTTCATTTTTGATTTTCTAAGATTTTCAAAAACTATTAGTTATAAATGGGTTTTCATAAATTAGTATGATTCTAATGGTAACATTCAGTATTTTAAAGAAAATATGAGTTGATTGAGGTTTTAGATAAAAATATGGGATTAAATATTTTGATACTTATGATCCAATTGCTCGAATTCCATCAATAAGGATTTTGTTTTCATTATTTTCATTTAATCATTTTTATGTCCATCAAATGGATGTTAGAGTAGATTTCTAATGGATCATTAAAAAATATTTACATGGAATAACCATGAGGGTATTATTACAAGGTAATGAAATGAAAGTATAAAAAATAGTTAAATATCATTATTATCTTAACAAATATCCAAAATAATGTCATGAAAAGTTTGATTATTTTATATTATATAATCATTTTATTCATATAAATTTAGATAAATGTGTCTATTTAATGTTTTCAAAATATTATTGAGTTATTGTGTGTCTATATGTAGATGAAAATCTACTTTTTAGAATAAATTTGGTTTGTGAAAATGCGACAAGAATTTTTTATCCTATATTTTTAAAATGAAGGATCTCATAATAGTTGATACTATTCTAGGTTATAAATTTAGAATTTTTTTTGGTTTTTTATTTTTGTCAGTCTCACTATATGTAAAAAATGTTAAATAAATTTTACAAGCTTGATTTTATGGATGACAGATGTCCTTTTGATTAAATTGTAAAACTATTTATGAATATTGGTATATATATAGAAAAAATTATATATGATAGTGAAATTATCTCTTTAATGTATAAAATGAATTTTAATATACATGATATTTATTTTATAGAATATAAAATGATTAGGCATACTAGTAATCCTAGTATGACACATTATAAATGTACAACGATAATCATAGGATACTTGAGGAAGTACAAATATTTATTTCTATACTAAAATGATTATATGCTTGTATTAGAAGTGCACAATAATACAAGTTGGATTACCAATATTATTTTATAATCAATCCACATATAGGTAATTTTTTACTCTCATGGGTTTTTTTATTTCTTAGGAATGTAACAAACAAACATGTATTTCGTATTCGACCATGGAGCCGTTTTTTATCACCTTAATGTCATGTGGTAATGGATTTTTATATATTAGTAATCTATTATTGGATATTATATTGTGGGATAGTATGATTCATCAAATATCTATAAATTGTGGTAGTTATGAGACTTTATCAAAGGAATACAGTTAAATATATAATGGAATATCCTGATATATAAGTTTGAGACATGATTATGTGAGTCATTTGGGACAAGATGGTACCATAACAACTATTTATGTAAGATAATGTAAAAACCATATGGATTTATTTAATAAATATTGTATGGCCCAAGGCTTAAAAATACCATAATATTGAATTAAGATAGTAATTCACATTTAGGATATTTTTAGGATCATAGATTTAGAGAATTTGGTCATAACTTATACATAACATCTTGAATATTACAGGTAAACACTTCTACTCACTGTCCATTTTTTTCGTAAAACAAAAACACATAAAAAAGAACATGATTAGTTCCATGATTTAAACAACATGACTTTTTATTGATCCCATCCTCTACCATATTCTTCTTTATGTGATGTGAAAAACATTTCAAAACATGGGATGAGCATTAAAATCCTAGTAAGTGATACATAAAGAAGGAAAATTGTTATTCTTTCAAAACAACATGTAAACCATGAATATGTTATCATAAAGTAATACTTTTCACCTTTATGAAGTAGTAAAAACACCTCACTGAATATAAGATCATCGCTTACCCTTTTGTAACAAAATGATTACAATAAATCCCAATGAAAGCAACATATAGCATATAATGGTATCTTGGGATATAGACATACTTAAATGGAATAACTATACGGTCAACTTCCACACATATCACTAAATGGAACAACCATAAGGCCGACTTCCATACCCAATGCATTAGAGATTATAACGTAACCACATGTCCTTGGTTTATCAAGAAACCACCCGTCATTTGGTATATCACATAACCATCTATCATTGTTTTATCACATAACCACCCGTCAAATTTTCAAGTACCATTATAAAATCATAACACAAAAAATATTGCAAATATAAACATTTCACTAATAAAATTTCATTTTCAATCAAAAGAAATCATTTCAAGATATTGAAATAATCAATCCATTTCAAAAACCACATTCAATACCCAAACACCGAAAAAGGGAATAAGGTATTTATTTTCTTTTTAAAAACATTATGGCTTATAAAGGAAGCCAAATAACGATTACAACGGTGAAAAGGTCATTGTTTCTGCATACGTTAAAAATAGTCCTTTTTTTGTTTATTAAAACACTTTGTAGATTATGACAGTAAAATTAAAAGGGGTTTATTATATAATGTGTTAAATAATTAGGTGTATATTATCAAAATATTCCTCCTTCAAAAGAGATTGAGACGAAATCCCTTACCCCGTATTAAACTTGACACATTTGTTCATTATTCTTCATATATAACAAACATAAGTTAATTTATACTTTATGAAGACCTTTTTTCAATTTTAATATTCCTTTTATATCACTTATTACCACTTTATAAAATTACATAATTTTTAAGTTAATATTAGTTTTTTTGTCCATATTTGGTAATTGAGTAGAAAATAAACACGTTTGATGTAAATTATCCATGTAGAAAAAAGTACATCATATATAGAATGATATTATTGATTTAAATATAATATATATCTAGTATATATATTTATAATAGTCCATAACATTTATATATAATAAATTAAATGCACCATTTACGGAGTCGGCAGGTCATACATACACATGAACGCTACTTTCATTTATTTTTCATACTAAAAGAATAATAATCAAATGATATAATTGTATATTATAATAAAAGTATTATAATTATTTCATGTGTGTATCATAGGTTTACTAAAACCATCCTGTATACATTCCATGTATAGCATGAATGAATCATATTACTTTGAGGGGGCGGTAGTCCACACTTCCTCAATTGAAATTATCGTATTTACACATCATTGAAAGAATAAAGGTATGTTGTAAATAAAAATTACAAAATCATGGATATAATATAAATATAATATATATAATATATAATATAGTTTTATCATAATGTCCTCCATGAGAGGTGGTAGAGTAAAATCAAACAATCATCGTTTCGTAAGGTAGTAGTTCACCATACACAAAAACATTATGTTCATATCCATTAGATGGAGGTGTGTGTAAGTGTAGTACAAATAAGTCCAATAAAAACATACTAGTATATTGAATATACAGGTTTTGATATTAAATAATAGAATATATAGATCTTAGGTGGTTGGAGAAGGGAAATAAATGAAATATTCTTGAGAGAAGACATATCCTCAAATCGGGTAACTACTTTTTGATTTAATCCCAACAGATTTCTTGAATTGCCTTCTAAATAAGGAAAGGCTTATATAAGGAAAAGAGGGATGTTGGAAGCTTATTTGGACAGATGAAAGAAGATCCAATTGGCTTGGACGTGTGGTTAAGGGGTTAGAGGCGGTGGCATTTTATAAGTGGGAGGAGGGGCACTTTAAGAAGGCATTGAAATATTATAAAATTATTTTCAGATTAAAATGGTCCCAAAGTAATTTATTTCAATGATAATAATCTTTTGGGCATAAAACCTCTTATAAAATATGTTTTAGACAAGTTTAGGTCACAAATTTAAGTTTATATTTTAGCTTTAACCCTTAGTTAACTAATTTAACTCCTACCATGTCTTCTTGTATATTCATACCATATGGTTAATATAATTATTATAAAATGCCAATAGAACCCCAAGTGGTTCATTACTGACATGTTAAAAGTCATTTAAGTAATTTTTCCAAATATTATATTTTTAGGGCTGTTATATCCTTTAATAAAATAGTATTTTTTTTTAAATCTCATTTATGTCAATTTTTATACTATTCATATCATGACTTTTTAAAAATCCCTAACATTATTATTTTGAGAAAACTTTATTAATTAAAATATAACAAGTAATAATCATACCTAAAATTGGTGTATGGCATGAAGAGTTACAAAATAAATTTATTTTTATATTTATAATCTCATCTATTTAAATTATTCATTAATAAGGTAATCACTATACCATCATTGTGTCATATATAAATTTATTTATTTGATGTCAGAAAATTATAAATAAAACACAATGATGTAATAAATCTCTTTACATTTCTAATTACTATTTATAGTAAAAAATAACCCTTATATAACCCCATATAAATATTTTTTTACTAGAAGATACTTGTTTATGTTACATTTTTCTTTACTTTAAATTAATTCTTATAAAATGTTATTTTCACATCCATGTGGCTCCACAGGGTCCCAAAAATGACCCAAGGATTCCTATGGTCAGAAATATATAATCCAATAGGATTTGGACATGTTTTAGTGTTGTTTAAAATTATTATAATATTATTTATTTAACCTTATTTACCATATTTTATCTTTTTATCGTGGGAAATTAAAAAATTACTGAAGTTACTATTCATAATGTATAAAAATAAAAGGTCCCTATTTACACAATTTGGACCTCCTGATTCTATATATGTAATACATTTTAAAAATTCAAAACACATAAGTTGCGGAAATTAATTTAAAATTAATTATCGTCGTCAAAACAAAAAAAACATGTTTTTAAGAAGTAAAAACAATCAAAAGATTGACATGTATTTACGTCTAATTTAAAAGTAAAATTACTTCCAATGACAAAAAATTTATTAAAGGATAAAAATGTGATCCATTTAAACTTTAAAACAAATTAAAAGGAAAATCTAACTTTTAAAAATATATTAGATAAAAAGCTTGTTTTGACTGAAAATGCAGTATTTTTACTATTCATTAAAAATGAACTTTGTCAGCAAATTACCAAAAATTTACCAAAAGTAATTTTTGATGTCCCTCTTCTAAAGAAAGAGTTTATTTTGAAAAATGGATCATATAAAAGTAACAAAACAATATTTGAAAAGGGTTCACCATTAAAATGTGGTAAAACAACCTTTTAAAAATATTAGAGTATTTCATGCTTAAAATCAGATTCATTCTAATTTTCAGCCTCTAGATTTTATTGGATAAATATAAAAACATTTAAAAAACATGTTTAATCATAATATGGTTTGTTTTTTTCATTCAATCCAATATAATGTCTATGAATTAAATACCATTTCAAATAATAATATTATTATATTATTTTTCGATATAACTCAAAGATGGGTGCAGCGTAAGATTTCAACAAAACCTGTTGTTGCGTGTTGAGTACGTTATCAGACAAAGAACCACTGTTAATGTAAAAATAATAACTTATTCATAAATATTAATATAAATGAAGAAGTATTATTCTATGAATACTTGGGTTGTTCCATCCATCCCCCTTTTGGGAATTTCATCCCCACAATTATATTCACTTATCAAATAAGAGGGGTATTTATCCCTTATATCATTTTCATATTTCCATGTTTCCTCATCAACCATATGGTTTTCCACAAAATCTTTACCTAATGAATTACTATATTCTACAACACTTTCTCTCTTCAATAAAGAATCTGGACTAGTTTTTCCTCATAATAGAGATTCTCTCCCAACTAAACTACCTCTAGATTCAAAACATGAGATAGATTCGGTACATACTTCCTCAACATTGAAACATGAAAAACATTGTGTACCTGGGATAAACATGGGGGTAAAACTACTCTGTAGGAAACTAATACAAAATTCTCTTGGATTTTATAGGGTCTAATAAACCTTGGACATAGTTTTCCTTTCTTACCAAAATGCATAACATTTTTCTATAGAGAAACATTGAGAAATACATGATCACCTACCTCGAAATAAAAATCATTCCATCGGTATCCGTATAAATTTTCTTCCTGATCGGTGTTTCTGAATTAACTGAAATTTCTCTGCCATCTCTTCCACAAATTCTAGTCCCATCAACTTTCTTTCACCCTCATCATCCTAAAAATCTAGAGTTCGAAAATGCTTTCCATATAATGCTTCAAATGGTACCATATGTATATTGAAATGAAAACCGTTATTATAAGAAAACCCATCCAAGGAAAGATGTTATTCCCAAATTCCCTAGTAATCCATTGAACAAGCCTGTAGCATATCTTCCAATGTCTGAATGTTTCATTCAAACTGCCCATATGATCGGGGATGAAAATTTGTACTAAAATCTAATTCAGAACCCAATAACTTCTAAAGGCCTATCCAAAAGTTATATGTGAACCTGTGATCATGATCGGATACAATGGAGAGGGGTACTCCATGTAACCTAACGATATATTTAACATACATCCGAGAAAGTTGATCTAGAGACAAATTATATATAATAGGAATAGAATGATAAGATTTAGTTTATTGATCAATAATAACCCATATTTCATTATTAATTTGATATGTGTTCGATAATCCCACAATGAAGTCTATAGACATATTTTCCCATTTCCACTCTAGAACTCGCAAATGCTAAAGCATCCCATTAGGTAACAACGACTCTACTTTAACCTACTGAAAAATCAGACACTTCATAGTAATGTCAGCAATATCTCTTTTCATTCCATATCACCAGAAATACTCCCAAAGATCTTGGTATATCTTATTATTTCTAGGATGAACTAGAAACAGAGGACTATGAGCTTCCCATAACAACTCATTCTTTAACTGTGAATCACAAGGCACACATAACCTCTTTTCAAACCTCAAAACACTATCTTTATCAATGTTAAATTTAGAAAACATACCCTTATGGACCTATTCTATCTTTTTCTGTAACTCACTGTCTTCTTTTTGTGCTTTCTTAATTCTTTCTGATAGAGATGATTTCACTTCCACCTTAAACAAAATAGATTAATTCCTTGCACCCACAACTTGCAATCCAAAATTCATCAAATCAGAAACCAAAGGATCTCATTCCAAACATAGCATAGTTAATGTAGCATTACTCTATCAACTCAAAGCGCCATCCACATTATTTACCATTCTTAGATGGTAATGGATTGTGTAATAAAAATACTTGATTAATTCTATCCATATACTCTATATCTTGTTCAATTATTTCTGAGTTCATATATACTTCAAACTTTTGTGGTCAATATATATTTCACATTTTACTCCATACAGATGATGAATCCAAATTTTTAAAGCAAAAACTACAACAGCTAATTCCAAATCATGTATAGGGTAATCTGACTCATGATTTTTCCACTGTTGTGAAGAATAAGAAATTACCTGATCATTCTCTATTATAACACAACCAAGACCTTTCAACGAAGCATTATTGGAGATAACAAACTCACTATTACTGGAACGTAATTCCAATACTGGAGCACTCAACAATATTCTTTTCAATTCCAAAAAAATCATCACATTCATTTTTTAGATAAATTTAACATCTTTTTGAGCTATCTTATTTAGTGGGATATATAATCATGCAAAATTTTAAACAATCCTTCGGTAATAGCCTTGTAAACCAAGAAAACTATAGATCTCTGTGATATAGAAATGTCTTGTCCAGTCTTCAACAACTTTTGTTTTAGAAGCGTCAACTATTATGCCATCTTAAGAAACAATATGACCAAGGAGTGAAATTTTCTAAAACCAAAACTCACACTTGATAAATTTTGCATTAAATTTCATTTTCTTTAAGGTTTTCAATACAACCCTTAAATTTCATTAATGTTCCCCTTTACTTTTATAATATACCAAAATGTCGTCAATAAACAAAACCAAAAACTTATCCAAGAATTTACAAAAAAATCTATTCATAATATCCATCAATACAATAGGTGAATTTATTAAACCAAAATGCATAAATAAAAATTTATAATGGCCATAACTGGTACAAAACACGGTCTTTGGAATGTCTGCTTCCTTCACATTCAACTGATAGTACGCTGAAATCAAGTCAATATTTGAAAAATACTCAGCTCCCTAGAGATGATCAAATAAATCATCGATATGAGGCAAATGATACTTTTTATTAACACTGATATTATTCATGTCTCTAAAATTAATGAAAAGTCTCATTAAACCATCTTTATTTTCAATAAACTAGATTGGAGTACCCCATAGTGATGTGCCAGGTCGAATGAAACCTTTATCTAACAACTCTTGCAATTTTTCTTTAACACTAAAAGTTCAATTTGAGCAATTGGATAAGGGGGTTTTAAAATTGGATTTGCATTAGAAACTAAGTCAATAGTAAATTCAACTTCCCAATCAGGTATAATACCAGGAAAATAATCAGGAAAAATATCAAGATAATCATTTATTATTGGCACATCATTAATCTGAACGGTTCCTTTGTTTTCAAAAATATGTTCAAGGTAAAATTAATTTCCATCTTTCACTAGTTTCTCAGCTTCCTGATATTTTATCAAAGTTAGGTGTTCTTTCTTGTACACAAATTGAACATATTTGTGAAAAGAAACCACTTTAGCACTACAGTAAATCTTAGCATAGTAAATAGAAATCTGATCCCTTCCAAAATTAACATCAAACACTACTAGAGGAAAAACAACAAGGATTATAGGTAAGTTCTTTCCGCATATAAGGATAGGAATATTCTTATAATTTATTTTTTCTTCAAAATTCCCCTATGGTGTTTTTACCATATGTTTAATATTCATTTAATGAGATGGAATTCCAAATTTACCAGAAAATTTCTCAGTTATGAAAGAATGTGTAGATCATGAATAAAACAACACATAGGCATAATCTAAGAAAACAAAAACATTACCTGATACCACTTCATTTGAGGGTACCACATCAACTGTAGTATTAGTAAAATATTTCTCTACACCATTCTTATTTTGATCTATCTTACTTCCACCGTCGGTAATCAAATTTTGACACACATTGGCATAATTCCAAAACTCATTACAACTAAAAAATCTTACCACTAGCTTGTCATTGCCTGATTGATCATATTCTTTAGAGTTATGAGAAATATGACCAGTCTTACCACAATGGAAGCACTTTCCATATTTTTAGAGAAATTCTGCAAGATTCTTTTTACCACACTTTTCACAAGATGGAAATTTAATTTTCTTACCTCTATACGTCTTTGTTGAATACATTCCTTTTTCCATCCAACTGGACCACTTCTTTTTCTTTCTCTCATTGACACTTGATCATTAAAAGACTCAATTCCTACTTTCTCATCACATATGACAAGTTTCTAAAATATTTTGAATTCACGAGAGGCTAATGCCTTTCAATATCGCGGTTTCGATGTTAAGTAAAACCAATTTATCGTACTATCAAGATCTCAGATGAAATTTGGAGCATACCTTGCCAGTCTAGTGAACTTTTCTTCCTAACAATCCACTGAGTCATCCTCATACTTCAATTACAAGAATAGTTTTTCTATCCTAAGTTATACTGCCTTAGGAAAATATTTCTCAAGAGACATACCTTTGAATTCTTCTCAACCAAGAGCATCAATCTCCTTACTTCCCCTAATATTTTTAACCATCAACCACCACTGATCAACTTCTCCTTCAAAACGGTAAATATAAAGACTAACCTATTGATTTTCTATACACCCCATGACATCGAAAATCCTTTCTAGTAATTTGATCCCCCCTTCATCTTGCACATAGTTAGATTATCCTATTAATAATGGGGGATGTTGCCTCATGAAATTCTTCACTTAAAACATGTTCTTATATGGTTGATATAGTTGATCTTGTGCATGGAAACAACCACTATTTATCACATGATTCAACTAATCCATCACTACGACAAACTATTCGGTTCTGATTCCGACCATATCAAGATGCTGATTTGGAAGGTTATTCTCCCCGGTATGGCATCCCACCATAGCTTCCCTGTTTTCTACATGAAAAACTATTCTGAAAAAAACATATCTTAGACGAAGAAACATGGTAATATTTAAATTCTATATCATTTCAATTTCACCATAATATAAAAAATATTTTATGGATACTCTATTAACAAAATTCTAACTCATAAAGTTATGTAAACCGACCTTTGATACCAACTATAAGACCCCAACCTTAAACATTACATAAACTTTAATTTAGTTAATAATTCCAATTGAGAATATTTTCAGGTTAAAAAATTATAGAATTAGGTAATAACTGATACATAACATACTGAATATTAGAAGTAGGAACTTCTACTCCCTATCACTTATTTAATAAAACAAAAACTATTTAAAAAGGGTCATGTTTAGTTCCATGTTTTAAATAGCATTACTTTTCATTGATCCCATCCATGAACTTATTCATCTATAATTCATGATAAAAATATTTAAAAACATGGTATGAGCATAAAAATCTCATTAAGGGATACATAAAACAAAATAGTTATTCTTTCAAAAAAACATGTAAACTATGAATACATTATCATAATTTAATACTTTTCACCTTTATGAAGTAGAAAAAACACCTCACTGAATATAAGCTCATTTATTACACTTTTTGTAACCAAATTATTACCATAAATCCCATAGAAAGAAACATATATCATATAAAGGTAACTTGGCACATAAACATACTTAAATGGAATAACCATATGGCCGACTTCCACACATATCAGTAAATGGAAAAACAATATGACCGACTTCCATACCCAATGCATTGGAGGGTATAACGTAACCACCCGTCCTTGGTTTATCACAGAACCACCCATCATTTGGTTTATCATTTTACCACTCATCTTTGGTTTATCCTATAACCACCCATCAAATGTCCAAGTATCATTACATAATCATAACACATAAACTATTTAAAATATCAACATTTAAAAAATAATATTTCTTTTTCAATCACAAGAAATAATTTCATGATATTGAAATAATGAATCCATTTGAAAACCCATATTCAATACCAAAACACCCAAAAAGGGAATAAGGGTTTTCTTTTCCTTTTAAAAACATCAAGGCTTATATAGGAAGCTAAATAACAATTACGATGGTTGAGAGGTCATTATCGCTCTGCATACATTAAAAAATTTCATTTTTTCATTTAGTAAAATTCTTTGTAGATAATTAAATTAAAAATAAAGGGGGTTTATTATACACCATGTAAAATAAGGAGGTGTGTATATTCAATATATGCCTCGATGAAAGGAGATTGAGATGAAATCCCTTACCTCATGCCCAACTTGACTTGTTTGTTCCTTGTTCTTCCTGAATAATAAACAAAATTTAAATTATAATTGATCTAGAACCCTTTTAAAATTTATTATTCATTTTATACCACTTATTACCATGTTATAAAATAACATCATTATTTAAGTTAATATCAGTTGTTTTGTTGATATTCGGTAATTGAGTAGAAAATGTACTCGTTCGATGTAAATTGTTCATGTAGTCAAAAGTAAATAATCTCTAAAAATGTATTGTTGATTTAAATATCATATATATCCAGTATATTTTTATTTATAATATTCTATAACATTTGGAGATATGAAATGAAATGCATTGTTCATGGAGACGGTAGGCCGTACGTATGCATGAACGCTACTTTCATTTATTTTCCATAAAAAAAGAATAATAATCAAATGATATAAATGAATATCACAATGCTTGTATTATATTATATTCATATATGTCTCATCTTTTTAGTAAAACCATCTTTATACATTCCATGTATAGCATGAATGTGTTATATCACTTTGAGCGGACGGTAGTCCGCACTTCCTCAAAATAAATTATTGTATTTACACATCATGAAATGAAAAAAGCTATGTTGTAAATAAAAAATACATATTCATAGAGAAAACATAAATATAATATATATCATATATAAATACATGTTCTTCATAATTTCTACCATGATAGGTCGTAGGGGTAATCGAACAATCATAGTTTCGTGAGGCATAAGTTGGTTTTACACAGAAACAATATGTTTGTATCCATTTAATGGAGGTGTGTGTAAGTGTAGTTTTAATACTTATCATAAAAAAACCTATTATATTTAATATACTAGTGTGTTATAACATAATGTAATAATGAGAGTTTAGGGGACAGGATAAGGAAAATAAATGAAAGATGCTTGAGAGAAGACATAACCTCAAATCGGGTAACTCCTTTTCGATTTTAGCTAAAAGGCTTTCTTGAATTGCCTTCTACCTAAGTTAAAGATTCTAGGATGAATATAGGGATTTTTTAAGCTTATTTAGGTAGAGTATGAACGATAAAATGGGATTTAGAGGTGTGAGTAAGGGGTTATAGGTGGTGGCCTCTTATAAGAGGGAGGAGGGGCACTTTAGGAAGGCATTGAAAAATTATTTTATTATAAAACGATTTTCAAATTAAAATGGTCCAAAAGTAATTTATTTCAAATAAAAGATTCTTTTGGGTCTAAAACATTTCATCTAATAGGTTTTATAAAAGTCTATGTCACAAATGTAACATTATATTTTAGCTTTAACCCTTAGTTAACTAATTTAACTCTTACCATGTCTTCATGTATATTCATATTATATAGTTAATATAGTTACTATAAAATACCAATATAACCTCAAGTGGATAATTTATGATATGTTAAACATTATTTATTTCATTTTTATGAATATTATATTTTTAGGACAGTTATATCATTTCATTAAATAATAGTTTTTTAAAAAAACTAATTTATGTCAATTTTTATACTATTCATATCATAACTTTTTAAAAATCCATAACAACTTTATTATTTACAAAAACTTAATTAATTCAAAGATAAAAAGTTATAATCATCTCTAAAATTTGTGATTGTAATAAAAAGTTTCAAAATAAATTTATTTTAAAGTTTATATTCTCATTTATTTAAATCATTCAATAATAAGGTAATCACTGTATCATCATTGTGTCATAAATAAAATTATTTATATGATGTATAAAAATTATAAATAAAATAAAATGATGTATTAAATATTTTTATATTTCCAATAACTATTTATAGTCTAAAATATAACTTATATAAATCTTTATAATCTTTTTTTACTAAAAGATACATGTTTATGTTACATTTTTCTTTACTTTAAAATAATTCTTATAAAATGTCATTTTCACATCCATGTGGCTCCATGGGATCCCAAAATCAACCCAAAGATGCCAATGGTAGGCCATGTATCATAAAATAGTATTAGTAAATGGTTTATGGTGTTTTAATGTTATTATATTATTTTTTTTTTACACTTATATACGAGAATTACCCTTCAACCATGGTAAATAAAATAATTACTGAAGTTATAATTCATATTGTATAAAAATAAAAGGTACCTATTTAAACAATTTTGACCTCATGCTTCAAAATATAGAATCCATTTCTGCAAATTCAATACAAATACTTAGCATAAATTATTTGAAAATTAATTCCCGTTGTCAAAACCAAAAAGCGTGCATTTAGGAAGTAAAAACTACCAAAAGATTAAAATCTGTTTATGTCCAATTTCAAAGTAAAAATACATCAAATGACCAATATTGGATTAATATATAATAATATAATCCAATAAAACTTTAAAACCAATTAAATGGACAATTTAACCATAAAAATAAATTATATAAAAAGACAGTTTTGACTAAAAATACAATATTTTCACTATTCATTAAAAATTGAACTTTATAAGAAATATACCAAATATTTACCCAAAGTAAATTTTGATGTCCCAATTCTAAATAAGATGTTTATTTTGTCAAATTGAGAATATGAAAGTGACAAAAATGAGAATTAAATATGGTTCACTATCAAAAGGCAGTAAAACAACCCTTTAAAAATATTAGAGTGTTTCATGATTAAAATCGGATTCATTCTCATTTTAAGCCTCTAAATTTTATTGGATAAATGTAAAAAAATTTAATAAAGATTTTTAATCATGATATGATTTTTTATGTTCATTCACGTCGATACAATGGATTGGCGTTAACTACCTTTAAAAATAATAATAGTATTATATTATTTTTTGATATAAATCAAAGTTGTGTGCAATGTATGATTTCAAAAAAAATCATTGTTGTGTGTTGAGTACACTATCAGACAAAGAATCCCTTTTAATGTAAATATAATATCTTATTTAAAATATTAATAGAAATGAAAATTTATTATTCTATAAATACTTGGGTTGTTACAAATATAACTGAGAGAGATTATTTATACAACTAACAATGCGATGGGGTTAAAACCCATAGAATTGATCATTTTTATAATGGATACTCAACTCATTATTTTTGTATATAAATCAATGTGATTAATGGGTAAAAACAAGTTACAAATATGATTTTTAATATTAACAATTATAACTCCAACTACATGGTGTAAATATCATCCATTGTGACTGGTGGATGTAATGTAAAATCATTAAAAAAATTAATTATCAATGAAATATGTGTTCTAATAAAAAAACACATTGTAATATTTGGCCTATTTACAGTTAGTTGTTTTGTCACATCTTACATAACTTAATGGGTTTTCTCTTTAGTTATTTCAAGAAAAGGATTTAAGCACATTGACATAAATACACTACAAATTTATATGTAGAATGGAATGATAATATATGTATGATATATATACTTTATCTTAAATATTAACAAGTTTAATGTTATTGTAATGTTATAAATTTCATACCACTTTATGATTTTCATACTGAGTAAAATTTTAAATCGAAAGATACCATTATTTTGTATATTGAAGTTGATATGATATGGAGAATTAATGTTTAATAAACAAAATTGGGGGATTGTTAAAAAATTTATTTATTAAAATGATGTTCCAATTTGAAAAGGAAATAGGGAATTTTTTTACATTATTTGAGGATATTAGTTTTTTTCTTTATTTTCAGAATCCCACATTGGTTGTGGGGGTTATTTCTAATGGACTTCCCGCTATATATCTAGGCATTGGGAATAATATTTTTCTATTACAAAATATATATTAAAAAAATATTTGAAATTATTTTAAATATATATTTTTTTTAAATAAATTTATTATATATAACAAAACAATAAGATATAGTAAAATATTTTTTTAAAAACAGATTAATAATGAGGTTTATCCTGATGATTGAATTTTGAATTTTTGAATCTGAACTGTCAGATCGATTCAAAATTTGTCTTATTTCAGTCGAATCAAAAACTATTTTGATTTAAATGGAGAGATTGAATAAATGTGAATCACATCAATTTTGAACTATTATTATGTTGGGTGTTAAGATATTTTAAAAGTAAATCTCCTTCATCTAAAACTCTCAAAGTATTTTCATCCGGCATCGATGAAATGTGGAGGAAAAAAAAATTTCCATCATTCCGTAATGTTGGTAAAATAATCAATGGAAATTTCCATTGAGAACCTACACCAATAGGTGTGGGTGATTAAAACCATTTTGGAAAATGAACTTTGTTCTTAAATTTAAGTTCATTATCTTATATCTTATTTGGGTTTCCTTTGGTTTTCACAATAATCAATAATATTTGAGCTAATGAACAACCAAAAAGATGGATTCTAAATCCATCAACATGATGAACCAGCATACAATCAATATTGAAAATTTCTATGGAAATAAATTCTCCCAGTGGAAAGATAAGATGAATTTACTACTTAATGTATTAAATATTTTTTACATTCTGTAACTAATCCTTCCTTCCATTCCCATAAAGTCAGATCCAAATCCGGATGGAACTACTTTTGACATGACTCAATTTGAACACATTTGTAAATTGAGTAAAATCCTGAAGATGATGAGGTTTTGTGTTAAGTACATATCCTAATATAATTATCAAATATTCTTTAGGACTACTTTTACAAAATGAAGTCTAATGAATAGATATGGGATGCACTTAAAAAAATGTTAAAAGTTGAGGAAGACGGTTCAAATAAATTCTTTATTGTAAAGTATATTATCTTCAATATTATTAATAACATGTCGTTGTTAGATAAATTTCATGATATTTCTGTTATAGAAAAAAAATCCACAGTCCCTTAAAATCAATATAATAGAAACTTTCCTGATTGGTGCAATTATTACTAAATTTACACCTATGTGTATAGACTTTGGAAAATCATTCAAT
Organism: Viscum album; assembly: GCA_963277665.1. Taxonomy (NCBI): domain Eukaryota; kingdom Viridiplantae; phylum Streptophyta; class Magnoliopsida; order Santalales; family Viscaceae; genus Viscum; species Viscum album. Next base: position 790,764,085 of record OY728123.1, on the reverse strand, counting down.
AAAAATGTGAGGATATTTCCATCAACCAATTTCAAAATATTCTTTACATTAAGGAAGAATCTATACTGAGAGACATGAGTATGGATTCAAAATTTTATAACATGTGTAATATCATTGATGGAAAGTCACAATCGAACACTTAATTACTTTTCCCGAAGAAAAGGCTAAAATTCAACAAGAAAGGAAATCCTTCCGAGATGAAAGCAGAATGAATTGTCTATGAAAAATCAGGGCATTTTTCAAGGGAATTTCACTATCAAAATTAAGTGACCAAACATGCTACAAATATATTGATTAAATAAAATATAGTTACAACAATATCTAAAACTAATACAATATCAAAAAAATGTGATGGTGGAAATATTTTCAAGAAATAGTGCATGGGTACAATGATCATTCAATGTTCAAAACATTAATGAAAGAACTATCACAAAGGAATTTCAACTTGGAAATAGCACATGCATCAATGTCACCAATCAAGGAAGTGTGTAACCATTATAAGAAAAAAAGGGTTTCATGGTACTTTAAATCACCACAAGATAATGCAAAATGTTATCTAAATGTGTCACATATTAGTGTCTCAAGAATCATTTTGTTATGGTTTTTTCAAGGTGGTTTTTTATTTAGCAGTTTCTAGTTTAGCAGTGATTTAAATCCCCTCTAAATATTTATTAGCATTTATTTATTTTCTTTTTTCTATTTATTATTTATTATTTATTAATTATTATTTACTTCTTATTTTTATTCTAATTATTAGTTATTTATTATTTGTTATTTATTATTTATTATGTATAATTTATTATTTCTTATTCATTATTTTTATTTATTTTTAATTTTTATATACTTTTTATTTTAAATTTATTATTTTCTAATTAATTAATAATTATTAATTGATAATTTTTTATTAGTAATTATTTCTTTTCCCATCCTCACCCCAGCCTAGGTCTGACCTTACCTCTTGGTTATTCTAGAAATCCTTTACCACTCCACCAAGTCCTTCATATAGTATCTAAACTCACTTTAAAATACTTATATATGTACATATAAATATTTGTAAATGCATACAAATCTATACCTATATTTATTCATAATTTATAAATACATACATATATATATATATATATATATTTATATGAGCATAATATATATTAATGTATACAAATATTAATAAATATATATAAATACTCTTCAAAATTTAATAATATAAATAAATTTACAAAACTATTTATAAATAAATATAATTGTATGTGCGTGTATATATTGTTAAATATAATAGTATTTATATACCAACATAATATACCAAAAGATTAGTCAGAGGTAAACCTCTGACCGTTTATTAAAATAAAAGGAAAGTACAGAAAACCAACCCCAAAGGACAAAGACAACAACTACATACCATCAAAATCAAGCCTGTCACCACCTCCATGATCAAGAACATCATCCACAGTCGCTGAATCCCATTCTGAGCTTTCATACTGCTTTAGAACCTTGGAATATTTCCTTATAAGATTTAACCACTCTAATGATAGGAATTCATTAGTCACTTGAATACCATTATTGATTGACCTAGTGAACATCAACTTTGGAAAATAAGAGTTATACTTTCTTGTCCTCCTTCGCATTAAAGAAAGCATCTCCTTCTGATTCCCAGACAACATATTCTTCCCTCCCTGGAAAACATCACTATATAAGGGTCTAGCCATGCCTCAAATATTTTCTTTGTCAATATCAGTAATGTCCCCCCATTTTACATGAGTCTGGATATCCTGGTAAATATACTACTAGTTCTATTGGAGCTGACTGTTAGTGTCATGTACATATAAGAATTGTGGGTTGTCCATCACTTCTTTCCCCTCATATACCCCTTTTATCATTACCTCGTTCACTGCAACATCCTCTTGAAAAATTCCCTCAGACTGCATGTTGACACCATCCTGCATACCCTTCTCCACACCCTCCTGCTCCAACCCCTGAAACTGATTTTCTGTGGGAACAGTGATCATCACACATTCATTATCAAGATCCCAGGCATAAAACCCATCATCACAACCCTCTTAAATCCCCATCAGAAGATTATCCCCTCATACAACAGACTCCAGATTTCCCTTCGCCCCAGGCTACTTCCCATCAGACCAAACAGCCTCATTGCAGCTGCCCAACAACCTACCTTCTATGTTAGGGACATATTTACTAGAGAAACCTTTAGAAACAGACTTCTTCGCACCATCCACCACCATCATATCATATTTCAGCCTTTCAAAAACTACAGTGACCAACGGGTTGGAAGATTCCACTACCTTCCTTCCCATAGAGACATCATCACGGTTCTCAGTACCAGAAACCATACCATGAGCCACAATAGGCAACTGTCTCTTCCCCTCACATGACCTCACCTTCGGAAGTGTGACGATGGATGCCCCCGGTGATAACAGTGAAGGTTCCAGGCACAGTGGAAGCCTGTTTGTGGGTTCTCACAGTATTAATTTTAGCGTTAAACAACGTTCAAACAGATATCCATCACGATATAAAATTCCATATCATAGGAATAGAACGAAGAATGAAAAAAAAGAGGGAATCCCGGAACCATAGATATAGGATCATTATATGTTGGATATAATTTATTTAATTAATTCACAAGAATTACCTTGGTGGAATTATTTATTTGTTGATGTGTTCGGTCACGATTCGGTGATCTATCATTGCGTCGTAGAATCCAAGTGTATGATTCCTCTAGCGGTGATCCACACGTGTGCCACGTATCTCCAAACATCGCCGAAGGGATCTCGGGGTGCTATCGTGGAAAAACCTTTCACTTGTGATGTCCGCCTTCGCCTTGATCTCTCGGTCTTGAGAGCATTCTTGGAGGAAGGAGATCATTGAGGATTGAATGAATTATTGAAATGTGTTGTGCCCAACGATTGATTGGAAAAGTGTTAGGGTTGTGAGTATATTTATAATCGGGTTTGAGGTTATAGAGTTATGACAATAAATTAACGTGTTACACGTTTTATTTATTTCATTAACTCTCATTGAAACTACAATGTAGAATTATTAATTCCCTGACAAGCGCCCATGCTGATTATAATTAATATCATTCAATAAAACAATATTCTATCCTAAAAATCCTGACTGGAAAACTACAGGGTGTGTAATCATTAGTACACGGCGTGTACTCATTTTCCATAAAACTACACGGCGTGTATATTTAATATAAATGGCGTGTACTTTTATTTTCCATTTTTCTTTATCTCCTCCTCCACATTTATTAGACCTTGAGTAATGGATATTTTTTTATTAAATAAATGTAACTACATTACTCGCTAATAAATATATTATTTCGCCCACAATATATTATCTCGAATAACTAGTGTTGAAATAAATGCGATTAGGAATCGTTAAATCATTATTAAACCATAGTTGGGAATAATCTTTATTTAACTTTTAAAATTAATATTTAACTAAGATACATGGACACACTTAGTGTGTGACCCTCTAGGCCTCTTTCTTAGTGACATTAGGCAGAGCCTGCTTAAAGTCCAAGGTTAGCATCTAGTAACACGCCAAGTCACCCATAGAGAAATAAGTTAACGCCGCAATGACATGTCACCTCCTACGAACGCTTACTGTGTAATATAATCCCTTTGTCACGATATCTCGAATCAAGTGGGTTTCATGCTAGTTCCATCAACCCATCTTCTCGATTATTATTTCTTTGACTTTCTGAAATTGAACTCGCCCATTCCTTACCATGGCCATTAATTTATGTAGCCTATATAAATTCCATCAAAGGGCCTAAGATATATACTTTTGTTATGGAATAGAAGGGACAAATCCTTTCTCACATTATCTATTAAGGCAGTATTACTCGTGACGCACCCAATGTATCCTACCTCACTGCGAACAGTGTGTCGTCACATTTTTCGTCAATACATCTAAGTTCATGAGTTGTAATACCCATTAATAAGAATCTTAAAGTCTAAGGACCAATAGAAATGTCCACAGATACGAACATCCAATGACACTATGAAATTTTGATTTCCTACTAGCGGGTCTCATTCTCATAATATCCTCCTGGATATTACCAAGGGCGCACACTGGGAGAAGGTGCCTCAAAGTTTTATGAGTCCTCACCCCTAATGGCCTGTATTATTTGTGCCCCTCAAATAATATAATCCGGAAATAGAACATATATTCAAGAACAATGTTATGTCACTTTTGGGTTCTCATCATAGCAGGATCCGCTATGACCCTTTAATGAAACAGCTATCCTTAGGACATTATCACATACATTGTCACACAGAAGAACAATCAAGATGGGATAAGGATTTTATTAATGAATAATGTAAAATGTAGTTGGTTCTAGGACACCAACTCCAACAGACTCCCACTTGGACTAGAGCTAACTGCTAACAACCTTTAACCTGCTAGATCTCACATGATATTCATGCTTCTGCTGAGATAGGCTTTTAGTCATGGGGTCTGCCATGTTCTCTTCCATGGACACTCTGCTCACTGCAACTTCACCACTTTGATAGAAATCCCTCAAGAGGTGATACTTCCGGAGTATGTGCTTTGTCCATTGATGTGACATTGGTTCTTTTGCCAGAGCCACCACTGTAGTATTATCACAACACAATGTAATGGGATCTTTACTGCTAGGCACCATATCAAGCTCCTAGAAAAATTTCTGAATACAGTTAGCTTCATTTGCTGCATCAGAAGCCAATATATATGTGGAATCTGTTGTATAATCGGTGACAACTGGATGATTTGAATTCTTCCAGCTCACAGCTCCTCCATTGAGACAGAAAACATATCTAGATTGCGAATTCAGATCATTCTGATCTTTCTGAAAACAAGCATCAGCATGCCCTCTGATGACAAGCTACTCATCTCCTCCATACACCAGGAACATATCCTTAGTTCTTCTCAGATACTTAAGGATAGTCTTAACAGCAGTTCAATGTTGTTCTACTGCATCTTCTTGATATCTTCCTACCATGCTCAGTGCATAGGCAACATCAATCCTGGTACATAACATGTCATACATGATGGATCCTATAGCCAAAGCGTATAGGATATTTCTCATTCTATCTTTCTCTTGTTGTGTATGTGGACACATTTTCTTATAAAGATGTAGGCCATGTGACACTGGAACCAATCCCCTCTTGGATTGTTCCATTCTAAATCTCTTTAGTATCTGGTCAATGTATGCACTCTGAATTCATCCAAGCAGCCTCTTGGATCTATCATGAATGATCCTGATCCCTTGAATGTAGGTTGCTTCACCCAAGTCCTTCATGGAGAAACACTTGTTCAAAATGTCCTTAACTGACTGTAATACTGGTATGTCGTTTCCAATAAGCAATATGTTGTCAACATATACTACTAGGATAATGATCGCATTCCCATTAAACCTCTTATAAACAAATGGCTCATATTCGTTCTTAATGAACCCAAATTCTTTTATGGCTTCATCAAATCGAATTTTCCATGACTTGGATGCTTGCTTTAATCCATAAATTGATTTCTGCAACTTCTAATCCCATTTGGCTTCACCTGGTGTCACAAACCCTTCTGGTTGTGTCATATAGACATTTTCCTAAAGTTTCCCATTAAGGAATGTTGTTTTTACATCAATCTACCAAATCTTGTAGTCCTGGTAAGCTGTTATGACAAGTATGATTCATATGGATTTGAACATGGAAACCGATGAGAAGGTTTCATAATAGTCAATTCCTTGATTCTATTTGAATCCTTTAGCCACTAACCTTTCTTTATAGGTGTTAACGTGACCTTCCATGTCTAGTTTTCTATTGAATACACATTTGCATCCAAGAGGCTTTACATTAACTGGCTCATCGACCAGAACCTAGACTTGGTTCTAACACATGGAATCCATCTCAGAATTCATAGCTTCTAGACATCTTGCTTCTTCTGAGCTTTTTACTTCTTCCTTGTATGAGAGAGGTTCATCATTGTCCAACAAAAATGATCCACCATCCTTGGTTACTAGGAAACCAAATCTCTCTGGTTCCCTTACCTCTCTTGATCTCCTACGCAGTACTTGTGTTTCTAAAACCTCTTCCACAGGGACCTGTGGAACTTGTTCCTGTACCAACTCATGTTTATCTTGAGCATCAACTTTGTCGGAGTCAATCTTGATCCCACTATCTTTCTGGAGTATGTGCTCCCTCTCAATAAAGACGGATTTCCTTGAGATAATCACTTTCTTTTCTGAAGGGTTATATAGGTAATATCCTTTTGTTTCCTTGGGATATCCTATAAAGATACACCTCATGCCCTGGGGTGCTAGTTAGTTTCCTGAGAAGGCCATAACAAACACCTCACATCCCCATACACATGTGTGCAACAATGTGGGTTTCCTTCCATTCCATAATTTGGATGTAATTCCATTTTCTTCCTTAGTTGGTACTCGATTTAATTTGTATGTTGTATGTTGTAATGCATATCCTCAAAAGGATAATGGAAGATCTGCATGACTCATCATCGACCTCACCATTTCCATCAAGGTGTGGTTCCTCCTTTCACTAACACCGTTCCACTATGGTGTATAAGGAGGAGTGAGTTGAGATAGAATCCCAGACTCCCGTAGAAGATCGATGAACTCTTGGTTCAGATATTCTCCACCTCGATCTAATCGAAGTTTCCTTATCTTCTTACCAATATTATTCTCTACTTCATTCATGAATTCCTTAAATTTCTCTAAGGCCTCTGACTTATACCTCATTAAGTAGACATAGACATATCTACTCAAATCAAGTAAAAGTAATGATGTAATAATATCCACCTCTAGCTTCTACTAGAAATGGTCCACACACATCTGTGTGTACCAGTCCTAGAAGCTTTGTGTCCCTTTCACCCTGTCCACCAAAAGGTGGATTGCTCATTTTCCTTGTAAACAAGCATGACATCTATCAAGTGGTTTTAGCTCAGTAGATTCTAAATATCCATCTTGGCAGAGCTTTGTCAAGCTCTTCTCATTCACATGACCGAGATGGTGATGCCAAAACTGGGTGATGTATGAGTCATGTGAGTTTGTTTCGTTATCGATTTACAACACTTGGTTTTCATAATTTAATACATACAAACCATTATTTAAATGTTCCATACCATAACATACGTTGTTCTTATAAAAGAGACAACCCTTATTTCCAAATTTGAAAACAAATCCATCCATATCCAAACAAGATACACAAATTATGTTCATGGTAACACTAGGCACATAATAACAGTTATTTAAAACCAAAATCATCCCAGTCGGCAGTGAGAGGTGGTAATCGCCAATAGCCAATGCATCCAGCCTTGCGCCATTGGAAGCTCAAAGATCCACCTCTCCTCTGGGAATCTTTCTAAATCTACTTGGTTCCTGCATTGGAATACAGATGTGAGACCCACAAGCGGTATCTAATACCCAATGTGTAGAAATAGAAATATTGCACTCGATAATGAATGCACCTTTACCGTCCCCACGCTTTTGGGTGAAGTTCCTCTTCCAGTGGCCCTTCTTGACACATGAAAAACACACCACCTCTCATTCCTTACCCGGCATCTGGATCTTACCCTTCTTAGAGGTATGGGGCCCAGGGGCTTTAGACTGTTTATAATTCTTTGGCCCCTTTGCCTTGTCCTTCCTTTTACTATTCTCCATAATGACTGCGGGTTTTTCATGCCCCATGTCCTTATCTACCTGGTGAGTCAAGGTCAGAAGTTCTGATAGACTCTTCTCATTGTTTCTCATGTTGTAGTTGACAATAAAGCTAGAGAAGGTCTTGGGCAGTGATTATAGGATGAGATCTGTATGCAACTCATCTGGGAATTTAATCCCTACGATGTCCAGGCATTCGATGTAGCCAATAAGCTTGACTACATGAGGCCCAGCTGGTGCAGACTCTCCAAGCTTAGTTGTAAACAATGCATTGGAGATCTCATACCTCTCTTGTCTCACCTTCTCTTGGTATATATCCTTAAGGTGAGACATCATGCTATACACGTCCATGTTTTCATGTTGCTTCAAGAGCTCATTGGACATGGCCGATAGCATGAAATACTAGACATCTGTGGCAACATCCATGTGTTTCATATAGAGAGATAATTACTCATCACTGGCCTTTTTCCCAGGCACAACTGTTATAGGCTCTTCCCGCACATACAATTTCCTTTCATGGAAAAGGATGGCGCGTAAATGCCTCTACCACTTTTGGAAATTGAAACTGGTGAGAAGGTTTTCCTTCTCGAGTATGGTTCACAATGATATGTTTGAAGTCATTTTCTTGCCTTTTCTAAAAATTAAGATGAGCAAAGGTTTAGTACTTTATTACAAAATTGAGACAAATAAATAAATTAATACTTATTGGTCTCCCACTATTTTATCGAAATCCAATATCCCTCACCATTGACTTCGGAATATTTTGTTGCCTGAATATTCTAGTGGCAAGGATCCATAGTTCCCTTTTCATTACCCCAACTAGGGTTGGTCAAACAACTTGAAGGGTTTTAGGTAGGCATTCCAAATGCTAATTGCATTAACTCACAGCTCCTTCATCCGCTGAGTGGACTCCCCAATTCTGAAATCCTATTATTTTGGATATCCTCAACCTTTGCCTCTTGGTCACACCAAGTCCTGCTGTGGCAGTCAACCATTGATGTGAACCAAGTCAAGTCAACCCAGAAACTTGAATTAGAATTACCAATAATTTAAATCACCCCAACTAGGGTTGGTCAAGCACTTTGAACTATGGTTCGATTCTAACCAAGATCATGGAAGGCTATACCGACTTAATATTTCTTTTGGGGGATTTTATCCTTATCTGTAAATTTCCATTTTATTATCTTTGATTACATGCTTGTTAATATTAAGTGGGATATACTTAAGTTATTAACCATGTTTAAGATAATATTCATGCATAAGCTGGTTTTTATTTTAGTTCTATCTTGCATGCTTGTTTAATTCATTAATTGTGTGATCGTGACAACACACCCACAATAAATAAACCATGAAACTGACAGAAATAAAATAAATGGTATGATCATGAGCTTTTCTATTGGTTAGTTTATCTAGTAGTTGATAAACTAACCTATGAACTTGGGGAAAAACACCTTGAACCTTTCGGGTTTGTGTTTATAGCTTTCCACCTGTCCACCTTGGTATCTCCTTGGATTGGCTTCGCCATGGCTCCTGACTTGAGCCCCCTACACTATCTTGGGAGCTCCATCCATTACATATTCATTTATCTCACATGCAAGTGAGGAGTAAAAAGGAGTTTTTACATAAAATAATCCTTGGGAGCGCAGGACCTATATATTAATGAGCAGAAGGCTCTCAGGCCAACAAATTTAATTTAAATAAATAAATTAAAAGAAACCATTCACATACAAAGGTCTTGGTATAGCTCATGAGCATCCATACATGCAACGATATTTACATATAAATAAAACTAGCATTAAATTCTTTAATCACTCTTGTTTAAGATAAATCACACTCGAATCAATTAATTATCTTTAATTAATCAATCATTTTATCTTAAATCCTTTTTATGAATTTCCTTTAGATTCTCATCCATTATAATTTTAAACAAATAAATTCATTTAAAATTATCATTGTACATAACTTGTACCTTGGTGGAAACCCAGTGAATTCCCATTTATTATGCAGATGTTAAATTAAAGGCATATATATAAAACACCTATCATGTGTTGTGCCTCAGCTTTACGCTTGCACTATGGTACACGTCTCAAGGGTTTGTATAATATAATAATAAATTTTAATAAATCTGCATAATTTGGGTGAGTACAAGGCGTGTAGTTCCAACTACATGGCGTGTAATTTTTCTTCACCATCCATCCAAAGTACATGCCCGTGGACATGGTGTGTTAATGTACTTTAGAAATTTTCAGAGTACACGGTGTGTTCAGTGGGACACACGCCGTGTAGTTTCCATGTTACACAGTTTCCAGCCGGGAAAACCGTGTACAGGGTACACGATCCAACCCTAACCCGAAGGTACTACACACCATGTTCTGTTGGACCACACAACATGTAATCCAGAAACCATGTTCCACCTGTTCTTGTTCAACACACGGTGTCATAAATGACTTAGATAGGATCAATACACAGCCTGATTTGGTAGACCAGTCTGATGCATGAATTTAGACTACACGGCGTGTAATTCCGAATACATGTTGTGTATTCTCGTGTCATATGACCAAAAACATTTGGATCCTCTGGATGAGATCCTATATTTTATTTTAATCAAAAATAAAAGAAAAGGTCATTTCTGTATGGTGAACGAGAAACAATAGAGGAGGAACAAATCTCGAGATTCATATTTAAAGAACTATTAACTTGAGTTGAAAGAACTAAATTATTTAATGTGTAAATCACCAATGAAGAACTAAATAATTATAATCAATGAAATGACCCCTCTGATACCACTTGAAGGTTCCGAGCGTAGTAGAAGCGCATTGGTGGGTTTTCCCAACTTTAATTATAGCGTTAAACAACGTTCAAACCGAGATCCATCCCAATATAAAACGCCGGATATTAGGAATAGAATGAAGAACGAAAAACAAAAGAGGGAATCCTAGAACCATAGAGATAGGATCATCATATGTTGGTTATAATTAATTTAATTAATTCACAAGAATTAACTTGGTGTAATTATTTTTTGTTGATGTGTTCAGTCACGATTCGGTGATCTGTTGTTGCGTCATAGAATCCAAGTGTAGGATTCCTCTAGCGGTGATCCACACGTGTGCAACGTATCTCTGGACATCACCGAAGGGATCTCCGGGTGCTAGCGTAGAAAAACTTTCGCTTGCGATGTCCACCTTCGATCGCCTTGATCTCTCGGTCTTGAGAGCGTTCTTGGAGGAAGGAGTTCATTCGGGCTTGAAAAAATTATTCAGAATTGTTGTGCACAACGATTGATTGGAAAAGTGTTGGGGTTGTGAGGATATTTATAATCAGGTTTGGGGTTATAGAGTTATGACAATAAATAAACGCGTTACGCATTTTATTTATTTCATTAACTCTCATTGAAACCCCCGTGTCGAATTATTAATTCCTTGACATGAACCCACGCTGATTATAATTAATATCATTTAATAAAACAAGATTATATCCTCAAAATCCCGACTGGAAAACTACACGGCGTGTAATCATTAGTACACGGCGTGTACTCGTTTTCCATAAAACTACACGGCGTGTATATTTAATATACATGGAATGTACTTTTATTTTCCATTTTTCTTTATCTCCTCCTCCACGTTTATTAGACCTTGAGTAACAGCTATTTTTTTATTAAATAAATGTAACTGCATTAGTTGCAAATAAATATATTATTTCGCCCAAAATATAATTTCTCGAATAACTAGTGTTGAAATAAATGTGATTAGGCATCCTTAAATAATTATTAAACCACAGTCAGGAACAATATTTATTTAACTTGTTAAATTAATATTTAATTGGGATACATGGACACACTTAGTGTGTAACCCTCTAGGCCTCTTTCTCAATGGCATTAGGTGGAGCCTGCCTAAAGTCCATGGTTAGCGTCTAGAAACACGCCAAGGCACCCATTGAGAAAGAGGTTAATGTTACAATGACGTGTCACCACCTACGAACTCTTACTGTGTAATATAATCCTTTTTTCACGATATCTTGAATCAAGGGGGTTTCATGCTAGTGTCATCAACCCATGTGCTCGATTATTCTTTCTTTGAATTTCCGAAATTGAACTATCCCATTCCTTACCATGGCCATGGATTTATGTACGCTATATCAATTCAATCAAAGGGCCTGAGATATCTACTTCCGTTATGAAACAGAAGGGACAAATCTTTTCTTGCATTATCTATTAATACAGTATTACTCGTGATGCACCCAACGTATCCTACCTCACTACGAATAGTGTGTCGTCACAGTTTTCGTCAATACATCTATGTGCGCGAGTTGTAATACACATTAATAATAATCTTAAAATCTAAGGACCAATACACATGTCCGCAGATAGGAACATCCAATGACACTATGAAATGTGGATTTCCTACTAGGGGGTCTCGTTCTCATAATATCCTCCTGTATATTACCAAGGGCGCACGCCATGAGAAGGTGCCTCAATTTTGTTGAGTCCTAACCCCTAATGACCTGTATTATATGTGCCCCTCAAATAATATCTTCTATCCATATAACATATATTCAAGAACAGTGTTATGGCACTTTTGGGTTCTCATCATATTAGGGATCTGATATGACCCTCCAATGCAATAACTGTCCTTAGGACATTATCACATTCATTGTCTCACAGAAGAACAATCATGATGTGATAAGGATTTTATTAATGAATAAAGTACAAAGTAGTTGGTTCTAGGCCACCAAATACAACAAATAGGTTGAGCAGTAGTTAACCCGGGACTCAAAAACCTAGTGCTTTTCTCTATCTAAACTATGTACCAATATCAATCCAAATCCACTCCACCGGGGGATTCGACACGTCCACCTCCACACAAATGCATGGATTCATCGGGTGACTCACCGTAGAGGTATGAACATCAGAACAATGGAAGAAACCTACCATATTTCCAATCATGCGGATGCTTGAAGGATTTTTAAAGGGAAAATGGAGTTGAGGCAAACTTACCCATGTCGCAACAGAGGATGGGTCACGCTTCATGCAAAGGTCGAAATTCCATCACAGAAGGAAGAACTTGCATCCGCTACAACATCGGAGAGCATTAGACCAAGCTCGTATCAGATCATCCTCTGAGGAAAACTGTATCATGAGATGTCATTTATCCAGAAGACCAATAATCGTGCATTCTTGCAGGTCCCATTTACCAAACAGAAACTGATCAAAATCATCAATTGATAGACGTAGATGGTTAAAGAAGGCCACCAATGTCAAATCCACAAGGCTCGATGCTTCATGGAACTCTGACAGCGAAATCAAGAGCTGAGGGCCACCATGATGCAGGACAGGGACCTTCGGGCTTAGTGAAATCACAGGGAAGTCTGCAAGAAAACTAGGGTCAGAAAAAGAAATAAATGGTTTCACCAAGCTCGGAAGTGGCAGAACAAAATCATCCTCCCACCTCCCACCTCTAGGAAGGGGGGGGGGGACTCCGCGTCAATCATTTATGGTTTCATCGTCGCTAATCACCAAGCTCCACTCTCTCTTCTCCATCAAAATCGTACCAACATAATATATTTAAATAAATAAATATAAATATATGTGAATACATATAATTATTTATAAACAAATATAATTATAAATATATGTAAAGACACACACACACTCAAATATATATATATATATTAAAATATAATTATATATAAAGTAAAATACGTATCCATAAATATATATATATATATATACATACATATAACAATATATATATCCACATAATACATGTAAATATATATAAATATAAATACATATGAGTATTTATATATATCAATAAATATAAATACATATAAATACATATAAATATAAATAAATTTATATTATTTCACACACACACACACGTATATATATAAACACATATAAAGATACATAAATACACACACACACATAAAGATATATATAAATGTATATTTATATACTATCATAATGTATATAAATATATACAAATATCATTAAATATATATATACATAAATACACATAAAAATAAAAAATATCTATACATATATATAACTATAAATATATTCAAATATTTATATATAAATACCCATATATATATAATTGAATATTCTTATATATACATATAAACACACACACAAACATATATATATATATATATATGTATATACACATATAATTATATAGATATGTACCCACATAATATATATAAATATAAAGATAAATATATAATAATTAATAAATATTAAATAGATTATAATTTATAATTTATAATTCTTAATTCTTAATTATTTAAAACAATAAATAATCCAAATTTATAAATAATTATTAATAATTATTAAATAATAAATAATAAACAATTTAAATAATAATAATAATGTATAATATATAATATATAATATATACTATATAATATATAATATATAATATATAATATATAATATATAATATATACTATATAATATATAATATATAATATATAATATATAATATATAATATATAATATATAATATATAATATATAATATATAATATATAATATATAATAAATAATAAATAATATATAATATATAATATATAACATATAATATATAATATATAATATATAATATATAATATATAATTATAAAATGAAAATTTTAAAAACATTTGAAAATAAATTTAATAAAATATAATTAAATAAAAAATACTGTTAAATATTTAACGGGGGTTTAAACTATCAAAAAATGAACCGCAACTAAATGAAAGTGATTTCTAAAAAATCATCATGATTTAAAGGCATATTTCTAAAAAAATTAAATAAGTAAAAACTAGAAATTTAACAGTGGTTTTGAGAACTACCTCTAAAAACATCGACAAACCAACATGTTTTATAGTAAAGTAGACTGTACTTCTATGTAGATGTTGAATCTTCTAAATATGTTTTATTTACCTAAGATTAAAAAGAGTTAATTCTCTGATGATCTTCTATATAAGAAGATATCAAGTATATATTATCAAAGGTATGTATATTTTTGCGGAAAAAGTACTCAAATAAGGGAAATTATTGACTATATATTAATAATATGATTGAATTATTTAATTACTAGATTGAGTCCTCTAATTCATGGAATGATCAATTTCCACATGTTAATTATAAGTTATTTAATTTAATTAAGATGTTAAATTTTAATAACTTTTGGAATGAATTTAATAAATGTGAGAAATGTTTATAATCTAAAATGGTTAAAAACCCATTTCAATGGGTTATAAGAAGTTCTGATATATTAGAATATTTACTTTATAATATTTAGGAATTAAATAGTTTATTAACTCATAGAGTAAAATAGTATTTTATTTCTTTTACTGGTGACTATAGTGGATATTTACATATAGATTTTCTTGGAACAGAAGATAAACCCATTAATATCCTTATGTTTAAAGATAAAGTAAAAAAACAATTAAACTAAAGGATAGAATTATTAATCTCCGATAGAGTTGGTGATTATTTTATGAATGAATTTAATGACTACAACAAATAAAAATATATAATTCATCAATGTACTATTCTGTATACACTTTAGTAGAAAGGATAAGTTCAAAGGAAAAGTCACACTTTTATGAAATAATAAATTGTGTGATTAATAAATCTATGTTACCAATATAATTATGTGGTGAATCCTTATTAGATGAATTTAATATTCATAAGAGAATTTATTCTTGGAAAAATAAGTTATCCCATTATGATATTTTGAAAGGTAGAAGACCAAATCATTAAAAAATTAAAGTTCGGCAGGGCTTAGCATATGGTAAAGTACCTAATTCTAAATGAACTAAAATTTTTCCTAGAATGATTAATGGTATTTTTAGACTTGAAAATAATAATTAATCATATATAATTATGTATATAGGATCCTATTTCATTATTGAAACAATTAATGTGTAGTTTTGTTAAAAAAATATTAATATGATCCTACCCCTCTCTCTTATACTTCATATAGTTAAAATACAATAGTAGGGAATAATGATGATTCTCAAGTTGAACATAATTAGACTACAATACTTAGAATGGATAAATATTTACATCGAACATTTATTTCTACTCATTCCATTGTTTTCATTATTGAGAGGGGTTGAATTAAATATCTTCATAATAAGTATCCTATAGTATTGACAATAGGAGATAAACCAAATTAATATAAATAAGATATGACTTCTACAGATGTTTATTTCTATAAAGAAGTAATTAATGATGACATGGATTCCATAATGGGTAATATTAATTGGTTAATTATGGATTTATGAAGACGTTAAATATAAATTGGCTAATAATGGTTCTTAAGAAAAAATAATGATTATAATGGTAACATTTAATCTTTTAAAGTAATATTGGTTGCCAAGATTTCAAAACAAAATAAGGGATTGATTATTTTGTTACTTATACTTTTGTAGATTTAATTACATCAATAAGTATTTTTTATATTGGATTAATAATTTTTATGTCTATCAAATGGATGTTAAAACTATTTTTTAATGGATATTTAAAGGAAGAGATTCACATGGAACAACCAGAAGGTTTGTTTTAAAAGGTAATGAAAATAATGTATATAAAGTAGTTAAATGTCTATATTATTTTAAATAATATCTTCTGAAATGAAATAAAAACATTGATTCTATTATATTATCTAATTTATTTATTATGAAAAATGAATATAAATTAGTTTATTGATAATTTATAATAGAAAATAGAGTTATTGTGTGTTTGTGTAGAATATATGTGAATTTATGGAACCAAATGGTTGTTGTAGATGATAAGAAAAGATTTTTATCCTCTATGTGTAAAATGAAGGACCTAGGAATAGTTGACTCTTGGCTAGGAATCAATGTTATAAAATATACTGAGTGTTATTTTTAATTTCATCTCATTATAAAGAAAAAATGTTTAATAAATTTGAACATCTTGTCTTGAATGATTCCAATGCTCGATTTGAAGCTAGTTTTAAACTATTTATGAAAATAGGCAGATTTATTGAATAACTCGATTATTCAAGTGCAACTAGTTCTTTAATGAATGAAATGAATTATACTAGATCTGATATTTCTTTTGTAGTATTTAAAATGACTACATTTACATGTAATCCTACTATGGATCTTTGGAAATGTATAATTTTATTCTTTGGATACTTTAGGGGATCAAAGATGTATGTCTATACTATAATGATAATCTATATATATTAGGATGATACACTAATGCGAGTTGTATTACCTATATTGGTGATAATAAATCCAAATTTGGGTTGTTGTTTACTCAATGAAGTTTAGTTGTTTTTATAGAGGGAGATAAATAAACTTTTATTTTACATTTGACCTTGGATCTAGAGTTTATCGACATAGATGAAGTTTAAATGAATATGAATGTATTAGGAATATCTTATTTCTCAACAGGTTGTGGCCTAGTATGCTGCTTCTTATTCCTATCAATTGTAATAATGAAACAACTTTATCAAAGTAATATAGTTTCATATATAATGCAAAGTCATGAAATATAAGTTTGAGACATGATTATGTGAGACAATTGTTACAAGATGGTACCATAACAATTGTCTATGTGTGATTAGGTAAAATACATATAGATATATTTATAATATCTCTATCAAGAGAGATTATTCTTATAGCTAATGATGATATGGAGTTAAAACCCACATAAATAGATAATGTTTTAATGGAAACCCAACACCTTCTTTAGGTATATTCTATTCATTGTTTTTAATGGGTAAAAGAACTTACAATGATTATTTTTGATAATTTCTAATATAAATCCAACCACATGATGTCAATATCATATGTTATGACCAGATTTCAGGTTAAAAATACTTAACATATCAATAATACTTAATGAGTTTTGTGTTTAAATAATAGAAACACGTAGAAGTATTTTTTTTCTATATGAACATAGAAATAATGTCGCTTCATACAGGTATTAATGGGTTTAGTCATTATAGAGTTCAAGAAAAGTATACAAGAACATATCAATAAAATATCCACAAAAATATGTGTTGTATGGGAATATCATTTTGCATATTATATATCTAGTTCATCTTAAATATTATCAAGTTTAATGTTTCCAAAATTTTAAATTAGATTATAAATAGAGACATTGATACTATATAAAGATTTAAATAGAAAAATACTTTTATTATGTATAATAATATAGATGTGATATGGAGAGTTGGTATTTAATAAATTAAATTAGTGTATTGTTAGGAATTTACTTTATTAAAATAGTGGTCCCTTTTGAAAATGATGGAGGGAAATTTTTAAATGATTAGAGGAAATTATTTTTTGGTTTTGGAGATCCCACAAGGGATATGGGTTTTTTATTCCGAAGTTATTTTCTATACAAATAGAGATCTTAGGAATAATAAATTTTTCCTAATAAAATGTATATTTCAAAATTATTTTAAATTCATTTAACTATATATTTTTAGTAAAATGTTTTATAATATATAGTTAACAAAAAAAACAATTAATAAGACCGACTAATAATTAGATTAATCATGATGATGGTGTTTAAAATTTGAAATCCAATCGTTTACCTCTCCCCAAAAGATATCTTGTTTTGATTGAATCAAAATTTATTTTTACGAAATTGATGTTATTGAATTAATATGAGTCATGTTAGTTTTTATTTATAAAAAATTGGTATTTAGGGATCGTTTAAAGGTCAATCACCTTGATCTGAAAATGTACATTAATTTTCCTCCAACATCATCATAGTGGGACTTTAAGAATTGGTGTCCATCATTCCATAACCTTTTTGAAATCCTAGATGTAAATTTACACCAATAACCCAACACCAATAGGTGGGGGTGGATCAAACCATTTTGGATAGTGAACTTGGTTCATCAATCAATATTCATTACATTCAATTATCTCTTGTCTAACTCACATTTTGATAATAATAAAAATGATATTGGGAAGTTACAAAAAATAATATTGATTTTTAATCCCTCAAAGCGATGGAACAACACATGGTAAATATTGACCATTTTTATGGACACAACATCAATCTGTTGAAGGAAAAGATGAAGTTCCTCCATACAATAAATATGTTTTTGTATATTCTAGAACCAAACCATACTCCCAATCCCAACAAGATTTCTCCAAATCCTGATGGAATTATTGATGACATGACTCAATTCAAAAACAATCATTAAATTTATAAAACATGAATATAAAGAATTTTTCTATCATGTAAATATAATAAACTCATTATGAGATAGTATTTATAACTAAATTTTCCAAATAAGGTCTCCCTGAGAGATATGAGATATACTAGAATTCAAGTAATTATCTGAATAATAATTTAGCAAAAAATTTATTATTATAATGAACCATAACTTTGAGATTGATAATAATATGATGCCATTAGATTAAGTTAATGAGATCCAAGTTATAGAAAACAAGATCCTTTCCCTTAAAATTAATATACCAAAATCTTTCCAAGTTTGAGAAATTATTTCCATATTTATACTTATGTGAAAATATTTTATGAAATTAATCATTATAATGAGATAAGATATTTTCTAGTTTTAATTGAAAACATTTTTTTTTTCATTGAATCATATTCCATATTGAGAGATGCAGGTATGACATCATAATTAGAAACTATGTTTACTATTATTAAGGGAAATTCACAACTGAACGCTTACTTATATGTCAAGATGAAAATTCTTCAATTCATGAAGAATGGGAATCGTTATAATAAAAAATTATAATTATTTGTGTGTGGAAAACTATGGAATTTTTTAAAGGAATATCGCTATGGAAAGATTGAGAAAAAACCCCTAAAAAAATATGTCGAATAAAGAAAATATATTTTTTATGATATCAAATTTAATGAATCTTTGATGAATATGGAATGGTTTATTGATTATTGGTAAATGGTGCATCTATGAAATTATTGTTCAATGTTCAAAATAGTTAACAAAATTACAATCGCAATGGAAGTACACATTGGAAATAGTATATGCATTAATGCCATTGATCATGGATATGAGGACCCGGCCTTATAAAAAAAATATTATTGTTATTTTAAAACTAGATATCACTTTATTTTCCTAAAGATAATTTAGGTTTAGATATTTGGATAATTAGGAAAAACTCTTACATATTAAACCCATATATTATAAGTTGACACTTATACTCAGTATCCATTGTTTTACACAAAAGGAAACATTTTTAAAATAAAATATGTTTTATTTTCATTAAATATATTCATAAATTTTATCTCAACCTCATAATTATGACCACTACTCACCAAAATATTACAATTTTTGAAAAATGTGGGTCTAGCATAAATATATCAATATGGGACATAAAAATAAATAAACAAACAATTAATCTTTAAATAATTATAAAACATTTCCTTTCTGACAAATAATATTTGGACTCCAAATAAAATATATCTTACCCAAGAAAGGTTATTTTCCTCCCAAATTATTCCATAAAACATTTAATAAGACATATTAAATGAAAAATAAAACCCAAAAAATTTTCTTTTTAAACATGAAAAAATCATTAAACGTTTCTATAGAGTTATTATTTTCACCCTTAATAAGTGACATATACCTTCCATTTAAATTAAACCCAGTAACCTGTCCTTTGAAAACATGGAATTTCTGTATAATGATATAATGCATAAATAAAACACATAAGTAACACAATGAATCATTTATTATCATAATTACTTATGATTTAACATTTACGGCTACCTTATGATGTAACACTGACACCTACTATGAGAAATACAATTTGAATAACCGTCACAGTAAACATCAAATATAAACATACCCAATTCATTGGAGGTATATCATGGACCCACCTATATTTTTTTTATGATAGAACCACCCTTAATCATAAACAATTCCCACGAACAATAACATAATCACAAAACATAAATGTATGCATCGTAGAAAAAAAATCTTGAGGAAATTCTCATATTTTAAATGAATATGTTGCACCTATAAAGGGAAAAATATTCATTGAAAAAAACCATGTAATATTTTAAAAAACGCATAAAAACATTAATATTCTTTTAAAGTAGGAAAATCATATCATCCCTTATAAGTTAAAAAATATTGCTTTGGACTTTTGTAAAAATAAACATTAAAAGAGTATTTTTAAAAACAGATTCCATTAAAAAAAACATTAAAAATATTCATTTTTATGAAATTTGAGAGAATTTGGAAAATTACCATTTAAAAAAATTAATCTTTATATAAATAAATTAATAAAAATTATTTTAAATAAATTCAAAAATGATCGAAATATTTTCTAATTTAAACATTAAAACTTTTAAAAAGTTGTTTTCTTGTTAAAGAGTCCATTACCTTGAGTCTGACTAGTCACATACATTCTTTATCTTCCTAAATAATAATATTATATTAATTTATTCTTTCTTGATAACTTTTTTTATAGTTTACTATTACTTTTTTATAAATCATTTCTATGTTATATATAATTACATAATGATTTAACTTCACATCTGACGTTTTGAGGATATTTATACCTATGTCAAAAATGGATTCAGTTAGTCAACTATGGTTAAAGTGGTAGTCATTAAAAAATATCTAGAATAATATCCATGAAATAACATTGATATTTATTGATCAATTATTCTTTTAAATCAAACCATTAAATATGGTTATGAACAATGGACTATGTTATAATCATTGAGATGATAGATCATTTGTACGCAAGGGTAACGTTTCCATTTTTCAACAATAATTATATAAAAAAGGTAAGTATAATTTTATCTCTAAATTGTGATAATAATATCTTAAATATTATATTAATTACATTAATATTATTATATATGTCATTCATTATATTTTTTGATGAAAACAAATCACTTCTTTTCGTGGAGTTGATTGTCCAAATGTATACACGAACGACGTTGTCAATTTATTCTTCATGGAAAGGTAAGAGAATAAATGATATATTATATTTTCATAATGATAAATATTCCATTAATATGATATATTAATCTTAATTCCATAATTATAACAAGTCATAAGACATGGTGATGGAAAATGAATTACATCGATTCATGAGACAGTAGTCTGTTGTACACACAAATAATGAATTATTTTCTCATTTGATTGAAGTAGAGATGGATATGGGTTATTAAACTAAAATAAAAAAATATAAGTATATTTATAATACTTGAGTTATTATTTTATCATTGTTTAGTAATATTTTTAGGATTTTTATGATGAAACTAAATTAAAACAAGCTGATAAAACTATAACTCTTCTTTAGAAAACCTTCTTTGATTGATACCTTAAAACCACTATGGTTGGTATTATGTTGAAACCAAGACTGCTATAATGTGGTAAGTTATTCTAGTAATATATTTTGGAAGATATTTTCCTAACAAAATTGGGTGGTAAGTGTGAATAAATGATAAGAAGAGGCTCTCTTTTATAAGAGATGCGAGGGGCGCTATTGGAATTACCCAAAATATGAAATTTATATAAATTAATATTCAATTCCAAATGGATCAAAAGTAATTTTTTAGATTTTAATATGTTTATGGGTTTAAATAATATTATAAATTAATTTTTATATATGTTTAAGTCACATTTATTCCCTTATCATTTTTGTTTTAACCCTTATTTAACTCATTCAACTCTTATTGTGACAACATTGGTTATTATTCTTTGAGGGTCAATATTGTAAATATAAAATTAGAAATGTCCCATAATTGCATCATCGTTAATATTATAAACCTTATACTAATAATTTGGACTAATTTAGTATTTTTAGTAATCTTTTCTAATTTAATAAAATATTATTTATTTTAAAATATCATTAATATCAATATTGACACTATTCATTGCATTGGCTTTTAAAAATATACATAAAACAAGATAAAATCGAAATAAATATTTTAATATATACCAAAAATGTAAACTTAATATATAAAACTCATTGGTTACATTATTTATCTAATATTATATTTTTTTATTATTTTTAATATCATTTATTTAATTTTTCCATTAATTAAATAATTACTACATCATTGTTGTGAAAATATTTAAGGTAATTATTTCCTCACTAAAAATTAAAAATAAATTCCCATGATGAAGATAAATCTATTATATTTAAAAATAAAATTTATATTTGAATGTATCATTTAGATAACATCATATTAAAAATATTATATTTATTAAAAAGAAGATTGTGTCATGTTTCACTTTTCATTAAATAAAATATTTTAATGGTCATAATCTAATTCAAGTGACCAAAAATGGTCATATATCTGAAAATTGGATGTTTGGGAAATAATATTACTCATAAAAATTTAAGGAAGGTTTTATGGTCGTTTTCAAGCCCATATCATTTTATTTTTACCTTTAATTACCAGATTTATAGTTAACTATCGTAACCAAAATTACTATAGTTATAATACATATTTCCCAGAAATAAAAGTGAACTATATTATAAATTTTAACCTCTGAATTTAAAATATTTAATCGATTTTTCATAATTAAATATACATTAGTTTCAGGATTTAATTTAAAATTAAATCGTAAAAATGCAATGGAAAATTATTTTTTTAGAAAAATGGCCTTTTAAAATAGAATGTATTTTAATACTAAATTCAAGTATAAAATCCAATTAAAAATAATAATTTGATTATTTTAAATCATATGGAACAAATTAAATTTTAAATATAATATAAAATATAATTTTAATTTTTTAATACTTAAAGAAAAAATACAATATTCAATAAAAAAATATTTTAATTATTCATTGAAAATCAAAATTTACAGAAAATTCTAAAATTTTTACCATAATATAATTTTGATATTATGATTTAAAAAATTAGAATTATTCCATTAAATAATATTTATAAAATTTATTGAAGTTAATTATATTTTTTTCTTACAAAAAAAATAATAATCAATCTTAAAAAGTGTATTTGAAAAATAAAATAATTTTACTAAAATTAAGTGATTAAATTTATAATAGTTAATTGATTATTAAAGTGTATAATCATTTTATATTCCATAATTTATTTAACACCATTCATTCACACTAATTTAACAGCTTGGTTATAATGGTCAAATAATAGAAATATTTCGTTATTCATTTATGCTCGGTGTTACATATCTGGTACATTATGAAACATAGTATTTCATTATAAAAACATAGGATGTTAAATTATCCCCCAAACCCCTTGTTAGAAATTGAGGCCTCAAAATTTTGAATTTGGGCTCGATAACTATGTTTTGACTTTTCGAAATACCTTTACTGAAATCCCACATCGGAAAAAGCAATAATAAAACATCCACTTTAAAATAAAGGAAAGGAAGTATTAAGATCATCTGGAATAAAATATTACTATGTTTCTGTATAAGAGAATGTGGACATGAAAAAGAGAATATAAAATCCATTGACTGATATATAGTGATAGAGAACATAGTCACGAGAAATTGAAAAATCACATGACCTTAAATTTGTTATGGGATAAATGGTCATTGATTTACATGTAATAAAAGTAAACTGATAAAATTTTTGATTTAAAATTATTTTCATAGAGTTGAGAAATAAATTACCTCCATATCTATGAACATGAATAAATATACTTACTTCACAATTATAGTTTCATAATTTAATCAATTTCCACCACAATATCATATTTTTCTCCACACGATGAGTATTTAAGAAGAATGTTTTCTACTTGAAGCATTTGAATAAATTTTTATTGATTGAAAAATCGAAAAAAATATATAACAATATATTAATCATATAATTAGAAATTAACCAAAATGGTTTGTATATGATAATATGAATCCCCCAAAAGAATAAATGATTAATCAAATAAAAACTACCTTAATAACCAAAATTCCATCGTAAAACCTGAAGATCAACTTAGGTCATTCGATAAAGAATTTTACTTAAAATCCCTCAAAAATATTCTAGATTTAGAAAGAAAGTGAAAATGATAAGGAATTTATCACATAGTATTCCATTATAGTTTTAATATTTATATCCAAATAACATCAATTACTCTCTTACCAAAAAGTATATACCCAAATCATTTAATCACCAAAATATTATAATAATTTCCATATATCATAAATCAAAAAAAGGAAAATTCAATAATTATTACTTGAATAAAATATCCAAATATTTATTTTACCTAATTCATATAATTCTTCCCAAAATTATAGTGATCTTATTCCAAAATAACATTTAATCACTTAATCTCCAAATAAATTTTTCATCCCATGATATTCTATATGATAATACATATGTTCTCAAAAATAATTTTTTCATCCACAAAATCATTTAATTAAAAAGAAAAAAAGTAATATTAAAAGAGACTTCATGTAGGATAGTGGTGGGAGATGCACCATTATCTCCCTTTAGTTGGGGGTTCAATCCCTATGGCCTTACCAGATGTGATGGGTTGTTACAAAATCATCATTATTTCATTTTCTAAAACTATATAATTATAATAACATTCTAAAAAATAAGATAAAATCCTCAAGGTAACATTAATATCTTAAAAAATAAATAAATATTTTAACCATAAAGGTTATTTCATAATGTTTATTTTTCATCCTAAAAATTATTAACTCATTATTACTTCAAAAAAATAAATGTCTCCCAAAATAACATTACTGAAAATAAAATCTCAAATTTTAAATCATTAAAATGGGTTTATAAGACATTGAACTTACAATAAACATAAATATTATAAACCTATATTGATATCCATAAATCTTAAAAAAAATCTCTCATGAAAACATCATAATATTCATTGTTATCTAAACACTTATATGATACCATCTACAAGGACCTGAACTTATACAATATATAGTCTAGTAATTTTAAAACTAGAGATCACATTATTTTCCTAATGATATTTTAAGATTATAATTATAGATAATTTGGAAAAAAACATATATATTAAACCCAATAATTACAAGTGGACACTTATATTCAGTATCCATTTTTTCAAAAAAGGATATCCATTTAAAATAATACATTTTCTATTTTCATGGTAAATAAAATAATTACTGAAGTTATAATTCATAATGTATAAAAATAAAATGTACCTATTTACACAATTTTGACCACCTGATTCAAAATATATTTCTCCAAATTCAATACAAATAATTAGCATAAATTATTTGAAAATTAATTCCCATTGTCAAAACCAAAAAACGTGCTTTTAGGATGTAAAAACTACCAAAAGATTAAAATGTGGTTATGACCAATTTCAAAGTGAAATTATATCCAATGACCAGTATTGGATTAATGTATAATAATATAATCTAATAAAACTTTAAAACCAATTAAATGTAAAATTTAACCATAAAAATAAATTATATAAAAAGACATTTTTGACTGAAAATACAGTATTTTTCACTATTCATTAAAAATTGAACTTTATAAGAAAAATACCAAAAATTTACCCAAAGTAAGTTTTGATGTCTCATTTCTAAATAAGAAGTTTATTTTTTTCAAATGGAGCATATAAAAGTGAAAGAAAACTATATTTAAATAGGGTTCTCTATCAAAAGGTTGTAAAACGACCCTTTTAAAAATATTAGAGTTTTTCATGCTTAAAATCGGATTCATTCTCATTTTAGGCCTCTAAATTTTATTGGATAAATGTAAAAACATTTAATAAATATTTTTAATCATAATATGATTTGTTACGTTTATTCTTGTCGATACAATGTCTTGGCGTTAACTACCATTTAAAATAATAATAATATTATATTATTTTTCGATATAACTCAAAGTTGTGTGCAATGTAATATTTCAAAGAAACTCATTGTTGTGTGTTGAGTACACTATCGGACAAAGAATTCCTTTTAATTTAAATATAATATCTTATTCAAAATATTAATATAAATGAAAATTTATTATTCTATAAATACCTAGGTTGTTACAAATATAACCGAGAGAGATTGTTTATACAACTAACGAAGCGATGGGGTTAAAACCCATATAATGAATAATTTTTATAATGGATACCCAGCTCATTATTTTGGTAGATAATAATGAATGTGATTAATGTGTAAAACCAACTTACAAATATGATATTTAATATTGACAATTTCAAGTCTAACTACATGGTGTAAATATCATCAATTACTACTGCTGGATGTAATGTAAAATCATTAAAAATATTAATTATCAATGAAATATGTGTTCTAATAACAAAAACACATTGTAATATTTGGCCTATTTACAGTTAGTTGTTTTGTCACATCTTACATAACTTAATGGGTTTTCTCTTTAGTGATTTCAAGAAAATGATATAAGAACATGGACATAAATACACTAAAAATTATATATGGCATGGAATGATAATAAATGTATGATATATATACATTATCTTAAAAATTAACAAGTTTAATGTTATTGGAATGTTATAAATTTGATAACACTTTATTATATTCATACTAAGTAAAAATTTAAATCGAATGATACCATTATTTGGTATAATGATATCGATATGATATGGAGAATTAATGTTCAATAAATAAAATTGTGGGATTGTTAAAAAATTTATTTATTAAAATGATGCTCAAATTTGAAAAGGAAATATGGAATTTTTTTACATAATTTGAGGGAATTAGTTTTTTTATTTGTTTTCAGAATCCCACATTGGTTGTGGGGGTTATTTCTAATGGACTTCCCGCTATATATCTAGGCCTTTAGAATAGTATTTTTCCATTAAAAATATATATTAAAAAAATATTTCAAATTATTTTAAATATATATTTTTCATAAACAAATTTATTATATATAACAAAACAATAAGATATAGTAAAATATTTTTTTAAAACCTCCTAATGATGAGATTTATCATGATGATTTAATTTTTGTATTTTGGAATCTGGATAGTCACATCGATTCAAAAATTTTCTTATTTCAGTCGAATAAAAAATTCTTTTGATTTAAATGGAGAGATTGAATAAATGTGAATCACATCAGTTTTGAACTATTATTATGTTGGGTGTTAATATATTTTAAAAGTAAATCACCTTCATCTAAAACTCCCAAAGGATTTTCATCCAACATCGGTAAAATGTGGAGGAAAAAAAATTTCCATCATTCCTTAATGATGGTGAAATAAACAATGGAAATTTCCTTTGAGAACCTACACCAATATGTGTGGGTGATTAAAACCATTTTGGAAAATGAACTTTGTTCTAACATTGAATTTCACTATATTCTATCTTATTTTGGTTTCCTTTTGTTTTCACAATAATCAACAATATTTGAGCCAATGAACAACCAAAAATATGGATTCTAAATCCATCAACATGATGAACCATCATATGATCAATATTAATCATTTCTATGGAAATAAATTCTCCCAGTGGAAAGATAAGATGAATTTACTCCTTAAAGTATTAAATAATTTTTACATTCTATAACCAATCCTTCCTTCCATTCCCATCAAGTCAGCTCCAAATCCTGATGGAACTACTATTGACATGACTCAATTTGAATACATTTGTGAATAGAGTAGAATCATGAAGATGATGAGGATTTTTATTAAGTACATATCCTGATATAATTATCAGATATTCCTTATGAATACTTTTACCAAATGAAGTCTGATGAATAGATATGGGATGCACTCAAATAAATGTTGAAATTAAAGGAAGAATTTCCCAATAAATTCCTTATTGTAATGTATCTTAACTATAATATTTTTTATAACATGTTAGAGTTAGATAAATTTCCTGAGATTTATGTTATAGAAAAAATCCACAATCCCTTAAAATTAATATACTCGAAACTTTCCCGATTGGTGAAATTATTACTAAATTTACACCTATGTGTATAGACTTTGGAAAATCATTAAATAAAAAAAAGCGAGGATATTTCCTTCAACCAATTTCATAAGATTCTTCACATTAAAGAAGAATATATATTGAGAGACATGAGTATGGATTCAAAATTTTATACCATGGGTAATATCATTGATGGAAAGGAACCACCGAACACTTCATTACTTTTCCAGAAGAAAAGACAAAAATTCAACAAGAAAGGAAATCTTTCCGAGATAAAAGCATAATGAATTGTCTATGGAAAATCAGGGTGTTTTTCAAGGAAATTTCACTATCAAAATAAAGTGACCAAACTCACTACAAATATATTGATTAAATAAATATAGTTACAAAAATATATAAAACTAATATGAGCTCAACAAAATGTGATGGTGGCTATATTTTCATGAAATAATGCATGGGTACATTGATCATTCAATGTTAAAAACATTAGATGAAAGAACTACCACAAAGGGATTTCACCTTGGAAATAACGCATGCATCAATGTCACCAATCAAGGAAGTGAGAAACCATTATAAGAAAAAAAGGGTTTCATGGGGGTTTAAATCACCACTAGATAATGCACAATGTTATGTAAATGTGTCACATATTAGTGTATCAAGAATAATTTTGTTATGGTTTTTTCAAGGTGGTTTTGTATTTATCAGTTTCTTGTTTAGCGGTGGTTTAAACCCCCTCTAAATATTTATTATCATTTATTTATTTTCTGTTTTCTATTTATTATTGATAATTTATTTATTATATTTACTTTTTATTTGTATTCCAATTATTAGTTATTTATTATTTGTTATTTATTATTTATTATATATAATTTATTATTCCTTATTCATTATTCCTTATTTATTTTTAATTTTTTATATACATTTTATTATAAATTTATTCTTTATTAATTAATTTATAATTATTAATTGATAATTTTTTATTAGTAAATATTTGTTTTCCCATCCTCACCCCAGCCTAGGTCCACCCTTTCCTCTTGGTTATTCTAGAAAGCCTTTACCACTCCACCAAGTCCTTCATATAGTATCTAAACTCAATTTAAAATACTTATATATGTACATATAAATATTTGTAAATGCATACAAATCTATACCTATATTTATTCATAATTTATAAATACATATATATATATATATATATGAGCATAATATATATTAATGTATACAAATATTCATAAATATATATAAATATTCTTCAAAATATAATAATATAAATAAATTTACAAAACTATATATAAATAAAGATAAATGTATGTGCGTCTATATATTGTTAAATATAAATGTATTTATATACCAACATAATATACCGAAAGATTAGTCAGAGGTAAAACTCTGATCATTTATTAAAATAAAAGAAATGGATAGAAAACCAACCCCAGAGGACAAAGACAACAACTACATACCATCAAAATCAAGCCTGTCACCACCTCCATGATCAAGAACTTTATCCATAGTCGTTGATTCCTATTCCGAGCTTTCATACTTATTCAGAACCTTGGCATAGTTCCTAATAAGATTTAACCTCTCTAATGAGAGGAATTCATTAGTCACTTTTATACCATTATTTAGTGACCTAGTGGACATCGGCTTTGGAAAATAAGAGTAATCCTTTCTCGGCCTCCTTCGTGTCGAAGAAAGCATCTCCTTCTGATTCCCAGACAACATATTCTTCCCTCCGAAGACAACATCACTATATAAGGGTCTGGTCAGGCCTCCCAATATTTTCCTTGTCCCTATCAGTAATGTCCCCCCATTTTCCATGAGTTTGGATATCCTGATAAATCTCTAACTATTTCTGTTGGAGCTGAATACTAGTGTCAAGTACAACTAAGCATTGTGGGTTGTCCATCACCCCCTTCCCTTCATATATCCCTTTTATCATTGCCTCATTCACTGCAGCATCATCTTGTGAAATTCCCTCAGGCTGCATGTTGACACCATCCTGCATACCCTTCTCCACACCCTCCTAGTCCAACCCCTGAAACTGATTTCTCGTGGGAACAGTGATCATCACACATTCATTATCAAGAGCCCGGGCATAGAACCCATCATCACAGCCCTCTGAAATCCCCATCATAAGATTATCCCCACATACAGCAGACTCCATATTTCCCTTCGCCCCAGGTTGCTTCCCCTCAGACCAAACAGCATCCTAGCAGCTGCCCAACAGCATAACTTCTGAGTTAAGGTCATCTTGACCCGAGAAACCTTTGGCAACAGACTGCATCGCTCCATCCACCACCCTCAGATCATATTTCAGCCTGTCAAAAACTGCAGTGACCAATGGGTTGGAAGATTCCACCACCTTCCTTCCCACGGAAACATCATCACAGTTCTCGTTACTAGAAACCATACCATGATCCACAATGGGAAACTATCTCTTCCCCTCACATGAACTCACCTTTAGAAGTGTGACGCCGGATGCCCCCAATGATAACAGGTCGAGCTGTAGTTATCCCAGGACTCAAAAACCACGGCCTGTTTCCATCTAAACTCTGTACCAATAGCAATCCAAATCCACTCCACCGGGGGATTCGACACATCCACCTCTACACAAATGCATGGATTGATCGGGTGACTCACCGTAGAGGTATGAACATCATAACAGAGGAAGAGACCCACCATATTTCCAATCTTGTAGATGATTGCAGGATTTTGAAAGGGTAAATGGAGTTGAGGCAAACTTACCCATGTCGCAATAGAGGATGTTTCGCGATTCATGAAAAGGTCGAAATCCATCACAGGAGGAAGAACTTGCATCCACTACAACATCGGGGAGCACTGGACCAAGACTGTATCAGATCATCCTCCGAGGAAAACTGTATCATGAGATTCCATTTCTCCAGAAGACCAAC
This sequence comes from Viscum album, assembly GCA_963277665.1. NCBI lineage: Eukaryota > Viridiplantae > Streptophyta > Magnoliopsida > Santalales > Viscaceae > Viscum > Viscum album. The sequence continues at coordinate 790,732,695 of OY728123.1, read as the reverse complement.
AATTGTGCGTTCTTATTGGTCCCATTTACCAAACAAAAACTGATCGAAATCATAAACTAATGGATGTCGATGGTTGAAGCGGACCACCAATGTCAAATATACAAGGCTCGATGCTTCATGGAACTCCGATAGCAAAATTGGGAGCTGAGGGCCACAAAGATACAGGACAGGGACCTTCAGGCTTAGAGAAATCATCGAGAAGTCTAGAAGAAAACTAGGGTTGGGAAAAGAAATAAATGGTTTCACCAAGCTCGGAGGTGGCAGAACAAAATCATCCTACACCCTCTTTCCTCGGTGAAGGGGGGGACTCCGAGTCAATAATTTAGGGTTTCATCATCGCTAATCGTCAAGCTCCACTCTCTCTTCTCCGCCAAAATCATACCAACATAATATATTTAAATAAATAAATATAAATATATGTGAATACATATAATTATTCATAAATACATATAATTATATATATATATGTAAAGACACTCACATCATCATGTAATTTTATAAAGGGATAGGGAGGAAAAATACAAAAAGGAGAAGCACAGAGGGAAACCCCTCGCCCACCCCTGCCCCCGCCCAAAAAAAAGAAACTATGGGGGCCTAAAATGATGCAGCCCTAATGCATCCCCTTTAATGAAGACAATCCCATTATGAGTAATACTTGCAGCAGAGTGAAGAAACACCTTCTCAATGCCATTAAGGACCACCGAGGCCAAGTAGTCAGCAACCTTGTTCCCCTCTCTCCAGGTGTGAAGAATACGGATGTTGTTCTTAATAATGATTTTACATTGCCTTATGACATAGCATATTGACCAGGGGACTTCACCATTCTCCTCCAAGGAGTTATAGATAATTAAGGAGTTTGTTTCAATTTCATATACCTCCAACCCCTGCTGCCTGCAAATTCTGAGTCCCGAAAGCATTTCCAATGCCTCCACTTGAAGGGAAGATCCATGGCCCAGGATGGCTGAAAATGATATGAAAACTGAGCCTTTACTATCCCTCACCACCCCTCCTCCATGAATGCACCCCTGGACACAAGAGCCATCCGTATTTCACTTCAAGACACCCGAGGGAGGTCACCAGCAGACCCAATTGCCCTTCCTGTTACTAGATGTACAGTCCTCGCCAGAACTTGAATGAAACCGATGAATGGAAGGAGCTTCCCTCCAATGTCGCACCGCCTTTTATAGGTCGAGTAACTATTTTTTTGCCCAGACAATAATAACTGCAGATGAGATAGCCACACCCTCATACTTTGCTCTATTCCTCGCCTGCCAAAGACACCAACACCCCACATGTAGAAAAATCGAAGAATAAACTCTCTCAGGTCCCCCGGCCTCTGAGCCATGATACAACTTAACAAGAAAAGGGGATAAGGTCTCGTTCGAAGAAAGGGTTTCAGAGAACTCGCCAAGAGCCTTCCAGACATCTCCCGCCCAAACACTGCCAAAGAACAGGTGTGAAGTGCTCTCTTCTCTATGCACGTTACAAAAAACACATTTAGATGCTAGATAGATTCCACACATTCTGACATTCTCGTCCATCGGAATTGCTCTGTTTCGAATCCACCAGGTTAGAAAATTGAGCTTAGTTGGAATGTCCTTCACCCAGACGACCTCATCCCAGCTCCCTACCTGACCTGGCTCAAAAGAAATGCGGAGTAAGTCCTTCGAGGAGAACCGGCCCGTGGAGGAAGTAGTGAAGACACATTTATTGTTCTCTGTATTAATCTCAATGAGATTGAAAGATTCGTGCTGATTTTCATCCAGAACCGAGTTGATGAACTCCGGGAAAACACTAGCATCCCTATACAAAATATATGTGATCGGACATCCAAGAAACCCCAGCACTGCACTGCTCCAATCTTGGTGCCATAAGGAGAGATCTTCATTTCCTACAATCCAATGAGATAAGGGCCGAATCTTCTCAACAATGGGGCTAACCAAATACCATAGGGACGCTTTATTAAGCTCCACCAAACCCCTGGAGCCCAAGGCATACGCTTGCATGGTGGTCCCCCAGAGAGTACGACACTCCAGAACACTCCAAGTGAGCCTCTCATGCATGCAGTAAAGTATGTCCTCTAAGTTGTGCACATTAATCCCTCCCTCCCTCACCGGCCTCGCCAATTTACCCCAGACCACCCAGTGTTTCTTTCCCTCTGAAGTTGGATCCCCAAGGAAATTGGCAAGGATCCTGTCAATGGATTTGATCACTCCCTTAGAGACTTTCTTGGACGATAAACCATGGATTGGAGAGGCCAGAAGCACACTGTTAACCTGGGAAATCCTTCCACCGAAAGACAGGAATTTATTTTTCCAGTTCAGAACCCTATCTGAGATCCTGATACGTAAGTCATCAAAGTCACATATTCAAAGCCTTCCTGGTGATATGGGAGAACCAAGGTAAATCATAGGAAAAACCCCCCTCTGAATGCCAATCAAGCTGCTGACAACTTCCACTCTCTCTACGGAGAACTTATTGGAGATGTAGAAGACACTCTTACCCTTGTTGATCAACTGACCACTCCATTGACAATAAACATCAAGCACTCTATTAATTATACGAATAGACATAGTCTTAGCATTCATAAATAAGATGGTATCATCCGCGAACATAAGATGAGAGATTGTTGGGGCCATCAGACGACACCGATATGGAAGGATACCTCTATTGATGATGCTCCTCTGGATGAGGCGACTCAGCACGTCCTAAATGAGAATGAAAAGAGATGGAGAGATGGGGTCCCGTTGCCTGAGGCCTCGAGTAGACTTGAAGAACCTGTACAATGTGCCCATAAAGACACAGATAACCATAAAGAGCTGAATCAATGGAAGAAGAGATCAACATTCCAAGAGTCGAGACCAATACCTAAGAGAACTCTATTAATGAAGCTCTATTCCACCCAATCATAGGCCTTGATCATGTCATGTTTAACGACCATGTTAGACCATCTGGTCTTGAAGTTGATATCACTGAGCATCTCCTGAGCCAGAGCGATGACCACCTGGATCGAGTGACCTGTAATGAACCCATGTTGTTCCATGGAAATGTAGTGAGGGATATGGATAGTCATCCTCATGTTAATAATGCTAGACAATATCTTGTATGGCACATTACACATACTCACCGGATGGTAGTGTGAGATCGATGAGGGGTTTTTTGACTTGGGAAGCAGAACGAGAGTGGTGGCACAAGCAATTCTGGGTAAGCTCCCTCCCCTAATGAAATCATGTGTAGCATCAATCATGTCCTCTTTCACTGAGACCCATGATGCCCTGTAGAACAAAGAAGGAAAACAATCAGGACCCTCCGTGCTCTCTGGGTTCAAATGAATGAGAGATTCTTTGATCTCCAACATGTCAGGCACAGCCCCCATATTTTCATTGGTTTGGCTGGACACATTGGTAGGAATCACATAAAAAAATTCATAAGTTTCCAAAGGATAACTAGTAGCTAATCGTTCATTAGGACCAGTCAGAAGCTTTTGGAAGAAGGAATTGACCATGCCTCCAATCGTGTTTATGTCCTCCGTGAAGGAACCATCCTCCAGTTGGATGTTCGATTTGACCAGCTTCCCCTATCCTTGATGCACACGCGAAAAAATGCTGTGTTCCTGTCTCCTTCTTTAAGCCATTTGATTCGATCCCTCTCCCTAGCCGGACACTCCTGTTTCAGAAGTAGATCATCCAAAATTTCCTTCTTCTCTGCAAGAGCCGCATAAGACTGCTCATCCCACTCCACCTTGAGACCGAGATCAAGACTCTCCACTTCCTGCATAATAGAAGTAACAACCTATTCGGAGGGATCCAGGTCTGTCGCCCATGATTGGAGCTTGAGTTTAACCCTCCTTAGTTTACTGTGCAAGATGATCCTTTTGTTACCTTGAAAAGGAGTGGCCTAAACTGCACCAACCAGGTCATGGTATCCTGGTTTGTCCACCCAGTACTGACTGAATCTGAATTTCTCTGGTGGGAGAGGTGAGGAGTCAAGTGACACAAGGAGAGGTGAGTGGTATGAGATTTCCCAAACCAGATGAGTCACCTTAGTGGTCGAGAATACCGAGATAGCACGGATGTTAGCCAAGCAGCGATCCAGACGCCCCCACGACCGACATGATCCCCTCTGATTATTACTCCACGTGAACTTGTCCCCCACTAATCCAAGGTCCGAGAGGCCCTTTCCAGCCATGAAACAAACGAAATCAATACTAGCTTGCCTTGGGAAGGGGCCTATACCCTTCCATTCGTCTGGAGAAGCCACTACATTAAAGTCTCCCCCCACAATCCAAGGCGTGAAGCCAGGATCAAACAAACTTAAATATCTACATAAGGATTCCCGAGAGTGCCTGTTGCAACTTCCATACACAAAGGAATCATAAACAGGAACGGGGCCAAGAGTTACCTTAACAGTGAGGAACTGATCCCCCGCTTGAATTAGGACCACATTGCACCTCCTATGCCAAAACATCCAAATATGGCTATTAACCAGCTCATCCTTCGTGCTTCCATGCATCCGAAGCCATTTGGAGAAATCCCCATTTCTGTTGGGTTGTTGTTTATGCTCAAGGGCTGCTACCACCGCTTCTTTGTGCCTGGAGATTTCTGAGGAATGAAAGTCCGACTTGACCTGGGCTCCAAGACCCCGAGCATTCCAGATGAGCAAAGGTATCATTGGAAAGAGAGTTCCCTGGGACTGGCACCAGAGCTTTTCGCCTTCTCATAGTGGGAGTAGGAGCTCCCATGATGCATTCTCGACTTTGATCTTGTGCACACCCCTGGTACCTCACCCGGCAACACCATGGGAGTGGCAGGGCTTCCAACCCTGCATGAATACCGTTTCCTCCTGGAGGCCACCACGGGTGACCGTCCAACTGCATTGGATTCATCTAGCCAAGGGAAGGGATCCACGGAAGGTAGTTGTGGAGGGGCATCTGAGAATGTAGGGGAGAAGCCCTCAGAGGGGACTCCTTTGGGAAGGGAAAACACCACTACATCCCACTGGTGATGCTCTGAAACGGACCCAGAAGCCCTCGCAGGGAGGGGAGGAATAAGGAGAAATCTCGGGCCCTTCAACACACCACCTGTTAGAGAGAGCTTCAAGGGGTTTTCAGGAGCACAAAGGGAAGGGAAGGCTTGGGAAGAGGGAATACTCCTCGGGATACAGGAAACAGGGGCCATATCCCCCTCTGGTGCTTTCGAAACCAACTCTATGGGAGAGACCACTGATTTAGCCACTGAGCGAACAAGAGGGGAAGCAAGCATAGGATCCAGGGCCAGCACTGGAGTCACCTCAGGAGAAGTAGAGGGGGAAGAGCACTCACCCTCTTCCTACCTAGCCTCGCCTCCGAAAGCTCTACCGTATCCCTTAAGACGTTGGCGCTAGAAAACATGGAGAGAATGACCTTGAAAGAGGAAATGCGTGCAATATTTGGGGAACACCGGGTACACCAGATCCTGAACCCAGTTGAAAGAATCCTCCACCTGAAGGTCTAGCTTCTCCGGCAGGGGAGGGCCAGATCAAAATCAACACAGATGCGGGCCTCCGCTGACGACAGACCCCATATCATCCTATCATCGGAGCATAGGAAGATCCCAATTGAGTCACCTATCAACCTCAGGAAACCCTCATTCTGAAATGGCAGTGGTAACCCTGGAAGACAAAGCCAAACTGCGGCCAATGAACTCTCTATTCCACGGTGAGCCTCCAGGGACCATCTGGCCAGGCTGAAGCCCCAACGACCCGTGGATCGTGGGACCTTTCGCCAGACATGAAGAAAGTCCGCCTCTGAAGCCAGAACGATGCAGAAAGAATTCCTATGAAGAACCGAAACCTGCGCTGGCTGCTGAAGACCCCAGGATGAGATCCCGCGCTGGAAAGCAGCAAGCGGCAGAGTGGATTCCCCAAACCTGGATATCAAAGTCCATTTGATGAAAGCTTTAACCTCTTAAAACACAGAGGCCAGGACATTCAGACAAACCCTATTTCCCTCACGTGACGATTGCATAGGAGACACAGAGATCGCCGTAAATCAAGGGGGCACAAGCCGTAAAGATCCATAGAGGGCATCCCTAAAGGAAGGCCCAGCACCATTAGAGCGGGCCAAGCTTGGAGAAGGCGGGGCCGTTAGGGGGGCAGCAGGGAAGGAGGAAGAACCAGGGACGAACGCCGTCGGGAGAGGCGGGGGAGGCCAGGAGGGACCAGCTGGAATGGTCGAGAAATTTGAAAAAGGGGGCGACGCGTGAGGTGCGTTCATTGGTGATTCCCGCTAGGAAAATTTTCAATCATCAATCATATAAAGACACACAGACTCATATATATATATTAAAATAAAATTATATATAAAGTAAAATACATATACATAAATATGTATATATATACATATAACAAAATATATATATTCACATAATACATGTAAATATATATAAATATAAATACATATGAGTATTTATATATATCAACAAATATATATAAATATAAATATATAGAAATATAGAAACATTTATATTATTTCACACACACACACATATATATATATAAACACATATAAAGATACATAAATACACACACACACACGTAAAGATATATATATATATACTATCATAAAGTATATAAATATATACAAATATCATTAAATATATGTATACATAAATACACATAAAAACATAAAAATATCTATACATATATATAACTATAAATATATTCAAATATTTATATATAAATACCCATATATATATAATTGAATATACTTATATATACATATAAACAAATATAAAGAAATATATATATATATATGTATATACACATATAATTATATAGGAACGTACCCACATAATATATATAAATGTAGAGATAAATATATAATAATTAATAAATATTTAATTGATTATAATTAATAATTCATAATTCATAATTCTTAATTATTTAAAATAATAAATAATCAATATTTATAAATAATTATTAATAATTATTAAATAATAAATAATAAATAATTTAAATAATAATAATAATGTGTAATATATAATATATAATATATACTATAAAATATAAAATATATAATATATAATATATAATATATAATATATAATATATAATATATAATATGTAATATGTAATATATACTTATAAAATGAAAATTTTAAAAACATTTGAAAATATATTTAATAAAATATAAGTAAATAAAAAATACTGCTAAATATTTAACGGGGATTAAACCATCAAAAAATGAACCACAACTAAATGAAAATGATTTCTAATAAATCATCATGATTAAAAGGTATATTTCTAAAAAAATTATAAATAATAAAAATCTAGAAATTTAATAGTGGTTTTGAGAACTCCCTCTAAAAACGTCCACAAACAAACATGTTTTGTAGTAAAGTAGACTGTACTTCTGTGTAGATGTTGAATCTTCTAAATATGTTTTATTTACCTGAGATTCAAAAGAGTTAATTCTCTGATGATCTTCTATATAAGAAGATATCAAGTCTATATTATCAAAGGTATGTATATTTTTGTTGAAAAAGTACTCAAATAAGGGCATGTATCGACTATATATTAATAATATGACTGAATCTTTTAATTACTTGATTGAGTCCTCTAATTCATGGAATGATCAATTTCCACATGTTAATTATAAGTTATTTAAATTAAATAAGCTATTAAATTTTAATAACATTTGGAATGAATTTAATAAATGTGAGAAATGTTTAGAATCCAAAATGATTAAAAACCCATTTCAATGGGTTATGAGACGTTCTGATATATTAATTTTATTAATTTATAATATTTTGGAATTAAACAGTTTATCAACTCATAGAGTGAAATGGTCTTTTATTTCTTTTATTGGTGACTATAGTAGATATTTAAATATAGATTTTCTTAGAATAAATGATAAACCCTTTAATATCTTTATGTTTAAAGATAAAGTAAAAACCCAATTAAACTAAAGGATAAAATTATTACTCTTAGAGAGAGTTGGTGGATATTTTAGGAATGAATTTAATGACTACAATAAAGAAAAATATATAATTCATCAATGTACTATTCTATATACACGTTAGAGAAAGGATAAGTTCAAAGGAAAATCCACACTTTTTTGAAATAGTAAATTGTGTGATTAATAAATCTATGTTACCAATATAATTATGTGATGAATCCTTATTAGATGAATGTAATATTAATAAGAGAATTTATTCTTCGAAAACTAAGTTATCCCATTATGATATTCTGAAAGGTAGAAGACCAAATCATTAAAAATTTAATGTTCGGTAGGGCTTAGAATATGGTAAAGTACCTAATTCTAAATGAACTAAAATTTTTCCTAGAGTGATTAATGGTATTTTTGGACATGAAAATAATAATTAAGCATATATAATTATGTATATAGGATCCTATTTCATTATTGAATCAATGGACGTGCAGTTTTGTTAAAAAAAATATAAATATGATCCTACCCCTCTCTCTTATACTCCATATAGTTCAAATACAATAGTAGGGAATAATGATGATTCTCAAGTTGAACATAATTAGAGTACAATACTTTGAAAGGATAAATATTTACTTAAAACATTTATTTCTACTCATTCCATTGTTTTTATTATTGAAAGGAGTTGAATTAAATATCTTCATAATAATTATCCTATAGTATTGGAAATAAGAGATAAACCAAATTAATATAAATAAGATATGACTTCTATAGATGTTTATTTCTTTAAAGAAGAAATTAATGATGACATGGATTCCATAATGGGGAATAATAATTGGTTAATTATGGATTTACCAAGAGGCTAAATATAAATTGGCTAATAATGGGTTTTAAGAAAAAATAATTATTATAATGGTAACATTTAATCTTTTAAAGTGATATTGGTTGCCAAAGATTTCAAAAAAATAAGGGATTCATTATTTTGCTACTTATACTTTTGTAGATTGAATTACTTCAATAAGTATTTTTTATATTGGATTAACAATTTGTTTGTATATAAAATGGATGTTAAAACTATTTTTTAATGGATATTTAAAGGAAGAGATTCACATGGAACAACCAGAAGTTTTTTTTAAGGTAATGAAAATAATATATATGAAGTAGTTAAATGTCTATATTATCTTAAAAAAAATCTTGTGAAATGAAATAAGAATATTGATTCTATTATATTATCTAATTTATTTATTAAGAAAAATTAATATAAATTACTTTATTGAAAATTTATAATAGAATATAGAGTTATTGTGTGTGTGTGTGTAGAATATATGTGACTTTATGGCATCAAATGGTTGTTGTAAATGATAAGAAAAGTTGTTTATCCTCTATCTGTAAAATTAAGGATCTAGTAATAGTTTAATCTTGGCTAGTAATCAATGTTTTAAAATATACTGATTGTTATTTTTAATTTAGTCTCATTATAAAGAAAAAATGTTAAATAAATTTGATCATCTTGGCTTGAATGATTCCAATGCTCGATTTGAAGATATTTTTAAACTATTTATGAAAATAGGTAGAGTTATTGAATAACTAGATTAGTCAAGTGCAACTAGTTCTTTAATGAATGAAATTAATTATACTAGATCTAATATTTCTTTTGTAGTATTTAAAAAGACTAAAATTACATGTAATCCTACTGTGGATTTTTGGAAATGTATAATTTGTTTCTTTGGATACTTTAGGGGATCAAAGATATATGTCTATACTATAATGATAATCTATATATATTAGGAGGAAACACTAATGTGAGTTGGATCACCTATATTGGTGATAATAAATCCAAATTTGGGTGGTTGTTTACACAATGAAGTTTTGTTGTTTCTATAGAGAGATAAAAATAAACTTGTATTTCACATTTGACCTTGGATTTAGAGTTTATCGACATAGAATAAGTTGAAATGAATATGAATGTATTTGGAATGTCTTGTTTTTCAACAGATTGTGGCCTAGTATGGTGCTTCCTATTCCTGTCAATTGTAATACTTTTGGATAGTGAACTTGGTTCATGAATCAAGATTCATTACATTCAATTATCTCTTATCTACCTTACATTTTGATATTAATAAAAATGTTATTGGAATGTTACAACCAAGAATATTGATTTTTAATCCCTCAAAGTGATGGAACAACACATGGTCAATATTGAACATTTTTATGGAAACAACATCTTTCTATGGAAGGACAAGATGAAGTTCCTCCATATAATAAATATGTTTTTCTATATTCTAGAACCAAACCATACTCCTACTCCCATCAAGATTTCTCTAAATCCTGATGGAATTATTGATAACATGACTCAATTCAAAAACAATCATTAAATTTATAAAACATGAATATAATGAATTTTTCTCTCATGGAAATATCCTAAACTCATTATGAGATAGTCTTTATAACTCAAGTTTCTAAATAAGGTCTCTCTAGAGATATGGGATATACTTGAATTCAAGTAATTATATGAATAATAATTTAGCAAAAAGTTTCGTATTATAATGAATCATAACTTTGAGATTGATAATAATATGATGGAATTAGATAAAGTTAATGAGATCCAAGTGATAGAAAAAAAGATCCTTTCCCTTAAAATTAATATACCAAAATATATCCAAGATTGAGAAATTATTTCCATATTTACACTTATGTGAAAATATTTTATGAAATCAATCATTATAGAGTTAAGATATTTTATAGTTGTAATTGAAAACATTTGTTTCATTGAATAATATTCCATATTGAGAGATGCGGGTATGACATCATAATTTGAAACTATATTTACTATTATTGAGGGAAAGTCACAACTAAACACTTACATATATGTCAAGATGAAAATTCTCCAATTCATGAACAATGTGAATCCTTATAATAATAAATTATAATTATTTGTGTGCGGAAAACTATGTAATTTTTTAAAGGAATATCGCTGTCAAAATATTGAGAAAAAACCCCTACAAAAAATATGTTGAATAAAGAAAATATATTTTTTATGATATCTAATTCAATGAATCTTCGATGAATATGGTATGGTTTATTGATTATTGGTAAATAGTGCATTTGTGAAATTATTGTTCAATGTTCAAAACAATTAACAATATTACAATAGCAAAGGAAGTACACATTGGAAATAGTGTATTAATTAATGCCATTGGTCATGGATAAGATGACTTGGCCTTATAAAAAAATATTACAGTTATTTTAAAACTATAAATCACTTTATTTTACTAAAGATAATTTAGGTTTAGATATTTGGATAATTAGGAAAAACTCTAACATATTAAACCCATATATTATAAGTTGAAACTTATACTCAGTATCCATTGTTTTACACATAAGGAAACCTTTTTAAAATAAAATATGTTTTATTTTCATTAAATATCTTCATAAATTTTATTTCAACCCCATCATTGTGACCACTATTCCCCAAAATATTACAATTTTTTAAAAATGTGGGTATAGCATAAAAATATCATTATGGGACATAAAAATAAATAAATAAAAAATTAATCTTTAAATACTTATAAAATTTTTCCTTTTTGAAAAATAATTTTTGGAATCAAAATAAAAAATATCTTACCCAATAAATGTTATTTTCATCCCAAATTTTTTCATAAATCATTTAATTAGAAATATTAAATGAAAAATAAAACCCAAAAATTTTTCTTTTAAAACATGAAGAACTCATTAAACATTTCCATAGAGTTATTATTTTCACCTTTAATAAGTGACATATACCTTCCTTTTAACATAAACCTAATAACATGTCCTGTGAAAACATGGAATTTCTGTATAAAGATATAATGCATAAATAAAACACATAAGTAACACAATGAATCATTTATTATCATAATTACTTATGATTTAACATTTACGGCTACCTTCTGATGTAACACTTACAGCTACCATGACAAATACAATTTGAATAACTATTACAGTAAACGTCAAATATAAACATACCCAATTCATTGGAGGTATATCATGGAACCACCTATATTTTTTTTATAATGGAACCACCCTTCATCATAAAAAATTCCCACGAACCATAACATAATCACAAAACATGAATGTATGCATCATAGAAAAAAAATCATGAGGAAATTCTAATATTTTAATAGAATACCTTGCACCTCTAAAGGAAAAAAAATTTGTTGAAAATAAACATGTAATATTTTACAAAAAGCATAAAAACATTAATAGGATTTTAAAGAAGGAAAATATTATCATCCCTTATAAGTTAAAAAAAATATTCCTTTGAAATTTTGTAAAAATAAACATTAAAAGATTATTTTTAAAATAGATTCCTTTACATAAAATATTAAAAATATTCATTTTTCTGAAATTTGAGAGAAATTAGAAAATTACCATTTAAAAACATTAATGTATATATAAATAAATTAATAAAAATTATTTTAAATACATTCACATAATATAAAAATATCCTCAAATTTAAACATTAAAACTTTTAAAAAGTGGTTTTCTTGTTAAAGAGTCTCTTACCTTGAGTCTAACTAGTCATATACATTCTTTATCTTCCTAATTAATAATATTACATTAATTTATTATTTCTTGACAATTTTTTTCTAGTTTACTATTATTTTTTTAAATAATTTCTATGTTATATATAATTATATAATCATTTAAGTTCACATCTACCGTTTTGAGTATATTTAGTACCTACGTCCAAAATGGATTCAATAAGTCTACTATGGTTAAAGTGGTAATCATTAAATAATATATATAATAATATCCATGAAATAACATTCATTTTTATTGATCAATTATTATTTTAAATCAAACCATTAATTATGGTTATGAATAATGGACTATGTTATAATCATTGAAATGATAGTTCATATGTACGCAAGGGTAACATTTCCAAATTTCAACAATAATTATATAAAAAAGGTAAGTATAATTTTATATTTAAATTTTAACAATAATATCTTAAATATTATATTAATTAAATAAATATTCATATATATATATATCATTCATTATATTTTCTAATGAAATAAAATCACTTCGCTTCGTGGAGTTGGTAATCCAAACGTATACACGATCGACATTGTCATTTTCTTCTTCATGGAAAGGTAAGAGAATAAATGATATATTATATTTTCATAATGATAAATATTCCATTAATATGATATATTAATCTTAATTCCATAATTATAACTACTCTTAAGATATGGTAATGGGAAATAAATTACATCGATTAGTGAGATGGTAGTATGTTGTACACACAAATAATGAATTATTTTCTCATTTGATGGAAGTGGAGATGGATATGGGTTATTAAACTAAAATAATAAAATATAAGTATATTTATAATACTGGAGTTATTATTTTATCATTGTTTAATAATATTTGGAGGATTTTTAAGAAGAAACCAAAGTAAAACAAGCTGATAAAACTATACCTCTTCTTTAGAAAACCATCTTTGATTGATACCTTAAAACCACTATGGTTGGTATTATGCTGAAACCAAGACCGCTATAATGTGGTAAGTGATTCTAGTAATGTATTTTGGAATATATTTTCCTTAAAAAATGGGTGGTAAGTGTGAATAAATAATAATAAGAGGCTCTCTTTTATAAGAGATGCGAGGGGTGCTATTGGAATTACCCAAAATATGAAATTTATATAAATTAATCTTCAATTCCAAATGGATCAAAAGTAATTTTTTAGATTTTAATATGTTTATTGGTTTAAATAATCTTATAAATTAATTTTTATATATGTTTAGGTCACATTTATTCCCTTATCATTTTTGTTTTAACCGTTATTTAACTCATTCAACTCTTATTGTGACAACATTGGTTTTTATTCTTTGAGGGTCAATATTGTAAATATAAAATTACAAACGTCCCATAATTGGATCATCGTTAATATTATAAACCATATACTAATAATTTGTTTTAATTTAAGATTTTTAGTAATCTTATCTCATTTAATAAAATATTGTTTATTTTAAAATATTATTAATATCAATATTGACACTATTCATTGCATTGGATTTAAAAATATACATAAAACAAGATGAAATCGAAATAAATATTCTAATATATACCAAAAATGTAAAATTAATATATAAAACTCATTGGTTATATTATTTAACCCATATTATATTTTTTTAATATTTTTAATATCATTTATTTAATTTTTCCATTAATTAAATAATTACTACATCATTGTTGTGAAAACATTTAAGGTAATTATTTTCTCAGTAAAAATTAAAAATAAATTCTCATGATGAAGATAAATATATTATATTTCAGAATAATATTTATATTTGAATGTATCATTTAGATAACATCATATTAAAAATATTATATTTATTAAAAAGAAGAGTGTGGCATGTTTCACTTTTCTTTAAATAAAATATTGTAAAGGTCATGATCTAATCCAAGTGACCATAAATGGTCATATATCTGAAAATTCGATGTTTGGGAAATAATATTACTCATAAAAATTTAGAGAATGTTTTATGGTCATTTTCAGGATCATATCATTTTATTTTTACCCTTAATTACCAGATTTATAGTTTACTATGGTAACAAAAATCACTAAGGTTACAATACACATTTCCCAGAAATAAAAGTGAACTATATTATAATATTTAATCTCCTAATTTAAAATATTTAATCTACTTTTCATAATTAAATATAAATTATTTTAAATCATATCGAACAAATTAAATTTTAAATCTAATATAAAATATAATTTTAATTTTTTAATACTTGAAGAGAAAATAAAATATTCAATAAAAACAATATTTTAATTATTCATTGAAAAATAAAAATTTACATAAAATTCTAAAATTTTAACCATATGATAATTTTGATATTATGATTTAAAAAGTTATATTTATTTCATTAAATAATATTTCTAAAATTTAAATAAATTAATTATATTTGGTTCTCACAAAATGAATAATAATCAATCTTAAAGAAAGTGTATTTGAAAAATAAAATGATTTTACTAAAATTAAGTGATTAAATTAATAATAATTAATTAATAGATTATTAAAGAGTATATTCATTTTATATTTCATAACTT
Source organism: Viscum album (assembly GCA_963277665.1). Classification (NCBI taxonomy): domain Eukaryota; kingdom Viridiplantae; phylum Streptophyta; class Magnoliopsida; order Santalales; family Viscaceae; genus Viscum; species Viscum album. Next base: position 790,717,664 of record OY728123.1, on the reverse strand, counting down.
ATTTAACAGTATTCATTCACACTAATTTAACATCTAGGTTATAATGTTCAAATAATATAAATCTTTCTTCATTCATTTACGCTCGGTGTTACATATCTAGTACTTTATAAAACATAGTATTTAATTATAAAAACCTAGGACGTTATATTATCCCCCAAACCCCTTTTTAGAAATTGAGTCCTCACAATTTTGAATTTGGGATCGATAACTATGTTTTGACTTTTCGAAATACCTTTACTGAAATCCCACATCGGAAAAAGCATTAATAAAACATCCACTTTAGAAGAAGGGAAGGGAAGTATGAAGATCATCTAAATAACATATTACTATGTTTCTATGTAGGAGAATTTGGGCATGTAAAAGAGAATATAATACCCATTGACTGATATATAGTGATAGAGAACATAGTCATGAGAAATTGAAAAAACACAAGACCTTAAATTTGCGATGGGTTAAATGGTCATTGATTTACTTGTTATAAAAGTAAACAAATAACATTTTTGTTTTAAAATTCTTTTCCTAGAGTTGAGAAATAATTTACCTCCATATCTATGAACCTTAGTAAATATAATAACTTCCTAATTATAGTTTCATCATTTAATCAATTTCCACAACAATATCATATTTTTCTCCACACGATGAGTATTTAAGATGAATATTTCCTACTTGAAGCATTTGAATGAATTTTTGTTGATTTAAAATTCAATAAAAAAATAAAACAATATATTACTCATATCATTAGAAATTAACAAAAATGGTATGTATATGATAAGATGAATCCCCCAAAAGAATAAATGTTTAATCAATTAAAAACTACCTTAATCACCAAAATTCCATCGTAATACCCAATGATCTACTTTGGTTATTCGATAAATAATTTTACTTAAAATCCCTCAAAAATATTCTAGATTTAGAATGAAACTGAAAAATGACATGGAATTGATCACATAGTAATCCATTATAATTTTAATATTTATATCCAAATAACATCAATTACTCTCTTACCAAAAATTATATACCCAAATCATTTAATCACAAAAATATTATAATCATTTCCATATATCATAAATCAACAAAAGGATAATTCAACATTTATTCCTTGAATAAAATATACAGATATTCATTTTACCTAATTCCTATAATTCTTCTCAAAATTATAGTGTTCTTATTCCAAAATAACATTTAATCACTTAATCCCCAAATAAATTTTCAATCCCATAGTATTCTATAGGATAATACATATGTTCTCAAAAATAATCTTTTTCATCCATAAAATCTTTTAATTACAAAGAAAAATGTAATATTAATAGGGACTTCATGTAGGATAGTGGTGGGAGATGCACCATTGTCTCCCTTTAGTTGGTGGTTCAATCCCTATGGCCTTACTGGATGTGATTGGTTGTTACAAAATCAACATGATTTCATTTTCTAAAACTATATAATTATAATAACATTCCAAAAAATAATATAAAATACTCAAACTAACATTAATTTATTAAAAAATACATAAATATTTTAACCTTAAAGGTTATTTCATAATGTTTATTTTGCATCATAAATAGTATTAACCCATAATTACCTCAAAAAAATAAATGTCTCCCAAAATACTATTACTCAAAATAAAATCTCAAATTTTAAATCATTAAAATGGGGTTATAAGACATTTAACTTACAATAAACATTAATATTATAAACCTATATTGATATCCATAAATCTTAAAAAAATCTCTGTCAAAAACATCATAATGTTCATGGTTATATAAACACTTCTATGATACCATCTACAAGGACCTGAACTTATACAATATATAGTCTAGTTATTTTAAAACTAGAGATCACGTTATTTTCCTAATAATATTTTAAGATTATAATTATAGATAATTTGGAAATAAACTTATATATTAAACCCAAAAATTACAAGTGGACACTTATATTAAGTATCCATTTTTTCAACAAAGGATATCCATTTAAAATAAAACATGTTCTATTTTCATGAAATATCTTAAAAAATTTCATCTTAACATAATCCTAGTTCCTAATATTCTTTTAAATCTAATGAAAACATTTAGAAACATGGTATGAGAATAAAAATCAAATTATGGGATATAAAAATATATAATTAAAACATTTTTTATTAAAATGTATACAAATTTTCTGTTTCCAAAAATAATAATTAGGCTCAAAATAAATATTTTCTTACCAAGAAAATAATTTTCTTCCATAATCATTCCATAAAACATCTAACAAGATATATTTATGAAAAAAATAAAACCCATAACTTTTTCTATGAAATCAGAAAAAACTCCTCAAAACATTTTCATTGAGTTATAGTTTTCAACCTTAAGAAGTGAAATATACATTTCATTGAATATAAACCCAGTAAATTTTCTTGAGAAAACATGGTATTTCTATAAAAACATAGAAATCATAAATAAAACATATAGGTAAATTGGGGAAGAATTTTATTATCATAATTACTTATAATGTAATATTTTTAGCTTCCATACGATGTAACCCTCACAAATACTATGAAATAACCCTCAATGTTATACTTGTTTTTAACTATCATAGTTACACTTGGAATAACCATCACGATCAACTTCAAACATAATCAAACCCAATTTATTTGTGGGATATCATAGACCCACCCATATTTTTTTATAATGGAACCACCATACATTATAAAAAATTCCCATGAACCATAACATAATCATAATACATGAATTCTTGTATCATAAACACATTTCTTGAGGAAAATAAATTGTTTTAAAAGAATACTTTTCACTTACAAAGGAAAAAAATTCATTCAAAATAATACTGTAATTTGGTATATAATGCTTCAAAACATTAAGTAATCAGTAATGTGGTACAATCTACTCATGTTGTATAGGTTAAAAAACATTCCTTTTGACTTTTTTAAAAAGAAACATTAATATAAATTTTTTTAAAAGATTCCCTTACATAAAACCATAAACAAATTTTCCTTTTGTAAAAAAATTGTAGAAATTTTGAAAAATACATTTTTTAAAACATTCATTTGAATATAAATAAATTTATAAAAATCATTTTAAAATCATGGAAATAATAGATAAGGAATTAGAAATTAAATATTAAAAAGTTTTAAAAAGTTTTTTTAATTAAATATCCCATTACATTGAGTCTAACTCATCATGTACGTTCTTTATCTTCATGAATAATAAAATTTTATTAATTTATAATTTCTTTAGAACCTTTTTAATTTTTATTATCTGTTTTTTATGAAACATTTATATTTTATTTAAAATCACTTAATCATTTAATTTCATATCATACATTTTGATGATATATTGTACCTAAGTCCAAAAATGGATCTGGTAAGTCAACTAGGGTCAAATGGGTAATAATTCAATCATATCTAGAATAAAATACAGGATATAATTTTTTTTATACATGAGTTATAATTTATAAAAAAATAATTAAATATGGTTATGAAAATTAAACTATATCGTAATCATGGAGATGATAAGTCATATGTACGCATGAGTAACGATTCCATTTTTCAACGATCAGTATATAGAGAAGATAAATATAATTTTATATTCTGAAAATAATAATAATATTTTAAACATGATATTATATCTTTAAAAATAATTATATATATTATTCATGTAATGTGGTGATTAAAAAAATCACATCACTTCATAGAGGTTGTAGTCTATGTGTAAATGGACATTTTTTAAACACTCTTGGTGATCGATGGAGATTTTCTCTCTTAACAGAGATTTAGATAACCATGATCCCCTCTATAGATACCCCAGCACACGTTCTATTTTTGATAAAGAAAACAGGGTCTATGTGGATTAAACCCCACTATTAAACTCCTTGATACAATTTCTTCCTCGATACCTATAAATCATCCATTCGGTTTCAATGGAACTTCATCCATCAGATTTTTAGATAAAGAGGTTAAGATATTTTCTACAGGCATTTATCTTATGATATTAGGTTCATTACAAAGTTATCACCCTAATATAGGTATGATTTATAAACTTATAGAGGCTATTATATTTTCTAGAGTTAAAATCGGTCTCCTTGATCATATTTGGGTTAATCTTATATATTGATGATGTTGATAAATTTTATCGATACTGGTATAGCGAATTGTGGATGATTTTCAATAACATAATGGAAATATCCAAGTGCTATCCATTTGTTCTTGAGGGATGCAAATCCCCAGTCCTTCCAATATGGGTCATCCTTACAAGCTTACCACTTCATCTGTTTCATTGGGATTCCCTTTCAACCATTTTGAATATTATTATAAAACCTTTAAAGTCCAATTATGCTACTCTAGAACTTTCTAGATCCTCTCTATCCCACGTCTTTATAGAAGTTGATATTTCTATCAATATTCTGAAATGTATTTGGATTACTAATCATCCATAAGTATTTTTTCAGTATGTTTTATATGAGAATATACTTACTTATTTCTCTATTTGTAACCATTTTGGTCATTTTGTTTCAAACTATGGACTTCCCAATAGGTTATGGGTATCAAAATATCATGTGAACTATAATGGTGTTCTACATCTAAGAGGGAATGGGGATGTAGTGAACATATCATTGATGGGATAAAGGAGGATCAGAATGGCGTGCAGTTTAGTGACCTTCTAGTGGATGAGGGTTATTATTGATTTGAGCATGGTAAATTTGATTCTTTAATTTAAAATTCTGGTATTCAAGACTCTGGAGAAGCATCTGGATAGGAATATTTTTCATACCAGGTTATTGGAGTTTATACCATCTATGTGGTAGATTCTTCAGTGATGGAATAACCATTCTATCTTGCTAAGGGTAATTATATTTACCTCATGCCTCTGCACCAGCTATATATAGATCCCATGAGTCTATTGATATATAAGGAATCAAATCTGTAGCTGATAAATACCTACATCATGTTGTTGATGGGGATGACTTTACATTTTTTAAGGATAAAAATATCAATCCCTAAGGTATTGTTATAATTCTGTTATAAATGTGAATATAATGTCAACTCCCAAGACTAGGTGGAATTTATTCATGGTGATAATTAGAATGAGATGTTATTAGGTGGCTTCACTAGTTAGGAGGCAGAAAAAGATGGCAAATCCATAAAGATTATTATTCATTTTCAAGATGCAGAAGGGACACTCACATGTCATCTTCAGTGTAGGGAAGGTATGGAGGGAATTGGCGCCATTATTTCTCTTATGTTGACATCAAAAACCTAGGGAATGGTGGATTTACACTCTTATTTTGGCAACTCTTCATCAGGTCCCGGCTTGGAATCTTTTAAAGACCCTTTATATTAGGGTGGGAATTCTACTACTCAGAAAAATTTCTCTATAGATGAGGAGTGACCTGTGTTATGAAACATTAACCTAAATATATATAATTCCCCTCCCCTAAACCCAAGGATAAATTCCATTAATATGGTAAAAGTGAACTCGGATAACTTTAATTACACAAGGAGTAAAACCATAGGTTTATTAAATTAAGTGAAATGTAAATTATTTCTTTAATTAATATAAGATGATGGTTAATTTCTTCTGGATAATTGTGATGAATTCCATTGAAAATTTTCTCATTTACTATTGTTTTTTTACATATGAGGTTCCCATATTTTTCCTTAAAGGTTCTAATTAAGTGTGGTTTTCAATAAAACTATTTTTGAAGGGGATATTATTGAGAACAATACTCCATCTCTTTATGATGATTTGGATGTTCACAAATACCCTTATTTTTTTTATTCTAATGACTTTACATTGAGTATATTTCAGGAAATTAATATTTTTTATTTCTATATTTTGGAATAATATTAAAGAATTTAATCCACCTGGAATATTTGAAAAAGTGTTCGGAAGTCGTTTTAACGTATTAGCATGTTCTGGAAACACTGTTCATGCTTTATGTGTTAGGAAATCAATTTAGCATGTTTTGGTAACACTGTTCATACCCTACATTGAGGTGCGTAGCATAAGGATGGAATATGTTGTTTACTTTATAGCATATCAGAAAAGTATGGTTAGGCAACCATATGTTATAGACAAAAGTATGGAAGAAGAACCCTACATTTGGAAAGAACCTTAAATTCGGAATATGAGAAAAGTAAGGAAGAAGAAACCTACATTAATATAGAATGTTATGTTTGTTTCTCAAAAGTATGGATCATCAACCTTACTTTTGTAAACAACCTTACGTTGTATCAAAAATTATTGATCATGTATCTTACGTTTAGAAGATGATAAAAGTATAGATCATCAGGCTTAATTTTATAATGAACCTTACGTTATGAACCTTACATTGCGAACCTTACATTATATGAAATAATTCTATGAAATTCAACCCTACATTTGGCATCATAGATTTAAATTATGACTTTATTAAGAAACGGTCTTTATGCAGATTATTATGCTGATTTCAACCCAGAATCAAAGACCAAATTTAATGTAAATATTTGACTAATTCAAAGTGGTTTATTTTTTATTCAAAGGATCGATTTAATAGAAGCTTTTCATGGATAATATTTAGGGGACTTACGACTTCTCTATCATTCTAACATTTGAATATCATGATTCTAAAGGTGACATTTGTGGATCTAAATTTGAAAGGGAAATGTTATATATATATATATATATGTGTGATATTTTATATTACAAAGTAAGGAAAATAATCAACGATATATAACAAGCTCTTGATTTTTTCAGTGCAATAGTTTAAAGCGACATTCAAGATTTAAAGATCTGTTGTTAAAAGGAATCACAAACTCTGTTTTCTAACGAAAAAGAAATATGTTGTTGATTCATCAATTCTATATCAATTATCTATTTTTAATCTACTATTGCTGAAGTTTCTAATTTCATTTCATGATCTACTACAACCAGATCGGCTCCGAACTACTTCCACCTAAAGATAACTCTTTCTGAAGATGATAATCCATCGACTTACAGTTTTGTGGAATTGTAACAATTAAGATCAACTCAAATGTATTTCAAGACAAATACTCTTTTTATTTTGAGTAACTAGCTTCTCGAACTAAGCCATGTATTCGGTTCTGTGTATGAACAAGAAGGATCTGTTTGTAGCTTTAAATTGTAAAGGTGTCAGCTGCCTGCACTCAGTTGTGGACAGTCCACGGATAAGAGGACCAGATCATGAAAATCACCAAGCTCGTGGAGTAGAGTGTTGGTGGAATGGACTATGGGCCTTCTGTTCCCTGAACCACTATACATCCTTGAATTATTTATCTATTTATGTTCTGCTGTATAAACAACCTAATAAAGATAAAATTACAAACTCTGTCATCATCACAATTCGTGAAGAACTTGTAAAAGACACAATTCACCCCCCCCCCCTCTTGTGCATATTTGGTATAACCCGATCCAACAATTAGTATCAGAGGAGGAGATTTTGTCATATCTAGAACAAGATAAAAGTTTTTGGATTATAATGATCGTAATGGATGATACATGAGAGGTTATGTCAATGATTTTAGCCCCCCCTACTTTGACGGTGAAAATTATAGATGCTAGAAATCAAAGATGATCATTTACTTAAGGATCATAGGATACATAGTCTACTCGAAAATTCTAACTCCCTATGTGATTCTAGAGAAACCAGAAACGTGGAGTGCTAATACAGAAGCAGAGTACGACATAAACTCAAAAGCTATGAATGTTATCACCTGTGATCTTAGACCAAATGAATTCAACAGAGTATCTTAGTGCCAGACAGCTTATAAAATGTGGTAGATGATTGCAGATGCCTATGATGGAACTAAAAATATCAGACAGATGAGTTATTCTATTTTAAAATTGAAATTTGACACATTCAGAAAGTTTTAAGGATAAAGCACCACCCAGATGAATGGAATACTTACATAAATTGTAAATAATATCTCTCCCTTGGGAGATCCTATCAAACAAGCAGATCAAGCCCTAAAAGAACTGAGAGTACTACCACCTAGATGGAATGGGATTTCAGCAGCTATTAATCAATCATCACCAGTCAAAAATCTTTCATTGAGAGAATTAATTGGAACCATGATGATGTATGAAGCTGATATGCAAGATGAAGCAAATGAGCATTATTTCTTGATCAAGGGAGAAAATATTTCTTTCAAAGTAACACCCCAAAAGGTATGAAGAAAGATAAGGAATGTAATCGAAATGAAATCAAAGAGTTCTGATTCATCTAATTCATATGTGGAACTAGATCATCTAGCTAGAAAGTTTAGTAAATTCTATATTAAGAAGAATCGATTCTGAAAATCTTTTAAAAAGGATGAAAAAAGAACTAAGGTAAGTTAGATGCTATGAAGGCAAAAAAGATGGGTCACATTAGACCTGACTGTCCTCAATTAAAAGGAGAAAATAAAAATAAATTTTTCAAAAAAATTGCTTATGAGCAGAAAGAAAAAAGAGAAATAAAATCTACATGGGGTGTTCCTTAAGACTCCAGCAGCTCATTAAAGTCTGACTTAGAAAAAGAAGAATCAAATATGAAAGAAAACATGTGCTTTATGACATAAACTGATGAGGTAAAATCTTATTACTCATCTGATTGTAATTCTAGTTATATTTTTTCAAAAAATAAACATACACCCAACTAGAATATGCTAGAACTGAAAAATGATTCCTTATTTAAGAAACATAAATCACTAAAAAATATTCACACTATTGTTTTATTAGAAAGAGACACTCTTCTAAAACAACATCAAGAGTTAATTAAAAAATACAACTCTTCAAACAAAAAATATAGAGATAATGAAACTAAAATAAAAACACTGAAAATAGAAGTTGAAACATACAAAAATGTTGCTCTTATTGTTACAAAAGGAGAAAATAATCTAAATGAAATTCTTGGAAAGAATGTGATTAAAAAGGAATGATATGGAATAGGTAGTAAATGTGAGAAACCAAAACTATATAAGAAATATTTTTTCCCAAGTACTAATGGTAAAATATGCAACTACTGTGGAACAAAGAGGTCATATATCTAAAAACTGTTATTTAAGGCAATAGAAAATAAGTGGTATTAAGAATGCTTGTATTGCAAGCAGTTTATATAATTTTATTGATTATAGAAAAGGAAACCAAGTCTGGGTTCCCAAGTAATTTCTGCCTAACTCTGTTAGACCCAACAAAATATGGGTACCAAAATAATCCTTTATTTAAATTTCATTGTTGGAAGAAGGTCACAGAATCTGAAATGAAATATGGTATACGGACAGTGGCTAGTCTATGCATTTGAGTGGGAATTCATCGAAATTTAAAAAATTAACTCAAAAGGATAGAGGATTAGTCATATTTGGTGACAATGCCAAAGGTAAAAATTACTATTTACATAATGACATGTGAATCAAGGATGTCATGAACTATTTCAAATTCCAAACCCATTCATTTTCTCATATCCTTTCAAATCTCCAAAAAAACTTTACCACCTTCGTCTACCTTGGCTAAATTTTAGAAAATGTAATCCTTCTAGCCTTCAGAACTTTGAAAGAAAAATGGAAAAGACATAGAGAGTCAAGGAAGGAGAATCTAGTAATGTCAAGTGTCAGCACATTGCAAGAAGAAAGATTCTATAAGGAAAATTGATCGACCTGGAATGGCTGTATGAAACAGATATCATGCTGTGGAATTCCCAAGCTTTTCATAATCTCAGGGAAAAATTCAGTGGTGAAAAGACATAGTTTTTTATGAGGTAGAGCTTTATCACTTTTTCAAATATATTCAGTTCAGTCTTGGGGATACAGAGGACACATTATTTGAAAAAATTGAAGATCAGGATTTTTCAATTTCATCTATAGAAATAGATAGAAACTTAATCTTCCCTCATGATGGATTTTTTCATTTTGTCTTAAAGAATATTGGAAATAATGAGCATAAGTCAGAAGACATTATGTAATTTTTATTTGGTTCTACATGTATAACAAAAATTTTAATGAAGGATCTAAAACCTGATCAGAAGATACTTGTTATGTTTGTGAAAATAGGGATTGCACCAAGGATTTCACAGATGGAGAAGATTTTGTTTCTTGACATGTACATAATGTTTTTTCTTATGAGTGAAATCAAGTTGAATTTTTTGAGATATAAGGTAAGATATCTCAACTACTGTTATCAACCAGAGGCTAGAATGAACTTATATCCCTATGAAAGGTTCATTTCAAAATTATTGTTTATGTTTGTTATGGTGAGATTAATAGATTCCAAATTAAGATGCCATCACATCAATATTTTCTATGATGGAATTCTAAGGAAGAATGTATTTTTCTGGAGTACTGTGGAATGAATGCTTATGCCTGTTGGAGCTGAGGAAGACCAAGAATCGGCTCAGGAGGAGCAACCTGCTAAATCTAAGGAAGGCATGACAGAATAAAGAGAAAGTGGAACCTCAAGAAGATTAAGATTTTAAGTAGTTGATCCACATGATGATGAGGGAAATCAAGAGGAACTTTAGAAGAAAAGGTATAGAGTGGATCAAGTTGTTGAAGAGCCTACTCAAGCAAATATTTATGCAATTGAACCTCTTCTGAGATACAGAATTTTTTCAGAATCGGTAGTACATCAAATTTAACAACCAACAGTTTCTCAGATTGAGGTGACTCCTCAAGTCAAAAAAGGAATTTTTCATCAAACTGTAGAAAATCATAGAGAAGTTAAAGTGGATAGACCTGAATTTACTCAAACTATACAGCCTACTGAGATTGTTCAAGTGGAATTAGCTCAAGAGGAACCTGTATTAGAGGATCCCGTCTTGGAAGAACTCAATGAAGAAGATGCTCATGAGGAGCATCATCCTACTAATATAAATATAGAATATAATCATTCAAAGATTCATACTGATGTTCTTAATGAAATTTTTTCTGTGGATGAGTCAGTTCATGGATCTGAGGAAACATTTGCCGAGAAACCAGTGGAGAAGGATACATATCAGAGATCTGATGCTCAATCATTTCCATTAACTTTAATAAATCATGTTGAGAATCATGCACAAGGTGCCTTTGATTCTGATAATGATCATGTGGAGGAGTTAATCCAAAAATTTATTAAAGTTCAAGCTACAAATGCTTCTTTGAGAAGAGCATTAGAAAAGAAGAGACATAAAATTCATAACTTGAATGATAGGTCATTTTCAAAAATGGAAGTGGAAGTTTTTAAGAAAAAAAAGTTAGCTAAAGTTGGAAAACTGAAATATAATATGGTAATGATGTTAGATTTGACAGATTTAAAGAATTTAATTTAGAAATAATTCACAACTGTTAGGGACAGTCAAGAAGCTACCTCAAGTACTTTGCTTGGTATGATAAAGAGATTTCCAACCATTACAATAGTAATGAGAAATATGAATGGCAGATTATAGGGAATACAGTGTAACAGTGCTCCATTATCTGTTCTGCTAGATAATCAAAATCATCTAGTTGACCAGCTTACATCAGATGAACCAGGAGTCAGATTTTTGTTGAATAGGTTCACAAAGAAGCTAAATTAGTTTATAGAGAAGGTAGATAGGTTACATGATTATTTCAGAGTCAATTTGACCGAAGATATCTATCTGACTCAGGAAGTGAGGGATCTCATAGTCTAGTTAGATGATAGACTAATGAAAATGTTTGATATTGTATATGTCAGAGCTCAATGAAGTCATTCAGAGCCGCTGAAACCTATTTTCCAAACCGTTTTAACCCAACCCTGATTTATGTTCTCATTTCTATTCTTTTATATATTTTTTCAATAAAATATACATGCATCTCATTTTCTTATGTTTTGATTTATTTTAATGTACTATCTATTTTAGAATTACAATAATTCAGTTTCAAATATTCATAAATATCTTATTATAGAATTTATATAAGATTAGTGCTACATTAAAAAGTGTTAATTCCTTATTCTATCATTTTTTATATCACAAAAGGGGGATAAATTTGGATAAACCTAACATTTTTTTAAGTTTTTAAAATTTTATTTTTATTTCATTATTTAAAAAAGCGAAATACAAATAAACATAAAAGGAGAAATTTTTGGAGAAACACAAAATGTTATTTTCTTTATTAATAAAGGATGATATATTATTTTACTTTATAAAGGGATAGGAAATGTAAAAATTAAGAAATAATTCTGTTAAAATTAAATAATGTTTTTATCTTTACAAAATTATGAACTATATGTAATTAATTTTGTAAGATAATTTCATTGCTTATTTCATAGGTTTTGTGATCATCAAAAAGGGGGAGATTGTTGAGAAAGTGTTGTTTTCAACAACACACTTTTTTTAAGGGGAAATTGTTGAGAATAATACTCTATCTCTTTGTGATGATATTGATGTTCAAAAATACCCTTATTTTTTATTCTAATGATTTTAATTTTAGTATATTTTAGGAAATTAATATTCTTTATTCCTCTATTTTGGAATAATATTAAAACATTTAATCTGCGTGGAATATTTTACAAAGTGTTCAGAAATCATTTTAGCATATTAACATGTTTTGAAAACACTGTCCTTGCTCTATGTGTTTAGAAATCACTTTATCATGTTCTGGAAACACTATTCGTACCCTACGTTGAGGAGTGTTGAGTAAGGATGGAATCTATCGTTTACATTATAGCATATCCAAAAAAATATGGTTAAGCAACCATATGTTATAGACAAAAGTATGGATAAAGAACCCTATATTTGGAAGGAACCTTATGTTCAGAATATCTGAAAAGTATAGAGGAATAAACCTATGTTAATATAGAATGTTATGTTTGTTTCTCAAAAGTATGGTTCATTAAACTTACTTTTGTTGACAACCATACATTGTATCCAAAACTATGGATCGCGTATCTTATGTTTAGAAGCTGATAAAAGTATGGATCATAAATCTTACTTGTATAATGAACCTTACATTGTGAACCTTATGTTTTGAACCTTAAATTCTGAGAAATAATGCTATGCAGTTCAACCCTGAGTTTGGCGTCAGAGATTTAAATTAAGACTTTATTAAGCAATGGTCTTTATGCAGATTATTAGGCTGATTTGAAGACAAATTCAAAGCCTGAATTTAAAGTGCATCTTTGACTGATTCAAATATATTTATTTGTGATTCAAAGGATCGATTTAAGAGGAGATCTTCATGGAAAATATTCATGGGAGTTACAACTACTCTGTTATTCAAAAATTTGAATATCACGATTCTAAAGGAGATATTTGTGGATCTAAATTTGAAAGGGAAATGTTTTATATATATATATCTATGATATTTTGCATTACATAGTAAGGAAAATTATCAATAGATATATAACAAGATCTTGATTTTTTCACTGTAATAGTTTACAGAGACATTCAAGAATTACAGATCTACTGTTTCAAGGAATCACAAACTCTGTTTTTCTAAAGAAGAAGAAGAAGAAGAAGAAGAAATATGATGGTGATTCATCAATTCTACATCAATTATATATTGTGAATCTACTATTATTAAAGTTACTAAATTAATTTCAAGATCTACTACAACTAGATCTGATCATAACTACTTTTACTTGAAGATCATTCTTTTTGAAGATGACGATCCATCGAGGGATAGTTGCATGAAGTTTCAACTATGAAGAACAAATATAAAGTATTTCAAGACAAACACTCATTTTTTGAGTAACTGGCTTCTCATACTAAGCTGTGTTTTTGGTTCTTTGTATGAACCAGAAGGCTTGGTTTTTAGCCTTAACATTTAATGGTGTCAACTGCCTACACTCAATTGTGGTCTGTATGTTGATAATAGGACCGGATAGTGAAAATCACCATGCTCGTGGAGTATAGCATTGGGGGAGTGGACTAGGGGCCTTCTGTTCCCCGAACCGCTATACATCCTTACATTTTTTAACTGCTTATTTTCTACAACATAAACAACCTTATAAAGATAAAAGGATAGACTCGGTCATCATCACAATTCGTGAAGAATTTGTAAAAGACACAATTCACCCCCCCCCCCTCCTGTGCATATTTGGAATAACCCAATCCAACAAAAGGTTCTTTTGAAAATAAAAAAAATTACTTTTAAGTCAGTATTTTACTTGTATGCATGAACAACATTATCATTTTTATGTTAATGGAAATATATAAGCGTAAATGTTATATTATCTTTTAATAATGATAAATATGTCATGAATATCATATATAAATCATATTATTTCATTATAACCAGTATTAAGATATGGTTATGAAAAACAAAGTATATCGGTTTACGAGACGGTAGACTATCATACACATGAAGAATGAATTACTTTCTCATTTGATGGAAGGGGAAATGTATATTGGTTATTACAATAACAAAATAATATATAATTATATGTAGTATAACTAAGTTACTATTTTAGTATATTTGAATATGATTTTTAGGATTTGGAAGAATAAACAAAACTAAAAGAAACAGATGAAACTATACCTCTTGTTTGGAAAACCTCCATTGATTAACACCATAAAACCACTATGGTTAGTATCATCCCTAAACCAAGACCAATATAATGGTCGAATAGATTATAGGAATTTATTTGAGTAGATATTATCTAATTTTTTTAGAAGTGCAAATAAATGAAAAGAAGAGGTTCCTTATTATAAGAGACGAGCAGGGCACTCTTGGAATTTCCAAAAATATTAAATTTATATAAATTAATTTTTAATTAAAAATGGAAATAAATTAAGTTATTTATAATATAATATTATTATAAGTCTAAATATTCTCATCCAATAATTTCTAGATAAGTTTATGTCACTTTATAACCTTTGCCATTTAGTTTTAACCCCTATTAAACTCATTAAACTCTTACTATAACAACATTGATTTTTAATTTTTGAGGGTAAATATTTTTACTATAAAATATAAAAAGACCCATAATAAGACCAGGCTTGATATTATAAACCTTATCCTATTCATTTGTCCTAATTTAATATTTTTAGGAATTTTATATCATTTAATAAAATATTATTTATTTCAAAATATCATCAATGTCAATTTTGACACTTCTCGTTACTCAAACTTTTAAAATTATCATTACAATAAGATACATTAAAAAAATATTTCAATATATCTATAACCCTTAAAATTAATCTGTAAAATTCATTAGTTATATTAATTATACCATAATATATTTATTTTAATATTTTTAATATCATTTATTTTATTTTTTTCATTAATTATCTAATTAATACATCCGTGTTGATTTAAGGAAATTATTTATTAACTAATAATTAAAATTAAATTACCGAATTAAAGATAAATATCTTATATTTCAAAATTAAATATATAATCTAAAATATAACTGTATTAAAAATATTATACTTATTGAAAACAAGAGTGTGCCATATTTGATTTTTATTTAAAAAAATATTCTAAATATCATAATCTGACCCAAGTGATCCTAAATAGTCATATAAACGAACCATGAATGATCAGGTATAAAAATTATTCATCCAATATATTTGGGGAAAGTTTTAGGTTCATTTTCTTGCCCTTATTATTTTATTTTAACCTTTAATTACTCGATTTACCCTTTACCATGGAAACAAAAATACCAAGGTCCCAATAAATATTGTCCAAAAATAAAATTAGAATATATAATAAATTTGGACACCCTGATTGAAAATATGGAATACAATTTTATAATTATAAAACCATAATTTTTAGGATTTAATTTGAAATTAAACTGAAAAAGTGGAATGAAGAATAGTTTTTCAGGAAAATTATTTTTTAAACATAAAATGTTTATATACTAAAATAAAGCAATAAATCCAATTAAAAACCATAAAAGGAATATTTTTAATAATAAATAAAAATTCAAAATTTTAAAATAATCTAAAATACTATTTTAATTTGTAAATAATTGATAATAAATTATAATTTTTAATAAAAACCGATATTTTTATTATACATTGAAAAATAAAACATTTTAGAAAATTCTCAAAATTTCACCATAATATTATTTTGATATGATAATTTAAAAAATTATGTATATTTAATTATATAAAATTTATAAAAGATCAAAAAATTAATTATATTTTTACTCACAAAATTAATAAAAATCATTCATGAAGAAAGTGTATTTCGAAAATAAAATTACTTTACAAAAATTCAGTGATTAATTCTATATGATTTAATTAAAGCATTATTAATGAGTAAAACAATTTATATTTCATAATTATGTTAATACTCTTTATTCCCACCAATTTAATGGCTAGATTATAATAGTCACATAATAGCTATATTTAGTTATTCATTTAAGCTCTGTGTTTCATATCTTTTACTCTATCGAACATAGTCTTTCCTTTAAAAAACATAAGATATTATAGAGGAATAATGGAACTATAATATACTTATGGGATGAATTTGAATCTTCTAAATGTATTGAATGAACCTTAGATTTAAAATAATCTAGTCTCTATTGATATTTTATATAAGACGTGATTTCAGGTTTCATTCAAATCTGAAAATGTTATCTTATCGAAGGGAGGTATGTTTATGGTGAAGTGGTACTAAAATTATGGAATGTATCAAAAAAATATTAACAATATTATTAAATATTATATTTATGTTATTTATTCCTCTAATTTATGGCATGATCATTTGGCACAAGTTAGTTTTAACACATTGTGATTTAAAAAAAGAACATTGTGTTTGATAGCATATATTAGACAAAAAATAATCTTATAAGAGATTGTAACACACTGGGAATTTATGACTTATTAATTTTTAAATAAATTTAATCTATTTGATAGCTTGTGATCCACACAACATCATGATTAAACGAAACACAATACTCAATCGAAATATTATTATTTAAAACATAACCATTATAACCTAGTATTTAAGTGGATGGGATTTAATAGAAATAAATATGTTTTGAAAATTATTTTTATCTATTGATTATAAACAAAAACATCATTTGAAAGAAAAATAAATATTTTCTGAATAATTGAATTTTTTTAAAAGGTTGTTTAGTCACACTATGGGCAAATAATTTGAAATTACTTTTAAAATATTTATAGAATTTATTTGATAAACAAATCTCCATTTTTTAAAATATAATATCAAAATTAACTTAGGGTGAATTTTTTTGTATTTTTCTAAAGATTTTCATTTTTTGATGAATGGTAAAATATACGAATTTTTTATTAAAAATTACATTTTATTTTATATTATTTATAGGAATAAAATATATTATAAATTTTCTAAAAAGTAAAATTATTTAAATTACCTAAAAATTAAACTAATTTAGGTCATTGGAATAAATTTTATATTGAATTTTGATATTAATACATTTTATACTTATGAGAATTTTCTCGTAGGAAACCAACTTTTTTGTCGCATTTGTGGGAATAATTTTAAATTGGATTTTTCCTCTTATGTGAATTAAATTTTTAAAAATGGATTCTATATTTTAGAACATATTAATTTCTATTATCTAATAATTCCAACTTAATTTTTTACCATTATGAATAGTAAATTATGTAAAATTTAATTACCTCAGTTAAGGTAGAAACTTATTTACTAAGTTTCTAATCTAAAATGATAAGGGTTAAAATGATATACTAACTTGTTAAAATCCCATTTTATAGCCATTTTTATACTTTATCACCTCTAATGGTTGATAATGACCATTTTTTAGGCTTTTTTATTATTAGAATGGTGTTGTTATTGATTCTTTTGAAAAATTCTATGTGGGTCCTTTCCCTCACTTATAAAAGGTCACCCCCTACCCTACCCTACCGATATATAAAAAGGAATTTTTATAGCCCAATAAATTCCAAATTAATATCCTTAACCCCCTTAAAAATCCTAGATCCCCTTTATTTATCATTAATTCAACCTATGAATATTTTTGGTGAAACCTAAAGAAGTTTTCTAAAGAAGAGGTAATGTTCTTAAACAAGTGTTTTTATTTTGTTTCTTAATTCACCCCTAAAAATATTATCAAAACATTATTATATAATAAAATCATTATATTCCGTGTACATGATTTTTATTATGTTAATTTAAAAGCCTATATCCATCTCATCTTCCAACAAATGGGAAACGAAACCATCGATCGTGTGTACGGCGGACTACCGCCTCACAAACTGATAAAATTATTTTTCCATCACTTCATTTAAAATATATATATATTGATTGGTTTAACACATATATATTATATTTTTTATTTTATTTGTAACACCCTAAGCTTCCACAGTACGCTTCCCTTTGAATAATACAGTAGCGTGTGTTGTACGCAACTTCGATTTCTAACACACACACCACAACCAATCAAACTAGCCATTATGAATATTAATGCCCACTTTTTAAAATTTTATAAATTTTATCTCTCAAAATTGACTTCATTTTTGGATTCGGAATATCAAAATTATCCTAGGTCAAAATTTTGGAACTTTTCGAATAACATTTATATTTTGATGAATAATGAAAATTAATAAAATTTAATTAAAAACAACTTTTTTAATCGAAATAATTAATAGTAATAAATTATGAATATGAGTGGTTTTAAAGTATATTTAGAATATATTTTTACCATTTAATACAATTTTGGTCATTGGACATAATTTCACAATTAAACCAGATATGAACAAGTGTCAATCTTTTGATAGTTATTATCCCTTAAAAACACGCTTTTTGTTTTAACAACGAGAATTAATTTTAAATTAATTTCTTCCACTTCTGTGTTTTGAATTTGTAAAAATGGATTTCATATTTGGAATCATAATTTCCAAATTGTGTAAATAGGTAACTTTTATTTTTAGACATTTTGAATAATAACTTCGGTAAATATTTTATTTACCATGGTTAAAGGGTAAATCCGGTAAATATGGGTAAAAAATAATATTATAATAATACTAAATTACCCCAAAACGTGTCCTAACCTTATTAGTTGATACATGTCCGACCATGGTAAAATTTGGGTCGATTTTGGGACCTCATGGAGCCACTTGTAAGTGATAATGGGACTTTATATTAATTAAGTTAAAATAAAAACAAAAATGACATAAGCATATATCTTTTAGAAAAATAATTTTTACATAGTGGTATATATGTTGGATTTTCGACTATAAATATTAATTAGAAATATAAAAATCTTTCATACATAATGGTATGTTATTTATAATTTTTAGACATTTAATAATTAATATTATTTATGACACAATAATGATGTAGTATTTTCCTTATTAATGAAAGAATCAAATAATGGGTATTATAAATGTTAAAATTATTATAATTTAAAAGTTTTGATGACATACATGAATTTTATTGCTTAATATGACATTATAGGATTACTTAAATGAATTGTTTTCGAATTAATAAAGTTGTTATGACTTTATCAAAAATCAATTATTGAATAGTGTCAAAATTCACATAAAAGAGTTTTTAAAACAAATATTATATTATTAATTGATATTAAATTTCTAAAAATCTAAGGATTAGACAAGACACTTATATCATGATATGTGTATCATTAATGGACCACTTGGGGGGTCTCTTGGATGTATATAGTATTTTTATTAACTATATAATATAAAAATACAAAGTGACATGGTAAATGTCAAACTAATTAACTAAGAGTTAAGACTAAACGATAAGGTTAATTTAGAAACCAAAACCTGTCTAAAATCTATTGGTTGAGTGGTTTTGGACATATTCCCACCTTAACATTTAAATTATCCACTTTGGATCCATTAGAAACCGAATATGAATTTATTATAAAATAATATTTCTATCTTTTCCAAAGGTGCCCCTCACCCCTCTTATAAAAGGGAACTCCTCCTTCTCACTAATTCACACATTCAAAGCCTTTTTTCTCGTCCAATCCCTTCCCAAATACTCTCTAAACTTCCCTCACTTCAACCTAGAGGCCTTAGTTTGATCATAAATCCAACCTAAGGATCCCTTTTGATCAAATCAAAAGGAAGAACCTGAAGAAGAGGTAATGTTTTCACCACCCTCTTTCAAGTTCCTTTCTTCTTCAACTTCTTCTTTCTTTGTTATTCCAATTCTAAAATAATAACTCTAATATCTTATATATACTGTGATTTTATTTTAAATATCATACAACCATATCCTTTATTATATCCATCCTTTGAATGACATGTCACCATACGTGCGTACGTACGACTTACTGTCTCCACGTCGTGGTGTAATTGTTATTCAAAATATTATTATTTGGATGCGTATAATAATGATGTGTAATTCATGTAAATAATAAATATAACATGATATTTATTATGTATATATGATATACTGTCCAATTATATATTATTTTAATATCAAAAGAGTGATATTGTCACTAGTGCATACATACGGACTACCGTCTCCACAAATGCGATGAGATTCATTCCCCATCGTATCCATTCAAGTATAATTCTCATTTTATGATTATAAATAATGTTTACGGACTTTATTTCATTCTGGATATGAATAAAATACAAATTATACATAACAAACACACCTTATGTAACAAAACATATAAAAGAAAGCGATTAAGTTAACACCCGAAACGACGATAATACTAAAATATTATTAACAAAGCATTAATAGAAGATCCTATATGATATCATAATTATGTATATGGTTCTTGTATAACATAATAACAATGTTTTAACTATTATACAGCAGGTTAACATACCATAGACTAAGGAAAAGTACAAGTTAAGGGTTTATTTCACAATCTCTTCATTATCTGAGGTTGTTTATACGTAATTATCTACTGGGACCTCTTTATCATCCACATCCATGTTTCCTAAAAATGTATTTCAAAACCTTCTTGTTATTTTATAGAATATGGGTTAAAGTCATTTATACCCTTGTTTTACTTTTTATAAGAGGTTTATAAAAGAATATTTCTGTTGTTTTCTAATCAAGGTCATTTTTAACCTTTTTGATATAATTAAGGTAAGAATGTTTTTTTAACTTATACGGCGGGTGCGGCTATTTTCCGCCATTATAAAATCTTCAAAGCTTCCCTTAAAAGATTATAAGGATATTTTCAAAGTAAATTCTTTATTTTATAATTATGTAACTTTTAAATGATTTCAAAAAAGGGATATTTCTCTCAAATAGTTTTGATTTCATCTATGTCAACATCCTTTGATGAATTTTAAGCTTATTTGAAGTTGAGTTATTATGAAGAAAAACATCCACATTGTATTGAAGGTTTTGTGATATGTTTGAATGTGGATGTGTTATTTTTATACCATTCATGGTTTATGGAGAATGTATTTACAATTCATATGCTAGTTTTAATACGAATGTGTATGTTATATTTAAACCTATTCATATGAGGAACGCATTGGACATAATAAGTGACTGGTGGAGCCTGATATAGCTCCTCGATGCATCGGTAGGTCTCATGAGACAAACTAGTGTCTTGGAACAAGGCCTTGACAAAATCTTATTTTTAGTCTTGGAACGAGGCCTTGGCTATGTGGTTATGATAGTCTGGCATTATGCATTCCATCATTATGAAAGTGGTTATTGATATTGCATGTGATTATTCGACTAGTAGAATATCCATGTGAATAAGTAAATGGAATTATTTCATTTTATCTTTTCCATATTATGCTGAAGTTCAAGTTTAAAAGTCTTTTGTTTTATCTATTACATTGCCTTAAATGTTTATGTTTATTTATGAATGTTTTTTCTATATTGTTATCCTTACTGAGCATCTGAGCTCACCCCTTAAATGTTTTATTTTTCCCAGGATGTAAAGAAGTAATTTATGAATGACCTGCAGGGATAGTATGTGGAGACATGAGTGTGGACTATGGAGACTATGTTGTTGTAGTTTTCATTTTTATTATGTAATATAAAACTTCATGAATATATCTAGTGTTTCCAAGGCTACTAAACTAATCGATATTTCGAGACTTGATCTTTCTTGTGATCATGTCAATGATATGTAATAATGCACCGACTCTAGGTAACTGGGGTCGGGGAATTACAATTGGTATCAGAGGAAGTTTAGTAAAAACCTTGGAAGCTATATTTAGATAAACTCTGATTAGAGCACATAGCCCTAAGATACACTTTGAGGATTAGTATAGAAGAACTTCCTAGAATTTTGGTATTGTAGATATTATGTGAGTTTTCCGAGAAATTCATCCCTGTCTAGATACGAGCAGGTAGAGGCATCTATGGCACAGATGTACCTAGGGTTAAAACTCGAAAACACCACTATGAGCTAGACTCGAACGGGAACTGGTCCATGACAACGGGCCTTGTTTCACTCTTTGTTATGACACTCCCAGGGGATATTCTTAGGATTATTCTCATTTTCTTTACAAACCATTATGAAGGGTTTATGATTATATACTTCCTCAAAGAAAACAATTTTATGATTATGGATTATATCCATAAACTGTAGAATCTATGTTAAGTGTTTTTCAAGTTTGGAATTATGTATTTCTATTCATAAACTAATATAGTTTATGAAATTGTTTAGAAATGGCACCTAGTGGAAGAAATGGAAACTGTATCAATGCACACACTCCATGTAGGGATTTCCCTCCTGCTCAAGCTAATTATAGGGGAGCAAGTTATGTAACTGGTGCTGAATAGCTAATCACCATACTGGGACAACTTACTCAGGTTATGAATAATAACCTTACCTGTATGGAGCACCCTGATCCACAGCGTGGAGGATCAATGTTAGATCGCTTCATGATGCAGCAACCACCAACATTAAATGGGAGTAAAACTCCATTAGTAGCTGAGCAATGGATAAGTTCCCTAGAGAAAATATTTCTGGATTTGGGGAGTAGTGAAATGGAAAAAGTTGCCATGGCAGTTTATCGCCTCACTGGAGATGCTGATCAATGGTGGTCATTGATCCAAAACACGAAGGAAGATGATGAAGTATCAGATATGTAATGGAGGGAGTTCAAATATCTGTTTTTAGAAAAATACTTTCCTCGCGACCATCAAGAAGATATGGAAAGGCAATTTCTGAGTCTGAGACAAAGGGAGGATGAGAATGTCACAAAGTATGAGGCAAACCTTACAAGGCTAGCAAGGTATGCTGGAGATTATATATATAACCCAAGAAGTAATATTGGTTGTTTCCTTGATGGGTTAAAACCGTTTCTCTGTCGAGCATTAGTCTCGCAATCCTTCTCATCGTACGAAGACATTGTCTCATGTGCTATCAAGACAGAAAAGGAATTCTCTAAGTCTTATGACTTTAAATCTAAGCAAGAGAAGAAGAGATCTGCTAATAAATCTGGGAATGGAATTAAGGGGAATAAGGGAAAGGTTAAATATCCATCTTCTGGTAAATGTGGGAAGAAACACCCTGGTACTTGCTTAAAAGGAATGGAAGTCTGTTACAAGTGTGGTGAAAAAGGCCACCAATCTCGTGATTGCAAGGGGATGAAGGAAGCTACTGATGTCCAATGCTACAATTGTAGGGAGATGGGAAATTATTCAAATGAATATCCTAAGCATCAGGGGAACTTACCTTAGAAAAGTCCAAGGGATCAAGGCCAAGCTTATGTTATCACTACTGCTGAGGTAGAATCTTCGAAAGACGTGGTGGCAGGTAATTTAATGGTTTCCTCATGTTTAGAAAATGCATTATTTGATTCTGGATCATCACATTGTTTCATATCTTCCCAGTTTGCTAACAAAATTAGATATTTCAAATTTTATTTAAAAAGGGAGTTGTCAGTTAAAGATCCTAAGGGAAGTATCATTGCAACAAAGTTTTGTGGAGAGACCATAAGACGGAAGAAGAAATGTGGGAACCCAAGGATCATATGATGAAGAACTACCTGAGTCTTTTCATGCAGTAGTATTCTAGAAATTTCAAGGATGAAATTATATGAAGGAGGGGAGAATGTAACACCCCAATCTTCCATGGTATGCTTCCCTTTGAATAATACAGTAGCGTGTGTTGTACGCAACTTCGAGTTCTAACACACACACCACAACCAATCAAACTAGCCGTTGTGAATAGTTATACCTACTTTTTGAAATTTTATAAATTTTATCTCTCAAAATTGACTTCATTTTTGGATTTGGAATATTAAAATTAGCCTAGGGTAAAATTTTGGAACTTTTCAGATAACATTTATATTTTGATGAATAGAGAAAATTACTAAAATTTAATTAAAAACAACTTTTTTAATCCAAATAATTAATAGTGATAAATTATGAATTTGAGTGGTTTTAAATTATATTTACAATGTATTTTTACCATTTAATACAATTTTCTTCATTGTACATAATTTCACAGTTAAACCGGACATGAACAAGTGTCAATCTTTTGATAATTATTATCTCTTAAAAACACGCTTTTTGTTTTAACAACGAGAATTAATTTTAAATTAATTTCTACCACTTCTGTGTTTTGAATTTGGAAAAATGGATTCCATATTTGGAATCAGGATTTCCATGTTGTGTAAATAGGTAACTTTTATTTTTAGACATTTTGAATAATTACTTCAGTAAATATTTTATTTACCATGGTTAAAGGGTAAATCCGGTAAATAATGGTAAAAAAATAATATTATAATAATAATAAATTACCCTAAAACGTGTCCTAACCTTATTGGATGATACATGTCCGACCATGGGCATCTTTTGGTCGATTTTGGGACCCCATAGATCCACTTGTAAGTGATAATGAAACTTTGTATTAATTAAGTTAAAATAAATACAAAAATGACATAAGCATATATCTTTTAGAAAAACAATTTTTACATAGGGTTATATATGTTTGATTTTCAACTATAAATATTCATTAGAAATATAAAAAATATTACCTATATAATTTTATTTTATTTATAATTTTTAGACATTTAATAATTAATATTATTTATCACACAATAATGATGCACTATTTTCCTTATTAACGAAAAAATCAAATAATTGGTATTATAAATGTTAAAATTATTATAATTTGAAAGTTTTGATGACTTACATGAATTTTATTGCTTAATATGACATTATAGTATTGCTTAAATGAATTTTTTTCGAATTAATAAAGTTGTTAAGACTTTATCAAAAATCAATTATTAAATAGTGTCAAAAGTCACATAAAAGAGTTTTCAAAACAAATCTTATATTATTAATTGATATTAAATTCCTAAAAATCTATGGTTCGTCCAAGAGACTTATATCATGATATTTTTATCATTAATGGACCACTTGGGGGTATCTTGGATGTATATAGTAAGTTTATTAACTATATAATATAAAAATACAAAGTGACATGGTAAATGTCAAATTAATTAACTAAGAGTTAAAACAAAACGTTAAGGTTAATTTAGTGACCAAAACCTGTCTAAAATATATTGGTTGAGTTTTTTTAGACCTATACCCACCTTAAAATTTAAATAATCCACTTTTTATCCATTAGAAACCGAATATGAATTTATTATAAAATAATATTTCTAGCTTTTCCAAAGGTGCCCCTCACCCCTCTTATAAAAGGGCACTCCCCCTTCTCACTAATTCAAACATTCAAAGCCTTTTTTCTCGTCCAAACCCTAACCAAATAATCTCTCAACTTCCCTCACTTAAACATAGAGGCCTTAGTTTGATCATAAATCCAACCTAAGGATCCCTTTTGATCAAATCAAAAGGAAGAACCCGAAGAAGAGGTAATGTTTTCACCACCCTCTTTCAAGTTCCTTGCTTCTTCAACTTCTTATTTCTTTGTTATTACAATTATAGAATAATAAATCCAGTATCTTATATATACTGTGATGTTATTTTAAATATGGTACAACCATATCCAGTATTATATCCATCCTTTGAATGACATGTCACCATACGTGCGTACGTACGACTTACGGTCTTCACGTCATGGTGTAATTGTTATTCAAAATATTATTATTTGGATGCGTATAATAATGATGTTTTATTCATGTAAATAATAAATATAACATGATATTTATTCTTTATATATGATATACTATCCAATTATATATTATTTTAATATCAAAAGAGTGATATTGTCGCTCGTGCGTACGTACGGACTACAGTCTCCACGAATGCGATTAGATACATTCCCCATCATATCCATTCAATTATAATTATCATTTTATGGTTAAAAATAATGTTTAAGGACTTTATATCATTCTGTATATGAATAAAATACATCCTATCCATAACAAACACGCCTTATGTAACAAAACATATAAAAGAAAGCGATTAAGTTAACACCTGAAATGACGATAATACTAAATTATTATTAACAAAGAATTAATAGAAGATCATATAGGTTATAATAATTATATATATGGTTCTTTTATAACATAATAACAATGTTTTAACTATTATACTAGAGGTTAAAATACCATCGTCTAAAGAAAAGTACAAGGTAAAGGTTTATTTCACAATCTCTTCATTATCCGAGGTTGTTTATACGTAATTATCTATGGGGACCTCTTTATCATCCACATCCGTATATCTTAAAAATTTATTTCAAAAAATTCTTTCTATTTTACATAATATGGGTTAAAGTCATTTATACCCTTGTTTTACTTTTTATAATAGGTTTATAAAGGAATCTTTCCGTCGTTTTCTAAACAAGGTCCTTTTTAACCTTTTCGACAAAATTAAGGTAAGAATGTTTTTTTAACTTATACGGTGAGTGCGGCTACTTTCCACCATTATAAAATCTTCAAAGCTTCCCTTGCAAGATTATAAGGATATTTTCAAATTAAATGTTTTATTTTATAATTATGTGACTTTTAAATGATTTCAAAAAAGAGATATTTCTCTCAAATAGTTTTGATTTCATCTATGTCAACATCCTTTGATGAATTTTAAGCTAATTTGAAGTTGAGTTATTATGAAAAAAAAACATCCACATTGTATTGAAGGTTTTGTGATATGTTTGACTGTGGATGTGTTATTTTTATACCATTCATTGTTTATAGAGAAATTATTTACATTTCGTAAGCTAGTTTTAATACGAATGTTTATGTTATGTTTAAACTGGTTTATATGAGGAATGCATTGGACTTAATAAATGACGGGTGAAGCCCACTATATCTCCTCGATGCATCGGTAGGTCTCATGAGACAAACTAGTGTCTTGGAAAAAGGCCTTGACAAAATATTATTTGTAGTCTTAGCATGACGCCTTGACTATGTGGTTATAATAGTCTGGAATTATGCATTCCATCATCATGAAAGTGGTTATTGATATTGCATGTGATTATTCGACTAGTAGAATATCCATGTGAATAAGAAAATGGAATTATTTCATTTTAACTTTTCCATAATATGCTGATGTTCATGTTTAAAAGGCTTTTGTTTTAGCTATTACATTTCCTTAAATGTTTATGTTTATTTATGAATGTTTCCTCTATATTTTTATCCTTACTGAGCATCTGAGTTTACCCCTTTCAATGTTTTATTTTTCCTAGGATGTGAAGAAGTAATTTATGAATGACCTGTAGGGATAGTATGTGGATATGAGTGTATACTATGGAGACTATGTTGTTATAGTTTTCATTTTTATGATGTAATGTAAAACTTCATGAATATATCTAGTGTTTCCAAAGCTACTAGACTAATCGATCTTTCGAGATTTGATCTTTCTTGTGATCATGCCAATGATATGTAATAATGCACCAAATCTAGGTAACTAGGGTCGGGGCATTACATTATTATACTTATTTTATTATAAAATCATATATTACTTATTACATTCCATTCAATTTAAAATATGATAATGTCACTTGTGTATACTGTGGACTATCACTGCACGAAGTGATGTGATTCGATGTTTACTTATGCTTTAAATTGAAGGTAATAATTATAAATTTAGTGAATATATGTGACATATATGAAATTATAATTACTCATGAAAATTAATATATCTCCCACTCTATTACCCCTTCACCCATTAAGAAATTATGATGTCTCTCGTGCATACATACGACCCACCCTCTCCACGAAATGATGTGATCCATTCTCTACAGTCAAATTTAAATAATTATTACAAAAATGAATCCAATGGAAAAATTTATATTTATAAAATCAATATAATTTTGGATATTATGGAACAATATAATATGTTTAATAACCATAACTTCCATGAAAAACACGCATGGGAAAACAAGTTAATTAACACCCATAACAATGAAGAGAATGAAATATTAGGAACAAAATGGTGGAAAATGTAATAAAGGAGTTATATATGATATTATAAATATATTTATGATTCTTTTAAAGATTTATAACATTCTAAAAAACAATTTACAAAAGTTAAAATTATATTCAATCAAAAGAAAGTGTGAGGTGAGGGACTTTATCTCGATTTTTCTTTATTAAGGCATATTGAAATGTTATACACCTAATTTCTTTTATATGTGTATATAAATCCCATTTTTCATTTAATATCTTCAATAATTAATATATAATGGTATTATATGTTTTAATTTTAATTATTTCATCTAATTTAATTTTAATTGAAAATTACCAAGTGTTAATGAATTTTAATACAAATTTATTTTCAATGGGTTATATTACTTCTTCATTGGATTTGATGTTCTGAGATAATATATGTGAATAATTTTTTTACTATATTGGGTTTTATTTACACATTTTTTTTTTGGATTTAAATTTGATACACGTAATTGATTCAATGACTAATTATCACTTTAACTTTATGATCACTATAAGGGTTTATTTCATATTCTCAATTTAATAAATATTGTTTATACTTGAATTTTCAGTGAATGAAATTATTTATTCATTGTCTAAAAATAATATTGTAATTTTAGTATCCTTTTTTGTTAATGATGTATTCATGTAATATTTACAAATTCATTTTTTTAATCCTTAAAAATATCAAGAATTTTTTTATTAAAATACGGCATCATTTCTTTCTTCTGTCAAAAATCTATTTTCTTTAAAAATAATATTTTATAAAAAATTAAAAAAATTAACAATATAAAAATTATTTATTAAATAAATATTTACCCATGTTTTAAATTATACAGAAAAAATAAATTTAAATGAATCTTTATTATATTTTACAAACAAGGCATGTTTGGCTTTTACCATAAAATTGAAAAGAATGTTTTTTTAATTTGTACTATATGCACATAATTTATAAATATCATGACCACTCAATATTTAAAATCATAAATTATTTGTTTCAAAGGTTATTTTAAAATAAATTTATTCTCAAAATATTTTTTTACCTTTTATTTTAAAAATTATTTTTAATATGAAATGGTTATTTTCCATAAGAATGTCATTGATGAAATTTATATTGGGTTTCCATTCATCAATGACATAAAAATTTGTTATAATTTTGATCCATTGTTGATATTTTTTATTCATATCGTCCTTATTATTTTTTTGGATGTTTTATAATCTATTTAACCCGGTAAATTATTGATATTCTATTTCTTGATTAATTTTTATAATCATTAACGTTCCATTATAGTATTCAGTTTATTATCATTATTTGTCAGTAAATTTCCCCTAAATATCCCCTTTTTTAATCATGGATAAATTTATTACATAAGCCATGTTTTATTTCAACATATGGTATTTTACTTTTAATGTTATAAGATTAATTGTGGAAATTGTTTTTAATTTGTATTTCGTACTCAATATTGAAATTTGTTGGCAAGGAATATTTTTCATGAATTAATTTCAATATTCAATATATATGGAATGATTTGGAAATGAAGATATGGGTGGAACCTATTATAGATATCCCTTTTATGCATTATTAGTCTCATGGGATGAATCAGTTGGATAGCCTTAGTTAAATGGGTTTCTAATGTATACCTACCCATCAGTTTTAAAATATTCCTAGTTAAATGGGTTTCTAATTCCAATGTAGTAATACAGACACCAAATATCTGTTACATGGGTTGTGTATTCTACAATTGGTATCACAAAAGGTTTATTATAATCCATATAAAATATATTAAGGAAAACATAGATTGCGGAACATAAGCCTATGAAATACGTTGAGGATAATTATAGAGAAACATACTAATGTTTTGGTAAGGTAAATATTATATGGGTTTTCTTGGAAATACATCCCTCTCTAGATACTGAAGGCATATGTGGTTCAGGAACTAATGTACCTAGGGATAATAGATCTAAAAAATGCATGTTAGGCTTGACATTATCATTACTTAGTACATGAAAATGATCCATATTGTGCACCTTGTTTGACACTCTAGGGGATATGCTTTAGAAAATTTACATTTTCTATACAAAACATTATGAACTATTTGAATATACAATGATAATGAATTATCTAGGTAAAACCTAATGTTTCTAAAATTGAAAATCATGTTCCATGATTTATACATCTTATTAATGATTATATGGTTTTCCCAATATGATTATTGTATCTCAGAAAAATATTTTTGGTTTTATTTAATGGAAGAAATCGGTTGGAATCATGTTAACATTAAATATGGATAGAAATTTGGTGAATTTTAGAAACCATATGGGATGATAATATGGGTGAAATATATTGTGATTATAATTAATCATTTATCCTAAAAGTTAATTAAAAATAGTGACCTTAACCAACTATTTAACTCACCAAATAATATAATGATAGAGTTCACTAAGAGTATTACTGTTGTAGACTATAGAGGAAAGAAGGATTGATTTAATTCATGTCAGAAATTTGGAAATATGAGACCAATAATGTTATTAAAAGAAATGGGAAAATTATTTATGTGGGTAATATAAGTGTATAAAGTAATGAATTTTTGAGAAAAAATCAATAGTATAATAGAAAGAAATAAGATTCTTCCTAGGGATCCATTTATAGATTATTGTCTTAAATGTGGGGAACCTAGGAATTATCTGAGTCAATACCCTATTCTATAGGTTAACCCCTAGAAAAAGGAAGATCTTATGCTAAAATAAAATGGTTGAAGTATTTTTTTTAGGAATTAAATTTTAGAATTATATTTAGCATTGGTATTCTGGTTATAAGAATCATTAAACATCTACGGATTCAGATAAATTTTAGAAGTATATATGTCCCTATTTACAAACGATATATGGATACCATTATGGTTTAATGATTTTAAGGTTGATCAAAAGTTTTAATTCTTAAATACCTATTTTTATATTATGTTTATTAGGAATATAACATGATTAAGGATTATTTTGGAAAACATTTATATAAATACAACCCATTAGTTTAGTATATGAAAATATTAGAGGAATAATTAATTTTCCTTTATTGAACATAATATTAAAGGTATCAGTTCCATTTAGAGTTTTAATTATCTTAGATGTTTTAGTAATTATGGGTTATCACAATTTGGGAATTTTATTTGAATTATATTAATATTGTTTTGGAAAAAGGCCAACTCACACACCAAGTGACAGTCAGTCATATATGGTAGTGTCATGGGGATTGAACCCACAATTGAAGAATGATAACGGTTTATCACCTACCACTAGCCTATGTGATTTCCTAATTAATATGTCATTCTTTTTAGTTAAGTGATTAGAAAAATAAATTTTAATGATGAACTAGTGGTGTTACTTTTGATGTTTAAAGATTAATGTGTTATATTGGATAACTTGTGTTAACCATATTAGTTTTGGAAAATATTTTTAAAAAGAAAGAAATAATAGCCACACTTTTATGGATCTTAAGATTCATTAAATGGTAAATTTAATTATTCAATCCTAAAAATAAATTTTGACAGTAATTTTTTGGATTGAGATATGAAGTTGAAATTTATCAAAGTATAACCCAAGGAGTTAAATTTCCTTATAAAATAGAAATGTATCAAGTAAGTATATTTCAATATATTTATTTATATTGAAATAATTACACAACTTTATAAAAATGATCTTAATAAAATATTTCATATTACCTTCATATATGAGGAATAAATTATCTTTTGACTCATTGTAGATTTATGGTTTTATTGTT
The DNA here is from genome assembly GCA_963277665.1 of Viscum album. Taxonomy (NCBI): domain Eukaryota; kingdom Viridiplantae; phylum Streptophyta; class Magnoliopsida; order Santalales; family Viscaceae; genus Viscum; species Viscum album. Next base: position 790,685,737 of record OY728123.1, on the reverse strand, counting down.
GTGGATTTTCTCTTAACCATTTACATTTTTTTATAAATGAACTTTAACACCCTATATAATTATTTTGGATTTACACATTTCTTCCATGTCCATATCTTCACATACCAACTATGTTCTTCTTATAGGAAACCTAGTTTTCTTATTCTTAATGAACAATCATATTTCTACTTCCCAATTTTAAGAGGAAGTTTTCTAAACATTTTTACAATATAGGTTTTTCAAATAGAAATCTCTTGACTTATGATTTCAAGTTCAAATTATGAGGATAAAATTTATTGAAGGTGGGGAGAATGTAACAATAGGATATTTTAAAATAAAAAATTTTGTTTGATTTAATATATAGCATTTAATAATGATATTATAAGAGAATAAAACACCTTTAAACTTTACAATATAGTTCTTTTTAAATAAATTCAATCTCTTTGATAGCTTATGATTCATGCAACATAGGGTTTAAATGAAACACAATACTCAATTAAAATTTTATTATTTAAAATAGGACTGTTATAACCTAGAATTTAATTTGATGTGATTTAATAGTAATAATAAATTTTTAAAAAATATCATTTTATATTGATTATAAATAAAAATAAAAAACATTGTCAATAAAATGAAATGATTTTTAAAAAAAATATTTTTCCTATAAGGTGGTTTTGATGTTCTTTTCAGATATAATTTAAGATTAATTTTTACCCTTTTAAAAAATTTATTTGATAAACTGATATTAATTTTGGAAATAATTTGATCAAAATTAGCTTCGAGTGAATTTTTGGGATTTTTATGAAATGTTTAATTTTTGGATTAATAATGAAAAATATTAATTTTTTAATAAAAAATAATTATCATTTAAATAATTTTCAATGTTAAATTAAATTATCAATTGGTTTTAAAACTAAAATAAGTTTAATTAAATTATATGTTTACTAATTTAGATAATTTTATTAAATTTCATATTTAATTTTGATATTAAAACTATTTATACTCATGAGAATTTTCTCGATGGAAACCCGCTTTTTCATTGTGTCTACATGTATAATTTTTAATTATATTTTGAAACTTATATGAATTAAATTTGGATAAATAGATTCAAAATTTTTAATTAGAATAATTTTTATTATCTAATATGTTGAAATTAATTTTTCAACATTTTTAATAGTAAAAACAATAATAATTGATTATTGTGGTTGAGATAAAAACTTATTTACAAGGGGGGGTTAAACTAATAAGAGATCGGTAAAAATGACCTACCAACTTGTAAAAAAAATTATGGACATATTTATGCCTTATAATCTCTAAAGGATTATAATAAACATTTTGGAGGATTATGGAATGGTAAAAACTTGGGGGTAATTGATTCTTTTCAAGATTCAATGTGTGTCCACTCCCCCACTACTAAAATGCCTCCCCATCTCCTCCATTATTCACACTTAAGAATCCATTTGGTTCATAAAATAACTATGAAAATAATTTTATTACCCCCCATAATACATCACAGAGTGCCTCTATTGACCATAAATACAACATCGGATGGTTTTTAGTGAAAACCTAAATATGTTTTCTAAAGAAGAGGTATAATTCTAAAATAAATGTTTTTATTTTGTTTCTTCTTCCACCTCTTAAAAATACTGAAAAAATTCTATAAAATTATAATTATATTAAATATATGGAATTTTTTTTAAGGTAGTGACCTATATCCATCTCCTCTTCCATAAAATGGGAAACAAAACTGTCGGTCATCTATGTGGTGGACTACCACCTCACGAGCTAATGTAATTCGTTTTCCATCACCATCTATCAAGGATAGATATAATGGTGGATTGAAAAAATTTATTTTATATTTATGATATTATTATACTTTTTAAATTTTAATATCACTTATACCTTCTTGTATTCCATTCCATTTAAAATATGATAACACCGCTCATGAGTACGGCGAACTACTACCTAATAAAGTGATGTCATTCGTTTTCAGAAGCACTTTACATAGAATGTAATAAGGATAAGATTAATGAATATTAGATATAGATATGAAATTTTATTGATTTTAAAAAATTAATATATCACCCACTTATTTACCCTTTCACCCACTAATGAAATGATAATATCATTCATGTTTACGTATGGACAACCATCTCCACAAAGCGATGTGATCCACTATCTATGTTCAAATTAAAAAAAATTATTGTAAAAATATTTCTAATGAAAAATAATAATATTTATAACATTAATTTAATTCTATAAATGATTTAAATATATAATATGCACATGAATCATATCTTTCATGACAAAAAAATATAAGAAAATACACCAATTATCACCTGAAATAATAAAAATAATGAAATATTATTAATAAACAGGTGGTAAAATGTTATAAGGGGATAATATATGGTATTATAAATATGAATATGGTTCAAGTAAAAATTAGTAACATTCTTAAATCCATTATACATGAGGTTATATCATGTTCAACCAAAAGTAAGCATGAGGTTAGTGACTTTATCCCAATTGACTTTATTAAGGAATATCTTAATGTTAGGTACATAATTTCATTTTTATGGTTTATATACTACCCATTTTTCATTTAATATCATGAATAATCCATACTTAATGGTATTTTATGTATTAATTTGAATTATTTAATCTAAGGTCATTTTACTTGAAAATTACCAAGTGGTAATGAATTTCATAATTTAGTTTACTTTATTTATGTTATATTACTTATACACTATCTTTGACATTCTAATTTTTTGTATAAAATTAATTTTGAATATATTATTTTTTATGTCCAAATTTTTATGAATATTTAAATTTTATTCAAAATATTTATTAATTGATTAGTTCTCACTTCATCATTATGATCTTTCTAAGGGTTTATTTCAAAATCACATTTTAATCGGTATTGTTTATAATAAAATTTATATTGAAAGAAATTGTTTGATAATTTTATAATAAACTCCTTTAATTTTATTATCCATTGTATATTCCTAATATTTTCATATAAATTACCATATTCATCTATTTGTTGATTATAATAAATGAGAAAATGTTTTTAATAAACTACAATATCATTTCTCTCTTTGGTCAAAAATCCTTTTTCTTCCAAAATGATTTATTTTTCTTAAAATGTTTTCTATTTTTTTATAAAATTATTTAAATGAATTATTAAATTTATTTTTTCCCATGTTTCATTTTTTACAAAACTTTTTGAAAAGAATCTTCATGTCATTTTCCAAACAAGTCATGTTAGGTCTTTTTGAGATTGTGAAACGAATATTTATTTTAACATGTAAGAAATGAACATAAAATCCATCCATCTTGACCAATCAAGGTTTTAAGTATTTCTTTATATGTTTGAAATAATTTTTTCAATGAAAATTATTTTCAAAATATTTTGTTAAATTTTAGTTAAAAAATATTTTCAAATAGAAAATTTTATTTTACTCAAAAAAAAATTTAATCACATTTTTATTCTAATTATGTTACTAAAAAACATAAAACCTTTATTACACTTATTTTCCACTAGGGATATATTGTATTGACACCATCCTTATTATTTCTATATAATTGTTATGTCCATTTTGACTATGAAAATTATTGACATTCTCTTTCTTGATTAATTGTTGTACTCATTAACATTATTTTGAAATATTAACCTTCATTTCATAATTGGACATTATATTTCCCATAAATATCCATATTGTTTATAATGGATATATTTATTATTTAAACCATATATAATTTCTATATATGGTATTTTATGTTGAATTTTGTATGATTGACTAGGGAAATTATTTTCAATCTATATTCTTTACACAATATGGAAATTTTTTATAATAATATTTTTCATGAATTAAATTAACTATTAAATATATGAAAAATGATCTATACATGTATATATTAGTGAGACCTAGTTAAATATAGAACCTTAATGAATCAGTAGTCCCATGAGATGAATCAATTCTATAGAATTAGTTAAATGGGTTTCCAATGTGTACCTTACCTTCTATTTTAAACTATCTCGTGAAAGTTATTTATAGTATAAGTATCATAAACCTTGATATCATGACATCCAATAAATAATAATTTACATTAGTAATAATTCAGGTATTATTATCTATGATATTTTTCAATTAAATTATCTATGTATGTATTTCATTTTTAAGTTATTGATGAAATAGAATATTTTTTTAGTTGCTTAACTTTACATATTGATTATTCCTTATCTAATCATAATAGTAAATTTATTTATTACATTGAATGTGTGTTTAAATATTTAACTTTCCAGGTTGATTATTCTTATTGATTCATGATAGCTTTTTCTATACTTAAAGCTTACTTAGTATTTGATGTCACCGTTATTGTACATCATTTCCCATGAATCGAGTAAGTGTAATATTAATGATATTTAAGGATATTATAAAGAGGATAATTATATTATTGAAAAAAATTATGTTATAATTTTTGAATTCAAATGAAATATGGGAATCATGCATATATCTTTTTCTTAAAGAAAACTAAACTATTCAATCATTTGGGTTGTGATTACTCTTACTTAGTTCCAATGTAATAATTTAGAAATTGGCTCCAAGTTAATGGGGTTGGGGTCACTATATTAGTTATAACTAGTGGAAATTAAGGAAGAAATTAAAAATGATTTTTATTGGAAATTTTTTTTATAAACATGAAACATTTGTTGAATTTAAAATAGTTAAAATTCTATTTCAATGTGTTTGGAAAAAATTTTATATATTATAATTAGTATATTATAATATTTTTGAATTAAATTATTTATTAAATCATTGAGGTAAAATAAATTTATTATTTCTATTGATGACTAATTTAAGTATTTACATATGTATTATCTATAAAAAAGGGGATACTCTTAATTTTGTTTAAGATGTATAAGTAAAAAGTTGAAAACCAATTGGAAAATATTATAGTATTACACACAAATAGAGGTGGTGAATATATTATGAATGAATTTAATGAGTTTAGGGAATAAAATTATACAATTCATCAAATCACCAGTCGTTATACACCATAGAAAAGTAAATTATCTGAAAGAAGAGATCATAATTCAGAATACATGAAAAAATACTTGATCAATAAATTTACGATACCATTAAATTTATGGGGTGAAGATTTATTGAGGTGCATGTCATATTCAAAATAGAATTGATTCTAGATAAATTAAGTAATCCCATTTTGAAAATTTTGAAGGTAGAAGACACTTATGAGACATCTAGATGGTAGGCTTTTCATTGTACGGCCTTGTTTTGTCAATACCTTGGAAGAATTATAGCATGGCCATTAGGGTCACAAACTGAATGATGAAGTATCTAGTGGTATGTTAGGTCACCAATGAAGCTTATGTGGAGGTGGTTTTGAGGCCTCCATTGATAGAGAGTAGGGTGATGAGGGAAGCGTTGTTATGATATATATTGGGGCAGATACATGCAATAGAGTCACTGTGGGAGGGAGGGATAGATATGGAATAGGTTGAGGGGTTGAGTTTGGTGAAGAAAGATATGATGTGGGTGAAGATGGATGATTCATTGCTTGATATGGTGAAATTGGTTTTTTATACCAGTGTGTAGATTTCACTACTACATGTCACGTGATATCCTGCACAAACTTTTATTAGCACTAAATAAAAAGAGATGAAAACGGGGTATTTTTATTAGTTATAGGTAAAAGTACAGATAAATGTAACTTGATTCAATGCTAAAAAATCACTGAGAAAAGGGAACCATTTTTCAGTGATTTTTTTAGCCTTGATAAATGTTTCACTTTATTAGTGCTAATAAAATCTCCACCTTTAACAGCATGAAAAAGGCTCTAATAAAGGGTACAAAAACTAATTTAATTTGTATATAAATATTTATACATATTAAAATAATATTTATATTACAATAAATATATGTTTGTAAATAGAATATATAAATATGTTTTCTATAACATTTAATAAAAAAATTATCAATCTTATTTTCATAAATTTATAGAAAAAATTATCAAATTTATATTAATAAATAAATATATTTAATTATATATTAATGAATATATATATATATATATAATTAACAGAAAAATGATTTATTAATTTTTGGTTTAAACAATTGTATAGATATAAAAATGAATCTATTTATTAAAATATATGGTTCATATTTTAATTTACATATATATATAATTATGAAATATTGTAAATTATACATATATGTATTGTATGTATGTTTATGCATGTTTATGCATGTGGACATGTGTGTGTGTGTGTGTTTTATGTTCATTCATGTGTTGTGAGTGTTTTTTATATGTGTATGTTTATATGTATATATTTATATTTGTATGTGTGCATATGTATATGTGTATATGTTCATGTTTATATGTATTTATGTTTACGTATGTGTATGTATGTTTATGTGGAATCTGTATGTTTATATAGTATGTGTATGTATGTAAATAATGTACATAATTGTATGTATATGTATGTGTATACTTGTATTTGTGTGTATGTGTATGTGTATATGTATGTGTCTGTGTCTGTGTATGTGTATGTGTATGTGTATGTGTATGTGTATGTGTATGTGTATGTGTATGTGTATGTGTATGTGTATGTGTATGTGTATGTGTATGTGTATGTGTATGTGTATGTGTATGTGTATGTGTATGTGTATGTGTTTGTGTATGTGTATGTGTATGTGTATGTGTATGTGTATGTGTATGTGTATTTGTATGTGTATGTGTATGTGTATGTGTATATATGTGTACATGTAAGTACATATGTATGTTTATATATATATATATATATATATGTTTGTATGTGTATATGTATGTGTATGTGTATGTGTATGTGTATGTGTCTGTGTATGTGTATGTGTATGTGTATGTGTATGTGTATGTGTATGTGTATGTGTATGTGTATGTGTATGTGTATGTGTATGTGTATGTGTATGTGTATGTGTATGTGTATGTGTATCTGTCTGTGTATGTCTATGTCTATGTGTATGTGTATGTGTATGTGTATGTGTATGTGTATGTGTATGTGTATGTGTATCTGTCTGTGTATGTCTATGTCTATGTGTATGTGTATGTGTATGTGTATGTGTATGTGAATGTGTATGTGTATGTGTATGTGTATGTGTATGTGTATGTGTATGTGTATGTGTATGAGTAGTTGTATGTGTATGTGTATGTGTATGTGTATGTGTATGTGTATGTGTATGTGTATGTGTATGTGTATGTGTATGTGTATGTGTATGTGTATGTGTATGTGTATGTGTATGTGTATGTGTATGTGTATGTGTATGTGTATGAGTATGTGTATGTTTATGTGTATTTGTATTTGTATGTGTATGTGTATGTGTATCTGTATGTGTATGTGTATGTGTATGTGTATGTGTATGTGTATGTGTATGTGTATGTGTATGTGTATGTGTCTGTGTATGTGTATGTGTATGTGTCTGTGTTTGTGTGTTTGTCTGTCTGTGTCTGTGTGTGTGTGTGTGTCTGTGTATATGTGTGTTTGTGTGTGTCTGTATATGTGTCTATGTTTGTGTATGTGTATGGGAATGTGGATGTGTATGTGTAGGTGTAGATGTATGTGTATGTGTATGTGTATGTGTATGTGTATGTGTATGTGTATGTGTATGTGTATGTGTAGGTGTAGGTGTATGTGTAGGTGTATGTGTATGGGTATGTGTATGCGTACATGTATGTGTATGTGTATGTGTATGTGTATGTGTATGTGTATGTGTATGTGTATGTGTATGCGTACGTGTATGTGTATGTGTATGTGTCTGTGTTTGTGTATGTGTATGTGTATGTGTATGTGTATGTGTATGTGTAATTGTATGTGTTTGTGAATTTGTATGTGTATTTGTATCTGTATGTGTATGTATACGTGCACGTGTATGTGTATGTGTATGTGTATGTGTATGTGTCTATGTATGTGTATGTGTATGTGTATGTGTATGTGTATGTGTATGTGTATGTGTATGTGTATGTGTATGTGTATGTGTATGTGGATATGGATGTGTATGTGTATGTGTATGTGTATGTGTATGTGTATGTGTATTTGTATTTGTATATATGTGTGTGTTTATGTGAATGCATATGTATGTGTATGTGTATGTGTATGTGTGTGTATGTTTATATAGTATGTGTATGTATACATATGTCTGTGCATGTATGTGCATGCACGTTTATGTAATAGAACGTATGTTTATGTGCACACATATGTATATGTGTATGTATATGCATATACATGTGTTCGTGTTTGTGTGTGTGTGTATATATATATATATGTGTGTGAATATGCATGTATGTGTAAAATTGCATTTCTATGCGTATGTATGTGTGTATGTGTATGTGTCTGTGTATGTGTATGTGGACGTGTTTGTGGATGTGCATGTGCATGTGTATGTGTATATGCATGTACATGTGTATTTATTTGTATGTGTACATGTATGTTTTTGCATATGTATGTTTGTATGTGTATGTATGTTTATGTAGTATGTGTATGTATGCATATGTATGTGTATATGTATATGCTTGTGTATGAGTATGTGTGTATGTTTATGTGAATGAGTATGTGTGTATGTGTATATGTATGTACATGTGAATATGTACGTGTATGGGTATATGTGTATAGATGAGTACATGTATCTGTAAATGTATATATGTGTGTATGTATGTGTGTATGCATATGTCTATTTATTTATTTAATAATATTTTTTCATTTTTATTATTTATTCAATATATATTTATTTAATAGTTTTGTAATATATTCAATTTCTCAAGTTATTTATACATTTTTAAATATTTACACATTTAATTAAATAACAATATTTTTTGTTTTTATTAAAAGTTCAAAAGGGAAATAATTAATAATATTTTTATATACAATCAATACAATGCATACATAAGTAATTACAATTATTATTATTTATTTCTTCATTTTTATGTGTTTGTAATTCATTTAATTAATGCAATAAATTCACCTTTTAAGAAAATTAATTTTTATTTAATCATTTTTTAAATTATTTCATTAATTTTTTTCATTTTTGATATTTATTAATTTTATATATATTTGGAATTTATTCAATTTTTTAAAATTTATATGTATTTAATTACTATGTTTTAATAGTTTCAATATGTACGAAATTTATATGATTAATATTTATACATTTTCATTTTTTAAGTTTTAAAATTTTTAAAATGTTTGAAATTTATATAATAGATTACTATAAATGAATTTTAATTTTAATATTTCAGTATAGTTCATAGAATTCATTTCGAATAATTTATTTATTTATAAAATTATTATTATATGCTAATTCAATTTTATTCATTTTTTATGTGTCCCTCATTCATCTAATTAATGTTATGAATTTACTTTTTAAATTAATTTTGTAATTTTTATAATTTTATTTATTCTTTTCTTATATTCTTTCATTTAGTATTTTTTATTCATTTATAATATTTTTTATTATTAATATTTTTAGAATTTATTCATTTTTAAATATTTATTTATACATGATTATTTACTATGTTTTAATATTTTCAATTATTTTTTCATTTATAAGAATAATATTAATTCAATTTTATTTATTAAGTTATAAGTTTTTTAATAATCTTGAAATTTACATAATTTATTTATTTAAATTCATTTTTAAATATTTTCTTCATTTTTATTTGTTTACAATACATGTAATTAATGATACAAAATAATATTTGAAAATAGTTTTGTTATCTACTAAATTTTTTTATTCATTTTTAATATTCTTTCATTTATTATTATTTATTAATTTTAATATTTATTAATTTTTTTAATTTCAAAAAATTAATCATTTTCTAATATTTATTTATACATATTTATTTATTATGTTTTAATATCTTCAATATGTTTGTAATTTATATGAATATTATTTATTCATTTTTTATTATTACATTTTATCATTTTTAATATGTTTCAAATTTATATAATTGATTTATTTAAATATATTTTTTAATTTTTTTAAATTTAAATAGTTAATATTATTCATTTTTAATATATTTGTAATTAAGGTTATGTATTCTCTTTTTGAAAATATTTTTTGTAATCCAGTGAGATTTGTTTATTTATTTTTTACATTCTTTCATTCAATATTATTTATTATTCATAAATATTTATTAATTTTTAATATATTTTGAATTTTTTCATTTCTTAATATTTATTTAGACATATTTATTTATTAAGTTTTAGTATTTTATCTTTGTTTTTAATTTATAAAATAATTCATTTAAATGGATTTTAAATATTTTTGTGATTTAAATAGTTAGTGAACATCATTTTAAATAATTTTATTGTTTGTATAAATAATATTATTTAATTATTCATTTTATTTGTTTTTTAACATTTTTTCAGTGCTATAGTAATCTGTGATAAAACAGTACTTTATTAACACTAAAACATAAATTATGGGAAACACTTATTTTGTCAACATTTTTTTAGCAATGATAACATTTAAGATATATAATAGCTTATAATGCATCGACAAAAGTAGTATTTATCAACAGTTATGATTTTAGAGATGATAAAATACACTTTTATTAGCATTTTTTAGTAAGCAGTTATAAAACACCCTACCCTCTTTATAAATGTACCTTAACAGATCATGTCTTCCTCTTACGGCACTAAAGCTCCCATGAAACTGAAGGTCAGTTGTAGCCGAATTAAACCATTTTGGACAAATTGAACTTCAAAACCAAAGGTATAAAATTCTGAGGTAGTTTTTAAGGAATCTCAGTCGGTCTTTCATGTTTTGTTCATGATTTTTTTATTTTATCTTCTTTTTAATATAAGATGATCCTTGAAAATGTAATAAAATATCATGGGTGAATCTCAGAAAATTGTTGAGAGCATTTTTAAAATGATATGAGTCGGAAAAACTCACTTTAATCCCCAGGAGTGTAGATTTCCTATTTTATTCATTTACATCCCATAAAAATCCTAATAAAACATATATAGCTACAATTTACACTTGAAAATATTTGAAAATATATTTTTAATGTTTAGGCTTATGGAAAAACTAATTCTCAACTTAACTAAACAATATAAAGCATGAAATTAATTCAATGCACAATTTATGTCCAAAATATTCTAAAACACCAAAAAATGTGATAAATACATGAAATACCATGGAATATTTAGAATTAAGTCAATTAACAATTCACAATATAATTAATATAATTTACCCAATACTATTAAATAAGATTGTTTATTTTGTGAATTCCATTACTCATTGAAATGGTTTTTGTGATCAAATACATCACCGTTATGGTTGTGAAATTTCGATTTTTTATTTATTTTTGTTGATGAATTCATTTTTCCCAACTTACCCGCAATTTGGAAAATTTTCAAAATCTCATAGAATATTATAATTGTTATTTTGATTATTACCAAATTATGAATTTTAATATGATATCTTTCATAAATTTACTAATGTAATAATCACAATCCATGTGGTTGCATTATTTCAAACATTGTGTAATCATTTTTAAAAATATGTAATTTGTTTTGATATACATTTCTATAGTGAAATATTATTATATATACTCTAATACTTATCTAGTTACAAAAACCCATAAGATTCATGTGAACATTGATAGTGACATAGAGTGAATTATCTCCCATAATTAATCCATTTTAAAAAGATTGTTTTACACTATATGACTTCTTGAAATTAAAAAAATAACTGTTATAATACTTTAAATTCAAATAATTCATTGTCTTTATATGTTCCATAAAGTTGTTTATTCAATAAAAATTTATATCGAATATGATGATTATATGTGATTTTATTTAAACAAATTTCTTTTACTGTTCTAAGATCTTACTTTATGTATATTTATTCATTTTGGTAAATATGAATATTAATAAATCAAATAGGATAGATATGAATTAAAAATAGATGGATTCTATTCATATAAAGAGCGTGTATGAGGATCTAGTGAAATAGTTCATAATGTTTACAAAAGATCATGCATATAAACCTTTTGAAATCTTTTCTTCCTATTTACATTGTTGTTATTCAAGACTAATTAGTCTAGAGGAAGCTGAAGAATACTTGATCTGTCATAGAATAGATCAACGTTATAAATTTTTTACTAAACATGAGGAAGATAATAATATAGCTCGTGATTGGGATAACACTATGTTTTTTCTATCATCTAATATGATTACAAGTGCAAACATTAATGAAGACTTGATCGATTAATATGATTACATGTGTGAATGAGGATGAAGATCCTATATTGAAATGAAAATAATAGTCTATAATGAACTTCATCATTGAAAAAACTATTTTAGAAGTTGATGAGTTGTGAAAGGACACCATTTCATGCCGGTTGTAATAAATATACAACAGTGTCACCCACACTGAATCTATTTATTGTAAAAGCTGACAACTGATGGAATGACCCCAACTTTACTAAACAATATTCTCTCTTTAATGATATGATACCATAAGAGTATTAGCTTCCTTACTAAACATATGACACAAAATTAATTCTACGTTCAATGGGTAATATCTATAAAAAATATTTGATTTTCTAAATCTTTATACACTATTTCTCAAGGACAAGGAATTACATAAAAAACAGCTGAAGTGTGGTCCGTCTTGATGCATGAAAGATAAATAAAATACTTAGATATTTATATGGTGCATTACAATCATTCCAAGGTTTTGGAACCTATATGGAAGTGTGTAATATGTAAGTAAATTGACATGATTTACAGATACAAGAAATCAAAATGGGAAACTTCATCACCCATAAAACTCTTCTCATTGGGAAAACAATTGATCATGGGTATCCTGAATTTGGAAATGAGACAATAAACCTACATCTTGAGCTATCTAAAAATGGAGTGAATCCTTCTGGTTTTCCAAGAATCACTCACATTACATGGCCAATTATTTTGGTGAATTCATACTTACCACTATGTTTATTCATGATAAAAAATACATTACATTGTCTCTACTTATATTAGTACTAAAACAATTTTGTAGTGATATTGATGATTATTTAGATTCATTGATTGAATATTTTAAATTAATGTATCATTTAGGTGTCATGTTGTATGATGCTTATAGAAATAAGTATTTCTCATTGGGATCCATGCACATGTGGTGATAAATGAATATTTTGCCTATGAAATTTTTTTAGGTTATAGAATTAAAAGAACTCAAGGGTGCCCAATTTTTTAATAGGTTGGACACTTAATTAGGTTGAAACATTCATTAAAGATTGTATTTCTAGGACATCACAAATTTGTACTAGATGATATAAATAATGATCTTGGATGACATCATTCTATATAAATTTAGAAGAAGTTATGGCCCCATCTCCACAAAAGGTGATAAAATATTTGAGAAAATAAAGGATATGGCCGCTACTTTTAGAAAACATTCATTGAAAACCCGTACAAAAAAAGGTTGGAAAAAGATCAATTATTTTTTAAATCACCAAATGAATTTTTTTTGCACGATCAGTTTAATTAATTTTATTCATGTAGAAAACATATATGTGATAGTGTCATTATAATGTTACTAAATGAACTCATAAAAAATGAATGAATTAAGGAATGTTTTGATATGATTGACATGGGTATATATTAAGATTTTTCTCTAGTGAAGGGTGAAATATGTACTTTTCTTCCTCTAGCTACTTACACTCTTTCTTGGTAAGATATATATTAGTATTTCAACTTCCAAAATAATGTAAATCTTCCATAGGTGTATTCATAAAATATAATTATTATATTATTAATGACTAATTTAATGTTTAATATCCTAAAATCATATATCTGAAATGTTTTGAGTCAAGATCTAATTCTGTTAGGTTTATGCTGCATTTTTTAATTTAATTTCCATCATAAATTGACCAATGCTTATTTATTTGTAAATGTTATATGTACTAAAGTTATAGTCCTAAAAAAATTTCTGACCATGGAAAAGGAAATTACTATCGTATTGTGTGAATTGTAGATGTTATTCCCATCATCATTCATTGATATAATGGTTCACTTGATAGTTCACTTAGTTAGAGATATATGTCTACGTGGTCTTAAAAATTATAGATGGGTGTACCCCATTAAAAATATATGATGATTTTTAATGTGGACGTAAAAAAATTTTACTAAAGGTTTTATTATGAAGAGATGTATTGTTGGGGAAGCCATTGAATTCTATACTAACTATATATTCAATGTGGAAATCATTATTCTACCAAAATCTTATCACATCCGGTAACATGTGGGAGATGGAATTTCTTGAATATAAGTAATCTCAATTACTGTTACAGAATGGGAGAAGGATTACCATTACATTTTATATAATGTTTTAGTGGGTGTGCAATATATTTAAACACAAAATGTAATTTTTAATAATTTAAATCTATCATGGGATGAAAACTTGATGTCAAATTCACAAAATCAATAATTTATAGTATGGTTTTAGTGATATATGTTCTAAGATTCAATTAAATATCCAAATTCAATTTTAGTATGATTTGGATGGAGATCCAAAGGACCAAGTGTGTATGTATTATATTATAATGGTTATGTAATTAATGGATATATTTTCTATATAAAGTAACATGATGAACAAATTACCTTAAAAAATAGGTGAGTTACATTTTTGGATGATTTGATGCATGTATTTAGTACCAAGTAAAACAATCTAACTTATGTGAATATGTCATATGTTTGTACCATCCAACAAATATGGGAGTTATATTACATAACATTCATATCTTTTATTTTTCAATGCAAGTGGTGTTGTGACCGTAGTGTAGTTAAAATAGATGAATTTAAATTTGTGAAAGTGGATTTTAGTAAGGAAGTGTACCGGGAACAACCATTCATAATGGAATCAAAGTTAGTTGCAATATTTTATGCACTAGATCATATAAATAGAAACCGGTCAACTGTTCTGTTATCGAAAAAACCATAGAAGGTTATGTGTCAATTAAAATGAGGATTACTCTTTCATTGAGATGTATCAAGCCTTTAATGGTGGTCCCAATACATATAGGATCATGTGTTTCATAAGAGACAATGGTGAGGGGATTTGGATACTTAATAGAGGCGTAAAATCCCATAAACCTTTAAGGAAAATAATGTAATTCAATAATCAGGATATATATTTTTTTAATCTAGTATGTGTTACCTCATATTATTATCTATTCATTATTAAATCTATATAATAAAAATGAAATGTTCAACCGATTATATTGATAATATCATCTGTACATGATGATTCTCCCAATCCTAATGAACAATGGTGTTTTTAATAGGTTAATGATCCTAGCAAAGAGGAATAACACATTTCTACACATGTTGATGCTTCCAATAGTGAGGAAAACATATTGATGATGTTGAAGATGTAAAAATCGTAAAAAAAATGAACAACCCTTGTCCCATAAAAAAAGGAGAAACATATTGTAATGATGTTTAAAAAAATTATTAAGGTGAGAAGAAGAGACATCAAATTAAAGGTTGGATTGAATTCACATGACCAACTGATTAAACCCAAAAAGTCAATTTTCATTAGTTACATTGGGGTCACCCCTCGAATGCACATTAATATTGACATATATATGTGGTACAATATTATTTTTTTGGTTAGAGAACTGATTTTGGGGGAGATTAGGGTGACATTATTATATAAATTTTATATTTTTATAAAACATATAATAATTAAACCTTGATTTATGATGTATTATCCCTTGTAGAGTGAATTTATACTAGATGATTTTTTAATACAATTTTTATTAATGATCCATGAAACAACTCATTGATTTATTTAGAAATTTTTTTGGAACCTTCATCTTAGGAATGTTTAAGGGAATGTAAAACCACACCCACCACAAATGTATACACATATGATAAATGACAAAAATTTGAATTTAATTATTAGTCATTGTGAGGAGGCATACTTTCATGTATACTATTTTTGGTAATACAATACATGAGAATAAATTTATTAATCACTTTTATTAAAATATTTTAATGTATAAAGTAATACCCAAGTTCTGAAAATAACCTTCATTCATCAAAACAAACATACCCTCACTTTAATGGATCGATAGGGTATGGTTTACTTGAATAAAATGTTATGTATTTTAAATATATAGTAATAATTTTATGTGGAATGGAAAGACATATTATTTTCTTATTTTTTATATATTTATTGATGAATCAAAATCCAAATCCACTTTCATGACACATAATGTGAAATGGAATGAAGCCCGTGCAAATAATGGTGGAATACTAATAGATAAAAACACAAAAAAATCATATTCAAGGGTTACTATGACCTAAAAAATTTGACCTTAAATAAGTATTATTAAAAAATGATTATATATTTTCTTTTATTTACCTAGATTATAAATAATAATCATTATTATTTGTATTTTATGAACGATTACTTTCAGTGTCCATGAAATAGAAAAAATGGAAACATTATAAATACATTTTTTGGAGTGTTTTTTAGAACATATATTGAGAAAATAAATGAATAGGGGGATAAATATAACAAAAATTAAGATATATACACACAAATAACTTCTCTAGAAGAAAAATTGAATTAAAATCCTGAGTTATTATGGAATGTTGTAAGAAGGAATGAATGAGAAGAAATAACATAACAACAACCACTATATGAAGATCCTCCCCCGTCTTTAAGGTTATCCATTCCCCTAAAAGTTATTCCTTACATGAGGTAATTTATTTTTTCAAAACAATTTCATAAAAATGTTAATAAATAGACCCTTATAGCTTTATTGTACAAATATTCTAGAGGGTGATATTGATTATAATTTATATCTATCAGAACCCACACATAACCTTATTACGAGGGGTAAAATGTAAAAAATATATTCTACAAAACAAAAAACTTCCAAATGGTCATGTGATACTAGGAATTCATGTAACTCAAAAATATATTGTTGAGCTATGTATTCCCATTAATGATCTAGATGTTCATGAAGTTGAACATTTTGTTGGAACTTTTATAGCATGGTTGAATTATCTTTTATAAATACATTACTATAAGAATATATTCCTTTACAGTACATTTTTTATGCAAACCCATTAATAATTAATGAAAAAAACATAATTTGGAGAATGTTATTACAGATAGATAAAAGGAATGACTGTTACATGGCTGAATCAAAAAAATATAAAGAATCAATGAATGTATGAAAGAAACCTTCACAAAGTACCTTTACCCCTCTAGTTAAACTTACACATTTACTAATATTACATGTTCATGTGGATACAATGATCAATGATGGTGACATAACTATCATTTATTTTGAAGAAACGTTTTATAGAGAGTCTGTTACAGAATTTCTTGGTCTTGATAATATAATTGAAATCCTCAACATAGATGACATGGAGCATCGGTTATAAATGTATACGTGAGGTGTGTTTTCATAATTTGTTTGTACAATATTTTATCTAATAGGTAAATTATTGTTAAATACTATTAATATTTTTTCAAGGCGTATATATCAATAATATTTATAGGGAAGTCCATTTGAAAAAAAATTGACTCATTAGTCCTCACATCACTTATACAAAAAAATAGTTATTTGAAGAAATGTAATATTAATTAATTGTATAAAAATGGGTAAAATGTTTCAAAATAGACTTAGAAGTGATAAAATATTCTTAATACCTAGAATTTAGGGGTTGAACTCTATAATTTAAACATATCAAATATATTCTCATTCATTACATTATGTATTCTTTTTTTAGGGGGAATTGGTTTCTCATTGTAATCATTTTGGATTATCCCAAGATATGATTTTTGGATTAAATTCATGGATACCCAACAAAACAACCACACATAATGATTTATATAAATCTGTAATACAATACGTGAAACATTTTAGAAATTAATATCATTTTATACATTTCATGTTATTTTTTAATAATTTTTTATAGGGTTGTGTTTAAATATCATCAAAATCATGGCCTGGGGATAATAAATAAGAAAAAAAGCTTATTTAATTCTATAAGTTGATAAGTATTATGTTAGATATAATAATATTTTACTATCAAAAAATATATCAAAATATGTTAATTATTTTTCTCAATATTTTTTTAGAACATAAGACAAACTAATGATAATGATTATGGTTATTATGTTTTCAAATTTATGAAATATATCATATTTTATCAACAAACTTTCATCCTAGAAGATATATTCATGATTATAATTACAATTTCATTTAAATTAATTATTAATATTTTATTTATTTTTACTTTTCCTATACTAAAAGGTCCATTGAATTTCAACATATTCAAAATAAGATATAGTTTTTTAGAAATGAACAAAAAGAATACATAGTGTTATAATGTCTGAAGATATCAAGAAGAGGTTAATTATTACTAGTTATTTAGTAAATTTTCTCATCATTTTATCTATATTTTTTTAGTAAATTTATTTATCATTTTTATCTAATAAATATTTAGTTAATTTTCATAGAGATCATAAAGAAATGAATTCATTGTTAATTTTTTTGACCATTTAGTTCTCTATTAAGGGAAAAAATATTAGAGAAAAAAATTCTTAAAAAGGTCTTCAATAATTTTGATGCACTCAGATAATATTTTTTCTATTCATATGGTTTTTTTCTTTATTTCATTCATTTATATTTAGTAGTTTGTGTCTTAAATTTATAAAATACTCAAAGCATGTGTTTTTAGTATAAAATGAAATTTTATTTAAAACATGTATCACTCACTAAAAACAAATATGACATACTCATATTGTCTTAATACTTTTAGAAAATGATCTATATGTCATTATGATGTGATGTAATTATTGTCAAAAGAATTCAACACATGGTGTGGTAGATATCACTCAAAGTGTATGTTTTCATTTAAAATTAACATTTAAGTTCAAGACATACATCACAAACTCTAAATGGATCAAATTTTATTGGATTATATTGAAACTTTAGGAAAATAATTGATCAATTTTTTTCACCTGTATGAATCAACCACACATCAATCTAACACACAATGTGGGTCGTATGACTCAATGTGTGTTTTTTTACAATAGAAATTTTACTTCTAAAGACACACAACATACTCAAACCCATGAAAAAAAATTATATTGTCTTGAAACATAGTACAATGATCCAAATTTTTTTATGTTTCATAATCACTCTAAATTCAATACACCATATAGTGTGACCAATGTGAATTGAAGTTTGTGTTTTTAGGTTAAAATTGAATTTTTTGTTAAAAAAACATTACCCTCATTGAAAATTGAGAAAACTAAATTATATTTTCTTGATAATCTATAAAAATGATCCATATGTCAAGTCTCATGTGTTACAATCAAACGCAGATCAATCCAATACACAATTTGACAAGTATGACTCAAAGTATGTGTTTTAGGATTGAAAATGACATTTTTGTTAAAAACATTTATAAATCAAGGAAAAAACATAAAAGGTACTTGTATTTTCTTGACACTTTTAGAAAATTATCTATATTTTTTACATGTAGGAATTATCTGATTTCCAATCAAACACATGGTGCTACTGGTATAACTTGAAGTTCATGGTTTTAGTTTAAAAATGATTTTTTGTTAAATATCTTTGTGAGTAACTGAAAACTAAAAAACAATAATATTATATTAATTAATTACTAAAATGATCTATAAGTTTTTTTTGATGTGTAATAATCAAACACACACCAATTTGACAGATCGTGCAGGCAGTTTTACACATAGTCGGTGTTTTTATTTAAAAATTGACATTTTATTTAAAATCATGCAGCACATACAAAAAATCTAAGAAAATTAATTGGATTGTATTCATACTATAAAAAAATGATCTATAACTCATTTTTGATATGTATGAATTAATAAAATCTGAATCTGACACATTGAGTGACCAGTATGACTCAAAGAGTTTGTTTTTATTGAAATTTGATATTTTTGTTCAAAACACGCATTCTGTGCTCAAAAAAATCATAAAACACGATAATATTTTTTAACACTTTAGAACAAAGATCCATATGTAATTTTTAATATTTAAGACTTTTTCTTTCCCCAATATGATACATGGTGAAACTAGTATAACTCAAAATGTTCTCTCTTAGTTTAAAAATAGTTTTTTTTAAGATGTGTGTCACACACTGAAAATAGAGAAAAAACACTAAAATTTTCTTTATATATTAGAAAAAATCCCATTAGTTACTTGTGATATATTGGAATTAGGCATATTTCAATATGACACATGATTATATCTGTATGACTCAAAGTACATGTTTTTAGTTTAACATGGAATTTTTGATAAAATAATTTTCCACTTAATGAAAACCTGACAAACTAACTCGTATTTTTTATATTTTAGGAAACTAATTCATATATCATTATTTATGTTTATGAATCATCCAAATTTCAATGTGACACATGGTGTGTTAGATATAACCCAAGGTGAATGTTATTCTTTAAAATTGGCATTTTAGTTCAAAACACATATCACATACATAAAAATGAGAAAATATGCATGAATTTTATTGATAATTTAGGAAAATTATCCAAAAATTATTTTTAACTTATAGGAATAAAACGCACATAAATTCAACACATGGTGTTCTTTCTATGACTTAAAGTGTATGTTTTTAGATTAAATGTAAAACATTATTAATGTATTATTTCCTAATTATGTTTAACTTATTTATTTGTAGTATTACTAACGTAAGATTTTGTTTACAAAATAGGTACACGGTTTTTCTCAAACATTGGTGTTTTTTTAGAAATTGGTACATATTCAAGAACTTTTGAGTCGGTGTTAGGGTCCAAAGGCAACAAAAAATTAATGTTTTTAAATTTTTTTAGGACTGTGATAAATTTTATATACCAATGTTATTGTAAAAACAAATGTTTAAATTCTTTTAATATATATTATTAATTTTGATTGAAATTTAATTGAAAATAAAATTTTTATTTACTGGTGGGATGTGATATATTTATAGTAGCATTCTATAATATCATGGAATTTATCTACACTAGGAATAAAGCTAATCAAAAGTCACATTATTAGTGATATAACACATTGATAATGCTGCCCCTTTAATAGTGTTATAAAAAACTGAAAAATTCCTCAAATCAGTGTTAAAATATCATTGATAAATGTACCCCTTAATTATTTATTTTCTTAGTAATGTTGAAGTTCCCTTTTATTAGAGCTACTTGTAGCACTGATACAGTTTTTAGGATTCTAAAGGAACTTACAACATTAGTTATTTATTTATCACTATTAATGGTTATTTATTTTGTTCTTAATGGCCCTATATATTTTTTTAATCTAGATGGCCCTGAAATGGATAGCGATAAGTTAAATTATATAAAAGAGGGATATGATATTAGGTTAATGTTATTAAATGAATGACTAAAACAAATAGAAGTCAAATGAGGGGTGTAAAACACCCCCTCACATATATCCATCCTCCTGGAATCTGACACTTAATCTGAAAAAATATAAATTTGAAACCAAAAATTTCTAGGTACATTCCTAATCACACATTTCAATTTAGAATATAAGAAGTCAACGGTGTCCTATTTCATAAATAAATCAATTCACGGGGAAGAGTTCATTGGGAAGGTTTTGATGTTTCCTTCTGACTTCCACACATCCATGTTTTGTGACATTATATTATTATTACTTTTCTATATACATTATGATGTTAAAATAAAATAAATTCCCATTCAATATCATTATTAAAATTTAATCAATATGAATTTTTTTAATTACCGAACATCCATGACATTTTCTTCTAGACTTCATAAACCAAATATGTGCATTTATGAGAAATATTTTTATTCAAAATATTTATTGGATTTAAAATATCTCTATATTAACGTTTTAGTTTCCCAATCCCATTACACATATTATTACATGATTTTTAACATAAATATAATATTAAGAAAACCCTAGAATCCATAGTTCTTGTGTATTTTTAAAACTTGTTTCATAATGTATCAACATGAAACTAAATGCATCTCAAAAAATATATAACCAATCCAAAATTATTCATTAATTTAAGTTTCCATTATAAACAATGTACAACATCCAAAATACCCTAGGATAGATGGGAATTTTGTTGAACATTATTTTCAATTAATGGATTTAGTTTTTGTATTTAAAGGAACCCAAGAATCTATAACCCTTAAAAAGAAACATATCATCAATATAATGAAATTAAATTATAGTGTCATATAGATTTTACTTAGTTCACCCAAATAGATTGTGTCCAAGGATTATATACATAGAAGAGTATATTTGTTCTAAATAGTCACTAAGACCCTTTTTTTAATATAATGTTAACTAATACCCACTAATGATGTCTAGGATCACTACATAATCTAATATCTCTACATGGAACTTTATGATATGATTAGATATATTTTGGATCATATACAAATACAATAAAAAATCAAAGTGATTAATATTCTGGACTAGAATAAGTTATTCACATAAACTTCATGAATATTATTGTAACAAATCAACCAAGATATACAAATGAAAACTATGATGAATCTCTACAAGTCCTCATACATCCTTCTAGATCATAAAAAGTTGGTGAAAATATCTTGATATAAAAGAAGTATTAAGAAGATATTTTACATCTTATATTAATAAAAAATTAGAAAAAACCTTTAGAAAATTCAGTATAAATAATGTAGAGAGTGGATATAAGGAAAATCAAATTTTTCTACTGATCAAAAAAATAAACTAGAGGTACTTTGTTTCCATAAATAATAATATAATGATGTGTATATGTATGAAATACAAAATAAGAATTATATCCCAAATAAATACATACAAAAGTATAAGGTATTGATTAAAAATAATTATAAATCAAGGATAGAATGAAACACCATCCTATAAATTAAAAGCGGCATCCTGAGTTATGTTATCAAAAGAGACATATCTTAATGTTATCATCATACAAGATAATCAAAATACGGTTCAAGAACTTAGGAAAACAAGGAATGAAACTAGCAAAGCAATAAAGTGATAGTCTATCATTAAATATAGTAGAAAATAATATAGATAATAATGAACTATAATACTAATAAAATCCTAGTATAAATCAACTGAACCTACTTTGATTAATGCTTAAAATCGAAGTCATGGTACCTATCCACCATAAGGGATTATTTTTTAAGAGATTCCTATAAAATTTAATCTTATATAGGGAATGTTTACACACACACACATCTTCACATGTGTGAGTTTCAATGTTATGACTCCCTCCCTTTAAAGTTACCCCACCCAGCCCAACAATTAGGGAGGAGATATAAGTCATTATCTCTCTTCCATTATTATTGGCCCAAGTGGGATCCCTTTGAAGGGAGGGATCATGATAGCCAATATATATATACCTATAACTATCCTCTATTAAGAGTTCACTCCCTCCCTATAGAGAGGAAATTAATATATATATTCATACATACATATATATATATATATATTCTTACATCTAAAATCATGTTAGAGGACTCTGTCTACTCATAAAGTGGAACTAAATAAATATATATTCAAGAATCTGTCCAAGTCATGGTACATATCCACCATAATGAAATTAATTTATTTTTTTAATTTAATAAAAAAAATTAATGTGTTACTAATATTTTTTTATAATTTATCTCTACCATATTTTAATTGATCAAGAAACAATATTTTATATGGAAATTTTATAGTTTCAAGGAGTATAACAATTTCACTACTTATGGTACATTTTTAATATAATTATAAAAGGTTAAAATTAATGTATATAATAGATTTTAATGTATTGAAAGGTACTTTTATGGATTTTATTTTATACAAAATTTATTTAATTTAATACATATTAAATGTAAAAAAATATTTCAAATCTCCTTAGATTGAATATTTTATTTTATTTAAAACATGTTCTATTGATTATCCCATAAAATTTAGACATTTATGTTGTTCGTCAATTACTATTCAATTTATAATGACCTACACCTCTTATACATATTATTACTTGATTTGAAATATAAATATCCAATAAACACATCCACATATTATAGAGGTCTTCTGTGTTTGGAAGACTAGGTTCTTAATACTTGAACGTGGATTGAAAAGTACAACATATGTATTTTAACATCAATAATGAGTTCTTAAGTCCCTATAATATTCTAAAACTACATAGGATAACCTAGGGGTTATATAACAATTGAGGAGATTTTAAAACCCAATACGGAAATAAGAATGATAAAAAAACATAATATTTGAGTTAAATGATGTAACATGATATCATAAATAAATTAGGCTCATGAAAAGTCATTTGGAATAATTAAAAAAGTAATATGTTATGATAAGATCTTGGAATCATAATAATGTCACAAAAACATAAATCTTAACATATGAATTAGTCAATTCTCACTTCCAATACAACAAAACATGGTGTACATAGTCCAGTCATGGATTAGGTTTACTCCCTAATCATAGGAATATCATCTCCCAATGAATAAAAATTACCCAATACGTTGCAAAGTTGTCTGTGTTCACTTGTTATAACATATACATGAATATGTGATCTATATAAGGAAATTATTCATAATTTATAAATGTAATGAAACCACATGAAAAAGGAATTAAGTCACATAATCATTTCTTAGAGAATAACAAAATGAAATATCTTAAAAATTATAATTAAAGATTGAATTAAATATTTTTTTTGAAGTTCATGAGTTATTAGAAAAATATAGATCCTGAAAATAAATACTAACTTATGTTAATACATAAAAGGAATGTATAAAAATGTTTTTTAATTTAAATATTAATCATTGTTTTAAGAAAAACAGTAATGATTCTTTAAAGATGGTGAGAGAATAATAATTTCAATAAAATAAAAAATGAACTGAAATTAAATTCCATATAAAAATGATTTTTTTAACCATTTAAGATTCAAATTATTTCATTTAATAGTACTTGAAATAATATAAGAAAACATATATGTTCCCTTTAATAATCACTTCGTAACAAACTAAATTTAGAAGGGATCCTTTAAAACATATATGTCCCCATAAAAGAAAGGATAACTAAACTATTTATATATGTTAGGGACATATATAATAAATATATAATAATTAAATAATAATATATACATAAATAAATAAATATATAGAGAAATAAAGCATAACCTAAAGAAATTAGGGTGGTTTAGTGAGATCCCTTACCTCTTGTCTGTATTTTCTTTACACTTTCACTTAACCTTTGGAATAATCAAATTATATTTATTAAATAAATTATTGAGAGATTTATTCTAATATAATTTACTTATAATCAATATTTTGTGTCATTTTTGAGTCATTTATGTGAGATATCATTTCTATTTCAACTATACCAAAATCACTCGTGTCATTCGTCCAAGGGGACATTAGTTATGGATGCTTTTGGGAGTTCTTCATGAAATGGTTCCATAACTATAGAAGTATAATGTCTGGGAGTTATTTTGTTTCTATTTTTAAAAATGGTTCTTGATATCCAATATTATTCATAAATAATCAATATTTATGGAGTATAATCATTATACACTTATTTTATTTTGGTTTATTTTCCCAATATGATGAACTTATTGAGTATATTTTAATATTATGGGTATATATTCATTATAGAATATTAAAAAAAATATAACATACATAATTAGGTAATTTTTAACTATTAAAAGAGCATTTCAACCAGCCAAGAAGCTTGTAATGGAAAATAGAACCCGTGGTCCAGGGTGGTGGTGAACCAACCATAATATAGACATAGTTTCCATTTTTTAAAATAAAATAAGAGAGTAAGTTAGATAAGATAAATTCGCTAAATAAAATTACAATAAATTATATTTAAAATATTTATGTTATCATAATCTCTTGGATGAAATAGACATGATAAGGTATAATAAGAAAAAATCAAATGGTAATTTGGTTAAGAAAATTACTTCTTTGGATGTCATCTCATAGAATTCCCCTTAAGGCACATTGGATTGATATTTTTATGAGACCAAGTACTCTAGGGAAGTGTGGGAGATAAGGGGAGATAATTTAGTATATATTTCTCAATTTAAGGGTGTTATATGTGTGAGGATAAGGGGTGGTGGGGGTGGTATTTATAAGGGGATGAGAGAGGTGTTTTGAATATAATAATCATTCCTTTTTTTATTTTAGAACAAGTCTATGAATAATTATTATAATTATGACTATATACAATAATTTATTCATTTTATGAAAAACTAATTATCACTTATATAATCCACAAATAATTTCTTAGTATATTTTTCTTATAATTAAAATTACTATATTTTAGAGTATTTCACTATTCACCAAAAAATTTATTATTTTAGAAGAATACCAAAATTTAACCATAACCATTTTCAATATGTATATTCAAAGAATAGAATAAATTTTATGAAGGAAAATATTAATATGATAATTTTAATTTTAAAATAAAATCTTTATTTATTTTGAAACATATAAATTTTAATATTATGATTATTTTTCTGACCCGTTGAAAATTTATTTATGGTTTAATAAAATTATATTATCATTATAATAAAACATAATATTATTTTATAAATAAATTTTATTAAAATAAATTTTATTTCAAAACATTGATTTTTCTATAAAAATAAAAATAATACATATTTATTTTATAAAAATGTGAACACTTATTTTTATCATTTTTTAAAAATTAATTTACTTGTATCATGATATAAATATGTCATATTTTCATTTTAAAACATACCTAAACATTATTTTACAATTACATAAGAGAGGAAACAATTCTAATGGTCATATTAGTATTCCTATTAGTTAGATTACTCCTCCAATAGTCAGATTACTATTGGGTTCCCTACCTTTTATAAATACTTTATATTTCATTCATTATTCATTCAATTGTATTTTATCTAAATTATATATATATATATGTTCATTTTAATAATGAATATTTCATTACAAATATTCTTTTACATTTATGTAGTGATATTCATGAGTGAGATCGTTCTAGGGAATCAAGCAAATCAAAATTTTAATGTTATTGTTATCTTATTTTTTGTTTTTTATACAATTGTAATTATTTCAATTAATAGGGAAATATATATTATCAAAATTTAGTGTTCAAGTAAATATAATAAAAATATTAGTTCCATCATCTGGTTGGTGTTCTTTAAATAAAACAAAATAACATAATATGACACATTAATATAATCATAAGGTAAATTCAATTGAAAAAATTATAGGTCATTGCATTATTTCCCCAATAAGAAATTAAAAACATGAAATTTCATTTTACCCACAAATATGAAAACATATTATGGTACTTATTTTTCCTTAATTCCTCTAGTTAAAATATCATATCCTCATACTTATGTTTGTTCTATTATTAATTGACTAGAAGGGTTGCATTCTTTCATATAACTTTGTCTCTATAGTTCAAGATCTTCACAGGTTTCTACTCATAATAGAGATTGTGCTCCAACTGTACCACCTTACATGTGACAAAACTATTATGTTTTTATTTAAGAGGGATACATGGAAAACTTCATAAACATAAGTCATGGTTGGTGGGATTTCTAGTTGATAAGACACAATTCAAATGTGATCAAGAATCCCAAAGAAAAAAGTGTATATGGAACGTATATTTCCCTTCTTCCCAAATATATTGACTCTTTTCAAATGAGATGTGTAGAGGAACAATTTATCTCTAACCTCAAACACTACGTATCTCTTATGGTTATCTATATAGATATTTTATCAACTTTTATCTTCCCTAATGTGTTGTTGAATGTTCTTGACCTTTTCTACCATTTATTGAACCATTTCATGTCCCAACATCTAACATTCAACAACTTCATCCCAAAACACATGTCTCTTATATATATTCCTATAGAGGGATTTATATTAACCCATTTGGATGATTCAGTGGAAGATACTATTGTATGAGAACTTTACTAGAAGAATTTTTTGATAACATCATTTTTTGAAGTCAATAGATAAATGTGTCAACATGTCCTCAATTTTAGGGATAGTCAGCTTAGATTGTTCATCAATTTGGGGGTGATCATTATAAAAACTAAGGCCTTTTACACATATTATTACACAATATTTAACACAATAATACATTAATTATAACACAAATATCGTGAGGCCAAGTGTATTTTGAATTCTAGGTTCATAATAAATCAATGTGAGGCTATAATAAAAAAATTATTTTATTATCCCTAATGATCTACTAAATCCTTTTGATATCCTATACTACATGGGGTAAATAGGGTAATATATAGAAAAATGGAAGAGATAAAAATCCTAGTAAGGTAATAAACATTATATAAATGCATAAATTCTATGTAAAAGATATACCATTATATCATAAAATAAAGGGCTCAAGAGTAATCACATTGGATCATAAAATAAAAAACACAATTTAAAAATATCATATAATCATACGAAATATAGAAGAAATATATAACATATCATAAATATTATTTATGGATAAAAGGGAAGAGATAAAAATCCATGTAAGGTAATAAACATGATATAAAAGCATAACTTCTGAGTCAAAGATATACCATTATATATGTAACATTCAAAGTAAGTAATTAATAATATATATTTTTATCTATGTCTATTAATGATTAAGATAGTGTTTTAGAGGCTTAAAATGAAAATAAAAACAATCTTATGCATGGAATACACTAATATTATTAAAAGATTGTCTTACTGCCTTTTGATGGAAAACCCTTTTTAAATATATCTTTTGACAATTTTATAAGCTATGTTTGTCAAAATAAACTTATTATTTATGATTGGGATATCAAAATTTACTTTGTGTGAATTTTTGGTATTTTTCCGATAAAGTTCATTTTTTAATGAATAGTGAAAAATGTTGTATTTTAATTCAAAACCTCTTTTTAATCTAATTTATTTATATGATTAGATTATCTTTTGAATTGGTTTTTAACTGAAATTAGAATATATTTTTACCATTTTATCCAATGGTGGTCATTGAAATCAATTTCACTTTGAAATTGGACTTAAACTAGTGTCAATCTTTTGATACTTATTGTTTCATAAAAACACGCTATTTTTCATGACAGCGGGAATTAGTTATTAAATTAATTAATGCAACTTACATGTTTTGAATTTTTTAAAATAGACATCATTTTTGAATTTGGAATATCAAATATCGCATAGGGTGAAGTTTTGGTATCTTTCTGAAAAACTTCAATTTTTGATGAATAGTGAAACCACTAAGTGGTAGTTAAAGAAACTGATTTTTCATTTAAATGAAACTTTTCCACATCTGTGATTTGATTTTAAAAAATCAGACATACATGGTTGTCATTAAGAAGTAAAATGTGGTTCAATGAGATTAAAATAATTTTTTGGTGAATAGTAACTTTTAAGTTCTTAATCGCGGTTAGTGGTAATTAGTGTAATTTAAGGTAAAAATAATGTTTTAATAATATGAGATGAGCTTGAAACATGTCCTACCCTCATTTGATGTGTCATGGATGACCAAGACAATCCATGGGTAAACTTGGTGACCCCATGGAGCCACTTTGGTTGGGAAATGACATAAGTAATTTTTTATTTAATGTTAAAGTAAAAATGACACAAACATGAGATGTTTTACTAAAACAATTTTTACATGGGGTTATACAAGTCAGATTTTTGATTATAAATATTAATTAGAAAGATAAAACGATTTCCTACATCATAGTATTTTTTTTATAATTTTTAAACTTTAAATAAATTAAATTATTTATGACATCATGATGATGCAGTGATTACCTCATTAATAAAGGATTTAAATAAAATGAAATGATAATGTAAGATATATGAACTTCACATGTCCAAAACCTATTGGATGGGTGGATTTCGAACCCTTATCACCTTACCCTCTAATTATATCAATGTGGGACCTTTTGAATCCGAAACTCATTTTAAAATAAAGTAACATTTCTTTACTTTCCAAGAATGTCCCTCCTCTCCTCTTATAAAAGGCCCCCACCTCTACCTCCTTACCCACACTACCAAAGCCTTTGGATCGGCCAAAACCTGCCCATTTTATCTCTCCACATCCCTCTATTACTCCTTGAAGCCTCACTTTGGGCAGAAGTCTTCCCAAGGAAGCCTTTGAGCTCAAACCAAAGGGAGTTACCCGATTTTAAGGTAATGTCTTCACTTGAGTCCTTTTGTTTTATTTTGCTTCTACAACCCCATAAAATCTTTTTATTATTTTATTTTGTAACAACTCTAGTATCTTAAATATACTAGGATGTTGTTATATGAAGTATTTGAGCTAAACTTACACACACCTACATCTAATGGTTAAAGGACATACTGTTTCCGTGGATGGTGAATTTATGCCTCCCGAAATGATGATTGTTCAACATTCTTTTAACATCTTAAAAGGTGGCCATTAAGATGTCACTATATTTATATATGATATATAATATGTTTATGTTTTCCTTAAGCATCTGTATTTTTCATTTTGGGCATACCTTTATGGTTTCCATTATGGGTAAATGTGATATCTTCATTTAAGGAAGTGCGGACTACCGCCCCCTCAAAGTGACTTGATTCGTTAAATACCATATGTGGGACGTATAAAGGATGGAACTATGATAATATATATGATATTATACTGGAAGTATAATATATCTTTATATCATTATGATTCCATTCTATAAAATTCGAAATAGAAATGAAAGTAGTGTTCATGCGTACGTACGGCTTACCGTCTCCATGAACGGTGCATTTCATTTCTTACCTATAAATGATTATGTAATATTATGAATGCATGTATATACTGGATATATATTATATATACATCATGATTATAATTCTGGATATAATGGATACATGAACAACTTGTAATTATAAAGGGTTGATTTTTTACTCAAGTACCAATGATCGTTAAAACGACCGTTATTAACTTAAATAATTAGATAGTGTTCATGAAATGGAAATAAGTGATATAAAAGGAATAATGAACTTGAAAAAGGTTCTTAAGCAAGTAGAAATTAACTCAAGTTTATTATTCAAGACATTAAAGAACGACCGAGTCAAGTCGGACCCGAGGTATGGGACTTCGTCTCAGTATCCTTTCATTGAAGCATATTTTGTTTTATACACAACATTCTTTTATACGGTGTATAAACCCCTTTGACTTTTACGTTTATTCAAAAGGAATATTTTTTATACGAAGCATTTACTAAATGACAAAATGGAATGTTTTTGTCATACGTATGCGGCGACAATGACTTCTCCACCGCCGTGACCATTATTTGAGTTTCGGCTTCCTCTACAAGCCATACCTTTTTTTTAAAAGAAAAATAAATACCATGTTTTACTTTTCATTTATTTTGGTATTGAAAATTGTTTTCATAATGTTTTTATATCAATGTGTTGTATTGATATCTTGTGATTGAAAGGTGGAAATGTTATGTTTCCTTTATGCATGTTTTATGTGATACAATTATGTTGAGGTTCTTGGGCATTATTATGAAGACAGGTGGTTCCGTTATAGACTAATGGCGGGTGAGCCCGATATAGCTCTCCAATGCATTGGGTAACGCGAAGGAGTGAAACGTTAAGGTTTCTCCGAAGAGATTTAGGGAATATACTGTGATGGGTATTCCAAACGTAACCAAGAGGGTTACTCCCTACGTAAGAATGTTATGAATGCCTCAAGTTACCTTTATGTCTTATGATTTCTATGATTTATTCATGATTTGATGAGGTATGTTAAAGTGCTTATGTTTTATGGGTAAATTATGATTTAACTCTTATATATATATGTACCCATGTTTCCTTTCCATATTTTTATATCCCTTACTGAGCTTTTTATGCTCATCCCAAGTTTTTTTGAAATGTTTTTCACAGGTCAAGGGAAAGGTACATGATATGATGATAGTGTCAAGGAAGTGTCAAGAAAGAATCCATGTTTTATTTTAAATATGTTTCCATTGATGGGAAAGAAGAATACTATCTTTATGTAACCACTTTGTTTATATGTGGAATGTAATGCATGTTTTATGATCTAATTCTCTAAAACTCTAAACCCGAAAAGATCCTCAATGTGTAATCTTGTAATAACTCAAGATTAAGTAGGGTTTAAGGCTGGGGCCTTATAGTTGGTATCAAAGGTCGGTTTAGATAACTTTAGGAGTTAGAATTCTATTAAATGATTATCCAAAAATATTTTTTTATGGTCAAATTGAAGTGATATAGCATTTGAAGATTACTATGTTTCTTTATCTAAGACATGTTTGTTCAGAATGGTTTTCCACAGAGGAAATAGGGAAGCAGTGCTAGGAAGGCATACAGAAGGAAATAACCTTCTGAATCAGCATCTTGAGATGGTCGGAATTGGAACTGAACAGTTTGTTGCAGTAATGGCACAGTTGACTCAAGCGATAAATGGTGGTGGTATCCATGCACGAGATCAGCCAGATCAACCGCAGAGGAACATGTCAGCGGTGGAACATTTCATGAGGCAAGATCCCACATCATTCAGAGGATCATCTGACCTTGTGCTAGCTGAAGGGTGGATTAAAGCACTGGAGAAGATTTTCGATGTCATGGGGTGTTCAGACAATCAAAAGGTTAGTCTTACTATTTACTGTTTGGAGGGTGAAGCAGATTAGTGGTGGTCGATGGTTAAAAATATCAGGGACGCTGATGAGATTGATGCTCTTGACTGGGATGAATTCAAAGGTATGTTTCTTGAGAAGTATTTTCCTAAGGCTATTCGACCTAGGATGGAAAATAATTTCTTGGAATTGAGGCAAGAGGAAGACTCAGTGGCTACCTGTGAAGAAATGTTCACTCGATTGGCAAGGTATGCTCCAAATGTTATTCGAGAACTTCATAGTAAAATCAATCATTTTTACTCAGGATTAAAGCGAAAATATAGACGTGCATTAGCTTCTCATGGGTTTAAAAGTTATGAAAATCTTGTTCGATGTGCTGAGAAGGTGGAAATGGAGTTTGCCGAAGATCAAGTGTTCTATAACCACCAACAGAAGAAGAGACCGAAGTGGTAGGAGAAAGGTAAGAATTCTTCAAAAAAGTCTGATGGTAAGAAAACTAAGTTTCCAGTTTGTGATAAATGTGGAAAAAGGCATGCTGGGGAATGTCTTCTTAATTCTGGAATGTGATACCGATGTGGTAAGATGGGACATAAGGCTCGTGATTGCACTGAAAAGGATCAAGGTGAAGGTAAGACCAAATTTGATTTACAGTTAGTGAAATGTTATAAGTGCAATGAGATGGGTCACTATGAAAACGAGTGTCCGACAAAGAGCTTGAGTGATGGGAAGTAGTTAGACTACAAGCAGAAAGGGGTGGTGAAATCCTTTGCAACTACTTCAGCAGATTTCGGGCCATCAAATGAAGTTGTATCAGGTACTTTGTTTGTTTTTTCAGATTATTCCAGTGTGTTGTTTGATTGGGGGTCTACACATTCTTTCATCTCTGAAAACTTTTCTAGTAAAATGGGAATACCGTCTCAATAAATGACTCCTGAACTTTTGATAAAAACACCTGGGGTAAATGTTGAGGCAAAAAGAATTTATAAGAATCTTCCTATCCTTAATTGTGGAAAGAACCTACTTGCAAACCTTATTGTTCTACCTCTAGTAGAGTTTGATGTTATCCTGGGTATGGATTGGCTCTCTATTTACCATGCAAAGATTGAATGTAGAGCTAAAGAAGTTTATTTTCAAAAAGACATTAAGTTTGTGTACAAGAATGAACCCTTACTGTTGATAACTTATCAAGAGGCCAAGAAACTTGTAAAAGATGGAAATGAATGTTACCTTGCACACATCGTTGAAAATAAAGGAACTATTCATATTAATGATGTGCCAGTGGTAAATGAGTATCTTGATGTTTTTCCTAATGAGTTGCCTGGATAATACCAGATCGGGAAGTTGAGTTTACTATTGACTTATTTCCTGATGCTAAGACAATTTCGAAACCCCATTATCGAATGGATCAAATTGAACTTTTAGAGTTGAAGGAGCAATTGCAAGATTTATTAGAGAAAGGTTTCATTCGACCTAGAACATCACCATGGGGTGCTCCTGTTTTATTTGTTAAAAAGAAAGATGGTTCGATGAGACTTTGCATTGATTATAGAGCCTTGAATAACATCACTGTTAAGAACAAATATCCTTTTCCTCATATCGATGATTTGTCTGATCAGCTCCAGGGAGCTCAGTATTTTTCAAAGATTGACTTGAGATCAGGGTACCATCAGCTGAAGGTAAAGGAAGCAAACGTTCCGAAGACTGAGTTTCGTACAAGATATGGCCATTATGAATTTGTAGTAATGCCTTTTGGGATAACCAATGCACCTGATGTATTCATGGACTTAATGAAAAGAATTTTCCATGAGTTCTTGGATAAGTTTGTGGTGGTTTTCATTGATGATATTTTGGTGTTTTCTAAAAGTAAAGAGGAGCATGAAAGGCATTTAAGGGTTATCTTGAAAACCTTAAAAGAAAAAAAATTGTATGGGAAATTCAGCAAGTGTGAGTTTTGGTTGCAACAAATTTCTTTCCTTGGTCACATTGTTTCTAAAGATGGGATAACTGTTGATCCTGCAAAAACAAAAGTTGTGGAAGACTGGCCAAGACCCACAAATGTAACTGAGATTCGTAGCTTCCTTGGTTTGGCGGGATATTACCGAAGGTTTGTTAGAAATTTTTCACGGTTATCTTGTCCAATGACTAAGCTAACTCGGAAGGGTGTTAAGTTTATCTGGACAAAAGAATGTGATGATTGTTTTCAGGAATTGAAAAGAAGATTGGTGAAAGATGTAGTTTTGGCACTACCTTCCAGGAATGGTGAGTTTGTTATATATAGTGATGCTTCATTGAAAGGACTTGGTTTTGTCCTAATACAGAATGATCAGGTAATTGCTTATGCTTCACGGCAGTTGAAAACTCGTGAGGTAAATTACCCTACACATGATTTGGAATTAGCTGCTGTTGTTTTTGCTTTAAAAATTTGGAGGCATCATTTGTATGGAGTAAAGTGTGAAATATATACTGATCACAAAAGTTTAAAGTATATATTCACTTAGAAGGAGTTAAACATGAGACAGAGGAGATGGCTAGAATTAATCAAGGATTATGATTGTACAATTCATTACCATCCAGGAAAAGCAAATAAATTGGCTGATGCTTTGAGTCGAAAAAGTAATGCTTCATTAGAAATGTTGCGTTTGGAACGTGATCCTTTGGTTAAGGATTTGATGAACTTTGGAATAGAAGTTTTTGGCGCAGGATGTTCTTCTGTATTGTTTTAGGTATCAGTGAGATCATCTCTATCAGAGAGAATCAAGCAAGCACAGAAGCAAGACAGTGAGTTGCAGAAAAAGGTAGAGCTGGTTCAGAAAGGTAAGTTGCCTGAATTCAAAATTGATAATGTTTGCGTTTTGAGATTTGGGAAGAGATTCTGTGTGCCTTGTGATTCACAGTTGAAGAGAGAGTTGTTATGTGAAGCTCATAGTTCTCCGTTTTCAGTTCATCCTGGCAGTACTAAGATGTACAGAGATCTACAGGAGTATTACTGGTGGGATGGAATGAAAAGAGATATTGCTGATTTTACTATGAAGTGTTTAACATGTCAACAGGTTAAAGAAGAGGGGCAGTTACCGAAAGGGATGCTTCAGCCTTTACCAGTGCTAGAGTGGAAATGGGAGAATATATCCATGGACTTTGTTATGGGATTACCGAAGACATCTCGAGGTAATAATGCAATCTGGGTTATTGTTGATCGCTTGACTAAATCTGCTCATTTCCTTGATATACGAGATACGTTTTCCCTAGATCAACTTTCCCGTTTGTATCTTAAAGAGATAGTCAGGTTACGTGGAGTTCCTCTCTCCATTGTATCTGATCGTGGTCCCAGGTTCACTTCTAACTTTTGGAAAGGCCTTCAGAAGTCGCTGGGTACTGAATTAAATTTTAGTACAACATTTCATCCTCAATCAGATGAGCAGTCAGAACAAACAATTCAGACCTTGGAGGATATGCTATGAGCTTGTTCGATGGATTATCATGGAAGTTGGGACCAACATCTTTCTTTGGTTGAATTTTCATATAATGACAGTTTTCATTCCAGTATACAGATGGCACTATTTGAGGCGTTATATGGGAAGTGGTGTCGAACTCCAGCTTTTTGGGATGAAGTGGGTGAAAGGAAGTTGATGGGACCAGAATTGGTAGAAGAGTTGGAAGAAAAAGTTCGGCTGATTCAGAAACACATGAGAACAGCTCAGAGTAGGTAGAAGAGTTATGCAGACAACAGGAGGAAGGATCTCTCTTTTGAGGTAGGTGATCATGTTTTTCTCAAAGTATCACCATGGAAAAGTGTGATGTGATTTGGTAAGAAAGGAAAGCTGAGTCCAAGGTTCATTGAACCATATGAAATTCTGGAGAGAGTTGGATCAGTTGCATACCGGGTGGCTTTACCTCTGAGTTTATCTCAGGTACACAATGTTTTTCATATTTCGATGTTGAGAAAGTATATGCCAGATCCATCTCATGTTTTGAGTCCAGAGGTAGTTCAGCTGGAAGAGAACCTATCTTATGAGGAACAATCGATCCAGATTATTGACCACAGGGAGAAAGTGTTACGGAATAAGGTGATTAATCAGGTTAAGGTTTTGTGTAAAAACCACATGATGGAAGAGGCAACATGGGAATATGAAAATGCAATGAGGGATAAGTACCCCCATTTATTCGATAAGTAAATAAATTACGGGGACGCAATTTTCTAAAGGGGGGAAGGATGTAACATTCCAAGTAAGTAATGAATAATAGATATTTTTATCTATGTCTATTAATGATTAAGATAGTGTTTTAGAGGCTTAAAATGAAAATAAATACAATCTTATGCATGGAATACACTAATATTCTTAAAAGAATGTTTTACTGCCTTTTGATGGCAAACCCTTTTTAAATATATCTTTTGACAATTTTATAAGATATGTTTGTCAAAATAAACTTATTATTTATGATTGGGACATCAAAATTTACTTTGTGTGAATTTTTGGTATTTTTCCGATAAAGTTCATTTTTTAATGAATAGTGAAAAATGTTGTATTTTAATTCAAAACCTCTTTTTAATCTAATTTATTTATATGATTAGATTATCTTTTGAATTGGTTTTGAAGTGAAATTAGAATATATTTTTACCATTTTATCCAATGGTGATCATTGTAATCAATTTCACTTTGAAATTGGACTTAAACTAGTGTCAATCTTTTAATACTTATTGTTTCATAAAAACATGCTATTTGTCATTACAGCGGGAATTAGTTATTAAATTAATTAATTCAACTTACATGTTTTGAATTTTTTTAAAATAGACATCATTTTTGAATTCGTAATATCAAATATAGCTTAGGGTGAAGTTTTGGTATCTTTCTGAAAAACTTCAATTTTTGATGAATAGTGAAACCACTAAGTGGTAGTTAAAGAAACTAATTTTTCATTTAAATGAAACTTTGCAACTTCTGTGATTTGATTTTCAAAAATCCGACATACATGGTTGTCATTAAGAAGTAAAATGTGGTTTAATGAGATTAAAATAATTTTTTGATGAATAGTAACTTTTAAGTTCTTAATCGCGATTAGTGGTAATTAGTGTAGTTTAAGGTAAAAATAATGTTTTAATAATATGAGATGAGCTTGACACATGTCCTACCCTCATTGGATGTGTCATGGCCGACCAAGACAATCCTTGGGTCAACTTTGGGACCCCATGGAGCCACTTTGGTTGGGAAATGACATAAATAATTTTTTATTTAATGTTAAAGTAAAAATGACACAAACATGAGATATTTTACTAAAACAATTTTTACATGGGGTTATACATTCATATTTTTTATTATTAATAGTCATTGGAAATCTAAAAAGATTTCCTAGATCATAGTATTTTTTTATAATTTTTAGACTTTAAATAAATTAAATTATTTATGACATCATGATGATGCAGCGATTACCTCATTAATAAAGGATTAAAATAAAATGAAATGATAATGTAAAATCTATGAACTACACATGTCCAAAACCTATTTGATAGGTGGATTTCGAACTCGTATCACCTTACCCTTGAATTATATCAATGTGGGACCTTTTGAATCCGAAACTCATTTTAAAATAAAGTAACATTTCTTTACTTTCCAAGATTGCCCCTCCTCTCCTCTTATAAAAGGCCCCCACCTCTACCTCCTTACCCACACTCCCAAAGCCTTTGGCTCGGCCAACCCCTGCCCATTTTGTCTCTCCACATCTCTCTCTTACTCCTTGAAGCCTCACTTTGGGCAGAAGTCTTCCCATGGAAGCCTTTGAGCTCAAACCAAAGGGAGTTACACGATTTTAAGGTAATGTCTTCACTTGAGTCCTTTTGTTTTATTTTGCTTCTCCAACCCCCTAAACTCTTTTTATTCATTTCTTTTGTAACAACTCTAGTATCTTAAATATACTAGGATGTTTTTATAAGAAGTATTCGAGCTACACTTACACACACCTACATCTAATGGTTAAAGGACATACTGTTTCCGTCGATGGTGAATTTATGCCTCCCGAAATGATGATTGTTCAACATTCTTTTAACACCTTAAAAGGTGGCCATTAAGATGTCACTATATTTATATATGATATATGATATGTTTATGTTTTCCTTAAGCTTCTGTATTTTTCATTTTGGGCATACCTTTATGGTTTCCATTATGGGTAAACGCGATATCTTCATTTAAGGAAGTGCGGACTACCACCCCCTCAAAGTGATTTGATTCGTTAAATACCATATGTGGGATGTATAAAGGATGGAACTATGATAATATATATGATATTATACTGGAATTATAATATACCTTTATATCATTATGATTCCATTCTATAAAATACGAAATAGAAATGAAAGTAGCGTTCATGCGTACGCACGGCTTACCGTCTCGATGAACGGTGCATTTCATTTCTTACCTATAAATGATTATGTAATATTATAAATGCATGTATATACTGGATATATATGATATATACATCATGATTATAATTCTGGATATAATGGATACATGAACAACTTGTAATTATAAAGGGTTTATTTTTTACTCAAGTACCAATGATCGTTAAAACGACCGTTATTAACTTAAATAATTACATAGTGTTCATGACATGGAAATAAGTGATATAAAAGGAATAATGAACTTGAAAAAGGTTCTTAAGCAAGTAGAAATTAACTCAATTTTATTATTCAGGACATTAAAGAATGACCAAGTCAAGTCGGACCCGAGGTATGGGACTTCGTCTCAATCTCCTTTCATTGAGGCATATTTTGTTTTATACACAACCTTCTTTTATACGGTGTATAAACCCCTTTGACTTTTACGTTTATTCAAAAGGAATCTTTTTTATACAAACCATTTACTAAATGACAAAAGGGAATGTTTTTGTCGTACGTATGCGGCGACAACGACTTCTCCGCCACCGTGACCATTATTTGAGTTTCGGCTTCCTCTACAATCCATACCTTTTTTTAAAAGAAAAATAAATACCATGTTTTACTTTTCTTTTATTTTGGTATTGAAAATTGTTTTCATAATGTTTTTATATCAATGTATTGTATTGATATCTTGTGATTGAAAGGTGGAAATTTAATGTTTCCTTTATGCATGTTTTATGTGATACGATGATGTTGAAGTTCTTGGGCATTATTATGAAGACTGGTGGTTCCGTGATAGACTAAGGGTGGGTGAGCCCGATATAGCTCTCCCATGCATTGGGTAACGCGAAGGAGTGAAACGTTAAGGTTTCTCCGAAGATATTTAGGGAATATACTGTGATGGTTATTCCAAACGTAATCAAGAGGGTTACTCCCTACGTGAGAATGTTATGAATGCCTCAAGTTACCTTTATGTCTTATGATTTCTATGATTTATTCATGATTTGATGAGGTATGTTAAAGTGCTTATGTTTTATGGGTAAAGTATGATTTCATTCTTATGTATATATGTACCCAGGTTTCCTTTCCATATTTTTATATCCCTTACTAAGCTTTTTATTCTCATCCCAAGTTTTTTTGAAATGTTTTTCACAGGTCAAGGGAAAGGTACATGATATGATGATAGTGTCAAGGAAGTGTCAAGAAAGAATCCATGTTTTATTTTAAATATGTTTCCATTGATGGGAAAGAAGAATACTATCTTTATGTAACCACTTTGTTTATATGTGGAATGTAATTCAAGTATTATGATCTAATTCTCTAAAACACTAAACCTGAAAAGATCCTCAATGTCTAATCTTGTAATAACTCTAGATTAAGTAAGGTTTAAGGTTGGGGCCTTATAATATCATAAAATAATGGGCTTAAGAGTAATCACATGGGATCATAAAATAACAAACATGATTTAAAAATGTCATATAATAATAGGAAATGTGGAAGAAATATATAACATAACATAAATATTGTTCATTGATAACTTTCTAGACAGTATCACATGGTAGAAAAAGTCCCATGATGGATTAGGTTTACTTCCTAATACCATACATGAAACCTCATGAGACTAAAGATTTACCCAATGAATTTGAGTAGTATCTATGAGTACCCATAATAAAATTTTCCTGATTATGTATGACATAAAAAAGTAATCTATCATAGGGAATAAACATAATAATTTCTCATTGAAGTAAATTTGTTGCATAATCTTGTCTCATATCACAATCAAAGTAAATTTTAAAATGAAGACATTTGACATATGAACATAAGGAATTTATTTCAACATGGAATTAGGGGAGAATAATTTATATACATATATATGTGTGTGTGATAGAGAGATACATATATATGTTATTTTTATGTAATCCATAACTTCAAAGTTTTTCATTTTTGATGAAAATATCTTTAAAATATTACAAGGAATATTTCATGAAGAAAATACCCTTTTCATTTTGAAATCACTTCTTTAAAATATAAAGATTTCTAAAATATTATATACAAAAATTACCTAAAAGGAATCACGGAAACATATAATGTAATTTCGAAAAAAATAGTGTTCATGACATTAGTAAATTATGTCTAGGTTCCACAAGTTAAAAAACATTCCTTTCACACTATTCTAAAAAAGTCAAAATTAACACTGTGTGGAAAATTAAAAGAATATTATTTTAAAAACATTTTTTAAAAATAAATCATGTGTAAAAAAATGTTTAATATATATTTTTCATGATGTTAAAAAAATATTTTTTTAAAACATGGATATGGAAGGAAAACAATTTCGATCAAATAAATAAATAAAGTCATCTTTTCATAAAAATATATTCTCAATAATTTGAGTATCAAGGAGGAATAAATTGTAATAATAATTTAAAATTTCATGAATGACTAGTGTAAAATAAAAAACAATGATTTATTAGAAAATGACAAAATAATTTCCTACAATGTAAATTCACGAATAAATAATAATTATTAAAATGAGACTAAAACATAAACCCTCACCGATTTGGTAAATTTTGAATTATAATTATAATGAATTAGGTAAATGAATTATAACTAAAAATATAAATAAATATGAATTTTTCATCATATAATATGAAATGGGGTATTATATACACCATTAAAATGAAATTAGGATCACAAAATAACATTTGTCTCAAAGAAAGAAGTTCTGATATGGAACCCTTACCTTGAGTCTATGCATTATCATGTTTTTGTTTCATATATTTTATAAAATATTATATCATTTTTTCTAATAAAATTTTTTATTTTTATTACCTTATACTTAGAACACTTACTTCATTTATTTTAATGATGTATGAAATTACTTTATCAATTTTTCCAGGGCAATTGTTTTAGGGATGCTTGGTTCATAACATAAAAAAGGCATCAGTTTGTTGAACTTAGTCATAGGGTTCATTGTTAAATAATATAAAAATAATAATCATGATATAATAATACTTTTTATACATAAATTATAGTTTTAAAAATAACCATGAATTATGGTTATGAATAATGAACTATGTTACAATCTTGGGGATGGTTGGTTGTACGTACAAATGTTTGTTGTTTACATTTTTCAATAATATTGAGGGAAAGATATAAATATTTATATTATATTTATATAATGACCACAATGCCATAAATATTATTTTATTTCTTTAAATACAATTACATAAAACATCAATGAGATAGATTAATAAAAATAAATCATATCGTTTTGTGACACAATAGTCCTCCAAACACACAAATGACATTTTCATTTTTAAATGGATGGTCCATTAATAAATTATATGATATATTAATATTATAGGTTCATTAATATTAAATTGATATAATATAAAATCATTAAATCCATCATCATTAAAATCTA
This sequence comes from Viscum album, assembly GCA_963277665.1. Taxonomy (NCBI): domain Eukaryota; kingdom Viridiplantae; phylum Streptophyta; class Magnoliopsida; order Santalales; family Viscaceae; genus Viscum; species Viscum album. The sequence goes on along the minus strand of OY728123.1, from coordinate 790,643,263 downwards.
TAATAGGTGATGGTGGAAAACGAATTACATCGGTTCACAAGGAGGTTGTTCTCCAAATAAATGAACGACAGTTTTGTTTCCCTTTTTATGGAAGGGGAGATGGATAAATGTTATTACATAAACAATATAACATTTTAGTATATATTAGATACAATATATATTATATTTTAATTGTTAATACATAATTGAAGGATAAAAATTAATAAGTAAAAATTTTGAGATCACTGAAGACCGTTACCCTCGCTTAGATGAACTAACTTTGGATCTCTTGTTATGGACCCTATGGTTAGTCTTTTGGGAATTAAAAAATCTCTAAAATTTTTATAAGCATGTTTGGGAGATAGTTTTTTTGTTTTTTTTTCTGAAAAATGGATTATATGGGTGAATAAGTGAGGGGAGGGGTGTAATTTTATAATTGAGGATGAGTTACATTTTTTAAATACTCTAAATTATTCAATAATTGGTTTCCTCTATCAAGACAAGTGAATCCAAAATTTAAAATTAAATTATTTTATAAGATATAAAGTCTATAAACACCTCTAACACTGTAAATAAATATTTTTTAAATATTTCATTTTCTTTACCTCTATAGTCACTCATGTTTACCCTTTTAATTTTTTCAGAATGATAACTATTTTTTAATTTTTTTCTATTAAGAATGGGAAAAATTAATTTTTACATATTATGTAGTATAAATTATTTTTATTAGAAATATGGAATCCATTTTATCAAATTATATTCATATAATTGTTATAATTTGATTTAAAACTAAACTCGTATATGTGTTGAAAAAATAGTTATCACCAAATGCATTTTTCAAGCATAAGATGATCTTATATTAACTATAATACAAGTTATCAAAATTAAATTAATATAAAATAATATTTAGATATATATAATATATATTTTTCAGTTATATTGTTCTTAAATAGTTGTTATTTTAATTATAAAAAATAGAGAAACATTATTCACTTTAAAACATTTTTCAGAAACAATGTTTTTAAAGCCTAAAAATAAAAATATATTTAAATTGTAATGACTATAACCCAAGTATATTGAACCATTTTTATGATTTATTACATTATAATAACATACAAGTAATCTCTTCCCTATGGACCAAATAGTTTAGTAGTCTTGGTAAACTAGTTACCTACTTGAGTCTTGCATTACAATTGAAAACACAAATTACATCATAATTTTTATTGAGAATAAGATTATTAGCTCTAGAATATCCAGGAATATCAATCATAGTATACAACATTGATTCTGGGTAAATTAAAACAAATAAAGGTTACATAAAATTCTATATAATAATTAACTATAGTAGAATATATCATGAATCAATAAGCATAATCAACATTATACAGTAAATAATTGAACACTAATATCTTTTAAATAACCTAAATATCATAATTAGATAAGGTATAATCAATATTAATAGATAAATAACGGAAAACACATCCCATTATTCAATAAAATAATAATTAAATTAATCCATATATAACATCATTGCAAGAATATTTGGATAATATGATATGGTGTAATCAATATAATAAGATAAATAACTGAAAACATGTGACATTTTATCAATAAAAATAGAATGAAATGAATCTAGAGATAATATCAATCCAAGAAATGCATGGATAATAATAACTAAACCCTTAATTAAGTATATTCATATCCATTTTATTTCATGTTCTCAGGCATATGATACCTTAACTATTAGAAAATTTCACATATGGATTTAAAATTATAGGTTGAAACCCATTTAATTTAAGATTACTGATTGGACTCATGATATTATTGATACTTTTATAGGATATATAATTATATTACCACCCATCACATCAGGTCAAAATAATTCCTCATATATTGAATAATCAATTTAATTCATGAAAAATGTGCCTTATTATTAAATATATTTATTGTATAAAGAATATAGATTTATCATTATTTCCTTAGATAAACAAATAAAACTTAATGTAAAACACTATATCTATAAATTATATATAGTTTATGAAATAAAACAATCAATGATAAATAATATGTACATTTAGGGGAAATTTAATCTTTGTTGATCATAAGAAGTTGAATATTTAATGGTAAAGTAATAACTAAAAAATGAATCATGGATTTGAATATAAATACTTTACTTGGAAAAAATTATAATCAATCATCCATATAATTAATAAGTATGGTTTAAATATAACATATTTCACATGGATCATAAGTAGATAAAGGGGTTCTGTCATTTATTGGAAAAAAATCTATTAAAACATCTGTTAAAACATTCTTGAGTAAAATAACATTTTCACTTTAAAAATCACCATTTAAGACAATATATTCACCAAGAATTGAAAATAATTTTGGTTGAAAATTAAATTTGAGACATATAAAATAATATTTAAAACATTTAATGGTCGTGATGTTTGGAAATTAAGTTCATGCAATACACGTTAAAACAAATATTCCATTCACTTGTTCGGTAAAATCCAAACGGGTCTTGTTTTGAAAATGATATAAATATTTTTCAAAAAAATTTAAAAATTTAAAAATGGGTAAAAAAATATTTTAATTAATACTTTTTAAAAGTTATAAAACCATTTTTGAAAACATTTTTAGAAATAATTAATTTTTGATGAAAAGTGATTTTTGACCAAAGAGGGAAATATAGTCGGAATTTCTTAAAAACATTTTCTCAAAAAAATTAAGTACCAAAGAGTGGGAAAATAATAAAATTACTTGAAAAAGTCTTGAAGGAACATAGGATTATAAAATTAAATTATTTTATTATATAATTATCGAATAATATCTTTCAAGGGAAAATCAAGTATAAATAATCCTGATTAAAATGACATTGTGAAATATACCCTTACAGAGGTCATAACATTGATGTGAGATTTAATAAATGGATAAATTATGGGTGTAAAATTTAAATACCAATAAAAAAATTTAAATACAACATAACATAATAAAATTTAATTACTCACATAATCTTATAATATAAATGACAATGAATATGTAATATAACCCAATGAAAGGAAATTGAGTTATGAAATTCATTACCACTTGGTAATTTTCAAGTCAAATCCACTTCAACGAAATATTTAAAATTATAACTTAAAATACCATGAATTATAAGTTAATAATTATATTACACATAAAATGGGTATTATATAGACCATGTAAAAGAAACTAGGTGCACAATATTACAATATGCCTCAAAGAAGTAAAATTGAGATGAAGTCCCTTACCTCATGCTTCATTTGGGTTGAATGTGATTTAACCATCTATATAAAGGTATTTATCATGTTATTTATTTATAAAATAATCATATTAAAATATATAATACCATATATTATCCTATTATGTCATTTTACTACCCATTTGTTAATAACATTTCATTATTTTCATTATTTGATGAGTTAATTGCCTAGTTTTCTCATACACTTTTTGTCATGAAATATTTGGTTCATAAATTTATTATATAAATACATAATACACATACTGATATTGATTTTATAAATACAAAATTTTATTAGATAAATTATTATAATCATTATTAAAATATGTACTTTGAGAGTGTATCACATTTATTTGTGGAGACGGCATGTCGTACATATAGACGAGCGATGACATTATTTCCATAATGGGTGAGTGGGTAAAGAAGTGGATGATAAATTAATCTTACATAATTAATATAATATCATATATATATATATCACATATATCCATTAAATGTATCCTTATTACTTTCCAAGTAAAATGTAAGTGAAAAACAAATCACATCATTTCGTGAGGTGGTAGTTCATTATACATGTGAGAGACATTATCATGTTTTAAAGAGAATGTAATGTCAAAAAAATTATATGTGATATTATAATTAAAATTTTATAATAATATCATAAATTAAATTTAAATGGTTTAAATCTATCATCTTAATTATCATTCAATGGTGGTGATGGAAAATGAATTAAATCGGTTCATGAGGCGGGAGTCCTCCGTACACACGATCGACTGTTTTGTTTCTCAATTTATGAAAGTGGATATGGATAAATATTTTTCCATAAACAAAATAAAAAAATTAATATAAGTGATATAATTTTATAATTATATATTATGTTTTATGAAATAATTTAATGTTGGAAAATAATAAAGAAAGCAAAAGATCTATGTTATCACAACTACCTTATCTAAGTGAAACCACCTTTGGCTCTCTTCTTAAAGACCCCAGGGTTAGTCATTTTAGAATAATAAAATCTCTAAAACGTGTCTTTGGTGGTTTGGAAGGTATTTTGGAATTTTATCATCATGATAAAGGGTATAGTCAGTTCGAAGGATTGAATGGAGGGAGGGGCCTTTTATAAGTAGGGAAGTGGAACCCTCTTAGAAATTATATGGAAATTTCTTAAAATAGTCCAAAATAATAAATTCATTCACATTATAAAATCTTCAAATTAACCATAGGTTAAAATTTCTTATATTATTAGGTGTAAATTTTTTAATCCAATAATATTTTGAAAAAAATCGGTCCTTTTAAACCCATTTTGTCTTAGTTTAATCCACAGTAAACACATTTTTTCCTTAAACACATTTATTAATTTTTACTATTTTAACTATTAATTTTGGTAAAAAATTAAGTTGAAATTATTAAATAATAAAAATTATACTGATTCAAAATATTGAACCCATTTTTCTAAATACAATTCATAGAATTTGAGAAAAATGAATTTAAAATTAATCTTGTAGATGTGATGAAAAAGTTGGTTTTCAATGAAAAATAGTTCAAAAGTTTACAAAGGTTTTATATCAAAATTCAATAAAAAAATTATTCAAATAACCTAATTTTTTTATTATAATATATTTTAATTAATTTTAATTTTAAAAAAGTAATATTTAGTTTTTTAACATTATAAAAAATTTAAAATAAATGGAATCTTTATAGTAATATTAGTACTTTTCAATATTAATTGTAAAATGAAAATTTTTAAAAAATCATAAAAATTAACCCTAATGTAATTATGATATAACTATTTCAAAAATGTAGTTCATTTTAATGTTAAAATTTTCTAAATGTGTTAAAAATTAATTTTAAATAATACGTGCAAAGCATGAATAAACCATCTTTTAGAAAAAAAATCAGTTTCTCAGAAAACATTTATTTTATATTTAAATAATTCACATTTTATTTATAATCAATAGAAAACCATAATTTTTATAATTATTTTTATTCTTCATATCCAACAATTTAATGGCTAGTTTATAATGACATACTATATTGTGGTTCATTTTTACTTGGGATTTCTGGTTTTATAAGCTATCAAAAAGATTAAATTTCAAGAAATATATTTCATGGGTTGTTTAAGAACGGTGTTTCATGTCTCTTACACTATAAAATACAATGTTACTTCTTAAATGTAAAAAATTCCTTGATTTTTTCTTTATTTTTGGATAATCCTATTTTTAACTAGGTTCAGAAGGAACCCTCACGTGACCCATAGGCCCAATGGCATAGGGACCAGTACATGACCTGAAGGACTAAAGGCACAAAGCCCAATATATGAATCAAAGGCCCAACCAAACTAAAATTGTATTACCCCTCCTAAACATATGCATAATTTAAGGCACATATCTCCCTGCCTTAAATTACTGATCAGTTAGTACTTCCCCATGAATAGCTTCATGGTGCCCGATACCAATGGCGATAGCCATACCCTCTTGTTCTTCCAATCAGGTTAGATATACATTGGTGGCTGCTACTTTCTATGAATCCTCTTATGGAAGCTGCTCTAGGTGGTCTATTTGGGATACTCGATGGGTTTTGTGGACTGAAATCCATTGGCCTGAAGGCCTAAGGTATCCCAAATTCCTAGTGTCTTGAAGGCCCTGTAGATCATAGGCCCAAACCAGTGGACAAAATCCCCTAATGAATGAATAGTTATATCTAATATAGTGTTGTTGTAGTTCCTATTGTTTCACTACTATAGTAACCCAACAATATTCCTCCACCCAAATTTGATCATGTGTTTCATGTAGGCTTACTAGGTGTTTTAACCACTCATCCACTATGTCTCCTTCTCAAATAAAATGTTATTCATCTATAATATTTGGGGTTTATATTTTCTCCAACTTAAATAATTTCATACTCTCAATTTGATCTTGTGTTAAAAAATTAAGGGTTTGAAATTGTAAAATTCTTTTGTTGAAAACCCACAAAATAAAAATGGTTAATAAAACAACATCTTAATAAGAGTTAAAGGTAAGTACAAAGGTCATATGTAATAAAACATAATTAGTTTTTTAATTAAGATAAAATTGGAGGCAATCAATTGTATGGACATTGAAGAAAAGTGTAAATAATTATTGAGGGTAATATAGGTTATTGATCACAATAAGGTGAGTGATCAAGGGAAAGATATGGACCTCAAAACAGAAAATCTATAATGATTTTGAATACCATTTTATTCATTGGAAATGAAGGTAATATGATAAAAACTTTTATCCATGTCATTTTATTAATGTTGAGAAATTATTTTACCCTCTAATAATATTTGGAAATATACTTAATTGATATGATTCTTTTTCATAAGAACAATTTCACAATTTAGTTATTCTTTGACCAATTTACAATTCATCTCTTACGCTAGGAAATGAATATCCAAAAATTAATTTATTATGTTTGAATCACTAATGTTCGGTTTTAGAGGACCATAATATCCATAAATGAGTGAAACGTCTATCCATATATCCCTAAATATTTTCTAAAATCAATATGGTTAGCACAAGTTATTAAATATAAAACATTATTCTATAAACCTCAGTAGTAAAACCACCAGTTCATCATTAATATTAATGTATCAAATACATTCACTAATAATGGTGGAATATTAACTGAGAAATCATGTAGGCCAGTGGTAGGCATTAAACTCGTATCACCCTTTAGTTATGGGTTCAAGCCCCATAGGCTTCCAAATGTCACTAGTTGTCACCCAGAATACATGTTTTCCTTTTTTTTAAACAATATTAATATAATCTGTATAACATTACCAAATTTTAATAACCCACAATGACCTCATTGTAAAAGATATAATAAGCTCTAATGGTTAAAATACCATTAAACTCATTCAGAAAATGTATGTTCATTCTTCCATAAATAAATGTTTCACTAAAATATGTGTTAATCCAGTGGGTTGTATTTTCATAAATTTTTTAGGATAAGATATTTAATCATATATAATTCCATCACATAAAACCTAATGGGGGGGTTAAGACTTTGAATATATGATTAATCTTAAAATCCTAAAACCATAATGGTTTCCATAAAACTTATGTTAATTATATCATATCTTCTTCCAAAATTAGCATAGTCCTTATATGTTTGAAGATTCTTATAACTAAAATACCATTGAAAAAAATAATTATACAATATAATTCTCGAATAATTACATAAATAATTCAATCATTTTATTTCAATAAGGGTCCTTATTTGGACTAGGTGTCAACCTCTATAATAAGTAATTTAATCAGATAATTCAAAAGTTCCTCAAATTTAATACAATGAACTATATATAGATCAATATGAAGAAATTCATTTAAATCCATCACACTTTTCATTTTTAATTATCAAATCATCACTTTATTCCACTCTTTTCCACACATAAAACATTTTATCATTCCTTTGTGGAACATTCCTAGGTGCCTCATTCCAAATTTCTAACATGAAGGAAATCAATCCTTCTTTACCCTGTGTTCTCCATCTTTAGAGCTTCTAAAAAACTCTATACTTCTATTATTTCGTTATTATAATATTTGGTTAAGGTATAAGTTGGTAATCATATTTTGGTAAAACTGATTATGAATAATCATGATATCTTTCTCTGCTTTCATCGTCACATTTGGTTCAAAATAGTCACCATATATTCGTATATATTCAATGTTAACATGATTCATTTGGTTTGTACCCATTGACTAACAAAATCATTGTATGTGTAATAATAATCATATTGGTAAAACCGTATAATCATTTATAGTATATTTAAATCATGAAACCTTATTTTCAATATAAGACACCTTAATATTAACCTTGGTCATTCATTTTCATCATATATTCAAATATTTCATAATTTTTTATAATTAAAATATGAATTATCAAAATAATATAACCCAAGATTTTCAAACCATGTGATTATTAGGGAGTTTTGTAGTGAACCAGGTGATTATTAGGTCAAGCCCAATGCACCATTTTCAGAGTTATTACCCCAAGGTAAATATATTCTAGAACTGCATACAATTTTAGTATCTATACATGAATGTATTTATTGAAAAATAAGTATAATCTATTGCTTACCAAAATATTATAATGTTCATATATTCTTATCCTCAATGTCCATCACAGGGTTATGCTTCCTAATATATGTTTTCCCAAATCTAGTTCCCATGGTTTCTATGAAAATTCAAAAAATACCAACTATAATTTCCCTCAAACCAGTATCCCAAACACAGTGTATGATTTGTTACATTATCATAAGATACAAGTAATTACATCATGATTGACCGAATAGTGTAGTATTCTTATTAAGCTTGTTACAAACATGATTATTTCATTACATTTGAAAATAATAATTATAAAATAACTTTTTTCAAGAATAAAATCATTCCCTATGGAATATCCTTGAATATAAATCATAGTACACTTCATGGAGTCCAATTAAAGGAAACAAAATAATGGAGATATCAAATTCTCGGTAAGGGTTAAGTAAAACAGAAGTTATCCTGAATCGATAGGAATAATCGTCATGGAAAATTAAATAACTAAAAACACATTCCATTTAAATAACATGACTATCATGAGAAGATAGGTAATAATCAATATTGAAAGGTAAATAACAAAAAAATAAATTACATTTAGTCAATAAAATTAGAATGATATTCATATATAGATAGTATCATTATGAAAATCATATGGATATTAAGATAATGAATAATCAATATAGAAAGGTAAATAAGCGAAAAACATTCCATTTAATAAATTAAATAAGAATAAAATGAATCTAGATATAATATCATTAAGAAAATATCATGGCTAATCATAACTGAATTCATAATAAATTAAAATCTTATCATGTTCTCAAGGACATGATACCTCTATCGTCAAGACCTTTATAAAGAAGATTTAAAAATACAGGTAGAGATTCGTTTAATTTTATTTTACTGATTTACCTCATGAGACCACCAATATATCAAGGGATATATAATTCTGGTACCCACCTATAATTATATATCCAAAGCACTCCCCATATATCTAATAATCTATTTAATTTATAATCAATGTTCCTCATCATAAAATATTCTTACTTAAATAATACAAATTTATTAATATTACCTTATACTAATAAATAAATTTCAATGTAAAACACTGTATATATAAATTAAATATGGTTTAAAAAACATATACATGAAAAATAATATAGATACTTAGGTTAATGTTAATGTCCAATGATCAAAAAAATCTGAATATTTCATGGGAAATTTAATGACTACAAAAAAGAATTAAGGAAGTGAATGTCAACACTTTCCTTGGTAAAAATGATAATAAACTATCCATATAATGAATCAAGATGGTATCAATACAACATATCCCTAGTAGAGAATAAGTATAATAAGGGTTGTTGTTATTGATGAATAGAAATTCCATGATAAAATCCTTTTATGCATTATGGATAAAAATCACTTTTACACATTAACAATCACCTTTTAAAACTAAATGTTCATTGAGATTTTTGAGAATGATTTTATTTAAAAATAAACTATGAAACATATAAAATAATTTTTAAAACATTGAGTGGTCATGATATTTGTAAATTCTATTCATATTAAACATGTTAAAACAAATATTCCCTTCAATTTTTCATTAAAATCTACATGGGCCTTATTTTGAAAATGAAAAGAAGATTACTTTCAAAAAGTTTTTCAAAAAGTGAAAATTTGTAAAAAAATATTTAATAAATAATTTATAAAATTGTTAAAAAAATTCCAAACATTTTTAGAAATCATCTATTTAGATGAAATTGGATTTTCAATTGTATAGAGAAATAAAGTCATATTTTCTTAAAATACATTTCTCAATCATTTTAAGTACCAAGGAGTGGGAAAATTTTACTTTTTATTTAAAAATTCTGGAATATAAAAAGGAGAATTAAATTAAAGATCTTTATTAGAAAATGATAAAATAATTCCCTTCAATAGAAACTCAATTATAAAAAAACCCCCGATTAAATGAGATTGTGAAATTAACCTTTACAAAGATCATAGTGTTGATGTGATAATAGATTAATGAATAAACTATGTGTGTAAAATGTAAATCCACCTAAATAAAATTAAATACAATATAATATAATCAAAATTAATTATAGACATAAACCTAAAATATCAAAGACAATTAAGAAGTAATATAACCCAATGAAATAAAATTTCGTTACGAAATTATTTACCATATGGTAATTTTCAAGTCAAATACCCTAGGATGAAATAATTCAAATTTATTCTTAGAATAACTTTAATTATGAAATATTCATGCTATTACATATAAATGGGAATTATATATACCATATAAAATAAAATCATTGCATATTATTACAATATTCCTCATTGAAGTGAAATTGAGACGAAGTCCCTTACCTCACACTCCATTTTTGTTGAACATGATTTAAACTCATTAATAATGGTTTCAAAATTTTTAAATTAATTTATAAAATAACCATTTTCATATTTATATTCTATTATATGGTCCTATTATATCATTTTACCACATGTTCTCTAGTAATATTTCATTATTTTCATTATTTTTCTTGTTAATTGCCTTATTTTATCTTGAATGTTTTTTCATGAAGGATACAGTTCATGGACATATTATATAGTTTCATAATATAAATAATTAACTAAATTATATAAATATCATTTTTTCATTATATACATTCTTATACTAATTATTTAAATTTGAACTTGGATAATGGATCACATCGCTTTATGGATATGTTAGGTTGTACATACGCATGAGTGACATTATCATTTCCATAATGGGTGAAAGGGTAAGGAAGTTGGGGATATATTAATTTTCTATAATAAATATATTATCATATATATACCACATTTATTCGTTATGTTTATCCTTATTACTTCCCTCATAAAGTGTATCTTAAAAATGAATCGCATAGCTTTGCATGATGAGAATTTGTCATATATATGTATGAAGTTATCATATTTCAAACAAAATGTATATTAAGAAGGTATATATGATATTATAATTAAATAAGTCTAATAATATCATAAATATAATATAAATTTTTAAAATCTATCATTATATCTATATATGAAAGGAGGTGATGGAAAATAAATTAAATTAGTTCATGAGGCGATTGTCTGTCGCACACATGATTGATGATTTTGTTTCCCATTTTATGGAAGTAAAGATGGATAAATATCATTCCCTAAAAATAACAATATATAAGTATATGTTAGATAATGGTTTAATTATAATTTATTTTTTAATACCTAATTTAATGATGAAAAAGAAAAAAGAAAAAGAAAGATCTTTGTTAAGAATAATTACCTTCTCTCAGAGAAACTTCCATTAGATCTCCTTTTATGGATGTTAGGGATGCTCTTTTGGGAATAAAACTAGCATTAAAATGTGTTTATAGATTTTGGGGAGGGATTTTGGTAGGTTTTGGTTGATCCAGGTGGATTGGAAGGTTTTGATAAGTGAATGGAGGTATTTCTATTTTATAAGTGGTGAAACAGAACCCTCGTGGAAATTACATGGAAATTTTCCAAAAGAATCCAAGATGATAAATTCATTCACTTGAAAAAGTATCCAAATAACCTTATGTTTGAATTTGGGATAGTATATGGTGTAAATATAGTAATATAATAATGTTTTGACAAGTTTTTAGTTCATTTGTAACCATTATCATCTTTTTTAACCCATGATAAACACATTTTTACCTTAACCATGGTAATTAATTTTTACTCATGTCAATATTCATTTGGGTAAAAGACTAATTTGACCATATTATATAAGATACATAATTCAGATTAAAAATATAAAAATGAATTTTTACAAATTTCATTCCCATAATTGTTAAAATTTAATTAAAAATTAACCTCATAGATGTGATGAGAAAGCAAGTTTTAAATGGGAAAATATTCAAAATTTGAAAAAAAAATTATATCAATATTTGATATTAAAATGATTCAAATTACCTGATTTATATTTAATTTTATTTTTTAACTAATTTTAATTTAAAACTAATTTAAAATATAATTTATCTTTATAACTAATTTTAACGAAAATGTAGTTTTCAATTAAAAAATATATTTTTTAACTATTCATGAAAAAATGAATCATTTCATAAAAATACCAAAAATCCACCCTAAGATAATTTTGATACTGTGATATAAAAAAAATTAAGTTAATTTTGTCAAATATATTTTCTAAAAGTGGTAAAAATTAATTTTAAATTATGTTTCTAAGCCTGAATGAACATTTTTTTATAAAAAGTACAATTTTTCATAAAACTGTTATTTTTTTAAATGATTCCAATTTTATTTGTAATCAATAGATGTATTTATTTTTTATAATTCAATCAGTAATATTTTTAACATACAACTTCACATATTGGTTATAATAGTATACTATATTACAGTTCATTTAGACTTGGGTTTGTGTGTTTTGTAAACTATCGAAGAGATTACATTTAACGAAATATATTTCATGGAATGTTTAAGATCATTGTGGTATGTCATGTATGCTATCGAATACAATGTAATTATTTTAGATGTTTTTTGGTTTTTAAAAATCTAGTATAAATATGATTGAAATATAATTAATTGAATGAAATATTACTAAAGAATATTTATGTTACTTTGAAATCATATTAAATGAAAGAAGGGACTTTTAAATTATATGATTTATTAAAAAGAAATGAAAGTTTTACGAAAAAATTATTATTTTTTAGTGTTCATTGGAAAATCAATCTTTTCTAAAAATTTGTAAAATTTCACCTTAAGTTAATATAGATATGATGATTTCAAAAATGATGTAAATTTTATAAAATAAAATATCTATAAGTTTGAAACTTTTACTATAAAATTTTCTTACAAAAAGAAAAAAAAATTAAGGAAAAATATTGTTTTTGATTAAAATATATTTATAAAAATTATAGTAACTATTTATTGATAATTTATTATAAAACTTATATTTAGAAGGAACGTTAAATATATAGAACAAATAAAATAATATTATTCATACATGCCAATTGAATTTCTAAGTTAAATCGACCGCATTTATATTATAATATTTTAATATTATATTGATTTTGTTTAAACTTAGTATTATATGTGGAAAACACTATCAAACATGGTGTTGTTTTAAAAATCATGGTGTTACAATAATGCATTTTAAATTTAAAATCAATGTTTTGATCATATTAGGGACCTTTTCGAAACATGGACGTAAACCATAGATCTTGATTCAATAAAATCTATAATGGTGTTCCATGTATCCTCACCACTTACCTCGTGTATATCCTTGCATGTTTATCAAGGAGGAATTACCCTCAAATTAGACTAAAGTGAGAATTACATGTATGATGATCCTCTACAACCCATATAGGATTACTTCCTCTCTATGTCCTCAAAGGAACTATGAAAAATTCCATTGTGATGTTTTTCTATTTCCATGTAGGTTTGGGTAATAGTAGTATCATTCCATTGTAATTTTTCTTCTTTACCTTCACTTTTTAAAATTTCAGGCACTTTGATGTATATTTCATGATTTCTTTATTCATATTTTCTTACCAATATTTCTCTATGAGATCAAGATATATCATTATGGTCCCAAGAAGGATTGATAAAGTTGAGTTATGCGCATCATTTAACAACTCCCTCTTTATTCTAGGCTTTAATGGTTCACATAGTGAAGACACAAATCTTTCAAATAATTCTTCATTAATTTGGAACTCCAGGGATTTCCTTTTTTATATGGCTTCCCATTCTTTCTATATTTCCATATATTATCTTGGATAATCCTTTATCTTCTCTGAAATGGATGGTTAAGCAATCATTTCAGCCAGATAGTATGTTGTTCTTTATTTTATGACATTAATTTCCAACCATTACATGTTTAGAAATATTGGATCATTGTTAATTCTCATCATTTCTAAGGTTGTAGGATAATTCTTACATAGATAATATTCCACTTTATTTGGATTTTCATGATGACAATTGATTGAAAATTTATGGTCCTCAATTAGATCTATCCATATTTATTAGTTCTTATTATGATCCTTTTGATTAAATAATTAATTGAGACTCTTATGAACCACATATATTTCACACTTATCCCCTCAACATTATGTCTCCAAATCATCAATGTGAAGATCACTAAAAGAAACTCTAGATTATGTGTTGGATAGTTCTTTTCATAAAACTTCAAATTCCTTGAGATATAGGATGTCAATTTATCATTTTTCATCAAAACACAACCCAATAACTTCTTTAAAGAATCACTATATAACATGAAAATTTACCCACTTGATGGTATTAAAAGTACCAGTGCATTGATAATCCTATTTTTCAATTACTTAAATCTCTTATCTCATTCACTATTATAGAAAAAAATTACTCCCTTCCAAGTTAGATTTGTCAGTGCGTTATAAAATCCTGAGAAGTTTCTCACAAATCATCAATAGTACACAATTTGTCAAAGAGAACTATGGATCTTCCGGGTATATGTTGTTCTAGGACACTACATTATGTACTTTTCCTTATAATTATCCACATATATCCCTTTTTTGTTAATAACTATTATACCTCTCTATCTCTCATGTTGTTTTTATTATATAAAATAATCGCATATGTTTTTAATATTTTAATTTATGTTATTTTTAATATTTTAATAGATTTAATGTGATAAAATTCAATGAATATTAAATTTCATTTGAATCCTTGATAAAGGATTTTTCATATGCCTCATTATCCTTAAATACTATTGAAATATATTATATGGTCTGTGAAATTTTTTAGATGGAAGCAATAATGGATCTAGTTTAATTTGGAAGTGCGTAGATAGAACTGATTATCTAGTACACGAAACCAGCTTGCAGGGAGTCATGTAAATCATTAAAGAATCTCCAAGAGTTAATTATCCAGCCAATAGAGGAGTACCGGCTATATAATGGGGGCTATATAGTAGATCTCGGCTCCAGGTAGGTCACTGACTACCTAGTGGAGGATACTAGGTATCTAGTGGTGTCAATATAACCTCTTCATGAATGAATTTAGTATAATCAAAAATTACATTATGACAGTCTTCCATAGCTTCATGAATCCTATTAAATTATAAAATATTTTCTCTCTTATAAGATCCTATAAAATGAGTCCCTAGATCCCTTATAAGATTCACTGATTACACCTTTATCATAAACAACACTCTTGATCCAAATTGATGATGAATTGATAGCTTCAAAAAATCCTCTCTAGGAGACTTCCAAAGTTCTCAATCTCTCAAAGGCTCCCAAACACCCACTCAAATGTCTCTTAATCTACTATTTTCATATATACAAGAGATTTTGGTGGAGCATTGTAATGGGTTTTCGTAAAGAAAATTTCTCCCTTCTCAACCACCTTTATCCAATGGTTCTCATTTCTCCAAAGTGAGGAATGGGTTCCTTTGATACCATTAAAGCTAAAGAGGCTTCTCACAAACCATAAATGTGATTTATAGGTTTCTTTTATGTGTTATTTCATTTAATCATCAATAATCAATTAAAATACTTTCATAAATATGATTCAATCCTTTTTATCATTAAATTTCATTGATGTTGTAATATAGAACTCAAATTTAATTTATTAAAAATCACTCAACTAATTTATTGTATTATTCCTTGTTTTGTATTTAAAATTTTTACATGGTAAATTTACCCCTACCCTCTTTCCTTATATCTTATACCATCACATGGCATCAATAGATAATTTTTTTATCAAAAAATATCTTCTCTTCGAAATTATGTTTAGTTTAAATTTTTCTGAATGTTTGATCGATTTAAATTCTCAGTTTTCTTATAGAATATAATTCCAATTAGTATGATCTTATTGTATTTTAGAGCCTATTACATATATTAGAAGAATAAAATTTCCAATTTTCCGGGTTGTATTTCATAACCCGTATAGAAAATGGTGATGCATGATTAGGTTTTAACTAAAAATCTGATGAAAAATAGACTCCTCAAGATGTTAATTTTTTTAATGGATAACAAAACAATGAATTCCATACATTACGGTTTTTATGATGTGATTTAAATCATGTTTCTTCCTGAGAAACTACTTTTGAATTTTGATAACTTTTTAAAGTCACACACAAAGGAATTAATAAATTATGGGATATAATATTAGATATTTTTTTAATACTTTCAAAGATTCACTATACATTATAATGATTCTATTAATAATTTTTTTAAAATATTTACTAAAATCTATAACGGAATAAGTTTCTTTGGAGATTAATTTTGTATAAAACACTTATAAAGGAAATATTTTGGGTTTTACCTAACTCATGGGATCCCAAAGTCACAACCCTTAAGAAAGAAAAATATGTGAAAATGATGGATTTTTTCGAACTCATTAACTCTATAATTACATATGAAATAAATATGAAACCAAAATAAAATAAGGAGGCCAATAAAGAAAAATAAATTAAGAAAATAAAATCTTCCAAAGATATTAATAATAAAAAATCTAGAGGATAGGTTCTTGACCATGCTAACATTTTAATGAACATTTATAACTATATCCAAAAGAATAACTTCCAAAAAATTAACTAGAAAGGAAAATAAAAATATAAAACTAGAATTATTGAGCTATGAAGGTAAAAAATAAAGGTCACGTCAAGTCAGAGTACTCCATCTAAAAGAATAATCTCAAAGAAAACCCATGTTAAAAATGATTTAAACATCATAAAAATGGAGTGTATGAGATGACTCTATGGAATAAAATTCATCAAAAACTTCCTCTGACTTGATCCAAAAGTGTTTTACATAAAAAATTATAATGAAATTAACATTAGTACCCCTCTTCCTATTTCCTTATTCCCATATTATTCTCCTAATTATTCTATTCTATCTTCTTCTTCTAAATCTTCAAGTCATCTAAATAATGAAGAACTAAAATTTTCTCGTAAGTAACTTTAAAATGGTTTCTATAAACTCTATTATTTATAATTAAAACATGAAAATAAATATAATCAAGAGGATTAAGAAAAATAAAATCTTAAAAAATAAAAGGACCTTGTCCTCAGAGAAAAGTATAATTTATAAATGAAAATAAAAAATAAACCAGATGTTTATTAACTTTAATCCAACATTAAGTACCTCTAGAATTATACTTTAAAATTCACTCAAGGTTATGGAAATTTAAATAAAATTTTGGGATCTAAAAAATGTGTTAAAGAATGGGTCATTTTTTTCACTAATAATGTATGCACTTCAAAAAAATACTATAAAAACCACTTTTGTTATAAGATACTCACAATAAATATTATATAATTTATGAAAAAATGATTATTTATTTAATTTTAAATTGTGATTGAAATAATGAAAAATACGGGAGGCCAATGTCAATTAATCTTTCTTCTGATTTTCTAAAAATAAAATATCAATCTATTAAAATAAATAGTTTGAAATATTTACTAGGTAACATAAGAAAACCCATGTTTTGTGGGTATCCAAACCTTCAATATTTTAATTTTTTAGGAAAAATTTCTTGAGAAAAGAATCATTATGTTACCTTCATATTTTTTTCCCAAGAAACAAATGTGGATACCTATCTAATATCAATGAAATTGAAAAAATAGAAGGGTTTCATGTAATTTTTTGTGATAACTATAGGGTTATGATAATTAGGGAATGTAGCATAGTTTTTTCTTAATCAAATCCTATAAAATATATTTTATTCAACAAAGGATTTAGAAAAAGTTCTAAATATTATTCAATTTTGTGATAGCAGTTTCAAAATCTATTTGGAAAATAATTTTTGTAGAGTTTTTTATTTGAAAGGAAAACTTTTATTTAACACTTCCTGATTTTATAATATTTATACATTTAATTTAATATATATTTCTATCCAAAATGTTATATTTTTTAGTCCAAAAGTTTCTGATTCATGGAAATGACAACGATTCATCGGTCATTACAGCACTCACTCCCTCATCAAACTCAACTATTATCAATTAGTTTGAGATCATATCAAATTCCCTTGAAAATATGACATGTCTTTTGATGCATTCCAATACGGTGAGAAAAAATTAATATTTTAAATATAAAAGGCATTTTTTATTCAGACACGCTTAAATTGACCCATGTTAACCTTTTTTTCATTCTTATATCAATATTCTAGGAGTAACGTCTTATATCTTCGTAATTGTTGATGAATTTACAATATGTTCATTGTCTGTTTCCTTACCATATAAAATTTAACCTTTTAAATAATTAATCAGGTTTTCTAAGAGGTTGAAAATGAAAATTTGGTAAAAATTATTTCAATTTATTGTGAAAATGGGGGATAATTTGATAATAAGTAATTTAAATATTTTTTTTCTTCGAAAGGATATAAACATTATTTTTCTAATCATCAAATCCCTCAATAAAATGATGTAGTAGAGAGTATAATTCGAACAATCCCAGAAATTACATTAAATAATTTAAATGAATTTTCTATTACAAAATATTTTTTGGGTTGATTCTATTAGTAATGCATGTTATATCATTAATAACATTCTCATAATACCTTTTCTCAAAAAGAACCCTTCAGAACTATGGAATTCTAAAACACCCAAATTCATCTTTTTAGTACTTTTGGTTGAAATTGTTTTATTTTAAACACCAATGAAAATCATGGAAAATTGGACTCTAAATATGATGGAGTTATCTCTATTTGGTACTATAACTCAATAAAATATTACCATGTCTTTCAAAATTGGCTAAAATTATAACATCTCATATTTTTATTAAATAAAATTTTTATTACATGGGGTAAAAAGAATATTTTTAAAGTTTAGTTTCTTCAAAATTAGGTACATAAGACAAGGAAACAAAAAAATATTCTAATACACATTAAATTAATCTTTATGGGTTCACCCTATGTTACATTTAACTTATTTAATATCCTATAAATATACATAAAATTAAATGGGTTGCCATGAATCCTAGTAATGTAATAAGAAAGCGAGACATATAACATGTGATAATGAGAAATATCAATAAGAACATGAGGCATAACATTAAGGAATGAACAAGTGGAATATGAGAGTAATAATAACATGAATACTAACATGAAAATGTGTATAAAACATAAAAATGAGTCCTTTATAAACATATCATCATGATTTATCACCAAGGTTTTATAAATTAAATTACCCAGGTTAGTCATCAAGGTATCGTAAATGTCACGAACCGGATCTGGTCGCCACCATTAACGGCACCAAACCCGGCCCGTGGCAAGTCCCGAAGGGCGTTCCCTATCCCCACGGGCTGGCACAAGTGCCCGGGTATCAATCAAATCTGGTTTGGGAATGATTTACCCGAGTATGAAAGCATAAATCATAAGAAAACAATCAATTATTAAAATCTGAAATTTTCATGCTAAACAATTCTTAACAAAACCAGATCTGAATACATAAGTTTAAAGACACTACAAGTGGTCTAAAAACAAATAATGACAATATAAAGACATCCCCATGGACTCCACATGACAAGGGGTCATCACCCGCAAGCCGTCCCCGCAACTCCGCCCTAACGATGGGGACTAACATCTCGAACCGCCATCACCCTTAGCCTTCCCTTTACCCTAGTCAAGCATAAGCAGGTATACTTACACCCAAGGGGTGTAAGTAGGGTGTGAGCCTAAGCCCAATAGGATACCACAAGTTGATTCCAAAGAGTATGCAATACAATGTGAACAAAACAAGCAATTTTAATACACAAGGTGAAACAGTGTTAAAATTCAAAGAAATGCAACTTTCAAATGAAAACAGTTTTCAATCCGAGAATTTCATAATGTTATCACATTAAATAGACGTGTGATCTACTGTAATGTACTGCCAAAAACAACCCACAACAAGGTTATATACCACAAATCCTATGAGCATCAAAATCAGGAACAACCCTAAGCACTAGGTTGTCTCGGGCCCTATGTACCTCGTACCTCGGTGTACAGTAACCATAGAAAAATCCGTTCTCGTGCACGAGCCACTAGTAGGGAACATACTCATAACCTAGTGGTCCCCAATAATCATCCAAATAGTTTAGTTATAGTTGTCGTTATCCATATGCTAAGTGGAAGAGGGACAAAACCCATCCGATCCACTACCGTACTAGTACAAATCCGCCCCACCTAAGTACCTGGGCTTCCCCTTTTTGTGCTCAAACAATTTCAGCAAACAACACACATCCTTTTTCATATAAAATATAACTACTGGTCACAAACAAATTGTACAGTAGCTACACACATTTTATACCATTTAAAACACACAATAAAATAATTTTTTTTCCAATAAAACAACCTCTCAAAACATCACATTGTATTTCACCCAAAGCTCTTTAAGATATCCACCTTTCACACTATGATAACACTTTTAAGTTATTAAAATAAAATTTCAGTTCAAAACCCTTTAATGAAACCAAAAATTCAGTTATGGGGCATCCCAAAATGAACCAATAAAAGATTTGAATGGAAACCCCTCAATTTCACCAAAAATTGGAACATAAAATTCATTTGCATTATAAATGCAACTAAAACCAATTTTTACAGAAACATTCAAGTGAAATAAACATTAGAGTACCATGAAAACAGCAAGCTAATTCACAAAAATTGCACACACAATGGAATCACCTACCAAATTAACAAAACCCCTTGAATCTCCGTGCGAAAATCAAATCGCACCCCCGCCGCACCAAGAGAGAACTAGATCAAACCTAAAACCACACAAATTGGCCAAGAAATCCCAAAGTTAAACCCTAGGTTCGAAATCCTAGTTTTTGGACATTATTAAACTCAATTATAACCGAAGAAACCCTAAGAACAATGAGTTAAACCCAAAGTAATTTGAAAGAGGAAAGAAAAGGGCTCATTTACTTGAAGTATCTTGAAGTAATCACTCCAAAACTCTAGTATCTGAAATTTAAAAAATCCCAAATTTAGGTTAAGTTCGAACAAGATGTATTACCTCATTTAGGAACTGGAATGGAGGAAACATATTGAGAATTGAGAGAGTTATGAAAGAAATACTTTACCTCTTCAAATCTGGGAGATTTGAGGAACCCTATGAATATCGGCCCAAAATCGCGATTCTACAGAGATCCAAATGGGTGGGAGAGAGTTCGGACGCGCTTCTGGTTTACTTGGGCTTGAGTGAGACTTGGAATCACCAAAAAATCCCAAATATTGAATAAGTTATAACAAAATCAAATTTTATTTTTAAAACAGGAATTGGGCTTTCGAGCAGGCCCAACCCCTTAGACAAAAACCCAAATAACCCCTGGTTATGGATTTCTAAAATCTCCAAATTACCTTGGTGGTGTTAATAGGTTAGGGGAGGTCAATTATGAATTTGAATGGATGAAAAATGTTGAAAAATGAAAACGTTATAAAAGATACAAAATTTATTTTTTAATCTGGAATTGGGCTCACGGTTTGGCCCAATTCATGAATACTCATCTATTCCTCCCTAAAACCTAGGGAGACCCCCAAAAAAAGAAAGGATGTAAATTAAATGAAAAAAATACCTTTAAAATATTTCTTGTATGTGACAATTCTCCCCACCATTAAGGACTTTCCGCCCCGGAAAGTCAACATGAATCTCGGTTGGAAAACAAGAATGGGTACTCTTCCTCGACCCATGACTTTCACTCCAATGTCTCATGTGTATCATTCCCATGCTGCCATAAAACCCGGACTAAAGGAATAGACGTTTCTCGAAGTATCTTCTCTTGGGAGTCCACTATTTTTATCGGTCTCTCAACGATAGACAAGTCAGGCTCTATCTCCAGTTCTTCCCAACTCAACACATGGGATGGATCCGGATTGTATTTCTTCAACTGAGAGACGTGGAAGACATCATGGATAGACGTCAACTGAGAAGGTAAGGCCAACCTGTATGCCACCTTACAAATACGCTCGGTGGTCTCAAAGGGTCCGACATACCGTGGCATCAGCTTAACTTTCTTACCCAATCGACGATGGCCCAGACGAGGGGCCACTTTTAAGAATACCCTGTCACCCACAGAAAACTCTAGGTCTTGATGCCTCCGGTCAGCATAAGATTTATGACGACTCTGAGCTATCAATAAGCGCTGCCTGATCAACTTGACCTTCTCAGAAGTCTCCTGCACAAGGCTCGGCCCCAATAGTGATGTCTCTCCTACCTCAGCCCAACATAGGGGGGACCGACAAGGCCGACCATAGAGCACCTCAAAAGGGGCCATTCGAATCGTGGATTGGTAACTATTATTATAAGAAAACTCTACCAATCCCAAATGGATATCCCAAGAACCTCCAAAGTCCAGGACACATGCACGAAGCATGTCCTCCAATATCTGATTCGCCCGCTCTGTCTGACCATCCGTCTATGGGTGGTATGCTGTGCTCATCTTAATCTGAGACCCCAAGGACTTCTGAAGGCCTTCCCAAAATCGAGAAGTGAAGCGGGGGTCTCTATCCGAGACAAGAGCTGATGGTACACCATGGAGTCTCACCACATCCTGAAGATACAAATGGCCCAACTCATCTACTTTAGTTGTATCTTTAATCGGAATGAAGTGGGATGATTTGGTCAGACGATCAATCACCACCCAAATAGAATTCTTACCCTGAGGTGTACGAGGTAAGCCAACAATAAAGTCCATGGAAACCTCTTCCCACTTCCAGGTAGGAATGGGTAGTGGTTGGAGCAAACCAGATGGCCTTTGGTGCTCTGCTTTCACCTGCTGACATGTGTAGCATCTCGAAACAAAGTCTGCTATGTCCCGTCCCATACCAGGCCACCAAAACTGCCGACGAACATCATAATACATCTTAGTGGCACCCGGATGGACAGCCCACTGAGACTGGTGGCTATCTTGCATCACCACCTTCCGTAGAGATAATGTCACTACTGAACGGCCCTTGAAGCACAAGATGCCCTCGGGAGACGACGACCAATCAGAGGATGTCTCCCCACCATGAAGGAACTGCTTAGACCGCTGACAAAGATCATCCCTGGGCTGTTCCTGCTGAATCAACTCCAATAGAGAAGGATTCAACTGGACACTTACCAAGAATGCCCCTCCATTGTATTCCCCGGTCTCCACATGCATCTGAGAAAAGGGACCCATCAATGCCCACTCATCACTAGACTTCCTCAAAGCCTGCACTAGAACTCTTCGGCTCAAAGCGTCGACCACTACATTACCCTTGCCTGGGGTATAGACAATGTCAAATTCAAACCCCTGCAAGTACTCGATCCAGCGACGTTGCCTCAAGTTGAGGTCCTTCTGCGAGAAGATATAAGCCAAGATTTTGTGATCAGAGTATACCACAAACTTCTCCCCAAAGAGGTAGTGATGCCAAGTCTTCAAAGCATGCATCACCGCTGCCAACTCCAAGTCATGGGTTGGGTAGTTCTTTTCATGTGGTCGAAGTTGGCGAGAGCCATACGCGACCACATGATCATCTTGCATAAGCACGCACCCAAGACCCATACCTAAAGCATCACAATAGACCACATATCCCTTTCCAGCCTCTGGCAAAATCAGCACAGGGGCAGTAGTTAGCCGCCTCTTCAGCTCCTCGAACGATGCCTGACATTCTGGACCCCATACAAACTTCACCCCTTTCCGGGTGAGGGAAGTCATCGGTGAAGCAAGACGAGAGAAATCCCGAACGAATCGCCTGTAATAACCGGCCAAGCCAAGAAAACTCCTGATGTCGAACACATTCTTCGGTTTCTCCCATGACATGACTGCACTAATTTTCTCAGGGTCCACTGAAACTCCATGCTCTGAGATCACATGCCCCAGAAATCTCACCTCTCTGATCCAGAAAGTGCACTTTGACAACTTTACAAAGAGGCGGTGATCTCGTAATGTACCCAAAACGATCCTCAAGTGATGTTCGTGTTCCTCCTCAGAGCAAGAGTATACCAGAATGTCATCCACGAACACCACAACAAAGGAATCGAGATACTGATGGAACACCCTATTCATAAGTGCCATAAATACCGCTGGAGAATTGGTCAATCCGAAGGGCATGACCAAATACTCAAAGTGGTCGTACCTGCTTCGGAAGGCTGTCTTATGGATATCTGACTCCTTCACCCTGAGTTGATGATACCCTGAATGCAGGTCTATCTTTGAGAACCACTTTTCCCCCTTCAACTGATCAAACAAATCATCTATTCTGGGCAAAGGGTATTTGTTTTTAATTGTTACCTTATTCAGCTTCCGGTAGTCAATGCACAACCGGAGGGATCCATCAGCCTTTTTTGCAAACAACACAGGAGCGGCCCAAGGAGAGACGCTTGGGCGAATGAATCCTTTGGATTCTAAGTCGTCCAGTTGTATCTTTAATTCCCTCAACTCGGTGGGGGCCATGCGATAAGAGGGAAGAGATATTGGCTGTGTTCCCGGCGCCAGATCAATCGAAAACTCCACATCCCGCTCCGGGGGCAAACCAGAAAAATCATCAGGGAATACCTCGGGAAACTCATTCACTACATGAGGTAGTGCAACTTCAGGGGAAAGACCATCATCTAGCACAATCGAAGATAACTGGAAGATAACACTTCCCAACTCTGGGAGTAGAGGCCCTGCGCGACTTGATCGTGGATCCCATTCTCCATGAAAAACCTGGCGACTCCCATCAGGTGCTGTAAAACTCACATGCCGTCTGTAGAAATCTATGTGTGCCTGGAAGTGTACTAGCCAATCCATACCGAGTATGACATCAAAAAGGTCCATATCTAAGACCAAGAGATCCCACTCCATCTCGACCCCTGACACAGAAAGTGCACATGAGGGGCACCTGAGGCCCTGCTCCTTCTTCTTTCCCAATGGTGTCACCAACTCCATCGCAAAAGACAACAACTCAGTTGAAAAATTCAGAATGTCCACAAAATTTCCAGAAATGAATGAAATAGAGGCACCAGTATCAAAAAGAGAAGTAGCTATAGAAGATGCGATCATAATGGTACCCCGAACTGTCGACGGTCCCGCCTCTGATCCTGCTGGTGACTAATCCACTGCATGGAGATGTCCAGTATCTGCCTGAGGACGACCGCTAGTCTGTGGTTGTGCCCTGAACTGGCTCTGCCCAGAAGATGATCCAGCCCTACCACCACGACCACCAAATCGAGATCCCCCAGTCCTCGACGGCTCGGACTGTGTTGGCACTCCTCTTGAAGCCACTGACCCTGCCCCACTTGGGAGTGGACGTGCCACACCACAGAAGCGCTGCAAATTCCCTATACCTCCACACTGGTAACAAGGCTTCGGAGGAAGAGGACATGCTGGTCGGATATGTCCAGGCCTCCCACATTGGTGGCACACGACCGATCTCGCATCAGAAGCCGCAGAAGAAAACTGCCTGGAAGAGTGGCCTAAACTGCCCCTCCTTTCTTCACATGATCCTCCCGCTTCCTTTTCTTCTCTGAGGAGCTGCCACTACCCACTGCTGATACTGAACCATAGAAACCAGCCCTGCCTTTCCTATCAATCTCCACCATGCATGCCCGATCAACAACCTCAGCATAGGTCCTTAGCTTAAACAAGAACACCTGGGAGTATATCTCTGGTCGCAAGCCTTTCTCAAACCTCTAGGCATTCGCTTGCTCATTAGAGACAATTTCTGGAGCATACCGAACCAATTCAGCTAAACGGTTGGCATACTCCATCACAGATAGATTCCCCTGAACAAGTTCCATGAACTCTCTAGACCTGGCATAAGCCAACACCTCAGGGAAATACTGTTCATTGAAGACAGCCTTGAAATCTCCCCAGCGCATCTGCTCATTCTTCCCAGAATGAAGCACTGACTCCCACCATTTACGGCTGGGACCCTCCAACAGGAAGGAGGCACACTTCACCCTGAGCTCCTCGGGTGTTTCTAGGAACTCAAACATACACTCGATCTTCTCGAGCCATTCTTCTGCTTCTTGGGGTTCTGCGCTACCTCGGAAGGCAGGAGGCTTGTTTTTCAGAAACTCTTATGCTTTATCTTTTCTAGGACCTGTCTCCTCTACCCTAACAGGAATAGGAGCATGAGATGGTCCCTGTCCCAAAGCTTGGATAGCCTGAACAACAGCCTCCACAAGCCTCTGATCAATCAGCGTGGGAGAACTCTCTCCAGCTTCCTCCTGTGGGTGCGTGGGAGATTTCCGGGGAGGCATGTTGCTACAAAATGCAACAGTCACAAAACAATAGTCAATACCACAATTCTGAAAATTGTAATCAAATACATCAAATATAAACAAACTAAACACATTCTTGTAATAAATGAAACAACTACTCCACATCTGCCTGATGTCCACATGTGGTCTGTAACCCACACGTCTCACCTGGAAGTGAAGTCAATCAGTAAATTCCAACATCCTCTGGTGACTCAAGGTCTGCCATGAGAGGTGCAGGCCAGGAACCCTACTCACAACCAATACCCCGAGCCCCGACAGTCCTAGCTCCTGTCTATCCCGACTCATCTCAAAATAACAATATAACCCAAAAACATTAACCTCCTCTCATACCATTTTTTCACGAACCGGATCTGGTCGCCACCATTAACGGCACCAAACCCGACCCGTGGCAAGGCCCAAAGGGCGTTCCCTATCCCCACGGGCTGGCACAAGTGCCCGGGTATCAAACAAATCTGGTTTGGGAACGATTTACCCGAGTATGAAAGCATAAATCATAAAAAAACAATCAATTATTAAAATCTGAAATTTTCATGCTAAACAATTCTTAACAAAACCAGATCTGAATACATAAGTTTAAAGGCACTACAAGTGGTCTAAAAACAAATAATGACAACATAAAGACATCCCCATGGACTCCACATGACAAGGGGATCATCACCCGCAAGCCGTCCCCGCAACTCCGCCCCAACAATGGGGACTAACATCCCGAACCGCCATCACCCTTAGCCTTCCCTTTACCTGAGTCAAGCATAAGCAGGTCTACTTACACCCAAGGGGTGTAAGTAGGGTGTGATCCTAAGCCCAATAGGATACCAAGAGTTGATTCCAAAGAGTATGCAATACAATGTGAACAAAACAAGCAATTTTAATACACAAGGTGAAACAGTGTTAAAATTCCAAGAAATGCAACTTTCAAATGAAAACAGTTTTCAATCTGAGAATTTCAGAATGTTAGAACATTAAATAGACATGTGAGCTACTGTAATGTACTTCCAAAAACAACCCACAACGAGGGTATATACCACAAATCCTATGAGCATCAAAATCAGGAACACCCCTAAGCACTAGGTTGTCTCGGGCCCTATGTACCTCGTACCTCGGTGTACAGTAACTATAGAAAAATCTGTTCTCGTGCACGAGCCACTAGTAAGGAACATACCCATAACCTAGTGGTCCCCAATCATCATCCAAATAGTTTAGTTAGAGTTGTCGTTATCCATATGCTAAGTGGAACAGGGACAAAACCCATCTGATCCACTAGTCGTACTAGTACAAATCTGCCCCACCTATGTACCCGAGCTTCACCTTTTTGTGCTCAAACAATTTCAGAAAACAACACACATCCTTTTTCATATAAAATATCACTACTGGTCACAAACAAATTGTACAGTAGCTACACACATTTTATACCATTTAAAACACACAATAAAATAATTTTATTTCCAATAAAACAACCTCTAAAAACATCACATTGTATTTCACCCAAAGCTCTTTAAGATATCCACCTTTCACACTATGATAACACTTGTAAGTTATTAAAACAAAATTTCAGTTCAAAACCCTTTAATGAAACCAAAAATTCAGTTATGGGGCATCCCAAAATGAACCAATAAAAGATTTGAATGGAAACCCCTCAATTTCACCAAAAATTGGAACATAAAATTCATTTGCATTATAAATGCAACTAAAACCAATTTTTACAGAAACATTCAAGTGAAATAAACATTATAGTACCATGAAAACAGAAAGCTAATTCACAAAAATTGCACACACAATGGAATCACCTACCAAATTAACAAAACCCCTTGAATCTCCGTGTGAAAATCAAATCGCACCCCCGTCGCACCAAGAGAGAACTAGATCAAACCTAAAACCACACAAATTGGCCAAGAAAGCCCAAAGTTAAACCCTAGGTTCTAAATCCTAGTTTCTGGACATTAGTAAACTCAATTATAACCGAAGAAACCCTAAGAACAATGAGTTAAACCCAAAGTAATTTAAAAGAGGAAAGAAAAGGGCTCATTTACTTGAAGTATCTTGAAGTAATCACTCCAAAACCCCAGTATCTGAAATTTAAAAGATCCCAAATTTAGGGTACGTTCGAACAAGATGTATTATCTCATTTAGGAACTTGAATGGAGGAAAAATATTGAGAATTGAGAGAGTTATGAAAGAAATACTTTACCTCTTTAAATCTGGGCGATTTGAGGAACCCTATGAAGATCGGCACAAAATCACGATTCTATAGAGCTCCAAATGGGTGGGAGAGAGTTCAGACACGCGGCTGGATTACTTGGGCTTGAGTGAGACTTGGAATCACCGAAAAAGCCCAAATATTGAATAAGTTATAACAAAATAAACTTTTATTTTTAAAACAGGAATTGGGCTTTCGGGCAGGCCCAACCCCTTAGACAAAAACCCAAATAACCCCTGGTTATGGATTTCTAAAAGCTCCAAATTACCTTGGTGGTGTTAATAGGTTAGGGGAGGTCAATTAGGAATTTGAATGGATGAAAAATGTTGAAAAATGAAAACATTATAAAAGATACAAAATTTATTTTTTAATCTAGAATTCGGCTCACGGTTTGACCCAATTCATGAATACTCATCTATTCCTCCCTAAAACCTAGGGAGACCCCCAAAAAAAGAAAGGATGTAAATTAAATGAAAAAAATTACTTTAAAATATGTCTTGTATGTGACATTAAAGCATTTATATACTAAGGATTAAATTATTTAACCAATACATTTGAGTGGTATTTGGGAACACCATTTCTATGTATTAATATTATATGAAATACATTTATCATAAAAATCATTTTTTAAATAACCCATGGATGATAAATTATGGGTTTCATATAAAATCATTGAGTGCATCAGTTTGTAAAGGGTTGACATTAAAACATTTTTAACCTATTGAAATGGAATGTGGTTTTTTATTTATAAATAATGGAATAGAAAAATTATATTATCATCTAGGTAAATTCCTATGGATAAATAAATGGTTTTGTTATTCACAATAAATGTATTTTTTAATTTAAAAGAGAGAAAATCGTATCGTAAATTTGGCATCATGATGGGTACAGAACATGGATTTAAAAAAGGGTGAAATGAGATAGAATGGGGGTATAAAATTGATAAAAATAATAATTTGGAAGTTTGGTTATAATAAAAAGGTAATAAATAGAGTAATATAATGTTTAGAATACATATATAATGAGTTGGTTCTTTAATTGAAGAGAAAGGAAGGACAATTCCCTTACCGTGAAGAGTTGTTCCTATAATTTGAGGGCGGAACCTTAGGGGATTCAGGAAAAATTGAGGGGACTCATTTGGAGGAAAAATAAATAAAATATATTTGAGTATGGATTGGGAGTGAAGGTAAATGGTTAAATTGGTGGGTATTTATAGAAAAAGTGGAGTAATTGTTCAATAATTTCATAATGTAGTTTTTGAAAATCATGGTTGTGGAAAATGAAAATCCATTAGATTAACCATGGTTTTTTCTCATGGTTTTGGAAATTTGAGTCCAATTGTATGATATTTTAATAAAATATAACCTAAAACATTTTTTAATACTTCTTTAGGCATGTAAAAGTAATGTTTCCACAAAGTAATGTTTTTTAATTAAATTTTTCATTTTAGACTTTAGAAACTGACTTATAGGTTTGAAAATTTAATAAAATCTACCAAAAATACTTAATATTAATAAAATATAAAATTTTAAAAACTTTATTAGGTTTAATTAATTACTAAATCATTATTAAATCAATATTATGTCATAAAACATATAGAAAACGCAAAACTATATTTTTACTATTCACCAAAAAATAAATTATTTTAGAAAATTATCATAAATTCACCCTAAAATAATATATACAATCTGATATCAAATTTAATATTCATTTAATCTTAATAATTCCGTAAATATAATGATTTTTACATTTAATTATAAAAATCTTTATTGAAAAATAGACGTTTTAAAGTATTGTCAAATTTGTAACACTTATAAACATTTCCTAGGAGATTATAGAATTATTTTTTCATGTATACATAGATACGATTTTTTAAAATAATATTTTAAAAAAAATATTATTCATAATAGATTATTTTATCATAAAAATTTACATCTTTCAAAAAAAATACAATTATGTTTCATTTTTTTCTATAAATAAATTTATCAAATTCACCTCAATTAAACAACTATTTTATTAAAGAAAACTATTCTTAAAATGAAATTAATGGAATAAAA
This sequence comes from Viscum album, assembly GCA_963277665.1. Lineage (NCBI taxonomy): Eukaryota > Viridiplantae > Streptophyta > Magnoliopsida > Santalales > Viscaceae > Viscum > Viscum album. The sequence continues at coordinate 790,612,518 of OY728123.1, read as the reverse complement.
TATTTATAAATGAATACTAATTACACATTAAGTAATTAAGACCTTGATGAATAACCCCTTATAACAACCACATGTTCCCTAAGAGTAAGGTGTGCGATAGTGGTAGTTTCAGGAGATGGCTTAGCTAAAATCAAATGAGTTGTAGTCTCTATTAGCTTGAACTTAACCCAAAAAAAAAATCATTCAATATTAACTTGTTAAAGCTCAGATAGGGATTGGAGATGGGTGAACCCCAGATACATTAACTCCCTCCCAAGTTATAACAATTGGCCTTCAAATATATTGAATCTACAGGTTGAGGTCATCGTTTCTCCTTTCTACATTAACTATCTTTTGTCATTACTACTTATAAACACTAATTATAATGGTAAAATAATCCCCAATGATTACAGTTCCCAATGGTAAAATTGACCAATTTTTATATTTACTATTGGTCATATTTGACCAACAATCATATAATAGTTTAATTCCAATGGTTACATTTCCATTTATACCCTACAAATACTAAATCATTATTTCACTCAATGTTCACAATAATTCCCCCAAGGTTATATGTTTTAATTTTATAAGATATTGATTGGTTTACTGATATTTTGTTACATTCTTATAGTGTTTTCTTTGGTGGAAATGATTAAAAAAGATTGTGGTGATCCATATTTTCCCATTTTAGCTATTCAATTTTAAAAAAAAAATCTCTAATTGTAATTTTTGTACTTTTAATTGGTTTCATAGATGAAAAATGTAATTACATTTATTAATGAGATAGGTTTTATTGTTTTCTCTATATTTTTACATCTATAATGGTATGTAATATATAACACACATTTATTCAGGAAAACATGTCTTTTAAAAACCCTAGGTCATTACATTCTTCACCCATTAATAAATTTCATCTTAAAATTTCAACTCATATTATTTGTTAAGAATAGGTGAATTTACTTCTATTTAATTATTTTCTTTGGTTCCCATGATTCCCCTTAATAAATCGGTTTTTTCCACAACACTTTGACAAGGTTTGTTTTCATGTTTCACAAAACATTGTCTTCATAGTCCAAGATCTCCATTGTTTGATCCTCATAAGATATGTCATGTTCTAGATGTACCACCTCTAGATTTAGACCATGTGAAGGATCAGGTCTGTACTTCCTTGAGAGAGATACATGGAATACGTCATGAACCTAAGACATATTTGTTTTAAGTGTTAACTGATAGGCCACTTCTTATATGAAATCAAGGATTTCATAGTGACCAATGTGCCTAGATCTAAGCTTCCTAGTGTTTCTAAACTACATGACTCTATTCAATGGTAATATCCAAAGGAACACTTTGTGTCTAACATCAAACTCCATATCCCTTTGATGGTTCTCAGCATATCTCTTCTTCCTACTCTAACAATATTTTATATATTCTTGGATGGAATGATCCTTTCTTGTCATCTCTTGCACAATATAATTCCCAAGTAGCATTCCATCACTAACTCCATACAAAAAACTTGGATTTCTACATCACTTCCCATATATAACATCTTATGGTTCTATTTGAATACTCTAGTTGAAGATGTTATTGTATGAGAACGCAACTAATGGGAGGTGTTGATACCATCCAACATTAAATTTTATTGATCATATACTCATTATTTTCTCAAGTTTCAGAATAATTAGTTTAGAGTTTTAATCCGTTTTGGGTTAATTCGTCATAAGGAAATTTAAATCAATATTTAGAGCATGATTAATACTTCTCCATAATTTTTATATGAAACTTGTATCATTATCATAAATGATTGAATGTGGTGCACCATGAAACCTAACCAATTCCCTTATGTATAACTTTCTATATTGGTCAAGAGAGAAATATTTCTAAATAGTGATTAAATTGGTAGTCATGGTGACTCAATCTAGTATAACCCATATCTCATTGTTTCCTTTTGATGATATTGGATGATTGGTGAAAAAGACCATATTGATATTGTCCCACTTCCATGTTGGTATGGTTAGTGGATAAAATACCCCCCTTAAGAAGTTACAGATCAACCTTCACTTGTTGACACATCAAACACATTATAGTGTAGTTAGAAATCTATAATTTCATATTATCGCACTCATAACGATCACAAAGGTCCCTATACATTTTAGTTCATCCAAGATGTATAGAGAATTTATATCTATGATCTTTATCCATCAACTCCTTATTTATCTCCGAGTAAGATGGAATGCATATCCTTGTATGAAATTTCATTACATCTTCTATATCAATTCTGAACTCAAGAAACTTCACTTTTTTATATCCTCTATCTTATAATGTTTTAAATTATCTTCTCTTAGGTCCATGTTGATATTATCTAGTAATGATGGTTTAAAAATCATTTGGTGTAATATTGACGATGTCCCTTCCCTTAGATTCTAATGTAAAATCATTCTAGTTCATTTTTCAATGAATATCCTTTAATCTTCATTATTTCGAGGACAAAAAAGTTCTTTCCTACTTAATGCATCACTGATATTGTTTTTTCTTCTGGGGTGATAACGACTTGAAAAGTTCTAGTCATTAAAAAATCCAACCATCTCATTTTTCTCATGTTTAATTCCATTTGTGTAAATATATACATTAAACTCCAGTGGTCTATGTATATATCACATTTCTCCCCATAAAGATAGTTCCTCCTCATCTTTGGAGCATAAAATGACTTTAGCTAACTCGAGGTCATGAATAGGATAATTCTAATCATGAGTCTTTAACTGTCAATATATATAATTCATCACCTTGTAATTTTTCGTAAGGATTAACCTAAGATATTTCAAAGATGAATCACTATAAATAATGAATACTTCTTCTATAGAGGTTTGATTTAGCATAGGTTCAATATCTAATCTCTCCTTTAGTTCTTAGATACTTTCTTCACACACCTTTATCCATATTAACTTAGTTCCTTTTTGAGTTAACTTCATTAATGGATTAAAATGTCATGAATTTATTTTCCCAAACCTCTTATAATATCTTAATAATCCAAGGAAACTATCAATCTTAGTTATTTTTATAGGATGAGTCCATCCCTCTATGGCCTTTGTATTATTAGGGTATATTGATATTCATTCATTGGTTACAATGTTCACCAATAATGAAACTCTTTATAACAATAATTCATATTTGATAAATTTTTCAAATAGCTTCTCCTTCCATGGAGTTTTCAATATGAACCATATATGATCCTCATTATCATAATGACTATTGGAATGTATCATAATTTAATCAATAAGAACTACTATAATTGTATCAAGGTATTACTTAGAGACTCTATTTATGAAATACATAAATATAGATGGATCATTTTTCAATATTAAGGGCGTAAAAACAAACTCATAATTTGCATATCTTGTTTGGAAGGAGGTATTTGGAACATCTTCAATATTCACTGTCAATTAGGGATACCCAGATCAGGGCACAATCTTGGAGAATAATGGATCCCTATCAAACTATTCAAATAAAAAAACAATCCTTAAGAGAAGGTAACTTTTCTTCATTGTGATCTATTTATGTTCTCAACAATCAATGCATTACCGCATTGATCCATCCATCTTGTTTATAAAGAGAATAGATGATCCCCACGGAGACGGACTTGGTTGGATAAATTCAATATCCATAATAACTTGAAGTTGTTTCTTTAATTCCTCTAACTATACAATTTCCATTCCATTCGGGGTCTTTGAAATCGGTCTAGATCTTGGTATGGGTTTAATGGAGAACTCTACCACTCTTTTTGGGGGAGGTCCATGTAACTCTTTATGAAAAATTTCAATGTATTTATAAAGTATGGGTTCATTTTCTATCACCGTACATTCATTTTCTTCTCCATATTCACTGATAATCTCTATAAATAATGCTTTGGGAAGTTCTTATAGACAAAGCTAAGGCCATGATATCTCTCCTCTGAAAATAACTATAGGTTTTAAATTCAGGACTACTAAGATTTCATTTTTGTTAAAGTAGGTCTTATCATTATACTTTGAGATCCAATACATCCCTAATATAATGTAAAATTCCACCATGGGAATTAAAACCTGATTTGTGATGAGATTATACTCACCAAAGTTAATACTAGAGTTTCTATACACTGTTAATGCATGGATAATCCCTCCATGATTCTTGAATGATAAATCCACTATATAATCTCAGATATTGATTCTACATTATTTGTAAACATGGATGAAACAAATAAATATATAGTTCTAGAATCAAACAAAGTAATTTTTATCTTTGAGAGAATAATGACTGCACCTGCCACCATATCATTTAGTGCCTATACTTTAGCTGACATGGTAAAACATTCCTGAACATTCTCTCTTGGAAAATGATAAGGTTGATGGTTGTTTCCCTCTATTATCTTTTGATTTGGGTATTAGTTGGTAATGTTCCTAAGATGACCACATATTATGTATTGAACTTAAGGTTGGTCTCTCACCATCTGCCCTATGTTTTTATTGTTAATAAGTGAAGGATTCACCTCACCATGATAGTTTTGAGATATATTCTCATCTTTTTCTCACTTTTAGAACTGTACACTCCCTAGAAAGAAGTTACACAAATGATTCTTACAACATTTTGTGTGTGTGGGAAGTTTCAAATTCTTTAATAATCTTTCATAATCAAAGTTCTTCATTGATTTTAGTCAATTTATCTCTTCTCTTCATTTAACCTACGTGACCAATGCATGTCTTCGAACTCTAATTCAACCTTTATAGAACTCTTTACTATCTCATAATATACTTCTTAGTCTTGATTTATTAAATTAGTCCTAAAATGAGGTGTCAATTCACTACATAATCTATCAACATTTACTTTAGGATATAAAATAAATCTAGAGGTGTATCAAACATGTCTTGTAAGGTTCATTTCATAGCTTCCCACTGATTCAATTTACTTCTACATTAGATCCTAGAATTAATTCTAAGATTTTTCCAAATCAAACGGGGAAAATATTTATTGTGAAATATTCCCATGAACTATATCCACACCATAGCCTCAATATATCATCTTGGATATGTGTTTTTAATCAGTTTCCCACATTAATCATCTTATATTTCTATGTGATATATTTCAAGGGAAAATTTCTCTTTCTTATAAGAATGGAATAAAAAATGATCATTTCTATAGTGTTAATCCATAGTTCAACAATCAATGATTTAATATATTCTCTAAAAGAATGTGGTCGTAGACATATGAAGGAATCAATGGTATGTTATTCCCATCAAGGTGAATCTGGTCACTCAAATTGATTCAAGATATTATTAATAACATAAAATAATTGATTCACCATCCCTATGAAGTTTTCTATTCCATCTTCTATCTAAATTTGATTAGTTCTTCATCCATTGTACTTATAATTTATGAGATTCCTTTAATTTTATGCCATTTTTAAAGAATAAAACTTTAGTGTGAAACATTTTAATTTTTAGAATCTTATCATTTGATAGGGAGTTTAAGTCTTAAAACATCACTCTTAAATATGTTATTATTTAACAACAATTAAATTTTCTATATATCTGACAAAATCGTTTATTAAAATCTTATGAATAACCAAAAATATCTCCCAGGAGTGCCAAAACAGGTGTTCAGTAAGGCCAATTTTGAAACACAAGTTCCAAATTGAGTCTAGATCAATAAGTTGTTTCTGGTTGTTACCTCTAAAAATATCTTTTTAATATGCCCTTCCACTTGTAGTATCAAGATAGGGAGGTATTTTATTAGAAACCATTTACTTAATACTCACTAAAATACACAGATGCTTTCCTATATTTAGAATTTTCTATAGGGTTCTCAATAAAGTTTTCAATTCCTAATTTCCATAAATATCTAAACCTTCTTCTAATACCAACTAAGGAATCTCACCTTTTTTATTACATAAAATTTTCATTACATGGGAAAAAGACAAAGGATATTTTAAATTTTAGTTTCTTGGAAATTAGGTACATAATACATGAAAATGTAAAAAAAATTCTTTTAATCCCCATTTAATACATATTCATGGGTTTACCCTAGGTTGAATTTACTGTATCTCATATCCTGGGGTCATAAATCAAAGGAAATGGGTGAGCATGAATCCCAATAAGGGAATAAGCATGGGAGAAATATAACATGTGATCATGAGACGTATCAATAAGAACATGAAGAATAAAAATAAGGAATGAGAATGATAAATATCAAAGTAATAATAAATTCAATCATAACATTGAAATGCTACAACATAAAAAAAATGAGGCATTCATAAGAATATCACCATGGTTTATCACCAAGGTGTCACAAATTAAAATTACAAAAAATTATTCGCCAAGGTATTATAAAACATGTCATATATAGATATTAAATTATTTACATAATGAATTAGAGTGATATCAGGGTTCACCCTTCATATTTATTAATTTAATTTGATTCAAATTTATTGTAATAAATTATTTTTCCAAAAACCCTAGGAAACTAAAGTATAGGTTTTATATAAAATCTTTGAATACATAAGTGATTATGGTTTGACCATAAAATAATTTTTAACTCAAAGAAAGGGAATGTGTGTTTATTTATGTAAATCTCATAGTCAATAAATTTTAATATAATATAGGTTAATACTAATGTATAAAGAAATGGTTTTGGTATTTAAAATATAATAATTTTTTCATTTAAAAGATATAAATTTGAGAAGTAAATTCGACAGCATGATGGGGAAAAATTTACTTTTGAAAAAGGTTAAATGAGAGAGAACATGGGTCTAAAATTGATAAAAAATAATTTGGTGTTAATGAAGTGATAAAATATTTATTAAAAGAGATTGACATGACCTTTATAAGATATATACAAAAAATAAGTTCTTCAATTAAAGAGAAAGGAAAGAGAATTCCCTTACCTTGATGAGTTGTTCTTAAAACACGAGGATTGAACCTTGGGGGACTAAGGAAAAATTAGTGGGAATGAATGAGAGGAAACATCACTTGAAATTAATGTAGGATAGATTTTGGTGAAGTTAAACGGTGAAATGGGTGAGTATTTATAGAAAAAGTGGAGGAATTAATTAATAATTCCAAAATATAGGTCTTGAAAATCTAAGTTGTGTAAAATAGAAAACCATTTGATTAACCATGGTTTATGCTCATGGTTTTGGATATTTGAGTCATATTTTATGATATATTAATCCACTATAACTGAAAAAAAATATTAATACGTATTTTTGGAATGAAAATTTTAATTTTCCACAAAAAATGTTTTTAGAATCAAATATTCTACTTTAGACATCGAAAAGTCAGTTATAGGTTTATAAATTGATTACAATATATTAAAATACTTAATATTAATGAAATAAAATATTTTAGGTCTTATATTTTTGGTTAATTATTTGTTACATTATTTTTACATAAATATGAATTAGTAAAACCCAACAAAAACACAAAACTGTATTTTTACTATTCACAAAAAAAATAAAATATTTTCAAAAAATCTCATAAATTCACCCAAATCTAATTTAGATGTGCCAATTTAAAATATAGTAATTATTTTATCAAAATAATTCACTAAATATTAAAATTTAAACTTTTAAATATATAAAAAAAATTATTTATTAAAAAATAATAGTTTTTATGGCACAACAATATTTCTAACACTTATAAAAACTTCATAAGACATTATAGAATTAGTTTATCATGTATATTAAAATAATAGTTTGTTAAAATACTATTTAATTAAAAAAATATTATTCATAATACCTTATTTTATAATAAAAATGTATATCTTTTCAAAAAAATCTATTATTTTATATTTGTTTCCAAAAATAAATTTATCAATTTATTTAATTAAAAATATACTTTATTAAGAAAAACAATTATTAAAATAGAATTGATGGAAAAAAATTATAAAAAGGAATTATATATTATGTAACTATTTCCTAGACACAGAAACCATTATAATACCTGCATACATACTAAGAGTAAGGTGTGTGATGGTGGTAGTTTAATGAGGTGGATCAGCTAACACCGATCATGTAGTAAAATCCACTAAATTGAACTTATCATGTATGAGATTTTGGTCAATCATCACTTGTTGAATCTTAGTTCGGGTTTGGTCAAGGAAAAATCACATTGATGCTACCTCCCTCTTAATTTCTGAAAAATGGGCTTCAAACTGCATGACTCTACTAGTTGAGGCCATTGTTTCTCATTTATGCATCAATTTTCCTTTGAAAAGACTACTTAAAACCACTAATTATAAGGGTAAAATTATCACCAATGGTTATAGTTCCCAAAGGTAAAATTTTCCTATGGTTATATTGACCAACATTCATATTTGACCAATGATCATGTAACGGTGGAATTCCAATAGTCCCATTTCCCTTTATTACCTATAAATACCAATCATTATTTCACTAAAAAATCACTAAAATTCTTACCATGGTTATATATTTTTAATTTCTAAGAATTTTATTAGTTTAATAATATGTTTTTTCATCTCTATAGTGTTGTACATGGGGGTGATGATTCTAGAAGATTATTGCGATTCATATTTTTCCATTTTAGTTATTCTATAATAGATTTATTTTTTTATTCTAATGTTTATAATTTTAATTAGTTTCATAGAGGAAAAATTTAATTATATTTATTAATGGGATGAGGTTTTGTTGGTTTCTCTATATTTGTACATGTATAAAAGTATATAATATATAACACAAATTTATTCTAGAATAAATATCATTTAAAATCCTAGATCCTCACAAAAATAGTGGAAGAATATATCCTTTTTGTATCAGATTAAAATGTATTAAAACCTATTTATTAAAATGTTTTAAAAAAAGATTTTTTAAATGAACTATTTCAAACCAAAGAAGTGGAAAAAGATAAAAAAATATCCTTTAAATTATTTTCCAAAATATTTTTCAAAAATATAAATATTATCCCTTGAAAATTTCATTGTAGATTTACAAGTGGGAACTCATACTCATAGATCACTCTTAAATAAGGTTAAAGACCTACCATTTATCTATCAATATAAACCCCAAAACCTTAACAATGAACCTATAAATGAAAATTGAGTACTTTCTAAGCAATAAGAACAAAACAAATACACTCGAAACGATGCAGAGACTCTCATGTAAATAGCTAATGATCATTCTGTTATAACCACTAAATGGATTTTTAGAAATATGATAGATAAATATTGTAATATAAAATAATATTGTTTGGATTCAAATGTATTTAACTAAGAATAAGTAATCGACTATGTTGAAAGTTTTATACCCATCACTCAGTTAGAATTCATTATAATTCTGATGGAATTTACCTCTCATATAAATTTCAAACTCATTAAAATGGTTGTCAAAAACAATTTTTTAGTGGTTTTATTATAAAAAATGTTTTGTTTGATCGACAATAGTGTTTTGAAAACAACCTTTATAGCACTCTATTTTCAATCCATTAAAAATTGATTGTGGTTTAAAATAATCCTCTTGGGCTTGGTATGAAAATATTTCAAATAATCTTTATTCAAATGGTTTTAAAATGTGAAAATATGATTCAACTATCTTTTTAAAACACATCTAAAATGATGTATTACCCATTGAAATTTATGTTTATGATGTGATTTTTGGATTTACCAATCAATATTATTGTTTTGAATTTTTGTGATTTAATTAAAAAATAATTTGTGATGACCATTATGGGTGACGTCAAATTTTGTCCCTACTCTCAAAATTCTCAAACAAATGATGGAATCATTTTAAACCGAGGGAAACAAAACAATAATCTATTAAAAAAAATTCATGGATCATTTTAATAAAAAAAATCACCCAATAGTTTTCTTCTTATGATTACATTGGATGAATCTATTCAATAGAAACATTTACAATGTTTTGGTTAGTATTCTACATTACTTTACTGTGAAATTTCCAAATATAATGTTGTGTGTTTGTCTATATACATGTTCTTAATCAAATCCAATGAATCTCAATTCAAATTTGTCAAAAATATTTTTTTGTTCTTTAAAAGTATCCAAATATGTTTGTTTATTTTATCCAAAATTATCCTTATTTTAATTAAATTAACTTTCTAATGCTGATTCTGAAGGATTCCAACTATATTAGAAAATTTTCACTATAAATTCCCATTTACTAGGAAAATACCTTATCACTTAGAGTATTAAGAATCATAATTCATTTTTTACTTTCTATATCCAAAGTAGAACACATAGCCCCTGGTAGTTATTTCTCCCTAATTCTATAGATACAATGAACTCTCTTTGAATATGAGCATACAATTGATCATGTACATATTAATTGAGACAAAAGAAGTTCCAAAAATATCTCTAAAATTATATCCATAAATCTCAATAAAAACATTGACCTTTGGCATAATTTATTAAGTGATCACATCCAAAAAGTTAATATAATATTGGATTTTTTCCTAATGTAATATCAATTAATTGATATTTTCAAAAAACTATTATTCATTGATCATTTTGAATTCATTTAATGTGAATTAGAAATGGTGAAATTGTGACATTTTTATTTGATAAATCTCTATATTGAGTTATCTTTTTAAAATTATTCCATTAATATCTTAAATATTTTTAAATATTGAATTTATGTTAATTTATTATTTTTTATTATTGATGAGTATGATCCCTTTATCTCGGTTATTTTTTTATTTAATGGGGATACTTTTTTGAATAGGTTGAGGTCAAATCCCTCTTTGTTGAACATAAAAAATAAAGTCCCCTTTTGAAAGTTATGAATAAGAGGAAAATAATTACAAGAATAGAAAAAAAATACCTTAAATAATCATGAACCAAAGGGTTAATGGTTACAAGGGTATAAAAGGATGAAAAAATTAAGATAAACATCGGTAAAAAAATCTTTCATGCACCCTGAATGTTAATGAAAAAGTGAAATCAATCCAATAAATTATATCACACCCCCTTCCAAGAAGCTGCAATGTGCTGGACCAACACAACATGACAGAGAAATCCTCCCACCCATACAAATATGTGGATGGATGACCATATGATATGTTCCAGCACCCTATCTCTATCTTGTGCCTCCTACCCAGAAATTATTGCAAGGAAATCATTTCAATTTCAAACTAATGAAATAAAGAACCAGATAGAAAACACCATGAAATTCAAAATCAATGAACCCATCTATCCAAAATAAGGACATATGGACGGTGATGGGAATCAACGAACCCATACCCCTTTTGGGGCCACCCACCCAAAAATACCTTCAAGAAGGTTCACCTCTATCCAAGTGAAATGAGATCATATAAAACAGTCACCAACACATCTGTAACCCAATAAAACTAATGGTCCCACTAAGATGAATAGATCTTGATAAACCAACCAAAGACCACCAGAGTCGGTCAACAACCACTATCTTACACTAATCAGAGGACCACCTATGTCTATATCCTATATTAGACCACCACTGACCAAAATACCACTAGTGACTCAAATCCCCTTCTATCATCCACCTGAATCCCCATTGTCAACCATCAGGTGTCATGACAAGCCTAGATCATCCTTTTTTACACCAAAAAGTGTTCATTATAAAACCAAAAACATCATATCCTAAAAGAATACATACAACCACAAGATAAATGAACTCCTCTACATAGAGAAGGGAATGGATAGTTGATTTCTAATGATAAACTACCACCTAAACCCCACTGTAGCAGCTTGATGGAACCAAACATCACCTCTTGTACCTAAATCCAAAAAGGTGAGTGTAGATATGAGCAATGTTTAGTGATTTGGAGATTGGGGAGAAAAAACATGAAACTCGTGAGATATTAAGAGTGGAGATGAAAGAGATAATGTCTTCATAGAAGATATGAGAATGCAGTATCCACTAGATACTCTGGAGAATAAACAGATAATAAGTCTTATCTCAAACAACCTCAATCAAAGTGTAAGGATGTGATAAATTTTTTTATAATGATACAAAAACATTTTATAGGGATTTTTGGATCCTCAGGGCTGGGAATCCATTAAAATTTTATTGAGGTCCGTATCTATTTTTTAATTCGAAATTTTCTTAAGTGATATCTTTTATTTTAAAATTAAAATTACTGAATTATTTTATATATTTATAAAATTTAAAAATTCTCTTTTCTCAAAACTATTAATTTATAACATAGTTTAATTGCTTTAAAATGAATTTATTTTCAATTAATTAAAAGTAATCCCTTGGACCCTTGGAAGATTCATGGGTTAAATGTTTTTCCTGAATACATCTTTTGATCTAAATCGATGAAAATTTGTTATCTTAATGAAATATTATGAAAGAGAATTCCAAAGTTCTCAATATCTCAAAGGATCTCAACCTTCCTATCAAATTTATCATACCCATAGTATTAAATCATCCTAAAGATTTGTGAGCATCTTTGTAATGGGTTTGAATAAAGTATATTTCCATCTTCTCATCCACATTTCATCAATGGTTCTCAATCTGAAAAGGTAAGGTATGATATCCTTGGATATCGATACTACTCAATAGGGTTCTCAAAAACAACAATTAAGAGGAAATATTTTATTGATCACCTTTAATTTCAAGGTATTTATACAATTGAGCTCTTGAGTCAAGGGAAATAAACATAGGGGTGGACATCTTGCTACTATCAAACTCCTTATCAAACCATATTTATCATCTATTTACTTTTTTTAATTACATCATTAATCATCAATTTTCATACTTTCATAAATTCAATTTGATTGTTTCCATGATTTAGTTACTTTTATAATGCTTTTAATAACATGGATCAAATTGACCAACTATCTCTTTATTAATCTCACACTTTATTATTGTTTTCACCTTAAAATTTGTAAAATTGAATTTCATCCAGCTTTTTCCAAATATATCCAATATACAATAACATTACCTAAGAATTATACTTTCTCTATCCAAAACTAACATTTACTACACTTATCATTTAACTTATCATTTCAAAATGTCTTTACCGCATTATTCAAATTATCCTAATACTTCTCCTTGTGGATGGATTATATGAGTATATCATCAATAAATACTAACAGAAATTTATTTATGTAATATATAATGACTATATTTATTACGTCCATAAAAATTTCTAAAGAATTAGTGAGTCTTAAGGGAATCACATTGAATTCATAGAATCTATAACTCATTTGAAATAAAGTATTGGGAATATCTTGCTTCTTTATCTTTAGTTTTCGATATCCCAACTGAAGGTCAACCTCAGAGAAGTATTGGACCCCACATACCTGATCAAATAATTCATCAATACATGGATGGGGATAGTGGTTAGTTATCATGATCATGTTGATTTCATGATAATCAACACATAGGAACATTAACCATCCTTCTTCATGACAAAAATGACTGGTACACCCCTTAGTGAAGCACTCAAGTGTATAAAAACCTATTCTATATTCTCTTGTAACTTCATCTTCAGTTTTTACAACTTAATGGGGGGATATTTATAGGGAGTCATGGATATATCTATAGATCTATATATTTGGTCAATTAATAACTCTACCTATTATTCAAGAGGAAGAGTATGAAACTCTCCAGGGGATTCATTAGTTTATATCCTCACAATTTTCATGTCTTTAAGAAATATTTTGTCCTTTTTATCAATAATTGGAGTTAGATATTTTCACTTATAAGAAAATAATATCCATTCTTCATAACAATATTTTAAAGGAGATTAATCCTCCTCATTAATCTTGTACATAATCAAATGATGACTTGGGATGTGAAGAGTGATCATCCACTCCAGAAAGTTGATGTAGGTTTTATATATGGATAGTAAATCCATTCCCAATATAGAATTAAATTATATTAAAGGTTCTATAATAATATTTTCAAGATGTATATTCCCATAAAAATCAACATGTGATACAATAATCAAGGAATTCTTCACTGATGATATTAAATTATTTTGGGTGGTCACTCGATACTCCTAGAAAAATTCATAAATAAACTAGTGGGAATGAATTGAAATACAAAATGACATACAAAAAGGGAAGGTTATAAACTCAACAATGTGACCACATATATGAAGATATAGTCTAAACTAAGTGAAGATACTAGATGAGGAGAGTACTACAGTCCTAATGTAGGTGTTTTTATGATTCATCCCTCTTCAATCCTAAAGCTATGATTCACTATCCAGTATTCTTCATATTTATTACAATATAGGCTAAACTAAGTGAATATAATATATGAGGAGTGTACTACAGTCCTAATGTAGGTTTTATATGATTCATCCCTCAAATATACCCACTTTATAAATTTTCATCATTGTGTGCCCACCAATTTCATTAGGAGTTTTCTATTTAATTCATATTCATTTATTTTAATAAATACACATATTCTAGAGACCCTTATATACGTTTTCTTCATTTTTGGAGGTTATAAACTCATCAAAAACCACCCCAAGTATTTTTTATCCATAATTATGCCTTCATGACCCATGTGGATTTATTTGCGCCACAATTTGGTTGTTCTATGACTTCACCTTGATAAAATTATGTGATTTAATTTAATAAATGGGTTGTTAATGGATATTAAATGTATAGTATCACTTATCCCTTTGAAGGAAAGTATTTAAATATAATAAATGAATTTCAACTATAAATGGTAAGTATAATATGTGTATCACTAGGACTAGTTAAATGAAATTGAATGACTCGGTTTTATGTATGTAGAACACCTTTCTATTCTTAATGTAAGGTAGTTAATTGAACTTATTTCATGATTCAATAGTTAATGTGGTAAATGGTTGCATTTCCTTTTTGCCTTATCACCTAGTATGAAAGGTAATGGAATTAACCATTTAAATTTTTAAAATGTATGAGTATTACATTCCCTAATTACATAATGATATATTCATAAGGTGTTAATTGCATATGGACCTTTTCATCTTTATAGGAGGAATCAGATGTCAGTCATCTTTGGATTCCCAAGGGAAAGCCTTAATCTCTCAAAGGATTCCATTGTGATTCAGGGATATAGTTTCCATGGTAAGTACATACCTTGAAACATTTTCCTTGTCTAATAGAGGATGCCTAACATAACCTCATAGGATCCATTCACTATCGTATATATATTGTGATACCATGAATACACTATTTTTATCTAGTGTGATGTCTTCAGACATGTGATGCAATGGATACCCCCCATTGGGACCAGTCATGAGTAGCTTATTTTGCCTTGGATGTGATCCTTGGACATAGTTATAACTATTTACAATGGAATGCCTTGGCTGATTCTCCTTAGATTGCACTCAGACCCCGTATAGCAAGACTAGATTTTATTACTGTGTTTTCTCAACCCCTGAGGTTAAGGTTGCTTTGGTTATTACCTTGGATCCTCTTTCATTATTATCACCATCAAGTATGACATAGTTATTGCATTATATCTTCTGTTTTTATTATTATAATTAGGGATTCATTGGTTATTACCTTGGATCCTCTCAACAATTATCATAATAATAGGATGCTTTTTCATACAATATATCCTTTATTATTAGTTATCACGATATTTTCTATCTTGGTATACCTCACGTGACTCATCTATATACAATAAACTTAAATTCATTAATTAAATGATTACATGTTTAGAGAAATTACCTAATGAGGTGGAAGTATGTATCAATTTTCATTATATAATTTATTTATTTTAATATATACTTGTACACTCTTTTAGTTTATATTCATAGGCTGGATGGTAAACATTAGGGTGTGGGTGGCTTACTATATTATATCTCACACCCTATCTGGGCCATCGATGGTAACTAGGAAGATTACATTTAAAAAGGTGTTGACTAGGGTAATCATTCTACTTTGGAAACCTTAGCATAATTTCATACATTTGGATGGATCATGGTAGTAGATTATTGGTCCATCACTTGAGGTGATGGATAGTTTTTGGATTCTTTTTTATTATTTTTTATAGCATGTATTTCCTTCTTTCATGTATAACTTCTTTCATGTTTTTAGAGACATGAAATACCTTATCATCATCTTCTATATATGATCCAGTTTCTTGATTTGAGTATTATTATATGTTTCTATAGTTGTTATTCATTACTACACTTCTTTTACTATGGTGGGTTACTGGTCTAGTTATTTTAGTTTCTATTTTCATGGTTCCATTTATTTATATATGATTCTTCTATTTACCTTTTATTATATATCCACTATGTTACACTTTTACATGAGAGAATAATATCCCCGCAGACAGACCATAGGACCACACTGCTAGTCGGTAGCCTCTTGCATAACAGGAGGCGCACTTAAGGCCTTGTGGCCAATGAGGCTTTGGGAACCCCTAAGTGGAACCCGATTCTAGGATGGAACAACGTGGTATCATAGAAGTTTATTTCATGATTTAATATTTTAAGATAATAGACATGAGATTATGAATGCTTTGTAACTTGGTTATAAGTCGTTATTAGACATAGTTAGCACTTATTTGGGGTAAATACTAAGTTTTCTAAAATGAGTAATATTGTTCAGTATTCTATTTACTAAGGTTTATATCCTTCCACCATTGGATGAAACACATGTTAAGTGATGGTTATTGTTTTTATTATGATTGAGGATTTAATTTTATCCTTGTCTTGATGGGATGAGGGAAAGGAATCATTGATCCTACATCCTTATCGGCACCTAAAATTCATATTCCATGCATATTTCATGCCATATCGATGCATTTAATTTCTTGCATTTCTTGTTTTCTTCATATTGTTGAGTTATAACTGGTTTTTTATATATATTCATGTTCTTCTAACATATTCTACAAGGTAGGTAGGTAGTTATTTAATGTGTTAGCATCAATATTAATAGAGTTTCTCTATATAGATTTATTTTTTCATCTTAAATATCTTGTTTCCACCCATGTTATTTATGTGCCTCTAGGTATACGATCTTTTCATAGGCTATGATTGACTGATTTCCACTATCGATTCTTGAGTTATATGGGAAATTGTGGAAATAAATGGGTAATTAACCGAGTCGATCCATCATATAAAACATGTTACCTTCTAAGACCGAATGTAGATGGGGTTAAATTGAAACTAATTGGGTGTCGATTTTAGTGATAAGGTGTATGGGACCTTATTCACTGGGAATGGTGATTCATTTAATTGATCCTTGATATATGTATAAAAGAAAATGAAAAAATTAAAAGTAAAACATGACTTATAAAATGAAATGGTTTCTGGTAAATGAATAGGAAAGGTATAGTTGACCCTTTAATTAATGGAAACCCTATAAATTAAATTCAAACATTTACCAATACTTTACCTCTAAAGAGGGTATTTGGGGTAGTTTTCCTTGGGTAGTGATCCCTCCTTAAATTCTTATTCTTCTATTGATTCTATCTAACTCAAATATATTCTGATGTGTGTACTTAGAATTTATAGAGATATCCAACCATGATTTACTCATGTTACGTTCCAAGATGGTGGTAACGACCACACTCTAGATATAGTGGTCCCTATGTCACTAGTTTTCCCACCAGGAGTTCCACTTGGGGGATTGCATGTTATACAAAAACTAGGTACTAATTCTTAGTTTGGAGAGGGTTTTCTATGTATGATGTAGTCTATGTACGGTAATCTAGAACATGAACATACTATAGATGATCTAACTCATCAGTTTCAGCAATATAATCTTCCCACCATCTCAAGGGATGGTGGTCCTCATCTTGCTGAGTCTTGGATGGAGGCCACTCTATCTTCCTTTGATAATCTGGAGATTCATTTAGATAAGAGGGCCAATCATTCCACCTGTATGCTTTATGATTCATCCAACCTTTATTGATATGTGATTACCTAGCCTAGTCATCAATAGGGAATGGTCTGGGATAATTTTTAGACTTCCTTCTATGATCACTTCTTTCCTCAGATGTTGAGAGCTGACCAAGACATAGATTCCATGCACCTTGATAATTATGACATGTCATTCATGGATTATTCAGAATGTTTTACTAAGTTATAATTCTTTAAAATACTTTTTGATGGTGATGAGCTATCATGTTGTAGACGATTTGATGACGGGATTAGGTATTCTATATGTACTCAAGTGAATGTCTATCTCCTGATAAATTTTTATGAGATTGTCAATCAGGCTCTTATCACTACATGGAAATTGAGGTTAAGTCATAGTTATAGGCACAAAGTTTCAGTGCCAAGGTAGGGAATTAGTTCTTTCAGTAGTAGGAAGTGTTCTTGTGTGGTTTCTTATCAGAGTAATGACATTCAAAGTAACCACATTGGAAGCTCTGTTATATGTCATCAGTGTGGAAATTAGGGTAATTTGAAGCCTTAGTGTAATAGTGACTCGTTGGAGTGTCATTATTATAGCTGTATAGGGAATATTAAGAAATTATATTAGATCATTCCATGTGCTTCTAGTGGAAGTGGTTCCACACTGGATCCACCTTCTAGGGCATGATCTTTTTTTTCGCATTAGAAGGGGTGTTACAGTAGCACCGATAGGACTGGTAGAGGAGGAGGTCATGGACATAGTATTGAGACTTCATATTATCAGTGCTAGATGAGTAGAACTTCTCAGGGTAGTCCAACTATAGCACTGGGTTGTGGATTTGGTCAGTTTCATGATTTACAACTGATATCTAGGGATAAAAGTGCAGGGTCATCTACAATTTGAGGTATTATTCTAGTTTACTCCATTATTGTATATTCTTTATTAAATATTGGTGCTTCACACTCCATTATATCTTTAAAAATCTTGGAAATTCTTGGGATATAAATTTAGTATTAATGTGGTTTGATGATCCTGTAAACCACATTGGGTGTTCGGTCAGAGGACATACACCTATGTAGGTACTACCCCTTGAGGTAGGTAGTTATCCCTTATTATGGTACCTCTTCATCCTCGAGTTGATGGTCCTTCATTTCATTCCCATAATGGACTGTTCGATTCCATATCACATTTATATGGACTTTTATTACCACATTGTATATTTTACATCACCATAGGGTGGTATTTATCTCTACAAGGGTGAGTGGGATTTCAAAGTTGGTATATCTAGACCAAAATATCATATTTTATGTGGAGTAACCACCCATATTTCTAGATTATTTATGCAAGAGTAGGATTTTCCTTAGATATATTTTCATCCCATAGTAGATATTTTTATGGACATATTTCCTGATTATTTTTTTCCTACCTCCTGAGAGTGAGGTTGAGTTCACAATTGATCTTTTTATAGGATCATCTCCAATTTCCATTCCTCTGTAAAGGATGTAACCTACTAAGATCTAGGAGATCAAGTGATTGTTGGAGGATTTAGAGGCCAGGGGTTCTATCTAATCCATCACCTCCTCTACGGGTCCATCCATGCTTTTCATTAAGAAGGTGCATGGGACCCTTTATTTATGTGTGGATTACCGATGGTTGAACTATCTTACACTTAAGAACTGAATTCCACTACCTTGAAAAAATGACCTATTTGGCCAGCTTTGGAAGTTGTGGTGTTTTCTATGATCAACCTATGATTGAGGTATTATTATATGTGATTCAAGCATTATGTCATAACTTGTAAAAATTTTCACAGTAGGTATAGTCTATATGAGTATCATTTTTTCATTGGTTTTATAAATTTTTCTATCATTTTCATGGATTTTATGAATAGTTAGTTCCACCCCTACCTATATTATTTTTTTGTGGTCTTTTTGGATAACATATTAGTGTATTCTCAAAGTTATAAAAACCATGATAATAACTTTGAGATCATATTGAATACACTGAGAGAGCGTTATCTTTATTCCAAGATCTCTCAGTGCAACTTCGGGATCAACAAAGTTCACTTCTTTGGTCATTTAACCTCGGATTCTAAAGTATCAGTTGAACGAAATAATGTTAGTGTCGTAGCTTCCTAGGATAATCCCAAGAAGGTGTTTGAAAAACAAAGTTTCATGGGGATGGATGGCTATTACAGGAATTTCATACAATACATATCATGCCTTGGTGAAACACTTACTATTATTATGAAAAAACGTGTCAACTTCCTATGATCAGAATCATACAAGAAAAACATTTCCCGAGCTAAAAAGGAGGCTTACCTCAGCATCTATTTTGATTTTTAAGATCTTTTAATAGGTTATATAGTGTTATGTGTTGCATTAGGAATCATCATGGGAGTAGAAACAGTATAGGTGGAAAGATTTTGTTTGTATAGATCTCAATAGTTGCGGCCTCATAAGATAAACTAAATGTCACACAATCTCAAGTGAGAAGCAGTTTTCTATACCTTATGTTGATAAAGACACTATATGATGGGTGAGCAGTTTGTGGTGTATACAGACCACAAGGGCCACAAATATATATTTACATAGTGTGAATTGAATCTCATAAAGTTATAGTGGATTGAATATATTTAGTCCTTTTTTTAAGCTTATACAACTAGAAATGGAAATGTGATAGTAGATGAAATGATTCAGAAAACATAGGTACTTGTCGTACATGAATCCAATGGTGAATGGAAATTGATGGCCCTCTTTTATAATCTCCATCTAGAGTTTCATGAGAGTCACAAGAATTCTAATCTCTCATCTTTGAAAACTACCTCATCTCTGTTTGTTAGGGTGAAGATTAAGCAACTTTCAGATCCTGAAGGCTTGGTTATCCAAGAGAGTGTTTCTAATAAGGAATCACCTTTTTGTTGGTCTATTTATGGAGACCACATCCATTATATACAAGGGTGTGTCTAGGATACTATAGATATTTGAGATTAACTCATGCATAATTCCCATTCATCTCAATGGGAAGTTCATCTAGGCATATCTAGTATGTATTGAGAAATATGATGCTATTATTGGTGGTCTAGGATGAAATGTCAGATAAAAGGCTTTATAACTAGGTGTTCAACCTTTCAGTAGGTGAATGTAGTGAAGTAGAAAATTTCTATCATGTTACAACAACTTACAGTCTCAGAATGGAAACGGGATGGTTTTTCTATGGATTTTGTAGTCATCCTACCAAGGTCATCTCATGGTTGTGATGCAGTTTGGGTAATTATAGATCAACTGATGAAAGTATCCCACTTACTTCCTATTTCGAATACTTTCTCAATTTATTTTTTGGGAATACTGTATGTATGTGAGATCATATGAAAACATGGGGTAACATTTACTATCATTTTGGATATAGATGATCATTTCACATTGAGTTTTTGGTAGGGGTTATAGAAAGTTATGGGTAAACAGGTTCTTCTGAGCACATCTTTTCATATATAGACTGATAGCCAGTTATAACAGATGATATTGATTTTAGAGGACAGGAACTGATCATGAATCCCTGATTTTATTGATTCATGGGAGAATTAATCCCTCTTGTTGAGTATTCCTAAAATAATATCTTTCACGCAATGATTCATATATCTTCCTATTGGGCCTTATTTGGTAGGCCATTCTATTCACCCCTGGGATGATTAGAGGTAAGAGAGTTAGTTTAACTAGTCCCTAATATCATTCAGGATACTTTATATAAGGTTCAATAAATTATAAAAAATATATCTACTACTCATTCTAGAGAGAAATCTGAAGATGATCGTTATTGACGAACTTTGGAGTTTGATATCAAGGGTCATTTTTTCCTGCAGGTATCGCCCTGTATTGGGAATAAATGGGTACAGATATAAGGTAAGTTATCTTCCTATTATGTAAATAAATTTAATATTTTGGAAATAGTTGGTCTAGTATCGTATCAGTTTATATTACCTATGAGGTACCATCCCATGCATAATGTCTTCAATGTTTCATAGCTTCACTATTCTCATGCTAACATGTCTCGCAATTTGGATCTTAATGAGGTTGAGTTAGATGTTGATGTTTCTTTTGGGTAATTCCCTATATGAATCATCAAATAGAGGAAGAATGCCTTATGAGGCCACTATTTCCCTTTAAAATAGGTCCTTTAGTTTTTGGGAAGAAAGGAAGCTGGGGGGTGGAGGCTAACTACATATCAATTAAACAATGTGTATTTAGAATAGACATCATAAAACTATTTCATGATGTGTAACATCTTAGTTGGTCCCTTTTCACATTATGTACAAGTTTTACCCATGGGAAGGACCAGAAACGTTACAGGATGTGTAAATAACATACACACTCTGTAAATTCCGGAGTATATTTTTTAAAAAATGGAGGTAGATGCCTTATTTTCTATACAGTCTCCTCCCTCACTCTTTTCCTAATGCACAAAATATACCATCTATAGTAATTCCTCTTCAATCCTAAAGCTAGTATTTGTTCCCATTTTATCATCTAGCCTCCAATTCTAGATCTACCCATCACATTGGAAGCATGCTACTAAGTGTTTCAGTCCTTCAGATCAGTTCATTATTTTTCTTCCATTGGATTATTCTATTTTCATGCAGTGTTATATGGCATATTTTAGTGTAATTTATCTGTTATTCATATTTATTCTTATCCAAGAAAAACTAAGGTTTGATAAAGGATGAGTATAGTACTACATGTCGATGGTAGGTGGTCTATGATTCATCCCTCAAGTCTCATAGTTTAATAAATTGTCATCATTTTTCACATGCATATTTCATCACACATTTCCTTTTTAATTCATATTCCATGAATGAAATCACTATGATCATATTCTAGAGGATCTTCTATATGTTTTCTTCATCTTTTCATGTTATGACCTCAACGATGACCCCCAAAAGTAGGGTGTCGCCATAATTATTCCATGGTGACACATGTGAGTCTATTTGTGCCATTTTTTGAGTGTTCAATGGATTTACCTTGATGAATATAGATTTTTTAATTGAATGAATGGTTTTTTAATGGATATTACATGTATAATATCTCTTGTCACTTCTTAGGTATGTGTTTTAATATAATAAATGAATTTCAACTATAAATGGAAAGTGTAATATGTGTATCACTTGGCATAATTGAATGTGATTGAATGAATTGGTTTCATTTATGTATGACACTTTTCCAAGATAAATGGAAGGTTAACAAGTGAACCTAATTAATGATTAAGTGGTTAATGTGGTAAATATTTTCATTTTCATTTTCCTTTGTCACTGAGTATGAAACGTAATGCAAGGTTCTGGTTGAGTATCAAAATCTATGTGTATTACATGGCCTAATCAAATAATGAAATAATTATAAATTATCAATTAAATATGGACCTTTTCTTTTTTATAGGTGTGTTTAGACTTGTTCCAGCCTTGGATTCTCAAGGGAATTCCTTGATCTCTCAGAGGGTGTCATTCTAATTCAATGAGCCGATTTCCATGGGAGATACCCACATTGGAACATCAACATTGTAAACTAGTTAATTTATGGAATGACATCATAGGATCCTTAAAATATCTTCTAAATATTAGGATTCCATGGATATACCCCTTGGATCCAACATTATGTCTTCGTACACATTGAGCTATGGATACACCACATTGTGGATAGTCATGCTCATCCCATTTTACATTGGAAGAGATCCTTGGATTGGGTAAGAACTATTTATAGTGGAATTCCTTGGGTGATGCCCCTTGGATTACACTCAAACCCCTTATATCCCAAATGCATGTTATCACTAAGTTGGATCAACCCTTGCATTGATGAATTCTTTGGTTATTACCTTGGATCCTCTTTTATTATTATCATAATCAAGGATACCTTGGTTATTACCTTGGATCCTCTATTATTATCATCATTATAAAGGATGTCTTGGTTATTACTTTGGATCCTCTTTACTATTATCATTATTATAAGTTGCATTGTTATACCATGGATCCTTTATTATTGGTTATTATGATATTTTCAGTGTTGTTATACCTCATGTGACATATCTATATAAATTGAACTAAAATTAATTAATTAAATGATTCTATGTTTAGAAACTTTACCAGGTGGGGCTAAAGTAGGTATCTATTATCATTATAGTGTTTCTTTATTTTCATATATACCAACACACTTTTTTCAGTTAATTTTTATATTCTGGAGGGTATAGAATCTATTGGCGGTGGCCTACTGAGATTTATCACACACCATATCTGATCCACCGATGGTAATGGTGAATATTACATGTTTGAAGGTGTTGACAAGGGGAAGCATCCTACTTTGGACATCTGATCTTGATTACTTCCATATGGATGAGCCTTGGTATCAGATGACTGAGCCAGCGCTTGTGATGGTGGATAGTTTTTTGATTCTTTTTTATTATTTTGTATATCATGTATTGCATGCTACCATGTACATCTTTATTCTAGTTTTTTTATACATGGGATTAATTATTATTAGGTTTTGTAATTAATTTAGTTTATAGCATTGAGTATTATTATATTTTACCTTAGTTGTCATTCATTGCTACACTACTTATGATATGGTGGGTTACTGGTCTAATTTCTTTAGTGTTTATTTTATTGTGCCATTTTTTTACATATGATTCCACTATTAACCTATTATTATATATCCATTATGCTCCACTTTGACATGAGTTCATAGTCTCCCCACAGATTCACCCTAGTCCCTCATTGATATTCTAAAGCTTCTGGCATATGGGGGTGTGTGTTTGAGTCATTGTGTCCAACCAAGATTATGGAACCTCTATGTGGCACCCGGGTTCAAGATGTCCCAACCCTTACATTAGTGAACTTACTTGAATAATTCCCAACTATCCAATATATTTGAAATTAAACTATTAGTGATTCCTTAGAATGAAATGTATTTTCCATCATTGTCTAAAATAGACACTTCATTTTTTCATAGATGCTAGCTTCTTTATTCGCCCCCTTTCTACCTTGAAAACATCTTCTTGTTTATTTAAGATATTTCTTTTGGTACATGTTCCAACATTCTTGACTCATTGGAAATTGAATATTTTTTCTTTATCAACATTTTCACCACAAAATTCCATGAGATTCCATCCTTATTTTATATTATGTGTTTGGAAATTAAACTATTTCCTAGTTTTTAATTTTAATACACAATAACTGGTTTGGAATAATCAAAATATTTCACACATCATCTCCCATTTGGTTAAGCATCTTGTTATGTAAATCATCTCATTGCCCATCACATTGGTTTTTAGCATGATTCCTCATATATCCCTCCATTAAATAAACAAATTAAAATTAATAAACAGAATAATTAACATAATAAATATATAAAATGGAATTAATAAACTTAGAAGTAAATACTTATAAATGAAAGGTATATCTGATCTCTTCGTCATTCACTATTTTTTTAACCCTTACACCACTATGTTAGACTAGTTTTGTATTGAAAGATCCACATATAAATCAAATTTTAATTCATGTTTGATTCAATAATTTTGTTTTGATAATTTTTAAAAAGGGTCATTTCACTTGTTTGGGTGATTTTTGTGTAGGTGGAGGGGATTTAGTGGACCCAAGATGAAGTTAATGAAAAATGAGCCATATTATGCATGATCCCAACACATTAATTGAATCAAATGAACACTAAAACTAAAAAGTGTATCAAATAGAGTTTATTTTTTGTGTGATAGTCCAAAATTCAGTGGGATAAACCTTTTATTAAGACACTCAAGTATAATTCTTCCATCAAAGGGCCCAACTAAGTTGATCTGTGTAGGGAACAGAATATACACTATTGCAAAAGTTTGCTTCTATATTTCAAATATATCTTGATATTTATGCCTTGAAATGATTCCCAATTGTAGTTTAATATATTAAATAGGTGAAGAAATACGTTTTTGGTTTTTTTTAAATAAATATATGGATTTATAGACATGAAAAACAATGGTCTATGTGGTTTTATGAAATCTGGGAGCCCAAAACCCCCTTCTACTTTTCCTATAAATTAGCACCTTGGGAACCACATTTGCATGTTTTATTGAGAGAGTTATTTTATATAAATTTTTTTTCCCATAGGATTAATTTAATCCACTTGGAGTTTTTATAAATCCTTATCCTTACAAGGGGATCGAATATGATGAAGGAGATCCACCTAAGATTCCTCCCCCTCTCTATGTTGGCCTAAACAGCGAGCATTTATTGTGAGGGAGATACACACATGATAAGAGAGTTAAAGTAATTATATTAGATAGTTTATTGGAGTAATTTGGGTTTCAAAACAATTAATTCCATGTATGTCACATTATTTCATATTTGGATTCTTGTTTTGATACTTTTGATTGATATACTCTCAATTTCTAACCGATCAATGTGGGGGTTTGAGTGTGTGACTTATGTTGTTCTGATGGGAAAACACAATAATACTTATATTAACTAATTTTTTTATATTTCAATATGATTTTGAATATAATAATCCTTTCATAATTTCTTTACCATGTAATATGTCAAGGTTTGGTTCTGGAATCATTCATATAAAATCATAGGAATTAATAGGGATTCCAATTAATTTCAAAAAATAATTACTCCAAACTGTAATGAATATATAATAAAAATGAGATTGAAATGTTTGTATTGAAATAAAAACAACCCCTTTATCTCATATTTTTCAAAATCCACTTGGTTTTCCAAATATTAATCTCTTTAAATTAAGTTATTTTCTTAAAACTGTTTTGAAAACCACCCCCTCTTTTAATCCTATTATTAATAATTCACACCATAAATAACCAATTCCCCTTGATAGATGTCCTAGAATCTACCCTAGACTACAAAATTATCATAAAATCATAATGATTTTGATGTGTCTATACAATAGATTAAATATCACAACATATTATAGGTTCATAAGAGAATACAATTCATCTACAATAAGGGTGAATTTTTTTTATAAAATAAAAATAATAATTTTTAAAACCAATTTATATAGATTAATCGAATAAAAAATTCATCTGCTTTTTATAGTTAATGTATCAGACTGAGATATTGTATGATTATCAGAGTTGAGAAAATTTTATAACAATAAAAACATTTCTATAAAACTTTATAATGGAATAATAGAACTTCTAAGACATAACTTTTATGAAAAATAATAAAATATGTAATAAAAAACTACCTATATTTTATAAATATTATCAATGATTTATCCCTTATCATTAAAAAAGTCTATAATAAAAACATTAGGTATAAAATGTTTTATCCAAATTATAAATGTATTTATTCATTACAAAAGTAATCCCTTGATAAAAATATTGAACACATCTCGGTCTACATACCCTCAAAATCCCTTGATCAACAATATTGGACACCACTATATCTTCTTATCCTTGGAACCGTTGGTTAGAATTATTAGAGACACCTATGTCTTCCAATTCATGGAATCCCTTTATAATTAAAATTAGACATAAAATTACAAATAAAAAATGTTCTTATAATATTTACTAATAATCTTCTCATAGATACCTTAAGAAAGACTCTCAAGATGTTAAAATAAATTTTTGTCAAGGTAACAAGATGCTATAAACTCTTTAATACAACACTTGATAGTTAGTGATGAAAAATATTATAATAGAATCCTCCAACTCTAAAATTTCCCATATTTATATGTAATGTCTCATCATTCATATCTGAAAATCTCATAGGTGGGTGAAAAGGTCTCGAACAAAATTATTATTTACTAGAATGGATTCTTCCTATAATGTTTGTATGATGCTCATTAGTTTTCTAAACTATTATAGTTTATTAATATTCTATTTGATGGAATAAAAAATTTATGTCTGCTAACTATAATTTATTTTTTCAACATATTTAATGAATTTCAATCTATAGATCATGTCTAAATATGTTCTATTATCTTCATCTAATTCCATTGATATAAAATTATATATTGAACACCCATTATACATTAACTTATGAACTTCTATAAATATTATTCCAATGAAATATTCCGAATCTCTTCATATGTAAAAATTACATGTCCATCTGATATAGAATGTTTTATCTGATTATAAAAGTCTCAACATCTTCTAAAATAATATTTTGGAAAGAAAACTTATTTCATAAGAATTGTAAATCTAGTCAAATATTTTTTTTAAGAAATTGTGTTGTTATTTTCAAAATAAATGTTAGAAAGTGTTGAAATTGAAAGATTCAACTCAAAAATATCCCACATTTTGAAGATCAAAAAATTCAAATATCAAAAATATATAATGAAATAATTTTTCAAAAATATACTCGACTTTAATAACACATTTACATTCTATATATTTCATACAATTTTTTAATTTCTCCCACTTTATTCATATTCCCGGGTTTCTTTGTTCCCCCTCTCCGTTTAACAAATTTTTCATAATTTTTTTAGTAATAAAGGTTTTCTTTACTTTTTTCAAGTTAGATCCTTTTCTCCCTCCTTTTTATTTTCAAAAAAAAATAGGAGGTATGATATGTTCGTAAAATATATATATGAAAAAATTCTATATAAAATTAATATTCCCCTAAAAAATAAAAAATAATATTTCTTATAATTATCATTGGAGAGAGAATTCATTCAAAGATATATATGGAGAAGCATACCTTCTAAGAATTCATAAAATATTTCTTAATTATTAAAAATGATTGGAATAGTTAAGAGAAAAATTAATTATTTCTTTGAAATATTCTTTACAAACACATTCATATTTTTTAAATCCTCTTGAAATTTCTTTGACTCGGTAAAAACTAATTTCATTTTTTCTAACTCAACTTCAAAAACATGAAGATTTATATTTCCTTTATTTAACGTCAATATGACTTCTTCTTATAACTGAATCGTACTATTCTCAATCTTCAGCTATGAAGCTTCTTCTTCTAGAGTTAGAATTATCTTTTTCCATACAAAAATTTCATCATAGATTAAAGAAAGATGTTTAAGATTATCAATGCACCATTTATATTCATTTTCTTCTAAATAAATATCTCTTACAGTCTTTATAATTGATAAGGTTGATTATGTTATCACTTTAATTTGGTCATCATAAAAATTAATGTCATATTTGATGTGTTTTATCCATCTAATAGATTTCTTCAATATTCTTATTTCTTGTTTTGATTTCCCATTAAAATATTTAAAATTAGCATCATTTTGAAAAATAGTTTAGAAAGTTATTTCAAATCATTTTAATTCACAAAAGTATCTATTATTCCTTGAATATATTTACCAAAATATTCATTACTAAGAAAGTAGTGAAGTGAATATTCCAGATTCTTTATCACTTCACTGAAATAATTAATCCTCATTTCTAACCAATCATTAGAAAAAACTGGGAATATAATGAGTATAATATTATAATACATCATCAATGGTTAGAGTTGGAGTTATTTATATTTTAGATAAAACATTATTTTATATTTATGTTATTTAGAAACATCCATAAAATCAACGTTTTCAACAGACTCAAGTTTTTTATAAAACATGGTTTGATAATATTGATATTATTATTTATGCAATATTTCTTCTTGGTCTGATGCATCATAATCAATATCTTTTTTGATTGATTAGATATGTTAGTTAAAGAATCCATTATACTATATTGAACTTCAAAATGTTCGATAAATAATTATCTTGTTCTTTTTCACTTCTTGAATTTCCTTTTCATAATTTCTTTTGAATTTCTATAAAATATTCTTTATTATATTTTCATTGATATTTTTCGAAAAAAAATATTTTCACTTGTCTGTCACAATAGAAATAGGAACTTGTGAAGATGTAATTTTTTATCCTTCTAATGGAATATATTGATGCACTTATGGTTGAACAATGGATAAAAGAGAAATACACAAAGTTATTTCTTAATTTTTTAGTTCATTAATTTCATCAGATTATTCTATGTATTATAAAATACTTTTCAAACGATTTTCCTATTTATACCACTATTTTTACCTTTTCATTTTCCCTTCTTCTCAAATAAATTTATAAGTATATTCTTTCAAATCCAAGGTATCAAACTTATCTAATCCAAAACATGGATATTCAGGATTATTTGGTTCTCTATGATTTATTAGATCTGTGAAAGCATCATCTAAAATAGTTTTATCATTTTTATTTAGATGAGGTGGAGAACATATAGTTGATGACCTCTTATTTTTAACTCATTCTTTTATCTTTTATTTTTATACTTTGTAAATGGTTTTATCTGATATGATAATGAAATATATCAACAAAGGAATAAAAAAACTCTCATTTTTTATATTTTATCCTCACTAATAAAAGTCATATTCTCTATCAATGGAGCTTCCTTATTTTTTATATTCTGAACATTCTTGAAATTAACCAACATTATATTAATGAAACTTATAATATCCATAATTTAAAACATTATGTTTTTTTCTTATTAGCTACAATATATTTAATAAAAACATTACTAGGTTAAACATTCTCACATTGTAAATAAAATCCAAAAAAATTTCACATTTAAAATATCTCTATCTACCTTTAACAAAATAAGAAATTTTTTCATCCATATTTCAATTATCCTTGCATTCGATAACTGATGATATACTTTTACACTTTGTCTTAGGATGTAAAAAAGTTTCATCTTTTAACTTTTCAGAACATTCTTACCTTTATAAAATCTTGTGGATAACATGGTTAGCTTATCTTTTCAAGGTTACTCCTGTAAAATACAGAGTTATTTAATCTTGAGTTTATAACACTCTTTAAAAAAAATAGTGTTATTAATTTCATCAATTCTTCATCACTGAAATCCACTAAAGAATAAAATTCATTTACTCTCTTTGGGAAATGAAGATCCAAATATTTCTTTTTTACACAAAGAACTTCCCATATATGAAATATAATAAAATTATTTAGAATATAATCATACTTATAAAGCCATTTTCATTCAATCAGACTTTAATTTATCAATTATCAATAATAAAAATACTTATAGGAACTAATTTTTAAAATGGAATGAAGAATTTTATTAGAAAAACATCAAACAAATAGGTAGAAGAAAAATAGGGTGGAAAGAGTCGATGGAAGGAAGAACCAGTTAATAGAAGGTCAGTGACCTAGACTCCTTTATATATGTGTTAGGAGAGAGACACTTCAACTTTTACAGATCTTAAAACTCCAAAAGAACACATTTCTAATTTGATGGTTATGATGTTTCTCAAAAGAAAAAAAGACCAAACTATTTAAAAAATATTAGAAATAATGTTTCTCCTAATGAAATATTTTATTAATTTAAAAAATTGGAAAGTTATAAAAAATATAAATATAATATGAAAATTGAATGTAATATGTGGTTATTTAAAAATTAGCTATAAAAGAAAAGGTTGTAAAAAAATTATAAGTTATGTTATTATTATTTATAGGATATGTTTTATTATATCTACATCCTTATCTCAGGACTTATGTGATGAGTTTTTATATAAATATAGGGAACTTGTGTTATTACAAATAAATAGAGTTCTAAAAAAATCTATCTAAAATCAGTTATTGTGTATTGCATCCACAACACATGAGCACAATAAATTCTAGATACTACATATTATTATTTATTAATAGAAAGTGATACTGAATATTGTTTCTTAAATGACCAAGAAAAAATCTTATCTTAATAAAGGACATGTTCAAGATGTACTTTTTCTATTCATTTTACATATATAAAAATCAGTATCTAGTATATTTTTAAATCAAAATAATTTTTGAAAGAATAAAATAATTCATGATCCATAATTACTTTAAGATAAAAAAATATTCATTATAAATCATTAAATAAGTTTTTATATTGGATTTTATTCATATATTTTAGATAAGTATATAGAAAATATTATGTTTGTCCATTATAGTAAACTACCAATCATTCCCCTAAAAAAGAATAAGTCAAATTGTTTCCAAAATTTATCGATTTTTAAATTATTTGTGGTTCTGGTTGGAGTATTAATACTTTTAGTTTTTTCAAGTCCAATAATTTTAAGATGGTATTTTATATAATTTTTTTGAGAAATAATGGTACCTTATGGTTTTTGAGAAATATTAATGCTAAGTAAAAAAAAGACATTTCTCCTATCATACTCATTTAAAACACATATTTAATGAGATTCACAGAGGAATAAGTAAAGATTTTTTGTATTGAACCATATATAATTTCATTGATATAAATATGGAAAGTGATGATATTTTGAAAAATATTTTTATTGAATGTTCTGGATTCACAGTTCGCTTAAAAAAATGTTTTGTAATAATATCAAGTAAACCTACAATACCATTCTCTAGGAGATTTTTTAAGTCCATAAACTACCTTAGTAATTATAAAACATGATTTAGATAAAAAAATTCAAAAATAAGTGGGTTTTCTATAGAAATGTACTCTAGTGTATATAAATTAATAAATCATACTTCACAACAATTTAAAAAAGAGTGAGATTTCGAAATGATGTATATGCTAAAAGAATATGTCTAGAATCAAGTTTTGATTCTGAAGAATAAGTTTCTTTATATTCTATACCTTATTGTTAATTATTACCATGTTTATGAAGTTTATATTTATTATAACTATAACTCTCATTTCATGATATTTGTTCTGAAAATCCCATCTTACACCAATTATAGAAATATATTTAGGACGTTCAAAAAAATTCCAAACATGATTAATATGAATATAATTGAGTATATTATGAATTCATTTTACCCAATATTCATCACTTAAATCATCAGCAGGATCCTTAGGTTCAAATTTTAATATAAAATCATAATTTTCACATTTTTTCCATAAGTGAATAATAGTTTCAACTGGTTGATCTATATTTCTAAGGATATTATCCCTAGACTAATTACTAAGGATTTTTATTTATTTATTAGGTTTTTTAAAGGCTATTATCCAACAAGTGGATGAATTTATTATTTAGTTAAAATATCAAAAACAATTTCTTTAGTTGTTGTCCCATAAGAATGATTTTCCAACATGGGTTGAAAATCAGTTTTTTTTGAGAAAAAACATATGATGATGTGGTTTCATTTTGGTTGAAAACATAATGATTAGTATCATGAAATTCATAATGAAAGGCTTCTTAAATAGTGATTTTATTTTTATTAAAGGCAATATAAGAATTACTTGTAGAATAATAACTTAGAAAAATTACTTTATTATGTTTTAGGGATAATTTATGTAAATTATCTTTAGTGTTTAAAATGAATACTTTGAAACCAAAAAAATTAAAGTAATAAATTTTAGGTTTTCTTCATATCCATAACACATAAGTATTTTTATTAAAAAATGGTCTAAGTAAAATATGATTTATAGTATAGAATGAAGTACTAACTGATTAATCATATAAATATTTGTAAATTGAGTAATCTCTTAACATGGTTCTAGTAATCTCCTAAATAACTCTATTTGTTATTTTAACTAAACAATTTTGATGAGGTTTTCTAGGAGTTGAGATGTTGTGTATTATACTTTTTTTACTGAAAAAAGTTTCAAACTCAAAATTTAAAAATATCCCACCATAATCACTATGAGTAGTTATAAAAGGTATATTTTCACATTTTTAATTCGGGATAAAATAATTTAAAAATAAAAAAAAAGGATTTTGACTTTTTCACTATAAAATAGTCTCATGTGTATCTAGGGTAGTCGTCAATTAAGACATATACATTTTTTCAACAAATACTTCTTGTTTGTATGAGAAACAAAAATCTATGTACACTAACTATAAAGCATTAGACGTTTAAAAATCACTAATATGTTTAAAATTCAACTTATGTTTCCTTCCAAATTGACAAGGATCATAAACTTTAGATAAATTAAATCTAAACAAATGTATGTATCAAACTAGTTATTTCATAGAGAGTTTTGATAAATTAATTTTATTACAATGTCCTAACATTCTATTACAAAACCATGATTGACCCTCCATTTCACTAAGGCCAGGTAGATATTGGTTCCTAAGGTCTTATATGTTAAGTGTGTAAACTTTCTCCTACCTGCCAACATAAAGTATGAACTTACCTTTATAACATTGAATAATATATATTTTTTATTCCAGAAGTACACAAGGTTTCATTTATCACATAATTGGATTAAGATTATATGTTCTTTCTTAATTCCAAAAATAAGAAAAATATTTGAAATTAAAGGTTTTACAAGAAGAAAAATTTAACTTATCCCATAAATTTATCTATGATTATTATCACCAAAATTGACTTTTCCACCTTTCAACTTTATAATATTCTCATAGAGATTATTTTTTTTAGTTATAGTTTAGGATGAACCACAATACATATATCGTATTTTGTTCTATTGGTACTAAGACTATTTTACTAAGAAAAGAAAAAGTTATATTTTCTATTCCAAAAAATTTTTAGGTCAAGAATGGTTAGAAATAGAAATTCAGGAATCCACAACATTATAACTTTTATATGATGTACAATTATTAATTAATTTTAAAATAATTATTTATAAAATACATTATATTTTACTTTATCTAAAGGAAATTTATTTTTTAAATGTTTAAAAATTTGACATTTAGTAAAAAAAAATTGCACTTTTTGGAATAAAATAACCATTGTTGAAATGGGGTTTTTGATTTTTAAAACTAATCATATAAATTAATTAATGACATCTAATTTTCCACTATATATTATAAAAATTTTGATTTTGAGAAGTAAATTATGATTGTAATTTCTTGAAACTCAAGATTTGAGAATTTAGTTTTACAAAAAAATCATTATTCTCTTTAGTATAATTAGGAATATATATTATCTCATCCGTTAGTAATATTAGTTACATCTAGGGAATGTTTTAAAATATTATAATTTTTTCTGATATTTCCAATAATATTCATATTTTTTTGATACTTTATAATTATATTTTTTCAATAGTTTAGAAAAATAGAAAATTTTTTAAATCTATGTTTCAAATTATCTTCATTCGATAAACTATATTTTTCTTCTTCAAGGGAAGTAGAATCATTATTATCCGTATAATTGGGATAATTTCCATCTAAAGGTATGTTTCTAATACATTTAACTAATAACGTTTTAATGAATCATTATTTATTATTTATAATCCCACCATAATATCCAAAAACCTTATAGCTAATATAATTATACTCAGAATAATTTTCTAAAGAACCATCTCCACCACTAGCACTCTAGGTGTCTATAATATTAAATATTGTATTTCATTTATTCTTGTAGAAACCTCTAGAACTAAATTATTTCTTTCCCTTCTACTTAAGTCTTCAAAAATCTAGTTTTAAATGATCCAGTTTCTTTTACTCATAGTAAAGCATTTCAGAATATTCTTTCAAATCGCATCCTTTGTTAGATTTATTATTTTATTTTTAAAGAAATCCTTCTCACCATCTTTTTATTTGTCGTCTTAGAAAGATTTTCTAGTTCATTTTCAATTTTTATGAACTATTTTTTTATCATTAACTTTCTTCTTCATCAAATATTTGTTAACATTATCTCCTGATCTATCTTTCTTAATAGCATTTTAAATATAAGTAAAATCTAGTCCATTTTTATTTTTCCCATTTTAGAATCTCATTTTATCCTACAATCAGACTTTATGAGTGTTCAAATAATATCATATATTCTCCACATTGTTATTTTATTAGAATCATCAAGTGTGGTTCTCTTGGATTTAAACTCATTTCCCATAATATCTACGATATTCTCAACCAAATGATCATTAGTTAAATATTTATCACCTAATGACTGAAAAATATTTAAAATTTTCATTAAACATTGATGTATCTTCGAAATAGATTCTCTAGGTAGTAAATCAAAATCTTGGTAGTTAGCTCTTAACATAGTTCTTATGGTTTTGATAACATTTGATGTCACTAATTGAGTGACGTTATGTTCTCTCTAAATATAATTAACAGCTTTATAAGGCAAAATCTAGCTATATATATTTCTTTTCATAGAGAAGAATTTTTTTTATGACATGATACTTCAGTTGATTATCATTATTCTAATCTATAGAAAATATAGTATTTTACATATCTACAATCTTATAGTTTCCAATCACCATGACACAAATTTCTACTCTAGTATTTATAAAATATTTATTCATTCTCATTTAAAATACTCATAATCAGCACCCTCAATAATTGTTGTCCTTCTTGGATTTGGATTCTCTATAGTTCCAACATTTAAACCTTTTATCTTTATAAATAGTAAAAAAAATAATCTTTCTAAAAATAAAAGTTAGTGTAAATAATTTATAACCATTAGAAAAAATAATATAAAATGTATCAGTTTATAAAAATTATAAAATTCCAAAAGTTGTAAAATAAAATCATTTTCCAAATTTTTTATTTCAAGTGTATATAATTTAATACATTTTAACAATAATAGGGGGGTGAAGTGTAGTTTATAAAATAAAAAATTAATTTTATAACATAATTAGGTAGATTAATCTAAAAGGACCTTCATTTAAATCTTAGAGTTAATATATTTGAGAGAATGATCGTATGATTGGCATATTTTAGATAAGTTTATAAAAATATAATTTTTTTTCCTAAAACTGCACACTAGAATAAAGAAACTTGTAAAATAATTTTATTTTAAATGTAATAAAATGAGTAAGAAAAACTTGAAGAAGTTTTATAACAATGATCCATGCTTTATTTTTTATCACTATGGAAGTCTATAACCAATACTTTAGGTATCCACAGTTTTAACAAAACTATAATGTTCTATATTCTTTAAGTAATGAATCCCTAGATACAAAAATTAGACATAGATATGTCTTCTTGTCCATAAAATCCATCAATAAGAAATATCAGACATATCTATATATTCTTATCCCTATAATCCCTTGATCAAAAAGATAGGACACACCTCTATCTTATTATCCCCATAATCCCCCAATCAGTAAGATCATATAGACAATTACAAATCACAGAAGTTCTTAATATATATACAAATAATTTTTTCATGGATGCATTAAAAATAAGACTCTAAAAAGGTTAAAGTAAATTTCTCTCAATGTGACAATATGTTTCAAACTCTTTAGAAACTTTTTATATTTATGGATTTAAAATCGGGAAAAAAATTTACCCCACCATAAACACAACTTCTATTTATAGAAAATTCCCAATGGTCATATCCTCATATCTCGAAGGTGGTTGTAATGGCCTTGGAAAAATATCCTCTTTACTTGAAAGGATTCAGATGAGTATGTTCATTTGATACTCATAAGTTTTTATATTATTATAGTGTATTAAATTTACATCTAGTGGAATAAAAATTTTACACCTGATAAAATAGAATTACTTCTTCTAATATATTTAATGAATGTTCTTCTAAATATCATGTCTAACTCTATCCGATGAACTTTATATAATAGTCTCAATGAAATTATTCCTTGTGGACTTAATAAAATATTAACTTCTAGAACTCTATAAATAATTTTTAGATAAATATATAATCATTCATCTAATGTATAATGTATATAACCTTAAGATTTATATTTTTCCATCAGATTATTAAATTTTTCTATGTATGGTAAAATAAACAGTCTACAAAAACATAATTAAATCTTGGGAAGTGTAAAGTTAGTAAAATAATATTATTAATAAAGTGTGTCATAATTTTGAAGATAGTTTTTAGAATTTATTGAAAGTAAAAAAATTTACTCAACACTTCTAAGTATCTAGTTTCCAATCTATGTTCTCCA
Source organism: Viscum album (assembly GCA_963277665.1). Taxonomy (NCBI): domain Eukaryota; kingdom Viridiplantae; phylum Streptophyta; class Magnoliopsida; order Santalales; family Viscaceae; genus Viscum; species Viscum album. Next base: position 790,574,955 of record OY728123.1, on the reverse strand, counting down.
TGGTAATTTTTCTAATATTTTTTCTAACCTATCAAACCATTTAAGTCCATTATAATGGTTTGAAATGATCTTATAGACTTAACAAAGAATATCCCCTAAGAGTATCAAAAAAAGGTTTAAAACATGGCCTCTATGTCATGAACTAGGTACAAGTAAATTTAATACCCAACTAGACCTTCTAAGGTCTTTTCCTTTAGGTATATCTATGAAAGAGACACATCCACTTGCCGAATCCAAACAGTGATTTCATTACATGCAAACTACTCGCTTTATATGTTAACACAATTTTAGTATGTTTTATTATAAATAGGCTTATCCTTATGGTGTAACACATTGATATTTTATAATAACACTATATTTGATAGCATATAAAACACACAACACCAAGATTAAAAAAACCACATAATATTAATATTTAAAAATGAATGTCCTTACTTAGCCATTGAATTGGAGGGTATGAATTTGATTGACCACATTATGATATATATATATATATGACCAAATTAATGTAAATTTTATGATTAATTCTTTGGAAATAAGAATTAAATTATTAATAAAGTCATTTTATAATTCAAATTTTGTTTTCTAAAAAATAGTTCTTATTGTTTTAGGTGAATAATATTAAAATAATTTTTGTTAATTTTAAAAATTTTATTCTATAAAAATAATACTATTTTTTAAATAATAATAATAAATTTATATTATGTTCAATTTTTATGATTTTTCTAAAAAGACTTATTTTCTAGTGAATAGTTAAAAATACAGATTTTTATTGAAACTGAATTTTTGTTTCAACAATTTACAGAGATTTATTTTATTTTAAAATGGTTTAAAAAAAAATTAATTATGTTATGTTATTAATAATACATCTAAGTTCATTTAAATCAATTTTATGGTTTAATTTGGTATAAAAATATTTTTTTACTTAAAAATCATTTTTTATGAAAAAAAACTATTTTTTATAGAGATTTATGTTTATTTATTAAATTAATTTTTTAAAATTATATAACCTGAAAAATGAAAAATGGATTTCAAATTTTTAATAAGGAGTTTCAAATTTGGTAATTATTACCCTTTTATTTTTTTCATTATGATTAGTAACTATGCTAAATTTTTATCACCATAGTAAAAGTAAAATTGGTAAAATAGGATTAAAACTAGATGATAAGGTATCAAAATCAACCCAAAACATTCTTTAATTGTATTTTATGGGTTTATTTAATTAATTTATATATATATAGAATATATGGACCCATGGTTCCTTTTTTATTTTATTATAACCTTTATATTAATTTAAGGAAAGAATGTATACAAAATGGGCTTTGGGCCAACAAAATGGGCCTATGGGTCATGTAATGGGCTAAATACCCACTCGGCCTTCGGGCTATGTAAAGAGTCTCCCTCTACCCAGTTAAAGAGGTCTTTTCTTTTCTTTAATAATAAAATGAGGCTTCGGTCCCAACCTTTTAAAAAAAAAATTTATAGAAAAAAATAACATATTAAAGAGGTTTTAAATGTTAATATTAAAATTACATTTTTCTTCATGTTGTTTTCAATGTTATGTTTTGTGAATCATTGGTAAAATAATGTTAATAATATTTTATTATAAAAGTTTTCTATTAAATAATTATAAAGTCACAAAAATATTGATGTTGGACAATAAAGATTATTAATGGTTCAAAATGAAATACCATGTTCATTTATGTGTAAATTTTTACCTATAAGTAAAATTATGACCCATTAATATTAAAAATTCATTACTGCTATTAAGATTAAATTTAGTTAACCAAAGGATTAAATCAAAAGATATATTATAAAATGATACCAAATATTGTAACAATTTAGTTGGATTATTATATTTTGACCTTATAATCTTTTTATTCAAATATCCATCCATTTGGAATCATTTTTATTGAGAATGACTTGGTTATATTTATATCTTTTTTAGTAATTCCAAGTGTGCCATTTCACTTTCTTATAAAAGGAAACTCATTATCTAATTTATTTACACAACTTTGAGCCATGTAGATCAACCAAAACATAAAACAATCTGTCCCCATATTATTTCTTCATATTTTAGTGGTTCTAGTCTTTCCAAAAGGCCAACCCTATGGTCCTTAATAGTATATCAAAATGATTTATTTCAAATAAGAGGTAATCACCTTAACTGATAACATTATTTTTCATTTATTATTTTACATACTATAAATATATGTTATTTGTCATAATATATTAAATTTATTATCCAAAATATACTTAAATTTTATTATTATTATGAAACAACCATTATCCTCCCTCTTTTCCTTCAAATCGGAAGTAAAAGTATCGCTCTTGCGTACGCGTGGACTATCCAATCCATGTAGTGATAAAATTCATTTTAAATTAATATATTTAATTTAAGGTTATTATGATGGGTTTAATTTTTATATATAATAATAATTAAATAATTATTCTTTTATACTTATAATATCATATCTACTTTATTAACTTCTTATACATTGAAAAACAATAACATCGAGTGATGTGATTTTCATTTCAATGCCTCTTTACATTGATGATAATAAAAATTAATTTAATAAATATATATGATATGATAATTATGATATAGTTGTAAATTAGTATTTAAATTTCTTTCAATTAATTTTTCTTAAAATTAAAATAGTGTCCATGCGTTCATACGACCATTGGTCTTCATGAACGATGTAATTCATTTTTCTATCTCTACCTTTTAGGGATGATTATAAATATATAAATATATTGATAAATATATAGATAGATATATAAAATGAATATATATGATATTTATATCATTATTAAAATTATTTAGATGATGTAACCATGATTAATGAACAAGGATCAAAACTACTGAACAAAAACATACATGAAAACGTAGCAGTTATCACCCTGAATGGTAATTTTAATAAAGAACCATAACAAACGGGTGATAAAAGGTTATAATTACATAATATGTGGTGTTATATATATATTATTATGGTTCAATAATATATTTATAAGGAATATATATTTATTATACATGAGGTTAAAACATATACAAAATAATTCAGACTAAGGGTAAGGGTTTATTTCACAATCTCATCATTATTCAAGATTGTTTGTGTTTATGTTTCCATTGGGGGAATTAGTTCAGATTTCTAGGATATTCCTAATATATTTTTTATGATGTGACTATTTTTGTAAATTAAATTTTTTCCTTTAATTTTCCTCTCCTTAAGTAATCATTATAATAAAATATTGTTTTTAAGGAAGACCGACTTGGTTTTTCTACTCGATCTGGAATCTTTTACTTTCATGCACTTATTTTCCATAAAATGTTTTAAAGAGTGTTTTTTATTTTATAAAAATATTTATTACATACATTTTACCCATTTTTTAAATTTTAAAAATTTTGTTTTAATTGGAATATTCTTTTCATTTTTCAAACAAGATTCTTTTCACTTTTTACACAAAATGGAAAAGGAATCTTACCCAACATGAATATAATTTCCCATAATCATTACCAGTAATGATTTAAATACCCCTTTATAAATTTCAATGATTCCTTTAAAGAAAAAGTCTTTCCATAATATATGAGTAGTTTTTTATTCTAAATGTATTTTTACAAAGTGAAAACGGTATTTTTTAGTGAATTGACCCAAAAGAGCATGAAGCTAATGAATACTAGCAATTACATTGGCATGATTATGAGGAATCAAATCCTAAAGGGCCATAGTATTTATTAGTATTTTAAAACCAGATAGATACATGAGACTTGTATTACAAATTAATACACTAATTATTGGTTCTTTTTATCTAAATAAATTCAAATATAACAACATTATTTCATCACATATATCACTACATATCTTTCATAGAGATCATCTTAGATTCCTAGGGAAAGGAAAAAAAATAAGTGTTCCCTCAAATGCTTAGTAAGGGAAAGTACAGTATAGTGGAATCAAAAATGAATTAATGAGACTAATAAATATGGAAATTTAATTACTAAACACACATTTTATATAGTCAATAAACTAAATAGGTAAACAATATGGTAAGGTAACAAGTGAAAACACATTCTATTAAAATAACTAGTTATGTAAAAAAAAGTGGAAAGTTAAGAAACTGAATCACATTCCATTTTATTAATGAACTAAATATTAAATTTATCCATATATATTTAGACACAAAATCGAATGGATGAATAAAAAATTAAACTAACTGAAGGTAATGCTTAATAATTAGAAATCGTGTCTAATGCACGTGAAAAACTCTACCGTCAAGATTTGTCCTCTAGATAGTTTAAACCATTCTAATTTTCACAACTAATTTGTCTCATAAGAACCTATCGATGCATCAAGGATCTATATAATTTTTGGGTTACACCCATCATTGCATGTCCAAAGAATTCTTTATATTGAGAAATTGATTTAATTAATAAAAAATATTCCTTATCAAATATTCTTATTGAGTAAAGAATGTAAAATTGTCAATATTTATCCAAATAATAAAATAACTATCATATTAGAAACTTTATTTAAAATAGTAAATAGTTTTGGAAATGGTAATATCCATGATAAATGAAATGTATAATTCAATAGAAATTCAATATTCAAGGAGCACCGCAGATTGAATATTTCAAGCGAACATCAAAAATGAATAAAGGAAGTGAATATAAATTCTATACGTGACAAAATCAACTTAAAACCATCTAGATAAAGGATAATTATGGTATCAATACTTCATATCCCAATTGAATTAAAAATATAGGTTTTTTGTAATTTATGAAATAAAAGAAGAACTTTAAAAAATATATTCCTGAGGAAAATATCATTTTGTTTCTAAAAATATTTTGAAAATAATTTTATTTTAAAATACATTTGAAAAACATTATTATTCCAAATAAAAATTTTAAAAATGCATGGAAAGATTAAATAAAATTATAGCATCTAAATCTGTACATTTCATAAGAGGTAAAAAGAAACACTCTTTTTACAAGGTAAGGGGGATACAAAAATACCTTCTTCGGAAAGTGAAAAGAAGATTCCTTAGAAAACATTGGTAAAGGAAAAAAGGGTAAAAAATTATTTAAAAAATCATTTCAAAAACATTTTTGAAGACATTTTAATAAAACATGGTCTTTAGAAGAAAACAGGTTCTCCAACTAACGAGATGAATAAAGTGAGTTTTTCAACAAAAAATGCTTTATAAAACACTTTCAGTACCAAATAGTGGTTAAATGGTACTAATACTTGAAAATGGTTCTAAATAACCATAGTAGAATAAAATTATTTATCTAAAAATAGTTATTTAATTTTCTCTAATGTAATTACCATTGAAATATCATTAATATTATTTTTGAAGAAAATAATCTTTAAACATTCGAAAGTGTCACATACTACTTTGAAACATTTTATGTTATAATCCTCATGAAGAAATAAAATTAAATGGAAGTTATAATATCATGAGAGTAATATTATGCATGATATATCATGTAAAAGGTCAATATATACACTACATAAAAGAACTAGGTTCATAACAACAAATAAGTCTCAATTGAATGTAAATTGAGACGAAATCCCTTACCTTGAGTCTAATTTTTCTCATGTGTATTTATATTCAGGAATAACAAAATAATGTTAATTATTTATTTTCTTGAAATAATTTTTATTTTTTATCATAACTTTTATTTCAATTATTACAATGTTTTATATATCTACATAAACAATTATTTTTACATCAGTTTTTTTGACAAAATTCGATTTATGTGTCAAAACCCACTTTATTATGTAAACTATGGTAAAATGGGTCATTATATAACATCTATGAAATAATAATAATAACATAATTATCATATTTATACATAAATTATACTTTTAAAATTAATCACTAACTATGGTTATGAAAAATGAATCAATGTTACAATCATAAAGACGGTAGGTCATGTGTACACATGGGTAATGTTCTCATTTATCAATGATCATTATTGAAAGAAGATAAGTAAAATTATATATTTAAAGAATTATAATTAAATAATAAATACAATATTATTTAATCATATAAACTTATATATATAATTCTTATGATGTAAAATAAATCGCATCATTTTGTGGAGGCGGTAGTCCACACATCCACGAACGACATTATCATTTTTTAAGTGCATAAAATGGTAATAAAGAAAATGTTATATTATATTTATAGAGATTTAATTATGTAATGAATATAATATATATTTTTCTCATATTTTTAATTGAAACCAACCATTTTACATTCCAATTTTAGTGTTAAATGATCACATTGCTTTGAAGAAACAGTAGTCCACACTTCCACAAATAACGTTATCGTTTTTGAATAAAGTATAAATTATGATGGTATGTGTTGTTAAAGAATTATTTAAGCTCAAAGACATAATATATATCATATATAACATATATATAAAGGGTTTCCATAATAATTTACTCCATGAAAGGGCTTAAAAGAAAAATGAACAATCATCGTTTCATGAGGTGGTAGTTTTTTGTACACATAAACAGTATGCTCGTAACCCATTAGATGGATGTGTGTGTAAGTTTAGGTAAAAAATTTAGCATAAAAATTACTACTAAATTTAATATACTTTTTTTATTCAATATTTTAATAATAATATTTTATAGAGTGGATAATATAAATGAAACTAAAAATCTTAAGGAAAGATTTTACCTCTTAATCGGGTAACTCCTTTTGGTTTTCAATAAAGGGCTTCCTTGAATTTATTTTTTCCAAATATGAGGATACTAGTATGAGGATAGATATTTTTAGGATATATTATAGAATATCTTGGTCGAGAAAAAGTGTATTTAGAGTTGTGAATAAGGGGGATATGTGGTGGCCTTTTATAATGAGGAAAAGGACTCACCTGGAATTTTTTGAAAACAAGTAATGTGTACACATGTTATTTCCTATATAATAAATACAAAACTAACCAAAATCAATAATGTAATATTAAAGGATACATTACATCTATAAAATGGTTTTTGGACCAGTTTTGTGGTCATGCTTCCATCAAATTAAATGTTTAGTCCCCTTTTAATCTTAATTTTACCTTAATTACTATAATTAATTTTAATAACTTTCACAAATAAATTTGGTAAAAAATTATGTTTATATTTTTAAGATCTAAATATTATCCAAACTAAAAAATTTCAGGTACATTTTTTGAAATTCAATTCACAAAATCAGTCAAATTAAGTTGAATGCTAATCTAGTAGATGGGATGAAATAACGGGTTTTTAAAATAGAAAAATGTTCATAAGATTAGTTATGTTTTTATATTAAATTTAAAAGTTAAATTGATTATAAAGAAATAAATTGAATTAATATATATTTAATTGATCTAATGTGACCTTAAAAAAATTAATATATAATTTAACATTTAAAATTATTTAAATGAAAATGATGTTTTTAACTAAAATGCAGTATTTTTAACTATTCATCAAAAAATAAAGTTTCACAGATTAATACCAAAAATTAAAAATCTTCTAATTTGGACATTATTAATTAAAAAATGAAGTTTATTTTATAAAATTAAATTAATAAATTTTTAAAAATTCATATTTAAAATAGATTCACCATTAAAATGTGGTAAAATTGATTCGTTAGAAAAATACTATTTTAAGCGTAAAACTGGTTATTTTATAGTTTATGCTTACCAAACATATTGTATGAATATAAAAAATATTTTATTCAATATATAATATATAATTTCTTTAATACCATTTAATAATATCATTTAGTTTAATTCATTCGGATAAAACCCCTTTGTGAGTATAAAAATAATAATTTTTTCCTTTATATTCAATTAGTTTGTTTTTTCATTTATAATTAGTTGAAAACCAATAAATTACTATTCTATTTATATACAAAATATATTTTCATAAGTTAGTTAATACCATAAATAAATTATAATTAAACATCTAGTTTATATTCTATTATATTAAATAATAATGTTTTAATTCTAGATTGTTTCTCGGTAAGAATTTTTATTTCATATAATGAAAGTAATCAAAGAAATGTCATTGTTATATATGATGTATGATAACCTAGTGTTTCATGTATTGAAAGCTATAAATTACATATAATTTCATTAAAATTATACATTCTCAAGATATTATATTCCTTTTACACTTGGTGTTACATTACATAGAAGCTATTGAATAAAGTTTACTCTTTTCAAATATTTATGGTTTTACATTGTCTCCGCCTTAATTAAATTACATACTTGAAATTTAATATAAATATTGGTAATAGATTATTTAAATTTTACAAAATTTAAATACCTCATCATGAGAAGGGTTTATAAAACATCCTCTAGAAAAGAGATAATGGGAATTACAAAGGTCATATAGACTGACATGTAACTAGGTCTCTATGTTGGAGAACATTAGTGGTATGTAGAGATAAGTACTTTGAGGGAAAACATAAATATTTATAGGGAGTTAACTATGTCATCAATCAAAAAAATTTAATGTTCTATATAAAGTTTAGGGCTTTAAATCCGTAAGTCTGTGATGATTTATAAGACCATTAGTTCAACAAAAATTAAGGTATTAGGAAAAAAAATGTTTGATCATTTTATTAACATTGATTAATTATTTTACTACTTAAGAATATAAGGAAATATACATATTTGATACATATTTCTATAGATACAATTTTTCTTCTTTGTTTGTGCATTGAACAATTTCAAATTCATTCATTACTTCAAGAAAGTGATATCCAAAAACTAACATTGACACATAAAGTACTATACCACACTTTTAATCATTTGTAAGGACCATCAAATAGTGATAAGTATAACTATTTTTATCTAACTATTTTTTAAAACTTAAATGGTTAATATATAAATATTTAATCCTAAAAAGATACACTAATGGTTCATCATTATTATTTACCATTCAAATTGTTTAACTAAAAAAATAACATATGAATAAGGATATTGTGTAGGCCAGCGGTTGCTATGGAACTCTTATCATCCTTCAGTCATGGGTTCAAAACCCATGACCTCTCTAGTCATGATTGGTTGTCACCCTGTATACAGGCTGTCTTTTCTACTATTAATATAATTTTCATAATAAATATTATGGACATCCTTGAAATAAGTTTAATCACTAAATAGAATTTTAAAAAAGGTTTTAAATAAAATATAAAAACTTCATCTAATTATTTTCAAATTGGTCATTCGTTGGTCTCAAGTTTATCCTCTAGAATATTACATTGAATCGGGTAATGTCTAGGTCACCACATTTACAGAAATGAACTATAAAGTATTTATTAAGATGAGTTCCATTTCATTCCATCGTACGCTTCATTTTTCATTGGAAATTATTTTCATTATGTCTTTATTTACCACACATAAATAATTTACACATTCCACTGAGACACTTTCTTGGGTGCCTACTTCCACATTCCTTTCAGGATGTAAATCTAGCCTTATTTTATTTATGGTCTCCACCACATAATCTCTTGGAACCACACTCTTCTTCTCTAGGGAGTTTGGGAGTTGGTAAAGGTATATTTTGTTAATCATATTTTAGGAAAACTAATTATGCATAAACATGGTATCAATAAATCCTATCAGCACCTCATTTGGGTTCTCATTTTCACCACATTTCCCTTCATGTTCAACGATAACTAGACTCTTTTAAGATCAATACATTTACTAAAACTAGAAAGAATAGTTTGAGTAATAATTTTCATAGTGAGAAAATAATGTAATAATATATAAGATATCTAAATCATGACATGTTATTTTTAAATCTAAAACACATTATCTTTGACCTTGATCATTAATTTTCATTATCTATTTAAATCTTTTATAATTATTTGAAAAGATAATGTAAATTATCCTAAGCACATCCCGTAGGAGATTCAGACCAAGTGCAAAGTAAGTCCCACTATTGTGTACCAAGTTATATTGGGTCAAGCCTAATACAACATGTTAGAGTTTTTACTATTAGGTACATCTATTCCAAAACCATGTCCACTTGTTATATCTAGGTAGGGACGTATTGCTAGGAATACCTACATAATCTCTACTTTACCAAAATTATTAGATCTTATTCTATACTTATCCTTAAATTATACCTTAGGCATATGATTTTTAATCTATGTTTTATAAATATAATTCCCAAGGTTGATACTAAAATTTATTTGATACAAAATTTCGTGACCCAACCCCAGAGAGCCTAGAGCCAGTGATTAATATCAATTCCATTAGCATGATTACAATGAATCAAATCTTGAAGGACCATACTATTTAGTATCCTTAAAAAACCAGATACATACATTAGACTTGTATTAAAAATTAATACACTAATTATAGCATAATTTTTTGTCTAAATAACTTCTTTGATAACAACTTTATTTCATCTAGTATTTCACTACATATCTTTCACAGTAATCTTCTTGTATTCCTAGTGAAATGAAACAAAATAAGGGCGATCTCAAATTATCAGTAAGGAAAAGTAAAGAATCGAGAAATAAATAATGAATAATTGAGAATAATAAATATCGAAAGGTAATTTCTGAACACGCATTCCGTATATTAAATAAACATAATGGGTAAAAAATGTGGCAAGGTTATAAATGAGAACACATTCCATTAAAATAACTAGATAATAAAAAATAAATATTGAAAGGTATGAAACTAAAACACATGAAATTTAATCAATGAACTGAAAATGAAATGTATCCATAGATATGTCAATTCAAAATATCATAGATAAATAATAAATTAAACTAAATAAAGGTAATACATAATTATTGGAATTCATTTCTAATGAACTTAAAAACCTCTACTATCAATATCTATCATCTAAAAATTTTAAACAATTTTGATTTCCACAACTAATTTGTATCATAAAAAATTATTGATGCATTAAGGATATATATAAAGTTTAGGATCCACTGATCATTACATGTCAAAAGCATTATTCATATTGATTAATTGATTTATTTAATAGACAACATGCCTTATCAAATATCTGTATTAAATAAAGAATATAAATAATCAACATTTCCTGAAATGATAAAATAACTATCAAAGTAGCTACCATATGTAAAACATTATATATTTTAGGAAATATTAATATCCAACATAAATGAAATGGATAATTCAAGGGAAATTCAATATTAAATGAGCATATGAAATTGAATATTTCATGGGTACTTGAAAAATGAATTAAGGAAGTGAATATAACAAATATCATTAACCAAATAAATCAAAAACTATCCAAATAAAGGCTAAGTATGGAATCAATAATACATATCGAAAGTTGAGTAAAAAGAGAGGGTTGTTGTCATTGGTGAAATAAAATAAGAACTTTAAAAAATATTCTTGAGGAAAATATCTTTTAATTTTAAAAAAACCATTTGAAAATAATTTTATTTTGAAATACATTATAAAACAATTTTCATTAAAAATAAAACTTTTATGCTTGAAATGGAAGATTAAAATAAACAATGGTAGATAAATCCATATATGCCGCACTAGGTAAAAAAGAAACATTACTTTTGCAAGGTAAAAAGGGTTTAAAAGCCTTTTTGGAAAGAGAAAATAAGATTTATTAGAAAAAATTGGTAAAAGAAAAAAGGGGTAAAAATTTATTTACCAAATCATTTTAAAAACATTTTTATAAAACATGGTCTTTATAAGAAAATAGGTTCTCTGGCTAAATAGAGGAATAAAGTCGAGTTTCTCCAAAAATCGATTATAAAACATTTTGAGTACCAAAGAGTGTGAAAATTGTACTAATACATAAAAATGTTTATGAATAACCAGATGATAATAATAGGATTTATGGAACAATTTTCATTTAATTTCCTCTAATGTATATACTATTGAAATATCATTAATATTATTTTTTAGGAAAATAATCGTTAAACACTCCAAAGTGTCTAATACCACTTTGAAAAATTTTAAATTATAAGCCTCATGAAGGAATAAAATTAAATGAAAGTTATAATATCCTGAGACTAATAACATTCATGATATATTTTGTAAAATTTCATTATATACACCATGTAAAAAAATTAAGAGCATAGCAACAAATAAGTCTCAATGGAATGTAAATTGAGACAAAATAACTTACCTTGAGTCGGATTTGTCTCATGTGACTTTATATTCATAAATAACAAACTTATGATAATAATTCAATTAGTTGATAGCCTTTCCATTTTTATAATAAATCTTTTTTCAATTATTACTGTGTTGTATAAATATACTTAAATAATTATGTTTATGTCGGGTTTTTTTAGAAAATTCTATTTATGTGTTAAAAACAAATTTGGTTGGACAACTATGGTCAAAGGGGTCATTATATAACATCTCAAGAATAATAATAATGCAATAATTATCATATCTATACATAAATTATACATTTAAAATCAATCATTAACAACGGTTAGGAAAAATAAATCAACGTTAAAATTGTGGAGATGTTTGGTCGTAAGTACTCATGGGTAAAGTTCTCATTTATCAGTGGTCGTTATGAAAATTATTTAATTTGAATTATATATTTCAATAATTATAATTTTATCATAAAAAACATTTTATTTAATAATATACACTTATAAATATAATTATTGTGATGTAAAAGAAATCGCATCGTGTCAAGGAGGCGGTAGTCCATACGTCCAAAAACAATATTATCACTTTTTAAGTGTGTGAAAGGGTAATAAAGAAAATTGTATATTATATTTGAATAATAGTAATTTTTTCATTCATATAATATATATGTTATTTATGACTTGTTATTAATTAAATCCATCCATTTTATATTCCATGTATTGCAAGAACAAATCACATCTCTTTGAGGAGGTGGTAGCCCACAGTTCCACAAACGATGTAATCATTTTTGAAAAAAGTGTAAATTATAAGGTTATGTGTTGTAAATTAATTACATTAAACTAAATGCATAATATATATCATATATAACAAATATAAATAGATTTCCCATCATAATAGCCCCATGATATGTGCTAAAGTAAAAATGAACAATCATCATTTCGTGAGGTGGTAGTTCTTCGTACACGTAAACATTATGTTTATTACCTATTATATAGAAGTGTGTATTAGTGTAGTTCAAACCCAAAGAATCAAAAAAAATACAATTATATTTTGTATAATGTTTTTCTTATACAATAATGGAATAATATTATCATAGGGAGTGGATTATGGACATGAAAATAAAATATCTTGAGGAAAGATGTTACAGCTTAATCAAGTAACTCCTTTTGGTTTTTACCAAAGGGATTCCTTAGATTACTTTATTCCAAAGGTGAGGATTATAGGATGAGGTTAGATATTTTCAAGATCTATTGTGAGAGATCATGGATGATAAAAAGTGTCTTGAGATGTTTGTAGAAGGGGGAGAGGTGGTGGCCTTTTTTAGGGTTGAAAAGGACTCACTTGGCATCTTTGAAAACAAGTAAGGTGTACACATGTTATTACCTAGAAAAAGTCATCCAAAACAAAAAAACTCAATAATTTAAGGTTTATATACAAATAATTTTTATAAAATGTGTTTTTGATAATTTTCTTGGTCACTTTATCCCTTAAATAGAAGCCTCAGTCCCTTTTAAAGCATAATATTACCTTAATCACTATAATTAATTTTAATCACCTTCACTAATCATTTTGGTGAAAACATAAGGTTAACTTATTAGACTCAAAATATTATTCTTTTTTACAGTTATGTATATCTATTTTTCAAAATTCAATTCATTAAAGTGACAAAATTAAGATTAATGTTAATCCCGTAAATGGGACAAAATAACAGGTTTTTAAATTAGAAAAATGTTCAAAAGTTTTATAAGCGTTTATATTCAATTTCAAAGTAAAATTGATTGTAATGAAATAAATAATAGTAATATATGTATTATTGATATAATTTTACATTAAAAAATTTAATATATAATTTATCATTAATAATTATTTAAATGAAAATACAGTATTTAACTGAAATGCATTATTTTTCATTATTCATTAAAAAATTGAGTTTCTTATAAAAATACCCAAAATTTACCCTAGGAATATTTTGAAAATAAAAAAATAATGTTTATTTTATCAATTTTAATTTATAAATGTTTCAAAATTAATATTTAAAATAATTACTCTATTAAAAGGTGGTAAAATAACCTTTTTAGAAAAGTACTATTTTTAAGCATAAAATTTTGTTTTTATATATTGTGCCATCAAACCAATTGAATTAACATATAAAATAATTTATAGAATATATAATATATAAATTTTATTAGTTTAATTTACTAATAGTAATTAATTTAATTTATTAGGATAAAACACTTTTGTGAGAATGAAAGTAATAATATTTTCATTTATATTTAAGTTGTTTATATTTTAATTTATAATTAACTTGAAACCAATGAATTCATCTTATATTTATATAAAACATATATTTTCATAAGTTAGTCAATAATATTCATAAATTAAAATTTAAAATCTATTTTATATTCTATTATATTAAATAAAAATGTTTCGATAATAGATTGTTTTTTGATAAGACTTGGTATTGTGTATAACGCAAACAATTGAAGAGAGGTCATTATTGTGTGCGATGTACACTAACTCAGTGTCGCATGCATTTAAAGATAAAAATTATATTTAACTTCTTTAAAATTATAAATTCTTGGGATATTATATTCCCTTTAAACTTGGTGTTATGATTCATACATGATTTTGAATAAAGTTTACACTTTTAGAATTTTAGTGATGTTACATATTTTCCTCAAGAATGTTTTCAGAAATGTTTTTAAAGTATTTTAATATATTTCAATATAATTTGATGAATCCTGTTATTTACTTATGATATAATCTGATGATACTATCCACCATATTTTTATATATTGTTTATGATTATTTTGACTACATAATATTTTGACATTCTGTATTTCAGTTCTTCATATATGAAAAATTATTGATTTTTAAGGCATGTTGATTAAGTTGTATTTGTTATTCATAGGATTAATTAATTAGAATGTTTAAGTGGTGGATAGTACCTATAATTACAAATCCCCTTAATGCATCGATAGGCCTCATGAGACAAAGAAAGTTGTGTATATGGACAAGTCCTTACCCATCAATGTAGATGTGTTGGTATGAGGACACAATGGAAAGTTTTCGGTGTTTAGAATTATACATTCCATCATTATGAAGTCATTTATTGATGTAAATGTGATTATTTGAATAATAAGGATATATATGGATAAGATACAAGATCATGTGATTGTTTATTTAGAATTATTTGATCATAATTTATCCGTACCATATTATTCTTTATGCCCAAGTTATTGATTAAATTGAAGGTGTTTTCAGTTATTTTCCTTGTCATATTTATTATGATTTATTAGATCAAGATAGATTCTATTTTACATAAAATTTAATTAGAATTTGATATCACTATCGTTTTGTTTCTTTTCATTATGTTATGAAGAAGTAATTTTGGAATGAGTTAAAGGATGCATAATATTTTACATTCAATATGATTTTATATTTTATTTAAAATGTAAAATTGGAAGAATATATGTATCTAGTTTTTCAAGAAAACTAAAAGAATTGGTCATTTAGGATGCAATTACATATATTAATTTTTAATGTAACAAATTAACCACTATTACTAGGCTACTAGGTTTAGTGTCTTTATAGTTGGTATCATTTCAAGTTTCGTAAAATTCTTGAGAACAATATTTAAGAAAAAATAAGTTAGGGAATATGACCCTATGACTAACTTTTTGGATAATTTTATATATAAGATAAAATGCTAAAGTTTTTGTAGGGTATAGATTATGTATGTTTCCTAAAAATATATTTGTCGCCACCTCATCCCCTTCCCTCTCGGGTTGGATCAGACCTCTTTGGTGCTTGAACGACGAGCTCGTGGCAGAGTCCTCCTTTTACAGTGGTGGCATATGACCTTATTGGATCGTCCACCTCAACGTTTCTCTCCATCAATGGACTTCTTCTCACCTCACTCCACCTATTCTCGATAGGGTTTCCAAAGGCGTTACGATGATGTTTCATGGCCGATATCTAGTTTATGCATCCCAGGGTTACAACCTCATCTTCCGTGAGTGTGGTGGGTGGTCTGTTGCCATCTCTAAGTCATTCGAATTCTGTGACGGGATTTGGGTGTGGTATTTTTGTAGGTTCTGGTGAAATCTATGTTCAGATGGTCATCAATGAGGTGATGGTATCTTGCTCCTTGATTTTTGACTTATCTATTTAGTTTGGATGGATCTTCTATTCATTTTTTGTTTTGGTTGAATCAGCATTCGGGAGATTGGTTCGGGTTATTTTGTGGTGTTTAGGTCAGCTGTTTTATTCAAGCTGTTCTTGTCTCCAGTTTCCTATGATGGTTCTGATTTTGGATTTTGGTCGTGGATGGTGATTTCTTTGCTACTGATTTTTTATGCTAGGTCTGAGTTGTTGAAGGAAGAAGAGTTCAACTTACTGGCTCTATGAAGTTTTAATGGAGGTGTTGTGAATGAAAATTTGGGGACATCTCGTAGGTCTGATATGGTGTTTTTGATTTTTGTGTTGAATTATATGAATTGGTGGAGGTGTTGGTTGAAAGCATTGAATTTATGGAATGATCTTTGTGGACTTCTGGTTCAAGTTTTGAGGGTCGTTTCATCTATCTTACATGGTTTTTCTCTAGATGGGGTTTTGAGCAGTTGGTTTTGGTCTGGTCTTCACTCCGAAATTGGATGTTTAAGAAAGTATATCTTTGAGATTGGTTCTAGGCACGTGCACTCATGCATAGGACAGTTTTCGGGCAGTAAGGAGTAGAAGGAGTCTGATATTATTGTTTATGTTGCTAGGTAGGGGCTCTTCTGCGTAGGCTTGGTGTTGTTTGGCCTTAAACTTTTGTTCGAGGGTGTTTTGATTGTCCTAAGTCGTGAATTCATGTATGGTTTTTTACATTTCCCTCAAAAGTGTTTGAATAATAAAAATCTAATTTCCAGTCATTTAGTCCGTTATCATTCTAGTTTATGGTTAGTATTTCTTTACTGCACACCTATTTCAACACACATAAGGGATATTCTAAGGATAATTTACATTTTATTTTGGAACCATTTTTTTGGATATGAATAGATGATGATCACTGATAACCTAGGATAAAATTAAGGTATCATATATTGAAAGTATGGTGTCATAATTTTGAAGACCTATAAACTAGTTTTTTAAATTATATATTCCCCACTATGATTATTTTTTCTCACGTTACAATTTTTGTTTTTAGTCAATGGATGAAACCAATGGATTCGTGTTGAGAAATAATGTGATAGATAATTAAATGTTTTTCCTCATGAGCTACCAAATAAAGCTAAATATGTATGGAGAAACCATGTGATTATGAATAATAATCTATCTCATTATATGATTATCAATCTCAAAATGGGTGATTTTCCTAAAATAGTTAATAATAGAAATATGGTGTTTCCAGAAGACCATAAAGGAAATATGACTTTACTTCTTACATGTTGAAAATATGGGAAGAACTACTCAAGGTAATATCTCAAAGGAATGTAAAAAATGTTATCTATATAGAAACAAAGGGTTTAGAGAAAATAATTTCTATGAAAAATTAAGGGTTTGATGGAGGGAAATTAAGTTCATCATATGGTACCTTTTATAGTTAAATTTCTTATGTGAGGGGATATAGGAATTATCTAATCCAATTCAAAAATCCAAGGTTTATCTCCTAGACCAAGGAATGGCCATTATTATGCCAATTGATGAAGTGGGATTATTAAAGTGTTTATATTTTGATATTTGAGAATTATATTGTAAAAGTATTATATAAATAATATTTAGGATATAATAATCATGAGACATATAAGGATTATTCCATAGTATAATTTCATTATGGAATTGAAGTAATATTTTTAATGGTAAAGACAACCAAGAAAATTAATTAAGTTGTAATGTAATAATTTTTTCCTACGATAAAGAGACGATTTAAATTGACTAATTTTATGGGATAGTATTTTTTACATTGAAATTGGCTAGTGGTTTGATTACATGGTGATTTAGGTCATATATAATGATGTTTCTTGTACTTTTATATTTATGTAAATTGACTATGATTTTACATAAGCAATATGGTTTGTGTTTTTTTTTTTGAAATTATATTTTTTTCACGTGATTCTATCTTTTGAGTTATAGATACCATCATGGGTTTATAAGTTTAAGGTTAATCATAATTTCAAAATCATAGATACCCATATTTATGTTTTAAGTGATCAGATTTTGAGGTGATTTCAAACTTTTACTAGGTTTTAAGAATAATACTCTATTGGATTTTAAATAAACCATTATTTTGGTGTATGGTTTAATGTTATGTTAATTGTGGTCTATTTGATAGAAGGATATAGATATCTAGAAGTTTATAAAGTTATTCATTTACAAGAAAATATTTTCGAAGATATTTATAGTGCTGCTAAGGATTACATTTTAGGATTTTATCAAAATTTTATTCATGTTATTTTGGTGAAGTTCACATCATTATAAGATTTATCATGGTAATTAGTAATATTTTGGGTTACCTTTAATTGAGTAGAGTTATATATAACCCTTAGTTTTAACATGTGATTTAACATGAAATATTATTTGGGTAGAATGAAAGCAAAATTTTAAGGATGTAAGATGAATGGTATGAGATTATCATTAAGGTTAAAACATTATTTAATGTTGAGTTTTTTGAGGTTATTGTTTATATAGGGTTATTTATGAAATGATATATGTAGAACAATTGTTTTTATTGTGGAATGTTTTTACTTAAATAGGAAGGTTTATATACTTTGGATATTTTCATGACATATATTAACCATTCTAATTTTATTAATATTTAAATAGTGGAGAAATAGCTTATATACTTATGTGGGATATGAAGTTCATTTTAGTGCTTCATTCATGTAAAATTAAACTCTAATACTTCTCATTTGGATAAAAATATGATATTGTTGTAGAAAATGATTAAGCATGAAATAATACTTATCAAGTGGGTATATTTCTTTATGTTTTTAGTATATATGGTAAAGGAATTCCTAAAATCTATGAAAATGATTTGGGAAAAACATTGTCTTTTTATATTAATTTTTTATGAATAGATTCTAATGAAAAAATCTTGATGTAAATTTATATTACATAATTTTTTCAGAATACTTAAAACATTACAAAAATACACGCCTGAAGAACGTATTAGTTTGGTGCCTTTGAAAATGTGGAACACATTCTTCTATTTTGGTGAAAGGTATTAAACATATCCAAAAAAGATCTTCCCCTTTATTTTTCCTACCTAAAACATTTCTTTATATCCTGGGATAAAAGAAAACATAAAAAAGGATGAGCTCAGATGCTCAGTAGGGGTAAATATGGAAGATGGGTAAGGATAATAAAAACGTAAAGTTATGAAAACATGAGTATGACATTTTAAGATATTACCTTTCATATAAAAAGATCATATTAATGACTCATGGAATTTACAATTAATAATACATGAATCATAAGTACATAAATAATTTAATTCATGATGTTATAAATAATAATAAGACCTCGAATTTGTGGAAGAAACCTAAGCATATAAAATTATTTCTATAGTAGTCAAGGCATTGCTTCCATGGTCATCATAGTAGTATGAGTTCACTTCCCATACCATCTATTTAGTAATGGTTCACTCCCATAACCATATTGGTAGTAATTGTTCACTCCCATAACCATATTGGATGTCATGGTTCAATCCAATAACCTTCTTGGCGGATGAGGTCCTTCATGTCTTTCTTATGAGATATAAATCGTTACCCAATTCATTGGAAGGAGATATAGGTCCCACCCATCTCATAATGAAATCATTATTACATGTTACACAAAAGATAAATTATGCATCATTTTATAACCCAGGTAATAAAAATGGGTTTAATAAACATCATTACATTATAATATAATCCATAAAAAACAAATGAAATTCTTAAATTGCTTAAACATAATCAAATCATTAGAATAATTGGAATAGTATACTTCAAACACATATTTATTAAATAATGTCATCTTATATGGAAAATAATTTTTATAAAACACTTTAAATTAATTCTAGAGGAAAATATCCTTTCTTCTTTAAAAACATTTTCTTTTCTCAAAATACCGCACAATTTTAAAATAAAAACTTTAATTGAAAGTAAACATGAATTTTTTTTAAGGAATCTTCATAGAATAAGTTGTTTTTAAAATGTAAAAATACATTCATGTCATATATGTTAAAAAAACATTCTTCTGGTACTTTTTTGGAAAGTTAAAAAGTACCTCATATAAAAAATGATAGAATATTCCTTTTATACCTTTTAATAAAAAGTCAGCAATATGTAAAATTGACCTTAAATAATTATAGGTGGAAAGGAATAATATTTTGGAATAAAATTTTAGGAAACAAGTACGTGGATGACAAATATACCCCAATAAATACTTATATTTAAAAAATCTCAAATAATAATATGATTACAAAATTATCTCTTACATTAGGTTTGGTATCCTTTAAATGTGTCTGATCCTCCTCTTCTTTGATGTTCTACCTATAGATATCCTCTTAGAGTCAATATAGTTGGCCTTTTGAGAAGACCCAAACATATATAATGTTACTAGGGTAGTTGAGAAGGTAAATGGGTAGGGTATGGTTGATCTTTAAGGCTCAACGTGAATTGAAATTGTGAGTTAGGATGTGCCCTTTTATAATTGAGGGGAGGGGCACAATTGGAATCTCAAAAAATATTAATTTATAATAAAATAAAAACACATCCAAAAACCTCAAAAATGTAATATTTTATAACATTATATGAGATAAAGTTGTAATATCATCATGAAATAAATTTTAGACAAGTTTTTACATCAATTAAAACCTTATTATTTTAATTAATCCTAAGTTATTCTATTTTAATTTTAACTAAGGTAACAAATTTCTTAATATTAAAATAGTCAATTTTACCTATTTTTTGTAAATAAGACCATAAATGAATACTTTAAAACATTTTATATCATATCATAATTATTATATATTCTGAAAATGTTTTTTTATTTTTAAATAATTTACTAATACATAATTTTGATAAACAAACAACTATGTCAATTTTGACGCTATTCAATATGTTGATTTTTAAAAATTTAAGGATAAGATTTTATCCCCCAAAAAAAAATTTATTATATCCCTAACGGGTTAAGGTCATACATAAAATTTGTTAGACGTATTAGTTAGATCAAATTATATTTATTTTAATTTTTTTAATTACATTTATTTGATATTTCTCTTAATAAAATAATTAATACATTAATTGTGTGTAATTATTTAATATAATTATTTTTTAATTAAAAATTAAATATAAAATAGTATGATGAAGATAAATAAAATCGATTTGATAAGAATAATTGTATTCTAATTTATTTTCAGTATAATCTAGCATCAAAAATATTAAACTTATTAAATTACGAATGTGACAACTTTAAATCACTTTAAATAAAATATTATAAGTGTCATAATCTGTTCTATGTAGATCCAAATGGCCAATAACTAAACCCTTGGATGATTATAGTCCATATATACTCTAAAAAAAATTGGGCATGTTTTTTGGTCTTTTATGGGTTATTATAATTGAAATAAATATCATTTTATTGATTTTTCATCAATTAAATAATTTTTACATCATCATTGTATAAGATTTTAAGGTAATTATTTAATCTCTAAAAATTCAAAATAAATTATCATGATGTAGATAATTTCATTATATTTTTGGAGAATATTTATTATTGATGTTTTGTTATGTTTATAAAAATATTAAAATTATTATACTTATAAGAAATAAGAGGGTGACATTTTATCACTTTCTTTTCACTTTCATTTATTTTAATAATATTTATATCATTTTCAGGGGAAAATTCCCATTAAATGAGTCAATTACGATATTTAGGGTATATGTTTACTCATCCAATATGGTTTTATCATGTGTTATAGTAATGTATTATCCTTATCATATTAAATTTTTACCTAAATTACCCGATTTACCTATAACCATGTTAAATAAAAATTACTGTAATTACTGTTCATAATTTCCACAAAATAAAAATAAACTATTAAAATAAATTGTAACCTATTATTCCAAATATGTAATCCATTTTTCTAAATTTTAGACATATATGTTTCATTAATTAATTTAAAATTAATACCGTTGAGGGAACAAGAAGATGGTTTTAAAAAAGTTAAAACCATCAAAAGATTGACATGTATTTTTATGAAATTTCGAAGTGAAATTACTTGAAATAAACAAAATTGGATTAAATGATACAAAATTAATCTAATTATACATTGAAACAAATTAAAATTATAATATAACAACATAAATAATTCAAATGAAAAATCATTTTTGAATTAAAATGCAGTATTTTTCACTATTCATTAAAATAAGAATGTTATAAAAAAACAAAAATTTATCCCAACTAAATATTTACACCCTTATTCAAAATAAAAAGGTTATTTTTTCAAATATAATACATAAAAGTTTCAAAAACTAGATTTAAAATGGGTTCATCCTCAAAAGGTGGAAAAACTGTTTTTTTTAATACTTCATTTCTTCAAAAAATTTGAATTTGTTATTATATCAAATCTAGAAAAAATAGAAGATAAATTTTAAAAATTATATTGAATATATTACATATATATTAATTTAATAAAATCCATCAACATTGGTTCTATTATTTTTATTTAAATAGATTTTTAAAATAGAGTTAATATTATTCATACATACCATTATAATGACTAGGTTATGAGGTAACATAAAAATATTTTGTTGTTAAATTATACGTGGTATTTTATGAAATGAATCCTATCAAAATAACTTGAATTTTTTTTAACATAATCCAATTATAGTGTTTCATATACCACAAGCTAAGTTAGTGTTGTGTATAGTACAATCTTATCTTGGTGTAGTTTATGACATAAGACATCAAATAAATTAAAAGGAATCTATCTCATAAAATCTTGGGCTTTAATATTAATGATATTTTTCACACTTTATTGATTTATGGTTTTGTGGTCAATAAAATCCTCATAATAATTCATTTTTATGTGATCAATGTACTCTATCACTTTACATTATTATTTGGACAGAAATATCTCACCTATATTAATATTTTTACTTTCCACTAATATTGTCCTATTTGGAAACATAGTTATGTGTTCTTCTAGATGAACTTAGTATTCCTCATTCTCCCATTTCAAAAGTATGTTTTATTTACTATTTTTACAATGTGAATTTTTAATAAAAAAATTCAAATGTAAAACCATTAATTACCAAAAACATCTCAAATTGTGAGGAGGTAATTTATTAAAGGACTAATAAAGTTAACCCATATGTTTTAAATTAACACTATATTTTATAGTGTATGTAACACTCAATACTGATCATAAAGGCACCATGGAATATTATTCTTTAATCATGATCGTAATAACATAGCTATTCAATTGGTGGGTATGAATAAGATTAAATACATTATGAAATATATATAAAGGTCCCAATCAATAAAAATTTATTTACTAATTCCAATAATATAAGCACTCATTTTTTTAAAAAACCTTCTTTTATTCAAAATATGTTTTCCACAAAAATAGTTTTTATTATTTCATTTGAGGGAATATTATAAATAATTTTTATTAATTTTAAATAATTTATTTGATAAAAAATATAATTTTTTAAATCATCATCCCAAAATTATCTTATTTTTAATTTTTGATATTTTACTTGAAACTTCTGGTTTTCTAATGAATAGTGAAAAACACTATTTTTTTGTTTCAAGAATTTTCAAAGTCAATTTAAGATTAAAATGGTTTCAAAGTAACCTTAGTTCCCATATATTCATAATAATCAAATTAAATTAATTAGAATCATTTTTATGGTTTAATTTTCTATAAAAACATTCTTATACTAAAAAAATTATGAAGAAAAACAATTGTTTTGATTAAAATTTGTAGTTTTATCATAAATTGTTTAATTCCTATTATAGAAATTAAATCATTAAAAATATATCCATATTATCAATTAAGAGGTACAAATTTTGTAAATATTTTCCTTTTATTTTTTTCCATTATAAATGGTAACCATTGTAAATATTTATCACCTCAATAAGGGTAAAATGGTTAAAAAGTGTCAAAACCAAGAGATAGGGTTTCAAAATTAACCACAAACTTATCTTTATCCTTTTTTATGGTTGGATTTAGTCCATTTCAATCCAATTATTTAATATAAGGCTTTATGGTGTTATTTTTGTTTTATTAGGACCTTTAAATTAATTTAATGAAATAATAAAAATAAAATGTCACTCTTTTAAATTTAACAACTCTAAAAACCTTTACATTTGTAGGAAAATAGGATATGTAAATTTATAAAAATCAATTTTAAATGAAAATTAATATTTTTATCATGGTTATTTATTTCTAGTTTTTAATTTTAAAATAATTACCTTAAATTATTATGTATGTCAAAAATAGTATTTCACCAAAAATAGAAATAAATAAAAAAATGATTTTTATTAAAAATTAATACAATTTCGGTGAATTATTAAGTTCTATTAATTCTGTAGATAAAAATAAATTATTATAGATGTGTCATTTATGATAAAATTTTTATCTTACAAGTAAAATTATAACCCTTCAATATTAAAAATTCATTACTGCGTTTAGGATTAACAATGGTTAACAAAGTCATTTAACCAAATTATAAGGATCAAAATGGCAGAAAAAAATATATAAATTTAATTTTTTTGAGATTTTTAAAACATAGAATATTTTTTATGGAATATATGGAAATTTTTAATCATTTTAACTAAGAATGAATTTGTTATATTTTAATCTTTTCAGTAATTCCATTTGTGTCATTTCCCTTCATTATAAAAGGACACACATTGACTGTTTTTTCATTACACTATTTTGAGCCATATATATAAACTAAACCCATAAAAATCTCTCCCAAATATCCTTATACATTTTATCGATGTTATAGTCTTCCCAAAATACCATGAATAGGGTACTTATGAGGAGATCAATAAGAGTTATTTCAAAGACAAGGTAATCTTCTAAACCGATCACTTTTTTTAAATTATTATTTTACCTTATTTAAATATATTGTATTTATCAGAAAATAATAATGATTATATATTATATTTATATCATGATGAAAATTATAGGGATTATTTAACCATGATCAATATACAAGGTCAAAAAATATTGAACTAAAACTTACATGCAAAACAAAGCATTTATCACTCGAAATAGTGAATTTAATAAAGATATTTTAATAAGCAGATGATAAAAGTTTGTAGTTAAATAATAAATGGAATTATATCTAAGATTATTTTTTTATAATAAATTTATAATAAATATATTTTTATTATACAAGATTTTTTAACACATAAAAAGGATGTTTTACCTGAGGTAATGATTTTTTTAACAATCTCGTCATTATTCGAGATGGTTTATGTTTAAGTCTCCATTGAGGGGAATTATATGTTTTTTATATCTTAAAACCAATATATTTTCATCTCATATGTTTATTTTTATTAATTTCAATTTTTTATTTCATTTTCTTGTCTTTCAATTCTCAAGATTCTGAAATTTTGATTTAAAGTAAGACAGACATTGTTTTTATACTCAGTTTGGAATATATTTATTCCATTTTTATATTTTCTTTAAAATGTTTTAAATAATATTTTTACTATTACACAATGATTTAATAATATCATTTTTACCCATGTGTTAATTTTTAAAATATTATTTAAAAGGAATCATCTTGTCATTTTCTGAACCATTTACTTTTGACTTAGTACCAAAAATGAGAAAGGAATAATTGTTTTAATGTATGTAGAATGAATGAAATTTCTCACCATCATGAAAACCCATTGATTTTAAGGTTAAATTAATGGTTTTAAATATTCATTTCAAGGATAATATTTTCCTTAAAATTTAGGAATTTTTTCATTTTTAAATAAGTCTATACAAAATAAAAATGGTATTTTCTCCAAGAACTTTTTCTTGTGATCTTTTTAATGTATAATCATCTATATCAATATCATATGATGAATCTTATGATATACTAAGGATATACTCTAATGATACCATTGAACATATTTATCTAGTTGGTTTATTATTAGTTTGAGTGTGGATATTATTGACACCCTGTATGCTAGTTCTTCTAATATGGATAGTTATTTATTTTTAAGGATTATTGATGAAATTGTATTTTTTATTCATATGATAAATAAATTTGACTTATTATGTGATGGTTGGGGACCTAAATTATATATACCATTGATTTATTGGTAGGTATCATGAGAAAAAAAGTTATGGATTTTATTGAATCATTACCCATTTTAATAGATATCTTGGCAT
Source organism: Viscum album (assembly GCA_963277665.1). Lineage (NCBI taxonomy): Eukaryota > Viridiplantae > Streptophyta > Magnoliopsida > Santalales > Viscaceae > Viscum > Viscum album. Next base: position 790,548,484 of record OY728123.1, on the reverse strand, counting down.
GTAGCCACAAAGGTATGTTTAAGATGTCTTCCGCTTTTCATTACATCATTATGAAATCGGTTATTAAGTTCCATGTGATTATTTGAATTGTTATGATATCCATGGATAAGTTTTATTCTCAAATTTTAATTGATATGGAATAATTTTATCATCATTTATTCCTTCCATATTATTCATTGTGCCAAATTTATTTACTAAATGACATATTTGATCAGTTATTTACCTTACCATATTGATTATACATTATATACATACTGAGTATTTGATCTCACCCTTGTTTTTTTCTTTTCCCCATGTAATAAAGAATTATCGTTTTATTCAATTCAAATATAAATATTTTTTACATTCAAAATGTTTTCATATTCTAAATCCATTGTAAAATGGGGAAAATGTATATATATAGTTTATCAATACTACTAAACTATTAAATCCTTTGGGATTTTATCACTTGTATCTAGTGAAAAGTTAATAAATTAACCACTGACATAAGGGTATAGGGTTTGAAGTCTTTACATAAGGTTTTTACTAATATATCCTTGTCATAATCCCAAAAAATAAGTATAAATTTCATAGATACCAAATATAGTGACCCTAGAAACTTACACATATTATTGAATGATTTTTAACATAATTAACCAATAAATGAAACCTTATAATATAGTTTTCTACAGTATTTGTAAAACTATTTTAACACTAAAACAACATGAAACTAATAGAAAAGAATCTATATTTTAACTTCCATAATGAGCTCCTAAATCCCTTTAATCTTTTAAAACTACATAAGATAACCAGGGGAATAAGAAAACATAAGGGTGATCCATCAAACCTAGTAAGGGAAAAATAATAATAATAAAATAATAACATATGGGTGAAATGTAATAAGATTATATCATAAAAAAAGGCTCTTGAATAATCATTTGGAATCCTGACATAAAGAATATGGTGTTATAAGATCTTGTCATCGTAATAATGTAGAAATAATATAATACATGTAGTTCCCAAGGTTTCTGTTATGTAACCCATATTTTGTTCTTTTATGTATATAAATATTAAGTGTGATTCTTAGGATAGTTTCTGGAACTTTCAAAGAGTTTGTGGGGCTAAAGGGGGATGTGCACGTGTTCTGCACGGCCTGTCCAAACCGTGCAGGAGCCTAGTGAAAACCATGAAAATGTGCCTAGGTTGGACAGAGAGCTTTAGCACTATTGGAGAAAGGTTAATAAGATTTTGCAATAAGGTCATGTGATTAGTATCTAATTCATGGATAGTTCATGATTTGAATAAACCGTGTGACTAAGCCGTGTGTTGAGTTAATGTGAGATCCTCAAAAAGTGGATCTCCCGCATTTTTGACTTTAAATCCCTCATATTTTCTCCTTTTCGTCCCTAACTCAGAATAATTCTCCATTTAAGTTTTCATAACCTCCCACATTTTATTTGGAATTGATCTGGAGCCTTCCTATGGTGTTTAGAATCCTGATTCTCATAGTAAGTGTTTGTTCTTCTTTATTCTCGTTGCATTGTCTTAGATCTACTAAGATCTACTTCTCTTATCTTCTTTGTTTCTTATATATACACCTGTTATGTGTATATATAGGAATATGGATTCCAAATAGGTTGATATTTGGTCTTTATCTTTCCAGGAAAAGAGATATAAGGTGGTTTTGTGGAGAAACAACCTAGTTTCTAGAGCATTCTTCGACCGTTATCAATTTTCTCCAAAACAATCGAGGTAGGTGGCTTGACTCTTAACTCTACTTAGTTGAAATGATTAAAATTATTTCAAATTTAATATCTTTAGTTTAATTTATTATTAATTTGTTGTTGAACAATTTTTATAAACCCTCTTTTGTTATGTTTTTGTAGATTTGGAAATCTGGAAAATTGGGTGTTTTGAATAAAGTTCTTTTGTTAATGGTTTTAAAATGTGGGTTTTAAAAAGGGGATTTTTTATAATTGTGGAATAGGTATTTGAATTTATGTTTTCAATTAAATGGAATGTTTTATTGAAATGCAATGTTTTTTTTGAATTGGTGGTTCTTTATTTTTCAATAAAAGAATAGTTTTATTGTGATGGTTTGAATTGGATGAACAGAGTTGAATTTGGAATGGGATTGGAATGGGTTATTGTGTGTGATTATGTGAATTGTAAAGGGATGTATAATTGCATGAATTACCACCATAAAAAAGGTTGGGACGAATATGGTCATGAAGTACCCCCGTCAAGTGGTCAACTAAGTTGAAGGCTTGGTGGAAGGATAGCTCACCGCTCACAAGTATATGGATTTTTTAAGTTGCATGCAAGTGTGGGTGTACTGTGAACCATGGAATGGGTAGGGCGAATAGGGTACTGAGAAATTATTTTAATTATTTTTTTATTTTTTTTCAAGAATTATGACTTGCTAGAAAATTGGTTTAAATAGCACATGTTTACCTAAGGTTATAATTTGTTTTTGAGATTTTTTATACTTAGTTATAAACTGTTTTGGGAAAAAATTTATATAAAATTTTTTATATGAATGTACTAACATTTTTATATTAGTGGAATGAGTAGGGAAGTAATTGGGGATATCCTACTGAGTTTTATACTCATCCCTTCTTTGGCACTTTGGTTCTTTTGCAGATGTTATCTTTCGACACATTGTCAAGGGTAAAGTATCACACATTTTTAGCCCCACATTGTGATACATGGGTTGTTTAGTGATCCTAGAGCATGGATTTTGTGGAGAATATAGTCTTGTGGTATTCTTTGAGTCTCTAGTAGTTATTCTGTTTTTTACTTTGATAGTTTCTTTGTTTTCCAGTATAGTACACCTTGGTGTGTTTTTCAAATAAATGAAGTGGTTGAGTTGTCAAACATTTATTCATGTATCATATAGTGAGTTGATTTTTTATAGTCTGATGGGTTAATGGTTCTAATTTATAAAGTTTAAATCATCCCTCACATGAATTTTAAACCCTTCAACATTTATTTCTAGACTTTATAATCTTGGAGATATCTCTTAAAGTCATGTAGCATCCCACTTACCTCTCAATACAATGATATGGGGTGGGGTTTTACAAGTGGTATCATTTTTTTTATCCAAATGTTTCTTGGAGATAAGTGGAATCACTTTTTTTCTTTCCTTTGTGGAACAAGAAGTAATCATTTTTCTTGGTCTTGGGGTTGGAATTCATTCTTGTCCATTCCTTGGGGTTGTGATCTTATAAGGAGCAGGTTTGTCAAAACATGAAATGTATATCATAAAATGACATAACTAACCCTTTTATTCTTAACTTCAAGTTACAAAGGTGTTGGGAAAATATGTGTTTTGGAGACACTTCTAGGATTTTCTGAATATAATAATCATGGTTTTATCAAATGATACGATCATGCCATGAATTAGAGGAATGACTTCCCACTAGGACTGCATTTTTAATTGGGAATGATGATACAAGATTTGATTTTTATGTTGATTTTTAAAAAAATTAGAATTTTATTTCAAATGAAATAATTTGAAAAAACATGGTTGTTGTATTTCGAAAATGGTTTAACTTTCATAAACAAGAATGAGATTTTTCAAAAATGGTTGAATGTGAAAAATATTGTTTTTGAAAAATAATGTTGTGATAGTTGATGTGATGAGATTTGAAATTCTAATCCATCAGTTTCTAGAGAGTGAGATTGACAGTGTTTTTTGTTGGTTTAGAAAATGGAACCCGGTATGCGTATTTGAGACCAACTAGAAGAAGTTGTGGAGAACCCGGTTGCACCTAAAAAATAGGTGAACCAAGAGCTAGTTCAATGTATTGTCCAAGAATTTCAAGTTGTGGACACTGGGAACCGGAGGAATTAGCCAAGAAATGTATATCATAACATCCATTTCATGAAGTATAATCTGCCAAACATCTAGGGTGATTCTGAACCCAAAAAAGGAGGTGTGGATGAGTAGGATGAATTGAATCATCTATTTCATCAGCACACCATCGGAGATGAAATTCAAGTTGGTGAATTATATGCTCAAGTATCTTCCACACCAGTGGTGGTAACTAGTGGGTAGGCTAAAATCGATGAATCCCTTACATGGGTGGATTTAGAATTATTGTTCAATAAAGGATTCTATCCTCACATGTTTAAGATCCAGAAAACAACATATTTATTCATTCTAAAGCAATATAATCTCTCTATCATAGAGTATACAGCTAGATTCATTAATTTAGTGTGCTTTGAATTACAAGTTGAAGTGAGTACAATGTTAAAGTCACATATATTTGAATCGGGGATACATTAGGAATTGAAATTGAAGATTGTGGAACTCTATATTACAGATTATATAGAGATGGTGAATAGAGATATAGTATATGAATGTGATATCTTGGGATCTATGAGAGGATGGGGTATGATGATACCTATGAGATATGGTGGGAACATGAATTCTGAGAGAAAGAGGAAGAGGGACACTTATTTACAAGGTTGGAGTGGGACTCAAAATCATATGGTTGGACCAGTGAACCTTCCTTCACAACCTAAAAGAAAATCAAGATTTTTCTAATCTGGTTCTCTTGACCACATGAAGTGAATGTGTACAGAACAACCTATAACAAGTAATAACTACAGGAAAATTCGACATCTTCATCATTTTTGTTGCAATTATACAAGTTCAGGTGCTTTAGAAACTTCTCAGGTGTCGCAAGCATCATATGCTTTGACAGGGATAGGATAACAGAATTATTATCATCCGAAAGTAGATTTAGCAATGTTGATTTTAGGAATATCATGACTCCTTATATAAGGAAATCACAACAAGGAATCAAGGAGAATAGTGTAGCGATGAAGAAATTGTATGGAGCTGAGCAGAATTTTGTAGATGATCAGTCTGGACCATCTACTATAAGAGATATGATTATTTCGAATTATACCCTTATGCAATTTCTCTTTCATACCGTTGCATCTCATTCATTCATTTATTCTTGTTTTATTGATTTTCTATGTTTAAAATTGGAAATGATGCCTTCTGTGTAAAAACTTTCAAACTCCTCTCAGGGAAATAGAATGTAGAGCCTTCCTGTATAGAGCATGGTTTATAACTATTGATGAAGATGAGATGAATTGGGACTTATTAGTGTTAGAGATGGATATCAATTATGTAATATAAGGGTATGGATTAGCTGAAAAATTCAAGGCTCTCATTAACTATTATGGAAGGATAGTTAGTTTCATGACTGATGATGGTAATGAGTATCTCTTCAGAGGATAATAGGTTGTAAAGATATGTGCAATGGACTTGTTGGTACTAGTAGTGGGAATGTTATCTTACTAGTTGGTGGCATTGAATTTTGAAGTGATGGAAGTAGATGATGAAAATAGTTTTCCAGTAGTCACTGATCAATTTCCAGACGTCTTTCCTAAGAACATCTCAGGTTTACCACCTCTAAGGGAAGTGGAGTTTATGATTGATATCCATTCTTGGAACGTTCCTATTTCTATTCCATATTATGGGATGGCACCAAAAAATTTAAGAGAATTGAAATTGTAGTTAGAGTAGCTAGAACGAAAAGGTTTACTTCATCCGAGTACATCTCTGCGGGTATCACCAGTCTTGTTCTTAAAGAAATCAGATGGAAATATTCAATTTTGTATTGATTATCGTAAGCTTAACCAAGTTACAATAAAGAATAGGTATCCACTTCCACACATTGATGATCAATTTGACCAATTTAGGGGATCTCATTGGTTCTAAAAAATTTACTTGCAATCAGGATATCAGAAATTGTGAGTTCAGAAAGAAGATATTTCATAAACAGATTTCAGAAGCAGATATGGACATTATAAATATGTGTTAATGCCTTTAGGTCTAATGAATGCACTAGTGGTATTCATGGATTTGACGAATCATATATTTCAGAGATATCATGATTCTTTCTTTGTGGTGTTTATTGACAACATCTTGCTTTATTCAAAGACAAGGTCTGAGTATTAGGAACACCTGCCGACAATGTTGGGAATTCTGAGAGATCCCCAATTGTATGTCAAATTATCTATGTATGATTTTGGGATACAAGAGGTATGTTTTCATGTCCATGTGATTTTTGAAAGAGGTGTTTTAGTGGATCCAGAAAAGATAGAAGTTGTTATCACTTAGAAACCATCAAAGATTGTAATTGAAATAAAAAGTTTTCTTGGTCTAGTTGGTTGTTACTCATGCTTTTTCTATGACTTATCATCACTAGCTTCAATTATAATAGCTTTGACAAAGAAAAATGATCCATTACAATGGATAGTGGAATTCTAGAAATATTTCCAAAAGCTAATAGTTTGTCTAACATTGACACCCATCTTGATTTTTTTAGAATCAGGACAATGGTATGTGGTGTACTATAATTATTTGAGATTGGGGGTGTGTTGTGTTATCATGAAAGGATACCATGTTTTTTTCTTATGGTTCAAGGTAGATAAGAGTACATTAGAATAATTATCCAACACATTGGAGTTAGCTGCAGTTGTCCATGCTTTGAAGACCTAGTGTCAGTATCTTTTTTTTGAGAAATTTACTATGTCCATAGATCATAAGATCTAGAAGAACTTTTTATAATAGCTGGATTAAAATATAAGGCAAAGGAGGTGGATGGATTATCTCCAAATGTTTTACTTTGACTTGATGTATACATTGGGAAAAGGGAATTTAGTAGCAGATTCATTAAGAAAAATGTCATATGCTTAGTTGGTGAAAGAAGATTCAGATGAATAGTAGTTGATGTCGGTCTTAGCCAACATGATCATAGAATGTGAATACCAAGGTGATGTTATGGTTTTCTTTTTAGCTACTCTTGTTCCTGATTTGGAAATTATGGTCAAAGAGGCAAAAACCCCCAATTCATAATAATTGGTTATTATTTTAAAACTCAATGGTGGAGAGACCATTGAGGGTTGGAAACTTGATAGGAGTTTGGTTTTTTGGTTCAGAGATCAGATGATGGTACCAATGCCTTTTCAATAGCCACTCTTTTATGCTTACCACCATTCCATATGGGTTGTACATCTAGGTATATATAAGATGTATAAGGCATTGAAGGTGCAGTTCTGGTGGAGCATCTTGAAGAGAAAGGTGATCGATTTCATCTTATGGTGCATAACATATTATAAAGTTAAGGTAGAGCATCATAGACCACCAGGTATGTTGCAATATTTACCTTTTCCAGTGTGGAAATGGTGGTAGATCGCGATGGATTTTGTTATAGGTCACCAAAGAACTATATGAAAACATGAAGCCATATGGGTTATGGTGGATCGACTTACTAAGTTTCCCCATTTAGTCCCTATTCATGAAACTCATATGGTAGAGGATCTATCCAAAATATAGATTCAATAAGTGGTAAAGAGATATGAAATAATAGTTTCAATAGTCTCTAACAGATATCCAATTTCATATCTCATTTCTAGAAATCCTTACAAAAATCCCTTGAGACTCAGTTGACTATGAGTATGACATATCATCCTCACATAGACGGCTAGTATGAGAAGATGATATATATGTTGGAAGAAAGTTTTTAGGCTTGTGTAATGGATTTTGGTGGTTCATGGGAAGATTATATACCCTTAGTGGAGTTATCATATAATAACAATTATCAGGCATCGATACATATCGCTCTGTTTGAAGCATTGTATGGTCATCTGTATAGTTCTCTACTATACTAGTTGGAAATAGGAGAGACTTCACTGGTTGGGCTGACCCTTATCCAAAAAATGATGGAGAAGATTTATTCAATTAGAAAGAGGATGGAGACAGCTCAAAGTCGTCAGAAATATTATACAGATCATCATTGAATACCATTAATGATTACAGGGAGTGATCATGTCTTCTTTAGGATTTCTCCAAGGCTTGGACATCATCGTTTTGAGAAGTAAGTAAAGATGTATTCTTGATAAATTGGACATTTTGAGATAATAGAATCCATTGTTGAGGTGGTATATCATTTGGCATTTCCACCATGGTTTTTTCAGTGCATAATGTGTTCTACATATCTTAGTTTAAAAAGTATCAACTTGATCTAGACCATGTGATCAGATGGGAACATTTTAACCTAGAGTCAGATGCTTTATTTGTGCATATCCCAATGTGGATTGTAGATAGGTAGGATAAATTATTTCATGTAAAATGCATCAGTTTAGTGTTGGTTTTATGGTAACATGGTTGGATTCAGGAAGAGACTTGGGAATGTGAGAAAGAAATAAAATAGTAATTGCTGGAACTCTTTCATGGAAATGATGGTTTTCGACTTTCTGAGGAGGGAAAGTCCAATTGCGGGGAGAATTTACCACCTATAATTTCTGGTATGTAACTCTTAATTTGTTCTTATTATGTATATATAGTATAAGGGTGACGGTTGGGAGAATTTAAGGAACTTTCAAAGAGTTAGTGAGGGGGAAGCGCATGGGCTGTTCACAGTTTCTCTAAATTGTGTAGGAGCCTAGTAGAAACTGTGGAAATGTTCCAAGGTTAGATATAGATATTAATCATGGTTAGATCATGGTTAAGGAGATTGTGCAATGAGAATGTTCAATTAGTATCTAACACATGATTAGATTATAGTTTGAATAAACCGTGTGACTAAACCGTGTGCAGGGTCAAAGTGAGATCCTAAAAAAATGAATCTCACTCATTTTTGAATTTAACTCCATATGTTTTCTTCTTTGTGACCCTAAATCAGGATTCTTCTCCATTTTAGGTTAAAGAACCTCTCCTAAGTGATTTTGAATTGATCCAGAGACTTACATTGGCGTTTAGATGCTTGATTCTCACAGTAAGCATTCGTTCTTGTTGTGTTCTCATTAATCTACTTAGATTTACTTCTCCTATCTTCTTGTTCACTTAGATCTACACCCATTATGGGTAGATCTAAGATTTTAGATTCAAAATAAGTTGAAATTTTTTCTTGATATTTCTATATCTTAGGCGGTTTCATGGAGAAGCGACCCAATTTCAACAGCGTTCTTCGACCATTTTAAGATTTCCCTAAAACAATCGAGGTAGGTGGATTCGCTCTAAACTCGACTAATTAAAACTGGTTGTAATGATTTAAAATTAAAAAACTTTTTTTTAATTTATTGGGACTTGTCTATTGAATAATTTTGGGAAACCCACTTTTTTAACGGTTTGGTAGATTGTGGAAGTTTGGAAACATTGGTATTTTGAATAATGTTCATTTGTTCTTAGTTGTAAAATGTGGATTTTAAAAAGGGGATTTTATAGATTTGTTGAACATGGATTGAAATTGATATTTGAAATAAAAGGGAATGTTTTACTGAAAATAAATGGTGTTTTTGAATTGGTTGTTCTTTGGTTTTCAATAAAAGAATATTTTTATTGTGATGGTATGAATTGGTTGAACGCACTTGAATTTGGCAAGGGATTGGCATGGGGTTTTTAATGAATTAATATGAATTAAAAAGGGATGGATATTGGTATGAAGGACCACCATCAAAAATGTTGGGATTGATATGGGCGTGAAGTACCTCCATCAAGTGGTCCTCTAACTTCAAGGCTTAGTGGAAGGATAGCTCATTGCTCGCGAGAATAGGGAGTTTTTATGTTGCATGCATGTGTGGGTGTGTTGTGAACTATGGAATGGGTATTCCAAAGAGGATATTGATAAATGGTTTTAAATCTTTTTATGGTTGTTTTTTTAGAAGTACGACTTTCTAGAAAATTGGTTTAAATAGAACTTGATTACCTTTGGTTATAAATGGTTTTGGAACTTTTTTATATTTATTTATAAACTATTTTTGGAAATTTTTTTATATAAAATATTTTATATAAATGTACTAACCTTTTTATCTTAGTGGTATAATTAGGGAAGTTATTGGGGAAAGCCTACTGAGTTTTATACTCACCTCTTCTTTCAAACATTGGTGATTTTGAAGATGCTATCTTTCAAGACATTAGTAAAGGCAAAGTATCACACGTTTTTAGCCCCAATTCACGATACATGGGTTTTTTTGGTGATCATAGAGCATGGATTTTGTTGAGAATAGAGTCTTATAATCTTCTTGGATTCTTTAGTTTTTCTTCTTCTATTTACATTGATAGTTTATTTGTCTTCTGATGTAGTAAAATCTGGTGTGGTTTTATAAAAAATGAATTGGTTGAGTTATCTTTCATTTATTCATGCATCATATAGTGAGTTGATTTTTTATAGCCTAATTGGTTAATGGTTTTAGTTCATAAAGGGTAAGTCATCCCCCACTTGAATTTGAAACCCTATGACATTTATTTCCAGCCATTGGTGTCTTGGGGATGTCACTTAAAGCCATGTATCATACCACCACCCTCTCGAGACAATGACACTACTGGAAATATGACTTTTACCAATGTTTTTGGCCAAACCGTTGGTATATTTCATTAATTTGGACCTATACCAACGGTTTGGACAAAACCGTTGGTATAGGTCACTTATATGGACCTATACCAACGGTTTTGGACAAACTGCTGGTATAGGGGGGGACCTACAGGACCTATACCAACGGTTTTGGCCAAACCGTTGGTATAGGTCCTTTGATTTTTAATCGAATCTTATTACAGAGAACATTATATAAATCAAAATTTAAAATTATTATAACAATACATATATATATTTATGAAATTATGTTCACAAAAGTCATGTTAGGTTAGTGGTTAAGTCATTCAATTATAAACTAGAGGTCCTGGGATCAAATCCCACCGAATGTTTTTTTTTGAAATACATATACCAACAGTTTTGAGAACTGTTGGTATAGGTTTTCATATTACTTATACCAACGGTTTTCAAAACCGTTGGTATAGGTCTATACCAACGGTTTTCCCAAAACTGTTGGTATAGACCTATTGTCACGGCTTACTTGCCAACGGTCCTCCAAACCATTGGTATAGGCTATACCAACGATTTGAGGGCCTATACCAACGGTTCCAAACCGTTGGTATAGGGTATTTTTCCAGTAGTGTGAGATGGGGAAGGTTGTTACAATACATGACATAAACATGAGTTAAGACTCACTACCAAGACAACATAACATGGTGGATAGAATCTCATCATAGATTAGGATTACTCCCTAATCTCATACATATCATCTCGTGAGAATTAAAATTACCCAATTAATTGGAGTGATATATGGTTAAAACCGTAGTAAACTGTGTGAGAATATGTGTGAAACATAAGTAAAGCCTTCATATTGTATAAACATAAGGAAACCCACATGGAAAAGGAAATGGGTAACAGAGTCTTGTCTTAGGTCATAAAAAATTTCATACAATAAATCTTCCATTTAAAGGATGGATTAAATCATTTTTTTAGTATTTTATGTGGGATTGGAGAATTATAGGTCATGAAAATAAAGTTCAAGTAATGTGAGGATATAAAAAAGAGTGTATAAATGAGTCTTTTAATGGACATATTAAGAGGGGTTTAAAAAAATGCAAATGAGTCTTTAAAGAGGTTGAGATCATAATAAGTTTTGTAAAAGTAGAAAAAATAAACCCAAAAAAATATATATAAAAACGAGTTCTGTTAGAAACCCTTGATGTTTAAAAACATTTCATTGATATGTACTTAAAATGAGGTAATAAAACATAGAAGTTCCCTTTAATATGTTATTGTTAACAAATTAAATTGTGAATTTCTCCTTTAAACATGTATATAACAATCAAGTAAAGTTGAATTAAATTAGGTATATATGTTTGGTAAATATATTAAAAATATAGAATATATAAATAATATAAATATAGAGATAAATTGAGATAAACATATAAAAATTTTATCCAAATTAAAATAGGGTGGTTTAGAGATATCCATGACTTTTGGTCCAAATTCATTCTACACATTCAGTTAACCTCTAGAATAATAAAATTATATTTATTAAATACATTATTGGGGGACTCAAAAAAATAATTTATTTTTTATTATGAATTAATTTTATATTATAGTTATTTTATTGAGATATGGTTTTTGTTTCTATTTCTCCAAGGTTTTTTGTGTCATGCGTCCAAGGTCACATTAGTTGGGATGATTATGGTAGTTCTCTATGAAATGGTTCCATAACTCCATATGTATAATGGTATGGATTTAATGTGTTTCCAAAAGTCAAAAATATTTTTAGTATCCGATATTATTCATTAATAATTACGATTTATATAGTATAGTCATTATATACTTAGTTCATTAAGGTGGGCTTTCAAACCATGATGAACATATTGCAATTCATTTAATATTTTGGTTATATATTCAATCCAAAATATGAAAAATATATAATATAAATATTTAGGTTATTCTTAACCATTGTATTTTTATTTCAACCAACCATGAAGATTATAATAGAAAACTAAACACATCATCCAAGGAGGTGGTGAACAAAATATAATGTGGAAAATGGTTTCATTTTTTAAAATAAAATAAGAGAGAAAGTTAGATATGAGATATTTAATAAAAAAATAATTATTTAGTATATTAAAAATAATTATTTTTAATAATATCATCGATGAAATATATATGAGAAGTTGGAATAGGAATGTATTGATATATATTTTGGTTTAAAAATTACATCTTCAAATGAACTCTCTTAGAATTCCCCATAAGAAACCTTGAATTAGTCTATTTATATTGATAACTATTCTATGGATATGGGTGGGGAGATAGAGAGAGAATTTGGAAGATCATTGTTAACTCAAGGAAGTTAGAATGTGTGGAGAGAACGAGATGTTTTTAAGATGTGAAGCATATTTTTGAGCATTGGATGTCCAGACCATCTAAAGTACAAGTCATCAGATGTTCACTTATCTAAAGTTTTCCTTTGATAATTTACTTCATCCGGGTCAAATAATCATAGTTAGAAACTTTAATACCTTATATAGTCTATATAATGTTCAAAAAATTCAAATGTATGAAATGCAACTTGGTCTTTGGTCATGGTGAACTGTGTAGCCGTTAGGATGGTTGAGTCGGTGTAAATTTAAAGTGAACAGAAAAGTTAATGGATGGTTGACCGTAAATTTAAATTATCAATGTGACATATTTGACCAGTTATGGTCCTATATAAAAGGTATTTAGGTCCAGATACTAATGTATGGTGTCATGAACAGTCATTCCTAAACTGAATTATGAAAAAATGTAATGCTGGAAGTCAATGCTACATTGTTTGTAATGCTTTTACTTATGGTAATTCGAAATATTTGTAATTTTCTGATATAAATATAAGACGAAATACAAAAATACTTAAAACCTGTATTCTTTCTTTACTATTAATTAATGATTGCTTATTTTTTGTGTTCTTCTTCCTTTTTAGTGGTGATTAGAGTACTGTTTTTTATTTTAATTATAGAACTCGTAGATTGAGGTTGAATAATCAATGGTTTCAAATTCTATTGTGTTGAACTACTATTAGATTAAAATTTCAGGGAAACCATGGTTCATTGAAATTTATTTTTCATATAATATTTTTAGAAGGAGTTCTAAAGGAATCATGCTTCTTCCCCAATATGTTTTATCAAAGGAAAACTTCAGTTTAGAAACACTCAACAATCCAGTTTCTTTTTTACATTACTTAGAAATACTAAAAATTAGTAGGATAATATAATTAGAAAATATTGAAATGTATAAATAAATGTTTTGTATCAGTAAGTGTACTAGAACCAGATTTGGTTTCTAGAAGATGTGTATAGAGGACTATCTGGTCTATAAGGATATTGAACTACCATTATATGAGAAACCCAATATGATAGGGAATTGAAAATGGGAAAATATGGATAGAGTATTGCTAGGTGAGGTGATGATGAAATTGTCACATTTGTTTCCCTAAAATATCGTGGAGAATAATACCATAGTTCAACTCATGTTGGTGTTTAAAGTGGCATATGAAAAATTCAAAGCCTTGAACCCGGTGATACTAATGAGACACTTGTTCAGTTTGAGGTTATCAGAAGGAAGGTCTACATCGGATCCTGTAAATGATTTCAACATGATCAAAATTCATCTTTAATCAGTGAAATTATCATTTTTGTATGATGTCTGAGCTACACCACTACTCTTATATATACCAAAATCATGCGATGGAATAGTTATTGTGATAAGAAATTATGTGGAAAATATGATCCTATGTTTAAATACATCCATAATTTGATTATCAATGAGGATATTAGGAGAAGTTATTTTCAAGAACATATCATTACTGTATTTAATAGTATTATTACGTGATTATCACCTAATCAGAAGAACCACCAATAATTTAAAGATAAGATCAAACAAAAGGGTCTAGAAAAGTTTACTAGTCCAGGACATACTTTTTAGCATTGTAATATGCATCAAAACCTTCAGTGGAACTAAAAATATCACAAGGGAGACATAAGAGGACATGTAATAGTGATATAAAAAAATTAAATCAATATAATTTGGTATAAATTTTTATCTAATTATTCACAATCTGATGGATTCATGGGTAGTTTACTCTGGTGAATCCTTATAATAATAGATAGATCCAATATTCATAGAAAACTATGTATCTAGAAACAATTGGGAGGTTTTTCTAGTGGAAAATAAATCCCAAGAAGTGATTGTAAATAGATATGTCAATATCTAGATGAAAAATATAAGTGTCCTTGAGTTTAAATAAGTAAGACACATTCTAGGTCATAGGTGGAATCTTATTTCCATGGGACAATTAAATGATTACAGTTTCGGAACTACTTTCAATAATGGAGTCTAGAAATTAACTCATGGAACTATGGTTTTTTCATAATGGGTAAGGGATAGAACCTTGTAAATGGCCAAAAAAATTTCCTCTGAAAATATAGAGGTTTCGAATTGTAGACCGGGTTACCTCTGTGAGAAGAACATGAAGGCACTAGTTGGGAAGGGATTTTTGAATCTCAATAGTTGAATTATTGGAAGTTATGACATTTGTGTTCGTAGAATGAAAAATATGGTTTTATTCAATCTAAATGGTCAGAATCATAGATCCTAGAAACTTGATTTTGCTCATAAAAATATATGGGGGCCGACTTTTGTTCAATATCACTGAGAATCATGTTACCTTGTCACATTCATAGATGATTCCACAAGAAATTTATATGTATATTGTCGTAAAAATAGTTCTAATGTGGTTGATACCATTGTACAATTGGAAGTCGTGGTGAAGTTGGAATGTGGTTAGAAATTGAAAATTTTAAGATCATATAATTTTTTTCAATACAATGGTAAAAACATACATAATTTTTTTTAAAGAATGAGATCATACTAGAATGAACCGTATGAGGAACTCCATAGTAGTATGTAGTGGTATAGAGGTTGTCGTAGAATTTGATAAAAAATGAAATATGCATGTGTTAATTTTTGGATTCCTAAAGCAATCTGTGAAAATTCAATTAACATGATAGTACACTTGTTCTATATAATTTCATCCTCTATAGTAAGATAATGTTTACCTAAAGATCTTGGGTTCAATATTCTACCATAAGTATCACATATAAAAAAATAGATGCTCTGCTTATTCTCTTATTTATTAAAAGTATAGAGATAAGGTGGAGGAAATTACAAATATTTTCTTCTTTTAGGATATTAGAATGAAGAATTTGTATACCAATTGTAGAGTGATGATAAAAAAATGGAATTAGATGTAGAGATGTGATGTTAAATGAGAAGATCTAAAAGAAGGATCATAACATGACTGAATCAGAAGATGAGGATAATTAAATTGATTAAAAACAATTTATTCTTGATAACACTATAAGTAATTCATAAATTCCAATTATTCTAGAAAATAAGAATAATTCATTTGATTTTTGACCAATTGTTGTTAGCCAGAATACTTGAGAACTATAGACGTTTGAGGAAAATCTCTAGTAGTTGAATTCTGGGAAATAGGAGCACCAAAATTTCAAGAATAAAGAACTAAAGTTTTGAAGAAATATAAAAATACTTTTATAATATATTATATAATAATACCCCCAATCCATAGGTTAGGGTCTTCATGAACTTATTACATTTAAAAGATAATGGGGTACCTGAATTTCTAGAAGAGGAAGCATCATTCAGTGACTCAAAGAAGTGGGAGTCATCTATGGAGGAAGAAATGAATTATTTAATAGAACGTGGGAGATAACTAAACTACTAAAGGTGAAGTGAGAACTTGATAAAAATTGATTTTACCATTTGAAATAATAAGTTGATGTAAGTATAAGTTACAAGATAGGTTTTGTGGTGAAAGGATTCCAATAGAAAAAGGGAATCGATAACTCTAAAATATTTTCACTAGATTTAAAGAATACTACAATCTGAATAATTTTAATCATTTTTTCATTTGATTAATTTCACCTTGAGTAGATAGATGAGAAAATTTCTCTTCTATTTGGTCCTCTGGGGGATGAGTTCTACATGACACAAACCAAGGGGTTTAATGGCCATCAAAAGAAGGGCCATGTTCATAAACTGAATTGAAGTATGTATAGTATGAGAAAGGCACCTCATCAATGGAATCCAAAGATAAACTCTTTCATGAATTAGTATGGTTTCAAAAGGATTCATTCTGATCACTATTTCTATCATATGTTCTAGAATGATGGAACTTACATTATTCTCCTACATTATGGGGATGAAATATTATTGGAAGGATTAGAAATTCATTGCATTGTAGAGTTGTAGGGTATGTTTTCAAAAATAATTTAAATAAATGATCTTGTTTATGATATGAAAATCCTACGGTTGGGGATAGAATGGGATAAAAAATATAGTGCTATGGTTTTATCACCAAAATAATACATTCAGAAGATCATTAAATAGTTTCAAATGATCAAATGAAAATATTTATAATATCCTCTTCCTTGGAACATTAGGTTATCCAATGGACATGGACCTTCGATATAATATGAGGTTTGGTACATGTATAATGTTACATATTCTTAAGATATGGTCATATTGATATATTTGATGGTTTCTACATAGCTATACATTTTCTTTGCAGTACGAGTGGTAAGTATTTTCATGTCAAAACCTTGGGAAGGATAATTGGGATTCTATGAAGTGTATTGTCTGATAGATAAATATATTGGTAGATAAATATGTGTTATTTAGGGAAGATGATCCTCTATTAATATTTATTGATGTGGATATTTCAAAAGACTATAACTCATGTAGAAGTATAACATGTATTTTGTTACCTTTAGAATATTATAGATTTTCAAAATGACATGGATACATCCTATTGTGGCTTTTTCTACAGATAATGTACAATATTTCACATCTAGAGAAATTGTAAATGAGTTTATCTATATAATTTACTTTCTAAAAGAACAGGAAAAAGATTCAAAGGGAGTATTGTTATTCTATGATAGTCCGAGTGATATCATTATCACCAAGAATCTATTATTTCACATAATAATGAAACACATTTACCTAAAATTAATTTCCACCCATAATCTACTTAAGGAAATGGTTTTGGGGATTTGGAAGATCATAGTAAATAAAAATATTATTGACATGTTCCCAAAAGTGTTATTCCATGAAAGCCTGAGATATATTTGAAACTCAGTGGGACTTGGATAAATAAGAGAAGGGTGGATTACAATACAAAGGAAAAAATAAAAATTTGGTTTTCTAAAATAGTTAGTTAGTGATAACATGGTTTCTTAAAACAAGTCTTTAAGTGGGAGATTTTTATGATGTAAAACCTATTTTTGAGAATTATATGTTTAGATCATCTGAAGTATAAGACATCAGAACTTCACTTATTGGAAGTTCAATCGTTAATATTTCTGTTTGTCCTTATCAGAGAATCGGTCATAGAAACTATAAAATATAGGATAGACAATCAGCAGTTTGAAAAAATATGTTGGATGATGTACAGTTTGGCCTTTGGGTGTGGTGAATAGTGAACCTATTGGGATGGTTGAGATAGTGGAAATATCAACTAAACAGAAAAATCAATGTATAGGTAAACACAAATTTCACAGTTTTGTGTTACTTGTTTAATAGGCTATGGACCTCTATAAAAGGGATGTTGGACCATCTGTGGACATATGGTGTGAATAACATTCATCAATAAAGTAGTTCTTAATATAAATTATGAAAAAGTGTAACATTGGCTTTCTAAGATATAGTTTTTTGTAAATAGTGTACATTCAATAATTAAAAAATATTTGTAGTAGTCTCCTATGGATAGAGGATGAAAGTGTGAATGGAATAAAACTAGTTTTCCTTCTATCCTATTTTTTGAATTCCTAGTTGTGTATCTGTGAATCAAATTTTGAAATATGATTACAGTTCATTTTGTCTTACTAATTATAGTGCTCGAAGATATAGTTGGAAGAATCAATAGGTTAAAATTCTATTGCGATAAACTACTGAAGGATATGAACATATAATTAACTCAAACTTCAACAAAATAGTTTTTTGCAATGACTTTAGATAGATATTTGAAGGCATCAGGCTTCTTCCCCAAGAGGTGAGGGGTGGTACTTATAATTGGAGGATATGGCTATTTCGAATATAATAATCATTTTATAATTATTTGAGATCAAGAATATCAATATTAATTATTATTGTGACTATATAGAGTAATTTATGCATGTGGGTATTAGGCAATGGTCTCTTACATCATCCATAACTCATTTCAATAAGTATTTTCGTATATTGAAAATTATCGTGTTTATTGTGTTTCACTATTCACCAAAAGATGAACTATTTTAGAAAAATAAAAAAACCTAACAATTTTTATATTTGTAGATTTAACAAATTAAATAAATTTTATGAAAATAATTTCCTAAATATAATAAAACCGATTTTTAAAGAAAATCATTATTTACATGAAAAACATCATTTTTAATATGATGATCATTATTCTGAACCTTTGGATAATTATTTATGGTCTCATAAAATTATATCGAAATTATAATGAAATTTAATAATATTTTATAAAAACATTTTATGAAAGTAAATTTTATTTCAAAACCTAGTTTTCCTTACAAAAATACAGATAGAACATATATGTTATATAAAAATACAAACACTTATTTTATCATTTTTAAATAATTTATTTATATATATCATAATATAAATATTCCTTATTTTCATTTTATAAGATACAAAAATATTATTTTACAATTAAATAGGTGAGGATACTATTATAATGGTTAGGTTGCTATTCTTAATGGTTATTTTACTATTCCAATTAACAGATTACTATTCTAATGGTCAAATGTGCAATGGTCAAATGGGTTCCCTACCTTCTATAAATACTTAATATATCATTAATTATTCATTAAATTATATTTTATCTCAATGTTTTATATATTATAATTTTCAAAATAAATATTTCATTACTAATATTCTCTTACATTTCTAAACAAATCATGAGTGCAATCATTCTAGGGTATAGAGAATATCTAAATTTTTATATTATAATTATCTTATTTTCAATTTTTGTCTAATTATAATACATTAAATTCATATGGCTATATTTATTATCTTAATGTAATGTTCAAGAAAATATAATAAAATTTTGGTGGTTCTATCATTTGGTTCATGTGTTTTATATAATACTACATTAATAAATATGAAAAAATTATAAAATAAAAAAGGGAATTTTCATTCATAAAATTATTGGATGTTATAAAATGAATTTGGGATGTATGGATTTAATTTTGTTTCTAAAAATTTCTAAAAGGACGCTATTATATAAAATGAATTTAGTTATCACAAAAAATTACCACGAAATACCTCTAGTGGTTGCCCAATGACCATTATTTGGGGGTCACTTTTGGAATGTTTTTGTTGCCTATTGTGACCTCAAAAAAAGATACTTAAGATTTTTAGTGGTTGCCCAATGAGTACCAAATGGGAGAATGTTTTGGCATATAGTTGTTTCCTATAGTGATCGCCATTTGGGGGTCACTATTGGCCATCCCAAGGGGCATATAGGGATCACCAAAAAGGAAATCTCTATAGTTTAGATGGTGATGGACTATAACGACTACCATTTAGTGCTCATTATAATTAGGTGTATAGTGACCCCCAAATGATGACTATAATAAATAATTTGTTATTTTATAAAACAATTACAGTTAAATTGAAAAAAAAATACTAAACCAAACATGATTAAAATATTGAATAAATTTGTACATAATATACTATTTTATAACCTCACAGATAAACTCATCCAATAATTTTCCACACTACGCACCGATCATCTCATATAAGTGGAAATAAAAAAAATTAAAATTAAAATTTAGTTAAACATTAATATTAAAATGATCTAATAATTAAAATCTAGTAGAATATTTTATCTAAAACATAGTGTTGTAAACAATCCAATGTCATTTAATTTTAAATATATTGCAGTTTCAAATCATTTTTCAAATTTAAAAATTATTATTTGGTCCATTCAAGAACATTGTATGTCCCATTTACATTGAATTTACTCATACACATAAAAAAATTCAAATATAGTTTTCCTATAACTTTACATCATTATTAGGTCCCTTGCTTTGGTTTTACCCATTACACACATGTTTTACTATTTTAAAACCCAATCATTTTTGTTATATTCATCCTAATCAAAAGAAACCTCTAATTGACATTTTTCCTTTTCCATAATTTCAAAAATCACTCTCTGATTGATCCTGAATAATTTCATGGTAATTGGACGTTTTTTATTGGTTTTTATACTTGATGCATGTTTTTAAAGGCTGAAAACCCATTAAAAACTATTATTTAGGTTTTTCTGGGAACACCACACACTGGATTCATATTTATTTTACAAATAAATGTAAAAAAATAAATACATATTCAATATTCTTATGATTTTTTATCATTCAAAGGTCATTTCTAAGGGTTTTAACTATTACATACTTTTTTACTGTTTTAAAACACTAAAAGTGTGCTTCCAATAATCTAAAGAAAAATCTCCCCTAATTGAATTTATCTCAGTTCCAAATTTTCAAAAATCACTACATGGTTTTTTAGTTGATATTACCGAAATAGGAGGATGTTTTCTTGGTTTTGACCCTCTAACGCACATTTTTAAAGGCCATGTAACATTTAAAATATACTTATTTAGTATGTCCAAGAACACCACATATCTTATTAAAATTTAATATACTTATAAAATTCAAAAATAATATAAAGACATAATTATTATGATTTTATGTCATTTTGAGGTTTTTTTCTATGATTTAGAATGTCACATGCATGTTGTAGAGTTTTAAAATACTAAAAGTCTGTTTTCAAACATTTTGATTAAATGACACATCATATTAATGTTAGATCCATTCCAAAATTTAAAATATCACAGTATTTTTGTCTTCATATGATTTGAATGTAATATGAGGGTGTTTTCTTAGTTTAACCCCTTGATGCATGTTTTTAAAGGTCTTTAAACCATCAAAAATTTCATATTATGTTTTTTATTGACCCCCACATTTTATATTCAAGTGTCATATACTCATACATGTAAAAATAATAAAAATATATGAATTCTATAATTTCACATCATTGTGAGGTTTTTCTCTATGGTTTAGGGCATTATACACATGTTTTAACATTTTAAAACACTAAAAGTGATTTTTTTTCATCTTGAGAAAAAATCAGACCAGATTGATGTTCCTTTAGTCTTAACATTTCTAAAATCAGTATACAGTTATTTTTTATGTTTTCACAAAAAATTACATGTTATTTTCATGATGTTGACCACCTAACACACATATTTAAAGGTCATAAAACCATTAAAAACTGCATATTCAGTCTATCTGCACACACCAAACATCATATTTACATTTTTTTTCTACTAATACACATCAAAAGTAGTAAAAACAAATTTCAAATGATTTCATGTCATTCAGTTATTGTATTATATGGTTTTAACCAATACACACATATTTTAGAATTTTAAGGCACTAAATGTTCATTTCATGTCATCCTAACCAAACAACACCTCAGATTGATGATCTTCTACTTCCAAAATTTCAAAAATAATCCTATCATTATTTTTATTATTTCAGGGAAATTGAACTTTTTTTTCTTAGTTGTAACCCCTAGACAGGTGTTTTTAAAGGATGTTAAACCGGTAAAAACTACTTAAAAGGTAATTTCAGGTACATTACACATTAGATTCACATTTATCTTACTCATTATAATAATAAATAATTAAAATATTGAATTCCAATGGTTTTAGGGAATTTATAGGTCATTTTCTATTCATGTACCATAACACACATGTTTTGGTGTCTTAAGACACTAAAAGTGTGTTTCTGGTCATACCAAGAATGAATACACACTATATTTACATTATTTTACTTCCAAAATTTAAAAAGTCACTCTTAAATTGATTATTTATGATTTCAAAGCAACCATAGGTCGTTTTCTTGGTTTGAACCCCTTACACATGTTTGTAAATGTCTTCAGATATTTAAAAAACTTCTTGTTTTGTTTGTCAATGCACATTGTACGTTTAATTGACAATTTTTCCACTTGTATGTATAAAAAATAATATAAAATGGTATTACTATTATTTCATGTATTTTAGAGGTTTTTTCTGTGGTTTTGATTGTTACACACATGTTTTAATGTTTTAAAAATTTAAAAGTTCGTTTTTAGTAATCCTAATCAAATTTCACATCATATTGAAGTTTCATCCATTAAAACCTTTTTTAAATCATCCTACAGTTTTTTATTTATGATTTCATGGAAATTAAATGTTCTTTTATTGTTTTCTTACCCCTTGATGGACATTTTTAAAGGCTTCTAAACCTTTAAAAACATCTTATTCAATTTTTCTAAGAATATTACCCATAAAACTGAACTAATTTCTTCTTGTATAGCTAAAAAATAATACAAAGACAATAAAATTATGATTTCACATCATTTAGACGTTTTTTATATGGATTTGACATTTACACACTTGTTTTATTATTTTAGAACACCCAAAGTGTTTTTTAGTCATCTCGATTAAATAACACCTTAGATTCAAGTTCTATTAGTTACATCTCTAAAATCACTCTACAATTGTTTATGTGTTATTTTATAGAAATTAGTGGCATTAATATTGGTTGTAACCGGCTGATGCATGTCTTTAAAGCGCTTCAAACAACTAAAAACTAGTTATTTGATCTTTTAATGGATACTTTACATCTAATTTTTTATCCCTTTTCTCATACATTTCCAAAATAATAAATATAATGTTTTCCAATGATTTTATATCATTAAAATGATTCTTTCTATGGTTTTGACCATTACATAAACATTTTATTATTTTATAACACGAAATGTTTTTTGTTATCATCCCAAACAAACAACACCATGGATTAACATTTTGTTATTTCTATCATTTTAAAAATCATAATATAGTTTATTTCATATGAACTCATGACAATCGGAGGGCGTTGGTTGGGTTTTGACCCTCTAAAATATAGCAACACATGATTTACATAAATAGATATTACATCTAAATTGATTAACATTCATTTCATTTTAAATAAACATGGTTTAAGATTGTAAATTTGTAGTGTATTTGGACACTAGATACACAATATTTTTATTTCATAAAAGATATTCAACAACACCCATAAAGATCATCCCGTTTAGTACACTTCATAAATATTCCCTATGTAAACCTTTCTTTATAACATGGGTAAAGGAAACATAATAAATGGTAAGCTCGTATGATCAGTATGGGAAAACATGGAATATTCTAACCAATGATCATATGAAATCCTAAGATAATCATAAACATATGAGATTATAAAAATAACAGACAATGTTCATACCCAATATATCATGGATTATAAGCATGATCTATTTCATAAAACATTATCATTTCAAAATACATGAATATAAGTGTGACAAATCATCAAAATTCAGTCATAAACCATAAGTTCATGTTATATAAGTGTGGAACCATCATAAGTATAAATTTTCTTTCATATTTCAAGGTTAAAATTTGATATCATATATAACAAACCAACCAGGGATATCCATCCATAAAATTCCCATGCTGGCCCTCCACATACTTGAGGAGTGCCCTCGATCCCCCAGGGATGATGAAAAGTATCAAGGGAATAAAAATAACCATTGGGGATGGTATCAATCTAAAAATACAAATGAAAACGTACAAAAATAGAATTTCAATAATGAGATAAGATACATTTCAAGAGACATCTCATATAAATAATCATTTAAAATAGAGATGCACAACAATAATGCAAGAGAAAAAACCAAATAGAATACAAATGAGGCTAAACCCAACTCGAGCCAGCGAGTTCCTCGAAACTAGAGGATTTATCATCAACTCCATGTGACACTCTAGTAACCACCATCACCCAAAAAATACATTCTCTCCAATTGATAGTGGAAACAGGGAAATCTAAAGATATATGTATAAGACACGAAGACTAAATACCCACAAACATGAGTATGTATGGAGTGATCCAAAGCTAGTAGGATACTACCGTGAGTCCCTTTTATTTCTTTTATAAATTAAACTGGTAATTATAGTTTAAAAACAATACATGGTAATGTATATTTTTATTTTCAGTCCAACACATGGGAATAAAACTAATTTGAAACATGCACTTTCTCAAGAGTCCCATTTTTAAAACCATTTCCCAAAGATGATGATTTTCCAAAACAATGCCCATTTTAATGGAAATCAAGAAACTATTTTTTTAAAACCACACACTTTTAAAATTAAACCCTCCCAATGTTTTAAAAAAATTAAAATAATTCTCACCATTGACTAAAATTTTGAATAAAAATTCCCCATTTTTCCTTTAAAAATTCTCACACACCGAACATCAAATGAAAGAAAAAAACAAGGGTACACAATCAGGAAGCAATATGATAAATAAACCTATGTAATAACACAATCTAGAAACATGAATAAACAATATGAGGATCAAGAATCAAGACAAGTCAATCCATGTAATAAGAAACACACATGCTAATGAATATAAAATAAAAGGCATAACATATGATACATATCATGAGGAAACACCATGATGACTAATGGGATAGCATAATACATGTATGGGTGGACTTACTACTAGTATGATAACGATTATACATTAGTCAAACAGCTCACTATAATTAGTTTCCTTAGTGAAAATCTCCATATCCATATGTTACATCCCATGATGGGCGATAACTATTGTTAACCCTAAACTAGCCAAACAATGTCCCTCTTCTTCACACTTTGCAACCTTGGTCACCCCATGTCATAATAATAGAGGTGGTAAATGAATAAATAGTTTTATCACAATAAGATAATAATAGCTTAGGGCTAACACTACAATCACATCCTTCACACCTCCTACAATACCCATCAAATTACCCCAACACATAAGCACATCATGAATCACATCATAACACCCATCACATGGATAAAAAATCATTATCAACAAAAAATGGGGCTTAACGAGGGATAAAACAACATCAATACTCAAGTTCCAACTAATCATTTACTTATATCATATATAACATATACATTTGGAAATCATGTTTTAAAATAATTTGGAAACCAAATGTAAAACCAAGGGAAAATCAATCAACCAGAAAGGAACACCCAAACCAAAAAATGATGGCATTAGGATAACCACTTATAAGATCATATTTGAAGTTAGGATCACCAATATTCTCACCCATTATCCTAGGAGACTCTTAAATACCAAACTAAATCACATGATAATACTAAAAACACCACCACTAGAACCTTTGAGGTCACCTGATCTGAATGACATTACATCCAAACTAAATGTATCTTAAATTATCACTCCACGATAACAAGAATAACATGTTGGAGACATAGAATAGTTATCCCTACTATTTATAATCACTCTAAAATGGTGAAACATTAGACAGGAGAACCTAAAAGATGATATCAGCACTAAAGAGACATGATTCACTAACTAAAACACACAACCCTAATCATTACAAAAGAGTACATCCTTATAAACAAAAAAATTGGGTCATAAGATCCAATAACCTATAAAATCACTCCAAAGAACATGATGAAAACTTCAGTATAAACATGCCTCAAAATGGAAAGACATGATTCTAAACTTGGGGTTTTCTGAATTCATGAAGAAAACATGGTTTCAACATGTGGAATACCTATAATTATTAATTCTTGAAGAAACATTAATCTCATCTTAGTAGATCTCACAGTCAATCCAGAAACCAATTCCTTATCTCCATTACTAAAGCTTGTTCCCAATTCATTCACATTTCATGTATTAAAAATACACAACGCATAGTCATCGCCATGAATAAAATACAAAAAACATCATTAATAAACCAGGCCTAAAAATTATAAGAGACATTAAGATAGGTTCAATTTCCTTTTCAACCATTATACATTAAGGAACTGAGTACACAAATGATGAAAAAAATACAAATAAATATATGATTTAAAAAATAGTATATTACCCAAAACAACACTCAGCTTCCTACTCTCCCCTGGAAGCGACAACACAAACCATTGTCTAGAAATGATCTTGGTCTAAAACTTATTCTTATAATGCCTAAAATACTTACAAAACCCTATAATGTGACCCATATGGCTTCACATATAGAACATACAAATTATTGACTAACAAAAAGGTAAAACATGAATTGGAAATGAATTAGTTAGATACCACTAAGAGGGGGTGGGGGTGATTCTGTGGTACAATATTTTTAAAATATATTTTACTTTTTATTCAACCTTTATGAATGATTAAATTCTCGAACCCTCATCTTTAATACTAATCCTCACCCTGTAAGCTATAGAAAACAAATAAAACATAGATAATTTGGATTTAAAAGGGTCAATAAAAAGACATACTCCTTGTCATGTTGGTTAGCCCCCCAACACAGATTATCAACTATATCAAAGGGTGATTAAAATAGTAAATTGGTTATACCCCCAGTTCCAATCTTCCTTCAATAGTTATTTTGACCCCCCAACTACACCATCTTTACAGTGACTAGTTAGACCCCCCCCCCCTCCCCAATCACAATATTCATGAACTAGTTAGACCCCCCAGCTACAACCTTCAACTTCCAATGATTGATCCATTATAAAAAGATCAACTAAAGATACACATCCACAAGCTAGTTGGGTCATAATGAATTCTATACAAATCCATCACCATTGCATTGATTCTTGACTTTATCAAATAATATCTGATCAATTTATAAAATTATCTTCCTTAGTATAACATTGATTGGGCAAGAAGTTTTTCTTCTACTAAATACCCTGCCTCATTAAACACTGAAAACTCAAATACATAAATCTTCTGAAGCACTCATAGGATTACGGCCTTAGCTTGAGTCTCAAAACACTACACACTAATCTGGAAACATATATTTCATGTTCACCTTTTCAAACTTCCTACATGTTTAAAAATACATTATATGGTCTTCTCATTTTATGTATGACTTAATTCATGTGCATGAAAACTCCATTATGAAATGTATATTGACTAGTAAAATACACATTTCCTTCTTGTTTCTTCAAATGATTATAAAATAACATGTGTATAAGTATACAAATGAAAAAATACATGCATTACCTCTTTAATCCATAAATTTATTCACACACACGGATCAATCTGTGAATTCCATTACTTTTATTCATGTAAGGAAATCATGTGATAGTGTTTCATATTATTTATACTGCACAAATCCAAATGTGTATAGATTCTCATTGGCACAAGTCTCACTGTAAAAGTATTAAAATGACACTACACCTCTTCAATATTTCAACACATATCATATATGAACACAACAATGTATGTGGTGACTTCTTCTCCATTGAAAAATAGAATACAGAAGAATCCAATGTTCTTCCCATGTGATATATTTGTGTGAAAAACTTTATAGAAACATTGTATCCTTCATAAAATATAATTATTTTTTATACTTATTTCCTATTAACATAATACTAGTATTTGATGTTACCTTATTCACGAAAAATAGAAAATAATGGGTTCAAGGTTCATCAAACCCCTCACACAAGACAGAAAAGCACTGATTCACAGTGACCTTCGCTCAAGCCTGAGAGATACGTATGTGTATTGTGTTATAATTGATGTCTCATGGAACAAAGTTCATCATAAATCATATTTATTATGCTATGCACATATATCATTCCTGTAGAAAAAATATTCTTTATCATGCTGAGAGAAAGTTCATGGGATCTTCCCTTCGCGAACTAGAGCGATTCATAAACAACATTTCTCCAAAAATAAGATCTTATCAAAAAAAACTTCTACAAAAAATGATCTCCCCCACCAGTAGTTATAGGAAATGAATATTTTCACAGAACCTTCAAGAATCATGAAGGCCCATTCAATCACTTCCTCCTTTCTAAGGGGTCTCTGTCATCAGATAATATCAAAATTTATAGATACTAAAAATCCATCATTAGAACATTGATTTATAATGAAAATTAATAAGTATATAATTGAAATCATCATGGAATTTTCTGGATGTTAAAATAGTGAATATAAAACATGGATCGATCTTCAGACGATGTCTCTATGGAGATCCTGGTGTGAAGAAGTCTCAAACGAGCTCCTTTGGTGTCTTAATCCTCATTTTATAATGAAAAATGAAATTGAATCACATTTTAGTCAAATTTTGATTAAAAAAATACTCATATAATGCTTTGAAGGATTGAATAAATCTTTTGTCCATGTTACAATGGATATATGGTGAATAGAATACTCGTGTGAGGATTACTGGAGAAGACAAAGTGAAAAGGAGATTGTATGGCTCCAGAAATTCCTCAAATATATATAATGGTTGAGATCTTGGAAAAAATTATCGAATTCTCAGGACAAATGATCAATAAGATTGAACAGTCCAATGAATAAGGTGACACAACAAGATTAATTGAAAAGCGCAGATGAAACGATCAGAGAATCAAACGACTATGGTTCTTTTAGGAGCTATAGTGAAATGTCCCACATTGAAACACCCTCAATATTTACGCTCATTTAAAACAAAAGTCGTGACTACTTTATCATAGAAAATGGTTACTGAGTATATATGCATACACCTACCTCTGATGTCATGTGGCCCCACATGGTGGCTCACCGATATCTCCAATCCTCTCTAAAACATATTATTGCAAGCTCTATCCTCGATCCAACCCAGCCTGAATACTTTAGTTGGTCAATTGGCTAAATTTATTTGATAAACAATTATTCCATTAAAAACATTTCCAAAAAACTTTATCAAGTGTAAAATCCAATTATTCCAACCTTCTCAAAATATTAATCATGAAAAAAAAATTCATGATTACAATATTTCCTCAATGCTAATAATTTCAATTATTATCTATTTAGATCTCAATCATAAAATATATGTATCCCAATGTTTTAAATAATTTTTAAATAACCAATGATATATGTTTTCTAAAATACTGACTAGTTCAACAACCATCATAATAAAAAACCATAAAATATATAGAAATCTTTTACCAAACACTCTTTGAAAACAAATGAAATTTAATGGACACTTAAATCTCCCACATTTATTTTTTTCAATATTAAAATGATGTAAACATGTTTACTTGTCTTTTTATACCTTTTTGGCAATGAATAAAAAGGTGAGATTTGGAGTGAAAACTTCAAGAAACTTCTTCTCAACTTCAGTTTTTTATTATAATAATAAAACCTAATTCAAAAAAAGCAATGAACTTTTAATTAATCAAATCTATGTCAACATGGTAAATCATGGTGTAAAAAAATAGATATGTCACTTAAGAATAAATAATATTAAAATCTTATAATTTCATATCATTCTAAAACTCGTTTCAACAGTTTATCCATAGGTAAAAAATTTAACAAGATTTCAATGAGATTTACTTCATATATATCAACAAATGAATCAAAAAGTTCAAGTGAAAAAACAAATAGCTTTCCCCTTTAAAATTCAGATTACAAACTTAAGGGTGATTATTATTTTCAAAAGATTATGAATATTTTAAATATTCAAATTATTTATACTCCTCCTCAAGGGATGTATCTATCTTATTCAATTCCCAATATGTTAGTACCAAAGAATTTATATAAGGGGATATGGAGAGACCCATTTGTTCCTTAGAAATAACACTCAAGATGACAGTTTCCTATCAACATTGTTTTCCCTTATTCATATTAAACATTTATTTGGAAGATTTATCCTTCATCTATTTGGATATTATAAATATCATGCAATGTTTTTTTTCATGTACAATTTTTCCACACCTTTCACACATCATAATTTTCAATTCTTCATTTCTAGATGACTCCTTATCATCATTAAATTATTCATATGTCATCGCTTGATTTTCTTTATCTCTTAGAAGCATTTTATATTTTTCAAATTTATTCATCTTTTCACACAATTCACTGGTGATTATTCCTTTCACCCCTCTCTAAATTCTCTTCTCATTACCATTATGAGGAATATCACCTAATAAAAAAACTATTCATTTATTAGCTTTATGAACTTGTTGAAAAATATTCCATATACTTTATTCAAATATTAATATAAGTACTGTATTTACAGTTTCGATGATGTCTTAATCACATGTTTCTCATTAAGATAATCTAATATCATATTCTCGGCATTTCTCCAATGTGATTCATGCATCCTCCTCGGTAATGGCATATTATACCAGCATGAATAATATTTATGACCAAACACTCTAGAACACCACTAGTATCCTTTGAACCTTGATCTTCTTGAATGATAGAAATTTGGATCTAAATATTTCAGTTATTTATTTTTTTCATAATGTGGTTGTATCTACTTAGGAGGAAATTTGTGGGTTGAATTAGTATACTCTTTCGTTGTGGAACTTATTTTCTTATTTTTTCTTTTGGGGTAGTTAGATTAACTATTTCCTTTCAGAATTGAATCATTAGAAACACCAAATGTACATTGATATTATTTTGGTTTAGAATCCCCATTTTTTCTGAACCCTTCTTCTTAGTAGCTTTAGAATATTCACAATGAATACCAATAGCTTTGGTGAAGTATTCTTTCATATTATTCAACTCAATTTGAGCTGAAAGATAGATAGATTATGTTTTACATAATTATTCATCTTTCTCAACAAGCCTCTCTTCAAGATCATTTATCATCTTTTCAAATTTAGATTATTTCAAATGGTTTTGTTTATTCTCTTAAACAAATGATAATTATTCCTTTTCAAGGTATTACTTTTGAATAGTTTTAAGCCTTCCTTATAACTCATCTATCTACTTATTATTTTCTCCTATTTCATTAAGATGAATCTCCACTTTCATGATAGTTTCTTTATTCTCAATAGAGATCTTCTCAATTTATTTATTCAGTTATTTCTTTTCCTTTTTATGTTTTATATTGTTCACAATAGTACCTTTCAGGTTCTCTATTAATATCAATTATAAATTAGTTCTTTCATCACTTTCATTTCCTTCAAATGAGTCTCCATGTTTCTTAGATTTACTCACAAATCAAATTTTATTCTTAGAATATTTTCCATCATCAGATTCACTACATTATGTTATAAATTCATCCATTTCTCTAAAATCATATTTATTTTATTAGAATTAAACTTATTCTTATGATTCTTCCACTTCCTTTTTTAAAATTTATTATTATCTTCATGTGATTCAGTATCATCATCCTTCTTCTTTGGATAATTACTAGCAAAATGACCACTATTGTGAAAATTCCATCACTTTAGTGATTGTTTATTATTTAACTTCTATCTTCCACTATTAAAAATAATTATAAAAAATTCCATCATTTTTAGGAAGTCATATTTAAATTCTTTATCCTCAAAATCACTGGATTCTAGTTCTTCTTTGTGTTTAGTTTTTCCTTTTATCATGACATTAAAGGCTATATTATCTCTTACCTTTCTCTTGAATGATGGAACTTTTCTAATTTCATCTGACATAAGAGTATTATGAAATTCATCCAAAGATATATCTTCTCTCTCTTCTAGTGTAAAAATATTTTAGTCGAATCTATTCAGTAAATTTCTTATAAGCTTCTTCATAATAGTAGAATTATCCAACATCTCTCCAAAAACACTAATATTGTTGATAATTTACTTTTCTCTTGTAAATTCGTCATCAATAATTTCATCGTCATCCATTTTAATATCTTCAAACATTATTCTACATATTGTCTATTTGGATTCTCTAAATTTAATATTACCTTTATAACTACTTCTTATTTTATCCCAGATCACCATGGCAGTTTGGAGACCCATCACTTTAGTGTTAACATTTTTAGTTAAAGCCATCAAGATTCTATTCTGGCCCTTACCACCAACTTCTATATTTCACTTATCATATTGAGTCATAGAAAAATAAACATTAATATGATGAAAACCATTTTTTAATCTCTTATTTATAGGCCAAGAGATAAAATATGAGGAAGCCTCATATTTCTCCAACTATAGTAGTTCATGCCATAAAAAGTAGTAATTCCTTTCCAGTTCACTAAATTCAAGATCTCTATTTCTCTTAAAGTTTTTTGGATCTACAGAGGATACCTTGTTCTCTAATACAAATTGAAGTGGCCAAGGACCAGTTAGATCCCACTAGGAGGGGGGTGAAATAGTGGTAAACTATTTTTAAAAAAATCTTTTACTTTGGATTCAACCTCTGTGACTTATTAAAGTCTCAATCCCTTGTCTTTAAAACATAGCCTCACCCTGCTAGCAATATAAAAACAAAGAAAACATAGAACATAGGGATTTATAAGGTTTGGTACAATGACATACTTTTTATCGTGTTGGTTAAAACCCCCAACATGAATTCTCCACTATATAAGTTAGTTATTATAATAGTAATTGGTTAACCCCCCCCCCCCCCCCAATTACAAACTAGTTATACCCCTTCCTTCTAATCAGCCTTCAAAAGTTTGTTAGGATCCCCAACAACACCATCTTTATAGTGATTGGTTAGACCCCCAATCACAATCTTTAGAAACTCATTAGACCCCCAGCTAAATCCTTTAACTTAATAAGATTGATCCATGTAGAAAGATAAATTATAGATGCTCCTCCCAAAGCTAGTTAGATCACACTGAATTTTGTACAAATAAAGTACCTTTTAATTAATGATGTACTTTCTCAAATGATATATTATCTCTATATAAAATCATCCTACTCATTACAACACTACTTGGGAATTAATACATTCTTTTGATAAAGACCCAACCTCAGTAAACACTAAAAACTCAAATACAAAAATCTTCTGAAATGCTGATAGAAATATTTCCCCAGCTTTAGCCTCAAATAACTACACACTAATCAATAACCTTATATTGTGTGTTCAATTTTTCAAACATCATGAATGTATAAAAATAAATTACATGGTCTTCTTATTTTATGTATGTTTTAATTCATGTGCATGAAAACACCCTTATGAAATTTATATTTCCTAATAAAATATGCATTTCCTTCTTGTTTCTTCAAGTGATTATAAAATCACAAGTGTATAAGTATACAAATTCATGCATATAGGAAATTCCTCTTCACTCCTCAATTTTATGCGCACACACTAACCAATCCTTGTATCATATATTTATAGGAAATGAAAATTGAGAGAGAACTTTCTAGAATCATGATGGACCATTCAATCGTTGCCTCTTTCTCAAGGGATATTTGTCATCGGATAATCTCACAATTTCTTCATACTAAAAATACACTGTTAGATCTTTGATTTACAATGAAAATAAATCATAATATAATTTCAATCATCATTTAATTTTCAATATGTTAAAATGATTAAGAGATAAAATAGATCGAGCTTCGAACAACATCACCATGGAGATCCCATTGAGAAGAAGTCCCAGTCGATCTCCTTCGATGGATTGATATTTTTTTAATGATGAAAATGAAATTTCATCACATTTGGTTAGATTAGGATCATAAAAATACTCATATGAAACTTCGAGGGCTCGAATGAAGACTTTATCGGTGTTACAATGCAGATCCAATTAACATAATAATCGAGTGAGGTTTGATGGAGAAGACAACATGAAAAGGATTTTGGATGGATTCTGAAATTTTTCAAATAGATTTTATGGTTGATAGATTGGAAAAAATGGTCAAACAGACAAGATAAAAGATCAATAAAATCATATTGTTTAATGAGGAATGTGACACAGAAAGATCAATCAAATGGACCAAATGAAATGAGCAGTGAATCAGATTGATACAGTTCATTTTGGAGATATAGTAATGTTTCCCACATCCAGACACCCTTAGTATTCATGCTCCTTTATAATACAACTTACGACTCCTTAAAATCATAAAATGGTTACTAAGTACATATGTATGTTCCAGCCTTTTCCATCGTGCCATTACATACTGTGGATCACCTCTATATTCATTCCCTTATATGGCATGCTATTTCAATCTCCCTTCTCACTCCATCCTAGCCTAAATCCTTTAGCCAGTTAGTTGGATCAATTTATTGTATAAACAATTATTCTATTAAAAACATCACCAAAAATCTTCATCAGGTTCAAAATCCAATTATTCCAACCTTCTAAAAATATTAATCTTGAAAAATAATATTTTTCATGATCATAGTATTTCTTTAAGGAAAACAATTTCAATTCATCTCTATTTGGAATTCAATCATAAAATCCAATTATCCCATGGTTTTAAACACTATTTTAAAAATAAATGACACATGTTTTCTGAAATACTGATCAGTTCAAAAATAAGCACACTAAAAAATATTAAAACATATTGAAATATTTCACCAGACACTAATTGAAAACAAATGATATTCACCACACACTTAAAATTTGATGATAATTCCAACACTAGAAACACACCATTGGATTAAACTTTGTTGAAATGGGAATATTAGTATGTAAATATTTATACCCCTTCTTATTAACCTCTATCTTCCCCTCATCACATGATGGATCATCTTTACAATATTTGGTAAGAAAAATCATTTCTTAATATAGGTTTACCTACCATGATTGCCTAAATGATAAAAACATCAGAAACAGCTTCCACAGAGGTAGGAGGGATAGAATAAAGAACTGGAAAACATAGCTCTGGATGAAGAACACTTGAAATGAGACATGCATTCTTTCCATTTTCAACATAAACCTCTAGAGATAAGGGAACTAGTCTATTGAAACATTTAGTATAGTCTTTCACTGAATGATCTCCAAGGAGGATTTCCAAAAATTTCATTCCCTTCTCCACCCTCTCTTCTTCATAGTAAAACCACTAAATAAAGGAATCCTAGAAGTATCCCCAATAGAGATCATTGAATAGTTGGGCATGAATAGATAGTTTCTACCACTCAAACCCCAAATCCTCGAACAAAGGAATACTAAACATCATCATAAGGGTTTCAAGTGTATGCATCAAGTTGAAAATATCCTCAATCATGTCTAGAAACTCAAATCCTCATAGGATCCTCGAATACTATAGAATACTAGTGGACATTAGTTTAATAACTATCATACAAGATCCATGAGCTGAGAAGAGAATGGCATTGCCACTCCATCATGAGTATGGGAAGTCTGAGATGGGAAAGACTACTCCTAGATCACTAGGACCACTACCCAAAGAATTCCCTTCCTGAATATCTAGTTCTTTCTTAAGGTAATTATTTTAAAACATAAAAAAAATCAATCAATCCAAACACTTTAAAAATAAACACAAATAGACAAACTAAATATCATCTAAGAAAAACAAAAAATACAAAATAACATAAAACATCAAATCAAGAGAAACAAAATTTTAATGAAAACAAATCCAGGTCACAATACAGTTTTAAAAATACCCCCCCCCCCACAAAAAAATCATTAGATATATTTCATACCAAAATCCCAAACCTTTTGGAACTATCAAAATCACAAAATGACATTATTTTTCTCAAATAAATTTTTTTGAGGTTAAAAACCATTAATAAAAAAGATAACAAACCAACTCACCCAAAACATTTCAAGAGATACCTTATTGTAGAAACAATTAAATTATTTATTTAAAGACCAACAAAGCCCTTAAAAATTATTTATAGTTCAAAAAAATTTCACACCAAGGAAAATCATGTAACCAAGACACATTTTTTAAAACAATTTCAAACACAAATGAATAAAAAAATTATTTTAAACAACATTAAAAAGACACAAATGTTTTCTTATACATCCAAAAACAATAAAAACAAACATAATAAGGGGATAGAATTAATAAAGGAGTAAAAATCAAAATTCCCAGCCATTTCCACTACGCATGGTTTGACCTCATGGTTTTTAATACTGTGCGCCAACTATGTGAGTGACACTGGATGTTTATTTAGAATGTTCAATATAGCCTGCACAAAGTTTCATAGACCATGTGAATTAACTATGTACCTTTTTAAACCCTTCTGATTTGACTCTAAAATGAGAAATTTCCTGGGATATCTCCTATTTAATTATTATAACAAATATTGATAGCAATCCACACCGAAATATCTTATAAAAAATATACCGTAACCTGAAAAATATATAATAAGACTCACGAACACCCATGAAAACACAAGATCTGACTCGAGGAAGTGTAGGGAATGAACTTCCCTGAACCTACCACCCTAGTCCAATATTTTTATCCCTATTCTACCACTTAACCCCCAAATAACAGGAAGATTAATTTCAAGAACCTATGATTCTTTTAAGAACCTAGGCTCTGATACCATTTTATAACAAACCAACCTAGTACATCCCTCTATCATATTCCCAAGATGACCAACCACATACCTGAAGAGCATCCCCAATCCACCTAGGTTGACGACAAGAATCAAGGATGTCAAACAAATCCGTTGGGGCTGTTTCACCCTCAAAATCAAAAAAAACATCCAAACATAGCATAATAATAGAGAAAAAATACATTCCAAAAGACACCTCATATAAAAAAATTAAAATAGAGAAGGATAATAAAATGGAAGGTAAAAATCAAATAGAATACCAAATTATCTAAAGCTAACTTGAGTCAGCTGGTTTCTTAAAATCGAAGGATATATCATAAACTATGTGTGACTCTCTAGTTACCACCATAAACTAGAAAACACACACTTTCCAATGGAGAGTGGTCAAAAACAAACCTAAACATACCTACACAAGATATGAATATTACATATCCACCAACATGAGTATGTAGGGTGTGAGCTAAAGCTAGTAGGATACCACCATGATTCCATTTCATTTCTTTAATAATAAAAAATATTTATTCTAGTTTAAAAATAATGATTAGTAGTTTATTTTTTCATTTTCAATCCAAAACATTGGAATAAAACTAATTAGAAACATACACTTCCTCAAATCATCTCATTTGTAAAACAATTTCACAAAGAATGTGTTTTTCCAAAAAAACATCCAATTTCAAAGGAAACTAAGACACCTTTCTTTAAAAAGCACATAATTTTGAAACGAAACCATCCCAAATTTTAGTGAGTTTATATATAATTTTTATAAAATAATTTCACTTCGAACAAAAC
Organism: Viscum album; assembly: GCA_963277665.1. Taxonomy (NCBI): domain Eukaryota; kingdom Viridiplantae; phylum Streptophyta; class Magnoliopsida; order Santalales; family Viscaceae; genus Viscum; species Viscum album. Next base: position 790,511,013 of record OY728123.1, on the reverse strand, counting down.
ATACCTATGTTTTCTTTAAAGTCTCTAACACACCCATAATCAATGGAAAGTAAGGAAATAGGGGTTCATTAGCAGGAAGTTACATCATAAATAAACATATAGAATAACAATATCCCTAAAGAAGGCCAAACCATATGAGAATAAACTATCAAAAAAAGTCTATAAAAGTAAAAAAGAAACACACCTGATAATGTATATAAAATAAAATACATGAAATATGTTATATATCATGAGGCAACACCATGATGAATAAAGTGACATCACAAGAAATGTATGGGTGGGTCTACTAGTTGTAGGTTAACAGTCACACATTTGTTAATTGGATCACTCTAATAAGTCTCCTTAGTGAAAATCATTCAATATGGGTGTTACATACATCCAAGGAGGACTATCTAGTGCTAAAACCCAACTAACCAAACAATGTCCCACTATTTTCCACTTGAAACCTTGGTCACCCCATTGAATAATAAAAGAGTTTGTCCATAAACAAAAAACATCATCACATGAAAATAATAATCCCTTATGGATAACACTACAATAAGGTAATTACCATCTCCCAAAATACCCTTAAAATAAACCCCAACACAAAAGAAAATCAGGAATCACATTACAACATCCATCACATTAATTACATAAACATAATCAACAAACAAGGTGGATCAACAAGTTAAAAACAACATTACTACTAAAGTTCCAACCAGGCCACCATGTATATCATAAATAGAAAACACATTTAGAAATACATTTTTATCAAAATTTGGACAACAAATGTAAAACCAAGGGAAAAACAGTCATCCAAAAAGGCACACCCAAACCAAAACAAGATAAGAACAATTTCCTTCTATAAACAAAAAGTCTATTAAAACATGAAAACCCCATTAAAATATTGAAGCCCCTTTTGACCTTGAAGGAAAAAACCCCCTTCAAAATTATATTTTTGATTCAAAACAAAAATCCAAATGTTTTTATCATTGAAACCCAACCTCAGAATTTTATCAATCATTGATAATTCATAAAATACCATTTAAGATCAAAGAGTCATTTTAAACATGATGTTACAATGATTTTCCACTAGAAAACCAAACCATGATCATGAAAACTTTAACAAATCACAACTAGATAACCCAAACCATAATTATAATTTGTACACATGAATTTAGAAAACTCAATAACCAATGTAACTCTTAAATAAAATGTAAACACCTACCTTAAGTGGCATAATAATTCCACCTTGTTAAAATCCACATGAAAGGGAGTCCTATGATGGATCACAACCTTTACAAACCAAAATACCAAATCACTAAAAACCATAACCAATATAATCATCCAAACATGACCACTAGGTTTATAGGTGAAATGTAAAAGTGGATAAAAACCAAAGATAAAGATAAGATAAACTCATACCTCTTAAACTGTGTGAATATTCTCTAAGAAAGAACTACAAAATAACCTTGGATGAGCTTGGGAAGAGAAGAGAACCCCATAAGAGGTGATATGGTTAGGGAAGAATAAATTGGTGGATTGGGGTGAAATACCATAATTAAAAGTTAGGGTTAAAGACCAAAATTCCCCAATATAGGAAGGAGGCATAGTTATATTATACAACTTCTTTAACCATGCTCTGATTGTGTGTCTTCCACTGCCTCAAACCCCTATGCCAAATAGTTTTTCTTGCATAGTTTTTGTAAATATGTGTAGATCAGGTGATATCCACCATCCACCACTTCACATGGAATATAGTTTCCCCTATAAATCTTTCATAGTTTATAAATTGTGAAACATAAATGTACACCCCTAGAAATCCCTCTGAAGATCAAAAATTTCACCCAGAACACCCCAAAAATCAAAGACGAAAACAATCACATGTTAACTAAAAATAAATATACAACTAAGAGTTTTACACTATCATACTATAGTGTATCCATAATCCCTTCCTTTTTCCCATAACATAATAGGTCATGAATCATCAGATATTTCCCATTTTAGATCATGAACATTGACTTATTTCAGATATTGGATAAATCTAATCATTATGTTTCCAATTACATATCAATAACATCATCCTATTTACCATAATTATATAATGAGATATAAATATTTACATAATACATTTTTGGGATATATAGGTCCCACCCATCTTGGTTTATAATGTAATCATCTATCCTTGGTTATAATATAACCGTCGTATTTGGTTATAATGTAACAATCATCCATGGTCTATTACGTACCCAACTATAAAATATTGAAAATATTACATATATGTTCCACAGAATTATAAAACATTCATCATATTTGAAATAGTGAAAATAAATTAGATTCCAAAACATTTCATCATAAAAGAACACATGGTAAAGAAACATGTTTCGTAAACATTTCATCATATCAAAACCCATGGAATATGAAGGCGTATCAAAAACATATTTCGTAAACATTTCATCATCATAACCCATGGAATATGAATGTGTATCAAAAACATATTTTAATCATAATCATAAACCATTGGTATAAAAAATAAGTATGGAATCATTGGATTATATCCCCAGAAAATATTAAGTAACATCAAAGGATTTCATCTTATATGGAAAAATATTTTGAAAAATTACTTAGAACATATCATTGGGAAAATAACCTTTTCACTATAAAATAATTTATTTAGAAGACAAAAAAATAAAAAATTTAAAAAACATTTTATTTGAAAATAACCTTGGAAACTTAAAAAATGAATACTTAAACCAATGAATGGTCATCATCTCTAGAAATACCATTCATATCATACACATTAAAACGAATATTCCTTTCACATTTCTGATAAAATCCAAAAGGAACATGTATGAAAAATTACATGTATATTACTTTTAAAACATTTTTTAAAAAGTAAAACATTGGTAAAAATGACTTTAAAAAATCATAGTAAAACATTGTTGAAAAAAAATAAGAAAACAAGGATTAAGATGAAAAAATTATTTTCGACGGAAGAGATAAATAAAGTAGATTTTCTTTAAAAATATTATTTTAATAAAATACATACGTAAGGAGTGTAAAATGAAATTAAAACATTAATTTTCAAAAAAACCCATATTAGAATAAAATTATTGATTTTATTGAAATAATGATCATAATATTTCATCATCAAAAACATAATCCTAAACAACAATGATAGAAAATATGTTTTTAATGTAAAACCTTTAGCACTTTGGTATTCATTGAATCATGAGCCCCATGAAATAAATAAAAATATATGGATATGTAAATCCCTATTATACGAATAATAAGATTCAAAAAATTACTTCATAAGAATTATATACATAAAAAAGAAACAATTGATGAATATGGAATGTCTCATAGATATAAAAGTGTGAGGAAAATCCCTTAACACTTTAGAAAATTTTGAATCGTAATCCCCATTAAAAAATAACATCAAATTAAACATTAAATATCATTAAAAGAATAATATTCATGATATAACCTATAAATTGGGTTCTATATTACTTTATAAAAGAAACTAATGGTGAATATATAATATGTTACCCAGAAATAAAAGGGAGACTATAAGTCCTTTACCTTATGTCTCAACTTTCTTTATGCACATTTGAACCTCCAGTATAATAAATATATGTATAATATACAAATATTATAGAAAAATACGTGTATATATCTTACCTTATTACTAATGATCATGTACCCAAGTGGTAAGGGCTCCTACATGGAATCCAGAAGGTCCTGGGATCAAGCCCTATTGGGGGAAATTACTATTTAGTACTATGGAGGTTGTGATGTGGACGACGATCTTGGAATGACATAGACATGGTGAAATAGGAAGGATGATGTAGTTATGTAACTACATTGGGATTTTGGTCCATGTAATGGTATTCAAGCCCACTAGGCCTACCGGGTATGTATTAAATAAATGAGGCCTGATTGGTGGGTTATCACTTTTAGGGGGCTATAGCCTTCCTCTTTGGCCTATGTGGGTGGTGTGTGTGTTTTTTTGAATTTAATTATACCCACAACAACCCAATATATAATATAATAGAATATATGATTTAATTATGACATTTTATACTAGTTTATTAAAAATTCCTTGTTAAAATCACATTTTGGGTAATAACTACTTCGTTTTTCATTTATGTTCTTGTTTAGTATTTTTGATAATTTTACTTTGATCATGGTTAAATAATTTAAAAAAATTATTCATGATATAATTTATAATGACCCATACATTAAATACATTGTTAATACTTCAATATTGAAGCATACTTATTAAAACATATAACAAAACCACGAAAGGACCATATAGGTATAGTGTCTTTAGAAACTGGGAAACATAAACAACTGGTTCATAAAGCATCTACATTGTCTCCCATTTATTTCATCATATCTAGAGTCCCTTTTGGCATATCCTACTTAATAACCTGCTCCCTGACTTGGGGAAAGAAAACATACAAAAGGGTTAGCTCAAATGCTCAGTAAGGGTAAACAAAATAAATATCAATCACATCATATTCATAAGAACATAACATTTTGGAAATCTTACCCTACAAAAGAGATCATAATTTCATAACATGGGATAAATCATGGTAGTGAAATTTAATCACAATAATCATAAATTAAAACATGAAACTTTGTGGCATACACACATAATCATAGATAATCATTTCTTATTAGTCAAGACTTGTTGCCAAGACTATCTTAGTGGACAAAGTCCATTTCTGAACCGAGTTCACTCCTCGTTTCAGTCCTGTTTCACTGAACCGGTTTCACCTGCCGTTCTAGCCATGTCTATCTCATTAGATATAAAATCTTTACCCAATGCATTGGAGGGAGGTATAGGTCCCACCCATCTCATAATGATACCATTCTTATGTGTTCCACAAAATCATAAATCATACATCATTGCATAACCTATGTAAATAAAATGAGATTCTTAAACAACATGACATCATAAAACAATTCATATAAGATAAAGGAATTCATAAAAATAATTCCATCACAACATAATCAAATCAATGTAATAATAGGGATAGAAACAGAACCCTATATTATCTTAGATGGAAAATAATTTTGATAAAACACTTGAACTCCATTCTTGAGGAAAATATCCTTTCTACTTCAAAAAAATTTTCCTTTCTTAACATGTCTTACAATTTTAAACAAAAAGAAGTTGATTAAAAATAAACTTGAAAACTTTTAAAGGAAGCTTCTTGGAAATAATGTTTTAAAAATCCATTCATGCCGTATAAGTTAAAAAAACATTCTTCTCGTACTTTTGTCGGAAAAGTCAAAAAGTACCTCGTACAAAAAACGACAAAAGATTCATTTCATATATTTTACTAAAATCTCACCGAAGGGTAAAATTGGATATAAACTATTGTAGAAGGATATAAATATTACATATAGAAGAAACATTGATGTGGATGATAAATATTCCCCAGTAAATTCTAAAGTATAAACAATCTCGGATAAAAATTGAGGTTGCGAGATTTTCCCTTACCTTAGGTCCAATTTGCTTCGTAAGTGTCCAAAACTCTTGTATAATGATTTAAATAATGTTATTGACTTATTCAAGAGTCATAATCATTTTTATGATATCATATATGATCATATTCTTAGCTTCTTATTAGTAATATTTCATTACTACTTGTTATTCGGGTGTTTATTACTTTTTGTTCTTATGCGTGTTTTGTCGAATAAATTATTATTTTTATTTTTAGGTTATAGATACCTCATTTCCAGAATGTAATATATATCATATTCATTCATTCAATTAATTTATATAATCATTATGCAATGAAGATCATGTAGAACGAGTCGCATCACATCGTGGAGACGGTATTCCGTACGTACGCACGAGGGATGATATCATTCCCATGATAGTGGGATTGTATTGGAGTGTATGTATACTATTTAAGAATCAATATCACTTTAAAATAATCATATATAGTTATTATTTACACCATTATACCCATCTAAGTAAGGTGGTGGGGGAAAATAGATTACACCACGGCGTGGAGATGGTATTCCGTACGTACGCACGCGCGGTGATTTCATTTTCCGTAGGATGGATAGATGGTGAAATAGGGTTATTTCATACTTATAATAATATATCAGTATATGAGTGATACTGATGTTATTACTTCATAATGAAACAACTAAAGAAGAAGAAGTGGATGAAGAAATAAAGATGAAAGAATCGGTAACGGACATTACCTCTTCTTTGAAGCGCTTCTTTGAGACTTCCTTTTAGGGCACTAAAATTGGTCTTTGAAGAATACCAGGACCTCTAGGATGTCTCTAGGGAAGTGGAGAGAAGAAATTGGCAGGGTTTTTCTGAGAATGAAGGCTCAAAGTGGTGTGAGGAAGAGAGGGAGTAGGTGCCCTTTTATAAGGGAGGAGAGGGGCACCTTTGGAATAACTAAAAATATTATTTTATTATGAAGTCAAATTCGGTTTTTAATAGCTCCAAATTGATATATTTAGAAGATAAGGTGGTTATGGGTCGAAATCCTATCATCCAATAGAATTTAGACAAGTTTAGGTATCAATTTTAACCTTATCAGTTAGATTTAACTTTAAGTTAGATAATTGAACTTTTACCATGTCTTATTTTTTTTCTTACACTGTAAGGTTAATAAACTTACTATATCAAGCCAAACGAACCCCAAGTTGTTTCTTATTAATATATATAACCTTATCTAAGTCATTGGGACGAACCTTATATTTTTAGGAATAAAATAACAATTACGAAAATAATATTTGTTTTAAAAACTATTTTATGTCAATTTTGACACTATTTAGTAATTGATTTTTGTGAAAATCATAACAGAATGATTAGTTCAAACCAAGTTAATTAAATCAATAATAACATGTCATATTACCCTATAAAATTAGTGTAATTCATAAAAAGTCTCAAATTACATTTATTTGGGTATTTATAACATCAATTATGTCAATATTTCATTAATAAGATAATTACTACATCATCGTTGTGTCATAAATAAATTACATTATTTAATGTATAAAAATTAAAAATAAAATACAATTATGTAGGAAATTTGTTTATATTTCTAATGAATATTTATAGTCGAATTTATCTTATGTATAACCCCATATTAAAAATTATTTACTTATTAAACTTTGATTTTAACTATTTTAACCCTTCTTTAAATAAATTAATAATAACTCTCCTAATCTAATCCAAGTGGGCCTAAATGGTCATATTTTATCCCTAAGGTTGTTTTTGGTCGAATTACACTGATCCAATAGAATTAGGACATGTGTTAGGGTAATAATAATAACACTTTTACCCTTAATTACCCTATTTACTTTTAACCGTGGTAAAAAAGTAAAAAGTTACTATTCACCAAAAATTATTTTCATCTCATTGAACCACATTTTAGTCCTTGATATTAACTGTGTCTATCGGATTTTCGAAATCCCACTCACAGAAGCGGTAAAATTATGTTTTATGAAAAATTCAGTTTTTTTAACTACTACTTAGTGGTTTCACTATTCATCAAAAATTGAAAGTTTTCATAAAAATACCAAAATTTCACCCTAGGCTAATTTCGATATTCCGAATCCAAAAATGAAGTCCATTTTGGAAAATTATAAAATTTCAAAAATTGGTTATTACTATTCATAACGGCTAGTCTTATTAATATTTTAATAGCATATCGTTGTTTAGTGAAACTCGGTATTGCGTACGACGCAAGATTTTGAGGAAGGCTTCGGTTGCGTGTAAAGCAAGCCAAGCTAGTGTTGTGTGTAGTGAAATATTCTTTTGATAAAAACAAAATATTTCTGATAAAAGTCTCGGGCGTTACATTCTACCCCCCTTAAAATGAATTTCGCCCTCAAAATTCATCACTTTGTAACAAAAATATGAGGATACCTCTCCCTCATCATATCCTCAAGCTCCCATGTAGCTTCTTCTAATTGGTGGTTCCTCCATAAAACTTTCACCAATCGAGTGGTCTTGTTTCGTAGGACTTTTTCGCTACAATCCAGAATCTCTATCGGTTGTTCTTCATAAGAAAGATCTTGCTTCAGCGGTACAACTTCTGAGCTGAGTACATGTGAAGGATCAGGTATGTACTTTCTCAGGAGAGATACATGGAACACATCGTGAACTTGGGAGAGATTCGGTGGAACCTCCAATCGGTAAGCTACCTTTCCAACACGATCCAGTATTTCGAAATGACCGATATATCTAGGGCTCAACTTCCCCTTCTTTCCAAATCTCATGACCCTCTTCTAGGGAGATATCCGTAAGAACACTTTATCACCCACTTCAAACTCTAGGTCTTTTCTTCAGTTGTCGGCATAACTTTTCTGTCGACTCTGAACTTCTCTTATGTGTTGTTGAATAGATCGGACCTTTTCTGCCATCTCATCAATAAGATCAGGTCCTAATAGCTTTCTTTCCCCAACTTCATCCCAGCAAGTTGGAGTCCTGCATTTCTTTCCATAGAGAGCTTCATAAGTAGCCATCTAAATACTAGAGTGAAAGCTATTATTATAAGAAAATTCCACCAAAGGTAGGTGTTGATCCCAACCACCTTTGAAATCCATAGAGAAAGCTCTCAACATATCTTCTAGAGTTTGAATTGTTCTCTCAGACTGACCGTCTGTCTGAGGATGATAAGAAGTGTTGAAACTCAACTATGTATCCAGAGTATGATGAAGACTTTGCCAGAACTTCGAGGTAAATCTCAGATCCCGATCAGATATAATAGTAAATGGTACCCCATGTAATCTTACCACTTCCTTTACATATATCATGGCAAGCTGATCCAGAGAGAAATCATCTCTAATGGCAATGAAGTGTGCAGACTTCGTAAGACGATCAACTATGACCCAGATAGCATTATTGCCTTTGGATGTTTTAGGAAGTCCTGTGACAAAGTCCATAGTAGTGTTTTCCCATTTCCATTCAGGTATGGGTAATGGTTGTAACACGCCCTTAGACTTCTGTCTCTCAGCTTTAACTTGCTGACAAACCAAGCATTGAGAGACATATTCAGCAACATCTCTTTTCATGCCATCCCACCAGAAGTACTCTTTCAGATCCCTATACATCTTCGTGCTTCCCAGATGAATAGATAATGAAGAACTATGAGCCTCATCCAGCAGCTCCTTCTTTAATTCGGGGATGGGAGGAACACAAAACCGATTCCTGAACATTATTATCCCATCACAATCAAGGTTGAATTCAGGAATATTTCTCACCTTCTTTTGTAACTCTGCATCTTCTTTCTGCGCCTCTTTAATCTTCACATGTATAGATGGTTGAACATTCATTTGAGAAAGATACGATTTTCCCCCTTCCATTATAATTCCAAGATCCATCCTTTGTAAATCCATAAATATTGGATCTTTTGTGATCCTCATCACGGATAAACTGGCATGGTCTTGTCGACTTAATGCATCTGCCACCTTGTTTGCTTTCCTAGGGTGGTAATGAATTGAGCAGTCATAATCCTTAATCAGCTCTAACCATCTTCTTTGGCACATATTAAGCTCCTTTTGTGTGAAAATATACTTTAAACTTTTATGATCAGTATAAATGTCACACCTTTCTCCATAAAGATAATGCCTCCAAATCTTTAATGCAAATATTACCGCAGCTAACTCCAAATCATGTGTTGGGTAATTTTGCTCATGGATTTTCAACTATCGTGAGGCATAAGCTATCACCATATCATTTTGCATAAGAACACACCCCAGCCCCTTCTTGGATGCATCACTGTAGATCATAAACCTTTCTCCACTACAAGGTAGTGTGAGCACAGGTGCACTGGATAACCTTCTTTTCAACTCCTTGAAATTCTCTTCACATTCCTCCATCAAAACAAACTTAACTCCTTTTCGAGTCAACCTGGTGATTGGATTAGATAATCGTGAAAAATCTTTCACAAACCGTCGATAATATCCAGCCAAACCAAGAAAACTTCGGATCTCGATTACTGTTGTCGGTCTCGACCATCTTTCGATAACCTCTGTTTTTGCTGGATCCACAGATATCCCCTGTTTTGAGATTATGTGACCCAAAAATGAAACTTTTTGAAGCCAAAATTCACACTTGGTAAATTTGGCATAAAGCTTCTCATTTCTCAGGGTCTTCAATATAATTCTCAAGTGATCTTCATGTTCTGCCTTGCTCTTTGAATAGACAAGAAAATCGTCTATAAAGACTACAACAAATTGATCAAGATAGTCTCTAAAGACTCTATTCATCATATCCATGAAGATAGCAGGGGCATTAGTAAGACCAAATGGCATCACTATAAATTCATAGTGTCCATACCTTGTAAGTAAAGCCATCTTTGGTATATCCTCCCTTTTGACCCTTAATTAATGATACCCTGAACGAAGATCAATCTTGGAAAAGTATTTAGCTCCGTGTAGTTGGTCAAATAAGTCATCAATGCGTGGGAGAGGATATTTTTTCTTGATAGTGATCTTGTTAAGTTCTTGATAATCAATGCAGAGTCTCATTGATCCATCTTTCTTCTTAACAAATAGAACAGGTGATCACCAAGGTGACGCACTAGGGCGTATGAATCCCTTATCAAGATTTTCTTAGAGTTGCTTCTTCAATTCCTGCAACTCAATTGGGGCCATTCTATAAGGTGTCTTTGAAATAGGCAAAGCACCTGGTACGAGTTCTATTGAAAACTCAAATTCAGGATTTGGTGGAACACCCAGCAATTCCTCCGGAAAGACATCATAAAACTCCTATAAAATGGGCATATTATTAATCGTGAGTTTCTCACCAACCATTTGAGATAAATAACCCTCATTTAGTGGAATCAAGACCCATAAGATGGAAGAAATTTCCACTGGAAGGTTATGTTCATCCTTACATCGATAGACGATCATAGATTGATCTGGAATATGAAATGTGACTTCCCTTCTTTGGAAATTGATATGAACTCCATATAAAGAAAGCCAATCCATGCCAAGAATCACATCAAATTCCACTATAGGAAGGATCACAAGATTTGTAGGAAGCACTTTCCCACAAACATCAATCAGGGAAGAATTATAAACTTTTGATGCGACTATTGTGCCATTAGGTGTTGTCACAGCTATCTCAACATCTAATTGTTGAGGTAATACGGTGATACCCTTAGAAAAATCTTCAGAAATAAAAGAGTGGGTGGATCCAGAATCAAATAAAACATTTTCTACTTTATAGTGGATGGTAAGTGTACCTTTCACCACATCATTATCGTACTCCACATCGTTGATAGAAATTGCATGTGACTTTCCTTTGTCTTTAGCCTTAAGATTTTGTTGATGTCGATCATCATCAACAACCCTTGGATTAGGTAATTTATTGGAATAATTCCCCATCTCCTTGCCCTTAAAACATTGAAGTGTAGTAGGTTCATTTTGTGTGTCCCTTCCTTTGTTTGCATCATTAGACATCTTCTTCCCATCATTGTGGCATTCAAATGCCTGATGACCTTCCTTTCCACATTTGAAACATTTACTTGTCCCTTTAAGACAACTCCCTCCATATTTCTTTCCACACTTTGAGCATAAGGTAAATCTCATATTCTTTTCAGTGTGCTCTTTATATTTTCCTTTGAATTCCATTTTCCTCTTCTTATCAAACCCATATGATTGATGGGTTACTCCGATCTCCATCTCAACTTTGAGAGCACATCGAACGATTTCCTCATAGCTATTGAAGTCCCTTATGGATAAGGCCCTTCGAAGACTTGGTTTTAAGCCACTAAAGAATCGATCGATTTTACTCTCAGGTTGGATAATAATACCAGAAGCATACCTTGCAAGTCTTGTAAAATTTGCTTCATAGGTACCAACAGATTCATCATCCTTTTGCTTTAGTTGAAGAAACTCTTTCTCCATCTTTGTTTGGAGAATACGAGGGAAGTACTTATTGAAAAATAAGTTCTTGAACTCGTCTCATTCCATGGACTCAATTTCATCTCTTTGCCTCGTATTCTTGATAAGATTCCACCATTTATCATGATCACCTTCCAAACGATACACTGCTAAGATGAATTTATCATGTTCAGAACATTGAAGAACTGAAAATATCTTTTCAGTAGTACTAATCCATTGTTCAGCAATTAATGGATCAGTAGACCCGCTGAATGAAGGTGGACGCTGCCTCAAGAAGGATTCAACAGAATTTTGCTCATTCCTTTGCTCGTTTGGAAGTCCTGCATGATTCATAGCTTGAGAAAGTTGTGTGAGCATGGCTACAAGATTTTGCATTCCAGCTCCCATAACGTTTGGTTGCTCATGGGGACAATAATTGCATTGCCCGTCGCATTCCGCAATAACACGGTTCCTTCGGGTTCCAGCCATTGACTAAAACCAAGAAGAATAGTGTGATAAACACTAATTATAATAGTAAAACCGCATAATCAAGAATAAAATTTCACACTTAAGGTCTTATCCTAGGTTATTCATGGCCATTTCTAAATCACTAAGATTGTGTTCTATTCTTAGACTTATCCTTAGGGTTCTTACTAAGGATTTCACATCCTAGTTTCCAAAGGTTGACTACACCTTTCCTCTGATACCAACTATAATGACCCATACTTTACATACATTGTTAATACTTCAATATTGAACCATACTTATTACAACATATAACAAAACCCCAAAAGGACCGTATAGGTATAGTGTCTTTAGAAAGTGGGAAACATAAACAACTGGTTCATAAAGCATCTACATTGTCTCCCATTTATTTCATCATATCTAGAGTCCCTTTTGGCATATCCTAATTAATAACCTTCTCCCTGACCTGGGGAAAGAAAACATACAAAAGGGTGAGCTCAAATGCTCAGTAAGGGTAAACAAAAGAAATATCAATCACATCGTATTCATAAGAACATAACATTTTGGAAATCTTACCCTGCAAAAGAGATCATAATTTCATAACATGGGATAAATAATGGTAGTGAAATGTAATCACAATAATCATAACTTAAAACATGAAACTTTGTTGCATACACACATAATCATAGATAATCATTTCTTATTAGTCAAGACTCATTGCCAAGACTATCTTAGTGGATAAAGTCCATTTCTGAACCAAGTTCACTCCTCGTTTCAGTCCTGTTTCACTGAACCGGTTTAACCTGTCGTTCCAGCTATGTATATCTCATGAGATATAAAATCTTTTCCCAATTAATTGAAGGGAGATATAGGTCCCACCCATCTCATAATTATTCCATTCTTATGTGTGCCACAAAATCATAAATCATATATCATTGCATAACCCATGTAAATAAAATGGGATTCTTAAACAACATGACATCATAAAACAATTCATATATGATAAAAAAATTAATAAAAATAATTCCATCACAACATAATAAAATCAATGTAATAATAGGGATAGAAACAGAACCCTATATTATCTTATATGGAAAATAATTTTGATAAAACACTTGAACTCCATTCTTGAGGAAAATATCCTTTCTACTTCAAAAACATTTTCCTTTCTTAACATGTCTTACAATTTTAAACTAAAAGAAGTTGATTAAAAATAAACTTGAAAAATTGTAAAGGAATCTTCTTGGAAATAATTTTTTAAAAATCCATTCATGCTGTATAAGTTAAAAAAAACGTTCTTCTCGTACTTTTGTCGGAAAAGTCAAAAAAGTACCTCGTACGAAAAACGACAAAAGATTCCTTTCATATCTTTTACTAAAATCTCACCGAAGGGTAAAATTGGATATAAACTATTTTAGATGGATATAAATATTACATATTGAGGAAACATGGATGTGGATGATAAATATTCCCCAGTAAATTCTGAATTATAAACAATCTCGGATAAAAATTGAGGTTGCGAGATTTTCCCTTACCTTAGGTCCAATTTGCTTCGTAAGTGTCTGAACCTCCTATATAATGATTTAAATAATTTTATTGACTTATTCCAGAATCATACTTATTTTTATGATATCATATATGGTCATATTCTTATCTTTTTATTAGTAATATTTCATTACTACTTGTTATTCGGGTGTTTATTACTTTTTGTTCTTATGCGTGTTTTGTCGAATAAATTCTTATTTTTCATTTTAGGTTATAGATACCTCATTTCCATAATGTAATATATATCATATTCATTCATTCAATTCATTTATATAATCATTATTCAAGGAAGATCATGTAGAACGAGTCGCATCACATCGTGGAGACGGTATTCTGTACGTACGCACGAGGGATGATATTGTTCCCATGATCGTGGAATTGTATTGGAGTGTATGTATATTATTTCAGAATCAATATCACTTTAAAATAATCATATTTAGTTATTATTTACACCATTATAACCATACAAGTAAGGTGGTGGGGGAAAATAGATTACACCACGGCGTGGAGATGGTATTCCGTACGTACGCAAGCGCGGTGATTTCATTTTCCGTAGGATGGATAGATGGTGAAATAGGGTTATTTCATACTTATAATAACATATCATTATATTATTGATACTGATGTTATTACTTCATAATTAAACAACTAAAGAAGAAGAAGTGGATGAAGAAATAAAGATGAAAGAATCGGTAACGGACATTACCTCTTCTTTGAAGCGCTTCTTTGAGACTTCCTTTTAGGGAACTAAAATTGGTCTTTGAAGAAGACCAGGACCTCTAGGATTTCTATAGGGAAGTGGAGAGAAGAAATTTTCAGGATTTGGCCGAGATTTAAGGCTCAATGTGGTGTGAGGAAGAGAGGGAGGAGGTGCCCTTTTATAAGGGAGGAGAGGGGCACCTTTGGAATAACTAAAAATATTATTTTATTATAAAGTCAAATTCGGTTTTTAATAGCTCCAAATTGATATATTTCGAAGATAAGGTGGGTATGGGTCGAAATCCTATCATCCAATATAATTTATACAATTTTAGGTATCAATTGTAACCTTATCATTTATATTTAACTTTAAGTTAGATAATTTAACTTTTACTGTGTCTTCTTGTTTTCTTACACTATAAGGTTAATAAACTTACTATATCAAGCCAAACGAACCCCAAGTTGTTTATTATTAATATATATAACCTTATATAAATCATTTGGACAAACCTTATATTTTTAAGAATAAAATAACAATTAATAATATAATATTTTTTTAAAAACTATTTTATGTCAATTTTGACACTATTTAGTAATTGATTTTTGTGAAAATCACAACAGAATTATTAGTTCAAACCCAGTTAATTAAATCAATACTAACATGTCATATTAACCTATAAAATTAGTTTAATTCATAAAAAGTCTCAAATTACATTTATTTGGGTATTTATAACATCAATTATGTCAATATTTCATTAATAAGATAATTACTACATCATCGTTGTGTCATAAATAAATTAAATTATTTAATGTCTAAAAATTGAAAATAAAATACCATTATGTAGGAAATTTGTTTAGCTTTCTAATTAATATTTTTAGTATAATTTATCTTATGTATAACCCCATATTAAAAATTATTTACTTATTAAACTTTGATTTTAACTATTTTAACCCTTCTTTAAATAAATTAATAATAAATGTCCTAATCTAATCCAAGTGGGCCTAAATGGTCATATTTTATTCCTAAGGTTGTTTTTGGTCGAATTACACTTATCCAATAGAATTAGGACATGTGTTAGGGTAATAATAATAACACTTTTACCCTTAATTACCCTATTTACTTTTAACCGTGGTAAAAAAAAGTAAAAAGTTACTATTCACCAAAAATTATTTTCATCTCATTGAACCACATTTTAGTCCTTGATATTAACCGTGTCTCTCGGATTTTCGAAATTACACTCACAGAAGCGTTAAAATTAAGTTTTATGAACAATTCAGTTTTTTTAACAACCACTTAGTGGTTTCACTATTCATCAAAAATTGAAAGTTTTCAGAAAAATACCAAAATTTCACCCTAGGCTAATTTCGATATTCCGAATCCAAAAATGAAGTCCATTTTGAAAAATTATAAAATTTCAAAAAGTGTTTATTACTATTCATAACGGCTAGTTTTAATAATATTTTAATAGCATATCGTTATTTAGTGAAACTCGATATTGCGTACGACGCAAGCTATTGAGGAAGGTCACTGTTGCGTGTAAAGCAAGCCAAGCTAGTGTTGTGTGTAGTGAAATATTCCTTTGATAAAAAAAATATATTTCTCATAAAATTCTCGGGCGTTACATAATTATAATATATATTTATTATATATTTATTTATATTAATCCATAGAATTTAGATATAGAAAATGAATTACCTCGTTCATCGAGATGGTAGGTTGTACATACACATGAATGTTGTTTCCATTTTCTCGATGGATAGATATAAAGGAAAGTGAATAAATATATAAAATTTATATAGACACAATGATCTCATATATATCATTTATATTCATTAAATTTAACCTTATTAACTTCCATGTAATGCTTTTGTGAAAAACTAATTACATCACTTCATGAGGCGGTAGTTCATCGTTCACAAGAGAGGCGTTATTATATTCCCATGAAATAGAAAGTAAGAATGTTTATATTATATTATAATAAAAAATTATAATTATGTTATTAATATCATATATATATATAATTTAAATTTTTCATTATATCCTTTCATAAGATGTGGTTGTGGAAAATGACTTACATCAGTTCATGCGGTGGTAGTTCTTCATACACATGATCAACAGTTTCATTTCCCATTTGATGGAAGTAGAGATAGATATAGGTTATTTCATTAAAAAAATAAAATATAAGTATATTTTAGATACTGATGATATTATATCTTCATATTTGAACAATATTTTAAGGATTTGTAATGTGAAATAAAATGAAAATGCATAGGTAATAATTATACCTCTTCTTTGGAGAACTTCTTTATGTTTATACCTAAAGCCCTGTTAAGAGGGTTATATAATAAAAATAATCCCTCTGTGATGTGGGTATGTAAGTATGGAATATATTTGGGTAGTTATTTTCCACACTAAATTTTTTTTGAAGTGTGAAGATGATAGGAGAGGAGGGGTCCTTTTATAAGTGGGGAAAGGAACCCGCCTAGATACAACATAGAGATTTACCGAAAAAATCCAAAATGATGAAGTCATTCCTATGAAAAATGATTCCAAATTAGAATATATTAGATCTTGGGATCATATATGTTTTAAATATGGCCAAAAATAGGATTTAGAAATGTTTTATTGGAAAAAATACTCATATCTTTTTAGTTCTTTAATTGCGATAATTAAATTCTACTATTTTTACTATTAATTTTTCATAATAATCATGTTAACCTTAATATATATTATTATTTATTCTGATTCAAAATATGGAATCAATTTTTTTTAATTCCATTCACATAATTGGAAAAATTTTAATTTAAAATTAAAGCTATAGATGTGACGAAAAGACAGTTTTCCAAAGATAACAATTTCTTAAGTATATATGTTTTTAATATCAAAATTAAAAATTAAAATTATTCCATTGACATAAATTGGATTAATAAATATATAATTTAATTAATATTTCTTTTTAATATAAATTTAAACAATATTTAACTTTGAAAATTATTTAAATGAAAATGTGATTTTTAATAAAAAATAGTATTTTTCACTATTCTCCAAAAAATTAATTTTTTTTGAATGTCCCGAAGGCCTTCTTTTTTATTGATTTTTGATAACCCCACTTTCAAGGGATGATGGGGAACACTTACAAGGCTCTTAGTCTTAGTTAATACATGACGTGTAGGTTTACGGAAACATACAGACTATAACTACATGGAACTCCTCCTCCCCAGCTTCTTCATCATGATGTTAGCTCTTTACCTTCACATGGATTCTTCGCTTAGGCTTCTCGTTCATGAAAAGGCTGGTCTTGATGGAAATTAAGTACCCTCTCTATCTGAAAAATCCACTAAGCTTCTACTCTGGTGAATGCACTTGCTTTGAATCCTCATCTGGAGTTTGTTCCTTCTAGAGTCGGTATGGTCATTAAGGACAATTTCAGGTGGCTTGAATGCCTTGAGGTGGTCCAAATTCCATGAAGTGGCCTGAAGGCCTTGATATGGACCGAAGTCCTTACTGGCCAGAAGGCCTTGGGTGTCCCGAAGAACATAAAGGACTCGAGGCCGAAACCGGTGGCCCAAAATCCCAAACAGATGAATAGTTCTAGTTGCTACAGTACCGAACCGTACATGCTATAGTACCCACTATAGTACTGCTACTGTAACCCAAAAATAACTTCTCCACCCATTTTTGAACTTGGGTCTCTTGGATTCACTTGCTAAGTCCTCACCAACTTGATTGAGGCTCATGTGCTCACCAAAAAATTAATCATTTCAAAAAATTATCAAAGATTCACACTAAGATAATTTTGACATGTTGATTCATAAATGAAGTTAATTTTTTAAAATTATTTTCTAAAAGTTCCAAAAATATATTTTTTGATTTTTTTAAAACAAGAATTAAGAATCATTTTTTGAGGAAAAAAATATTTTCTAAGTATATAAAGACCTTACTAAAAATTAAGTAACTATTTATAAATATTTTTTCTTTTTCAAAAAACTTCAAACTAATTTTTTTTTAAAAAAATATTACTATTTATACCACCATATTTAACATCTAGGTTATAACATTTAAGTATAAATAATAATATTAATAGCATATCATGGTTCATTAAAACTCATTATTGTGTGTAACACAAGTTATAGAAGAAATTAAATGAATTCAAAAAAATCATAATAAATAAGGGGGTGAGGTTAATTTATACCCCACTAAAATTTATTTATCCCTCTAAATTTATCACTATGATATAAACAAATGAGGATACTTTTTACAAATTATATCCTCATGTTCCCACATGGATTTTTCATATTAGTGGTTTCACCACAAAACTTTGACCAGGCGAGTGGTCATATTTCATAGAAATTTCACCCTATGATACAGAATATGCACTAGTTTTTCTTTATTTTAAATGTCATGATCTTGTGGTATGACCTATTATTTGAGAATATGTAAAGGAATAGTTATATACTTACTTAGGAGATATAAATAGAACACATCATCAACTTGAGATGAGTTTTATGGATGTGCCAAACAATAATAAAATTTCCATGCTCAATCAAAAATATTAAAATGGAAAATATACCTTGGGACCAACTTTCATTTATTTATAAATCTCACAACCATAATCCGTATATTATTTTTAAGAAACACTTTATCACCAACTTAAAAATCCAGATCCCACCGACGATTATCAACATAACTTTTATATAAATTTGGGTTGCCTTTAGGTGTTGTTGAATAGTTTTAACTTTATATTCCATTTCCTCAGCAATTCTTGTCCCAATAGCTTTCTTTATCTAGAATCGTCACAAAACATTATAGTTTACACTTCATTGCATAGAGGGCTTCATAAGAAGCCATCTGGATGGTCTATTGAAAGCTATTGTTGTAAGGAAACTCAACCAAAGGAACGTGTTGATCCCAAACACCTTTGAAATCAATAAAATAAGACCTCAACATATCCTATAGGGTTTAAATTGTTTTATTATATTGAACATCTATCTATGTATGATACATTATACTGAAACTCAGCTCAATTTTATGTTCTTGCTGAAGAATTCTCTAGAACATAGAGATGAAACTCAAACCCCGATCAGATACAATAGAATGTGGTACTCTAAGAAACCATTCCACTTCCTTAATTTATATCCAAGAAATATGATATAGAGAGTAATATTCTTTGATAGAAATGAATTGTGCATAATTTTAAAGGATATTGACTAAAACTCATATAGCATTGTTCCATTTATATGTTTTGGGGAGTTCGAAACCATATCCATGGTGATCATTACCCATTTCTATTATGGTATGGGTAATATTTGTAACATAAAATTATAGTTTTGGCACTCGTACCTAACTTCCTAACATACCAAGAACTAAAATATAAAATCATAAATATATCCCTTCATGTCATCTCACTATAAATGATCTTTCAAATCTATTTACATATTTTTACATCTAGTATGAATAGAGACTGAATAACTTTGATAGTCCTCAAACAAATCCTTTTTCAATTTTTCCATAGAAAAAATAAATACTATTTTATTAAAACTTATCATCCCATCGTAACCAAGGTAAAACTCAAGAATATTTTTGACCTTCTTCTATTTCAATAAATCTTCCTTATGTTCCTCTTTAATCACTACTTGGATAGATGGTTGAACACTCATTTCATAAAAAAATTATTACTCCCATTCCATCAATATTTAGATATCTATCCTTTGAAAATTTAGAAATATTGGATATTTTGTGATCTTCCTTATATATAATATAGCATGATACTTTTGACTCAATGTATTATCCACCTTGTTCACCATCCCAGGGTAGTAATGTATTGAGAAATCATTATCATAAATCATTTAAAACCATTATATCTTGATCGTATTCAAATACTTGTGTGTTTATATATAATTTAAAGTTTTATGATCATTATATATATATATCACACCTTTCTCTATAAAGATAATTCCTCTATATTGTTAAAATAAAAATTACCGCAACTAATTCCAAATCATGTATTGGGTAATTTTTCTTATGAACCTTAAATTGCTATGAGTCCTATGATATCGCTAATTCATTATATATGAGGAATCATTCCAGTCACTTATTTTATGAATCATTTTGTATTACAAACTCTTATCCACTATAGGGTATTGTAAGAATAGGTACACTAACTAACCTTCTCTTTCTTTCCATGAAATTTTCCTCACATTCATATATCCAAAGGAATGTGTCTCCCTTCCTAGTTTACTTGGTTTGTGGATTGGAGAGTCATGAAAAATTTTCCACAATGTGTCAATGATATCCAACTCAACCATGAAAACTACAGATCTCAGTCACCATGTTTGGTCTAGAAAAACATTCACTGAAATTTATTTTTATGGATCCACTGATATACACTCTCTTGAGAATATATAACCCAAAAATGAAAATTTATTCATCCAAAATTCACACATGATGACTTTTGCGTATAGATTCACTTTCCATATGTTTTCATTACAATCCTTATGTGAGATTATTTTTATTCTATTCTCTTTATATAGATATGAATATCATATATAAAAACTACCACAAATAGATCAAGGTACTCCCTAAAGAATCTATTTATTAAATCAATTTAGATAGTGAGAGAATTAGTAAGAATAAATGGAATCACAATATACTCTTAGTGTTTATACCTTGTACAAAATTATTTCATGGGTATATCCTCCTTCTTAAACCTTAATTGATGGTATCCGTAATTAAATTAAACCATATAAAAGTATTTATCTCTATTAAGTTTATCAAACAAGTAATAAACACAGGGTTTGGGATACTTTATCTTGATTGTGATCTTGTTAAATTCGAAATAATTAATACATATTTTCATCAATCCATCTTTATTGTTAATAAAAAGAACAGGTGTACCCTAAGGTAACACACTTATCTAAATGAATCCCTTGTAAATATTATCCTAGAGTTTCTTCTTCAATTCTTGTAACTCAATTGAGGAAATTTTATATGGAGTCTTTTAAATATGCTTATCATTATTTCTGAGTTCTATTGAGAACTCAAATTCATGATTCAGAGAAAAACATGGTAAATCTTCAAGAAAAAAAACCAAAAAACTCCTTCACAATAGGCATATCATTGATGTTGAGTTTATCCCTAACCATCTAAGATAAACACCCCTTTTGAATAAGAACCAATACCCATATAGTGTATTTATCTCCATTGGATGTTCATATTTATCATCGTAATGATAGGTACTTGTAGGTTGGTTTGGTATATCAAATATAACTTCCATTACCTATAAATTTATGTGGTATTTATGTAGAGAAAGATAATCCATGACTAAGATAACATCAAATTAAACCAGATGGAGAATAACAAGATTTGCAGAAATCACATTCCTAAAAACATTAGTAGGATAAAAATCATTGACTTTAGATATAACCATCATACCATTATGTTTTTTCACTATTAATTCAACATATAATCATTGGGTATAAGAATTGACATTCCTAATTAATTTTCAAGATATAAAGAAATTTATATGACTAAGATCAAATGATATACTTTAATATTTGAGAATATTTCTCACTGCCCCAACTTCATTGTTCTATCTTCAATTAATTAGTAAAAACAAAATAGTCAAAATAACCATGAAAAAAAATTATTTGAGTGATCAATCATTAATATGATATCTAAATAATGAAACCATCTTTTAAATCTATGAACCCTCATGTTTTACCTAGGTCATTCAGGATCTTCATGATGGTTCATAAAGAATTTTTTAATTTCCAAAACATATCCCCTAGGAGTGTCAAACCAGGTGTATAGTAAGGCCTATTTTTGTATACTAGGTGTCAATCGAGTAAATCCCAATGTGACATTTTCAGAGTTATTACCCCTAGGTATAAATATGATAGAGCTACATCGGGTTTTATTATCCAGACATGTATGTAATTTAATGGAAAGATCTCTCCCTATCATTCACTAAAATTCTACAAAATTTTCTTATACTTAGACTTATCATTAAAAATATCCATTGGCATATCCTTATACACATAATTAGACATTTTTTTAAGAATATCATAAGACATATCCCACTGGATATCATTAAATTTTTCCCAAACTAGTTTCCATTGGTTAATTGAACCTTACCTATGATACCAAATATAGAGACTCTTAAATTACATACCTATATATTACATCTAAATAGATGAATATTGATTTCATTTTACCTAAATATTCTTGAGGATCGAAAAAGATTAGTGTCTTTAGATAATAGATACAAAATATTATTATTTCGTGAAATATATTTAATATCTCCCATAAATATATTCCTAATTAGAACACTACATAGACATACCCTACATAAACATTTCTTCAAAACATTGGAAAATGAAACATAACAAAATGGTGTTCTCATATGCAAATTAAGGGTAAAAATGGAAGATATTAATTGAAGATCAAATGAAATAATAACAAAAGCATAAGATTAGAAGATTATAAAAATAACCTAAAAATTTAATACTCAATCTATCATGGAAAGTAATCATGATCCATGTCATAAAATATTATGATTTAAAAATACATGAAACATAAGATTGAGAAATCATCATAAACCAATCATGAACCATAAGTTCATGTCTTATAATTGAGGAATAATCATATGCTTAGAACATTTTTCATATATAATGGTTAACTTCCAAGACCATTAAATCTGAGTAGATCAGGCATCCCTATCTATTTCCCATAACATAATGGATTAGGACTCATCACATGTTTCCTATTGGGGATCAAGCACATTGACTTGTTTCTGATAGTGGGTCAAGAACATAAGTATATTTCCCATAGAGGATCAATCACATTATTTTTTCCCATAATTATATCATTATATATAAATCATTACCCAATGAATTGGATGGATATATAGGTCCCAATGATATTATTTTTTATCATAACCACCCATAATTGGTTATAACAAAACCACCGTCCTTAGTATTAAAAAAACCACAAACCTTGGTCTGTATGGGAAACGCCCATCACATAATGAAAATAATACATATATTTTCCAAAATATCATAAAACATTCATCTTATCATAACCCATGAAAATAAATGGGTTTATTAAATTATTTTTTATAACATAACCCATGGAAAATAAATAGTTTTTACAAACATTTAATAATTTCATCATATAACAACCCATTGAAGAGGAATGGGATTTCGAAAAATACATTCATAATAATTAAAAACCATCCAAAGAAATATTAAGGATCATATGATGAGATCATTTCATACTAAATAATAAGTAACATTAAAGGATATCATCTAAGATAGAGAATTATTTTGAAGATACACTTGGAACATTTCTTATAAAAATAATATTTTCACTATGAAATAATTTATTTAAAATAAAATAGCTGTAAAAACATTAAATAAAAAAATTCCCTTGAAAATAAACTTGGAATACTATAAATAAATCTTTTAATAATTGACTGTTCATGACCTCGGGAATTATTATTCATGTCATACATGTTAAAATAATGATTTATTTCACATTTTCTATAAAATAAAAAATATAAATATTTCAAAAAAAATAAATATTAATTCTAATCTAATCATTAAAAATTAAAATATGGGTAAAAAATTCTTTAAACAATCATAGTAAATAATTCTTGAAAACATTTTTAAAAATCATAGACTTTGAAGAAAAAAATATTTTTAAAATAATAGAGAAATAATGTTGATTTTATTTAAAAACATTATTTTGAACTCTTGAGTACATAAAGAGTGTAAAATTAATATATCACATGTATTTTTCATAAATAACCATACTAGAATAAAATTATCAAGCTTCACGAAATATGGATCATAATATTTCATTTGTGGAATCTTTATCATAAACAACAGTGATAAACAACAAGGCTGTAACATAAAACATTTACGCCTTTTGTATCTTTTGAATCGAAATCCCCATGAAATAAATATCATTATATGGATATATAAATAAGAATTATTTAAATAATAATCATAAAAAATTCATCCATGGGAATTATATACACCACATAAAAGAAACAAGTGGGGAATATGGCATGTGTCTCACATATATAAAAGTGAGATGAAATTCCCTTACCACATTGGAAATTTTTTAATCATAAACTTAATTAAAGAATAAAATAAAATGAAACATTATATTTAATTAAAAGAGTGATATTAATTATATGATGTTTCAATTCATTATTATATACACTACAAAAAAAGAGATGAGTGGTATGTATAGAATATGTCTCACAAAAATAAAAGAGAGACTAGAAGTCCCTTACCTTAACTCTTGACATCCTTCATAAAAAAATCAAAATAATTTAAAATAAAAATATTTTAACTAGAAATTTATTCCCAAATATGATTTACTTATGACCTTTTATTATGGTTTTATAAAAAAACCCTTGTTAAAGTCATGTTTTGTGTAATAACTGTTTTGTTTTTAATGTATGTCTTGGTTTGGTATTTCCAGTCATTTTACTTTAATCATGGATCCATAATACATAGAATTATAACCATTATATAAATATAATATATATTCATTAAATATATATTTACTATAATCCATAAAATTTGGTGATAGAAAATGAATTACACTATTCAAGGAGACAGTAGGTCGTACGTAAGCATTAACGTTATTTATATTTTCTCAACAGATAGAATGAAAGCAAGGTAAATAATATATAACCTTCAAATATTAAATATTTTTTCATAAATATATGATATATTAATTAAATTTACACTTATTACTTTCCATATAAATCATAAGGAAAAAACGAATCACAATGCTTCATGTGGTAGTAGTTTGTCTTACAGATGAGTGACGTTGTCATATTTAAATGAAAGGGAAAGTAAGAAGGTATATGTGATATTATAATTAAAAAGTATAATTATGTTATGAATATCATTTATAAAATTTAAATCCATCATTATACCCTTTCATGATAGGCATTGATGGAAAATAAATTACATCAGTTTTTGAGGTAGTAGTCCACCGTACACACGATCAACAATTTCATTTTCCATTTGATGAAAGAGGTGAAATATATAGGTTATTACATTAATATAATAATATATAAGTATATGAGACATAACTATGTTTTTATTCTGAATATTAAATCAATATTTGAAGGAGTTAGAATATGAAATAAAACAAAAAACACATAGTTAAGAATTATACCACTTCTTCAGAAAAAGAATTTAGGTTAATACATAATGACTTCTTAGGAGGGTCCCCTGATCAAAATAAGGACTCTAGGATATGGGATGGGAAGTAAAGAAGAATTTTTTTTGTTAAAGCTGAACCAAATGTTTTTTATGTTTGAATAGGATAGGATAGGAGGGGTCCGTTTATAAGTGGGGAAATGAACCCACTTGGAAATTTGCAAAAAGAATCCAAAATGATAAAGTCATTCCCGTGGAAAATGCTTCCAATGACCATAGATTCGAAAATAGGGTAGGATTATGTTGAAATATGTGTCAAAATTTTATTTAAACAAGTTTAACTAGTAAAGTAACTTTTGTATTTTTAGATTAACCCCCGGTAAACTAATTTTTACATTAACCGACTTAATTAATTTTAAATGTTTTTACTATTCATTTTGACCAAAAATTTAGTTGAAATTATTATCTAGTATGAATTATGATTATTAAAATTTTATAATTCAATTTTAAAAATTCCATTCATAGATGTGGAAAATTTTAATTTAAAATTAAACCTGTAGCCTGATGAAATGACAATTTTCCAAAAATAAAATTTTTATAACTATACAAAGTTTTAGTATCAAAATGAAATATGAAATTAATTATAATAAAGAAAATTATATTAGAAAATATACTGTTGAACTTATGATACCTTTATAAACAATTTAAATAATATTAAACTTTTTGAATTCATTAAATGAAAAATGATTTTTTAATAAAAGTATGTATTTTTCATTATTCAATGAAAAATTAAACATCTCAAAAAATATCGAAAAATAACCCCAAGATAATTCAGACATGATGATTCCAAAAATGAACTTAATTTCTAAATAAATTTCCAAACGTTTTAATAAAAATTATTATCTATTAAAAAAAGTCAATAAAAATCAATTTTTGAGGAAAATAGAATTTTGGGATAATATAAAACTTTGTAAAAAAATTAATCACTTATTTATAAATATATTTTCCTTTTCAAAAA
The DNA here is from genome assembly GCA_963277665.1 of Viscum album. NCBI lineage: Eukaryota > Viridiplantae > Streptophyta > Magnoliopsida > Santalales > Viscaceae > Viscum > Viscum album. The sequence goes on along the minus strand of OY728123.1, from coordinate 790,484,246 downwards.
AATTTATAATTAATTTTTAAAATTTGGTTTTTTCTTATTTGTACCACCAAATTTAATATCTAATTTATAATGGTCAAGTTTAAATAATAATATTAATCATAAATAGAGGTTATTTAAACCTCAATGTTGCGTGTAATTAAAGCTATCAAAAAAATTAAATTTATTCAAAAAAAATTAAAAAAAACTCGATGCGTAAAACAAACCACCTTTTTAAATGACATGAAAACTTTTAAAAATTCCTATTAGCTCATCCTTTTCACACTACATGTAATTTCATGTTTCATTTACTCGTACACATCAGAAATAATATAAATACCATTATCATATGATTTCACATCATTTGAGGGTCGTTTTCAATGGTTTTGACCATAACACACATTTTAGTGTTTTGAAAAACTAAAAGTATGTTTTCAGTCATCCTAATCAAACAACAATATAGATTAATGTTAAGTTTGTTCCAAAATTTCAAAGATCACTCTACATTTGTTTACATATAATTTCATGGAAATCATAGGTTTTTTCTTGGTATTGACCACATAATGCGCTTTTTACAGGCCTTCAAAGTTTTAAAAATGATTATTCATTTTGTTAATGCACACCAAATGCCAGATTTTTGTGTCATATACTTTTACACATAAAAAATAATTCATAAATTGTCATCATATGATTTCAGATCATTAATAGGTCATTTTATATGGATTTGAACATTACATGCTTGTTTATGTTTCTTAAAACACTAAAATTGAATTTCTAATTATCCTGAGAAAATAAAACTCCCTAATTTATGTTATGGTGTTACAAAAAATTAAAAAAACCATGTTATTTTTATTTTCATATGATTTCATGGAAATCATAGATTTTTTTTCTGGTTTTGACCCCTTGACACATGCTTTTAATGGTCTTTCAAACATTAAAAACTTATTATTCAGACTATTCATTCACACCACATATATAATTGACATAACAACAATTAATACACAATAACATAACTAAAAGATAAGTTTTCTAGGATTTCAAATTATTTAAAGGATTTTTTCTATGGTTTTGAGCATTACATGCATGTATTAGTGTTTAAAAATAAAAAGAGTGTGTTTCATGTCATTCATAGAAAAAGACACCCTAGATGGATGTTTTATATGTTCCAACATTTCATAATTAACTCTATGGTTTTTTTGTGATTTCACAACAACCATAGGTCATTTTATTTGTTTTTATCCTCAAACACATGTTTTAAAGGCATCCAAACCTTTAAAAACTTTTTATTTGGTCTATTTATACACATTTCATGTCGGATTAACATTTGTTTCTCGTACATGTCAAAAATAATAAATATAAGATAGTACTGTGATTTCATGTCATTTGAAGGTTGTATACGATGGGTTTGACCATTACATGCATGTATTAGTGTTTTATAAAACTAAAAGTGTGTTTCTAGTCATCCCAAAAAAACAACACCTTGATTGTACATTCTATAGTTCAAATATTTCAAAAAACATTCTATAGTTTTTTTATGATTTCATTGAAATATATAGTCTTTTTCTTGGATTTGACCACTTAACACATGTTTTTAGCAGCCGTTAAACCTTTGAAATTTTTTTCTTTGGTCATTTAATGCATACAACATGTTGGATTCATGTTTTATCTACTCATACATTTCTAAAATAATAAAAATATGGTCTTCCTATGATTTCAAAATCATTCATTGGTCATTTTCTATGGTTTTGACTATAAAAATGAACATTTTAGTGTTTTCAAACCCTAATAGTGTGTTTCTAGTCATCCTGAGAAAACAACACCCTAGATTTATTTTTTTCAATTCTAAAATTTCACAAATCAATGTGAATTTGTTTTTATGATTTCATCGAAATCGAAGGTCATTTCCTTGGTTTTGACCCCTGGATGCATGTTTTTAATGGTTTCCAAACCTTTAAAAATTATTATTTAGACTGTATATGCATATCGCACATCTGATTGATTTTTCATCTTCTCATACACGTCAATAATAATACAAATATAACTCTCCTATAATTCCACATCATCCAAATGTTGTTTTATATGGTTTTAATCATTACAAGAACATTTTTGTGTTTTAAACTCTAAAAATTATATTTTGATCATCCAAAAAAACCACCACATATTGAAATTTTATAGTTCTAACATTTCACAAATCACACTATAGTTTTTTTTATTTGATTTTGTAGTAATTGGAGGTCTTTTGTTTGGTTTTGATCCCTTGACATACATTTTTAAAGACTGTCAACCAATTAAAAACTATTTATTTAGTCAGTTTGCAGACTACTTGTCCAATTGATGTGTCATATTATCGTTTACATCATGAATAATACAAATATGGCCACCCTATTATTTGAAATCATACTGAGTTTGTTGTTATGGTTTTGGCCATTATACACATTTTAGTGTTTTAAAACGCTAAAAGTGGGTTTCTGGTATCCATGATCAAACAATAACTCTGATTGGTTTTTATAAAGTTTATCAATTTTAAAAATAACTAAAATGTTATTTTTGTATGGTTTTATAGTAATTAGAGGTCATTTTCTTGGTTTTGACCTCTACACGCAAGTTTTTATGGGTTATCAAACCTTTAAAAACTGATATTTGGTTTGTTAGTGCCCATAACACATTTTATTAATGTTTCCACTACTTTTAGATGTCAAAAATAATATATAGACTATTTTTATATAATTATATTTCATTCAGAGTTCTTTTTATATTTTTTACCATTACATGTACATTTTAGTGTTTTAAAACACTAAAAGTGTGTATTCAGTCACCTAGATCAAACAACTCCTCGTATTAAAATTACATTAGTTCCCAAATTCTAAAAATCACTCTATAGTTGATGTTTAAATATTTCACAGTAATTAAAGGTCATTTTCTTGGTTATTAATCTAATAAAAATTCATTTAAAGGTAGTCAATCCTTGAAAACTGCTTATCAGGACATTTTGGGCACACCACACATAGGATTCATATTTTTTCTACTCATAATTATCAACAATAATACAAATATATTCATATTATTATTTCACATCAATCATGGGTTTTTTCCTAATGTTTTGATCATTACATGCACAATTAGGAAATTTAAAACACTAAAAGTGTGTGTAACATACATCCTAAACAAAAAACACCCCATATTGATGTTCTATCAATTTAAATTTTTTAAAAATAACTCTAAATTTGTTGATATTTAATTTCACAATAATCATAACTCATTTTATTAGTGTAAACCCCCTAATGAAAGTTTTTATAGGTCATTTAATCTTCAAAAACATTTCATTCGCTTTGTTCATGCACTCCACATGATTAATTCATGTGTTATCTACTCCTACACATAAAAAATAATATAAAGATAATATTATTATGATTTAAAATCATTCATGGGTATTTTTATTTGGTTTTGATCATTTCACACACGTTTTTGGTGTTTTAAATGACTAAAAGTTCATTTCCTATCATCCCAAGAAAAAAAACCCCAAATTGAAGTTATCATAGTTCCAAAATTTTAAAAATACCTATATAGTTTTTTGTATGATTACATGGTAATACAATATCTTTTCTAAGTTTCAACACTCTGATGCACTTTTTTAAAGGCCTTTAAACCTTTAAAAACTATTTACTTGGTCAATCTACACAAATTGCATTTCTGATTGATGTTTCATCTTCTTATAAAAGTAAAAATATAATAAAAATATATTTTTTCTATGATTACACATCATTTGGAGGTATTTTTCTATGATTTTGTTCATTAAATGCTTGTTTTATTATTTTCAAACACTAAAAATGTGTTTCTGGTCATTTTGATCAAACAACACCTCTAATTAATGTTTTATAAATTCTAACATTTAAATAGTAACTATGAATTTTATTTAAAATGATTTAAAATTAATCAGTGGTCATTTTATTTGTTTACACCCCCCCCCATGCACATTTTAAAGGTCTTCAGGCCTTTAAAAGATACTTCCTTCCCCGTTCTGGGCACACTGCACATCAGATTGATGTGTCGCCTTCTTATACACATCACGAACAATAAAAAATTGATTTAATATTATTTAATGTCATTTAGAGATATTTTTATATGTTTTGGACCATTATATTCATTTTTTGTGTTTTAAAACACCAAAAGTGTGTTTTTGGTCATCTCGAGAGAACAACACCTCAGATTGACATTTCGTTAGTTCTTACATTTCAAAAATCACACTATGATTTTTTTCATATCTTTTAATAGAAATTTTGGATCGTCTATTAAGTTTTGACTATGACACTATAAGGTTACAAAAAAATTATTCATTGTTATAGTTTTAGTAATAGAAAACACATTTAAATTATTCATCTAAAATAAATCATAAAATATTTAAATGGTAACACATAATATATCATATATTAGAAATATCTTAATATGGATCACCCATGAACTCATGATGATGTTAAATAATAATTTCCAATTCCTAAGACACTTATTAATATTATATATTTTAAACATATCAACAAAATTCAATATTAGTATATTTTATTTTGTTTTTTACCTATGACGCCATATGTGTACCATCAAATGGAATTCTCATCATCACCTCTTCTATATGTGTTGAAGTCTATAATAATATCTCTATGTAATATAATCGTAGTTACTAAAATCTATCATCCATACTCCATTGAATAATATGTATAGCATCATCTACTTTAGCTGGTGTGCACATCCTTATATCTCTATGTGCACCCATCACCTCTACTCTAAAAATGAAACATTGAATAACCCCAATTCCATTGGTGGAAGATTAACCATGACAATCACACCCAATGATAAGTTGAAATATCTCATATCTACACACCATACTTGTAGAGACCTGAAGCTTGACGTACATGGACATTACATTACTTTTTCGGAATACTTAATACATAACAAAAAAAGACACATAAGGACCGTAATAGTTTAGTGTCTTTGTAAACTCGGAATATAAACATCTAATCATGTTGAAATATCTTTAAAAACTCCCATAATGATCTTCCCATTTTTGTTTCCTTACCTAAAACCTTTATTTATTTCCTGGCGAAAATAAAACATAAAAATGGTGAGCTCAAATGCTCAGTAAGGGAAAACATAGATAACATAAAACAATCCATAAACATTTGGAAGCAAAAACATGAACATGAAATTTAAACATCAAAATCTTGAGCAAAGACATAAATCGTGGAAGTACGTAAGGCATATATCATAATAGAACATCAACCGTGATAAAATATAATGGGAATAAAACATTTAATTGTGGCAACCATTCAGCACATGTTATGATTTCCATAGTATCCAAGGAATTTCTTCCAAGACCATCTTAGTGGACAAAGTCCCTTTCTGAATCGAGTACACTCCTCGTTTCAGTCTTGTATTCACTGAACCGGATTAACTTACCGTTCCAGCCATGTCTATCTCATTAGATATAAATCTTTACCCAATGCATTGGAGGGAGATATATGTCTCACCCATCTCATAGTGAAATCATTCTTACTTGTGCCACAAAATAAACATACATCATTTATAATAACCTAATAAATAAAATGGGTTTCATAAACATCATCCCATCATTACATAATCCATATAAAAGAAATGGATATAATTTCATCATAAGAAAAGTGAAACCATGTAAATCATAGAGACTTTATACTTGAAACATACACATATGAAATAACGTCATCTAAGATGAAAAAATGGTTTTGATAAAAGACTTGAAATGAATTCTTGAGGAAAATATCCTTTCTTCTTCAAAATAAATTTCTTTTAACAAAATGTCAGGCTATTTAAAAGAAATAGATTTTGTTGAAAATAGTCATGAAATATTTTGGAAGAAGCTTTAGGAAAATATGTCTTTATAAAACTGTAAAAATCCTTTTATGCGGTATAAGTTAAAAAAACATTCTCCTCGTACTTTTGTCGGAAAAGTCAAAAAGTACATCGTAAAAGAAAGATTCCATACATACCATGTAGTAAAAGTAAAAATTGGTTAAAAAGGACTTTAGACATACATGAAAAAACTTTTATAAAACATGGACATAGATGATAGAAATAACCCCAGTAAATACTTACAAATAAGCAATCTCGGATAAAAATGAAATTTGCAAAATTATTCCTTACCTTAGGTCTGATATGCTTCGTACGTTTCCAAACCTCCTGTATAATGATTTAAATAATGTCATTGACTTATTACAGAATCATATTCATTGTTATGATATCATATATGGTTCACTTATGACTTTATATTACATGTTCTTTTGTAACTTCCATGTTAAAGCAGCGTTTTTGGTTAAATCGTTTTATTTATCGTAAGTGTTTAGACTTTTTGTTCTTGATATTATTACTTATATCCTGATTTACTTAATTCCAGAATGTAAAACATGATTTAAATATAATATATATTTCATTTCATATATGTATATATGATAGATCGATTAAATGAAATGAAATACACCGTTCATGGAGACGGTAGGCCGTACGTATGCATGAACGCTGTTTTCGTTTCCTTATTGAATTGAATGAAATTAAGTAGATGAAATACATATATATACACATAAATCCAGTATCATTATTATGTAATATATTTTATGATTACTTATTATATATACTTTATAATCATTCATGAATGGTTAACATGGAGAATGAATCTCATCGCGTCGTGGAGACGGTAGTCCGTACGTACGCACGAGCGATGATATCATTCCCATGATCATGTAATTTTATTGGAGGGTATGTATATATTTCAGAATCAATATAAATTTACAATAATCATATATAGTTATTATTTACACCACTATAACCATCCAAGTAAGGTGGTGGTGGAAAATAGATTACACCACGGTGTGGAGACGGTATTCTGTACGTATGCACGCACGGTGATTTCATTTTCCGTAGAATGGATAGATGGTGAAATAGGGTTGTTTAATACTTATAATAACATATCAATATATGAGTGATACTGATGTTATTACTTCATAATGAAACAACTAAAGAAGAAGAAATATAAGAAGAAATAAAGTTGAACGAATCGGTAACGAACATTACCTCTTCTTTGAAGCGCCTCTTTGAGACCTCCTCTTAGGGCACCAAAATTGGTCTTTGAAGAAGAACAGGGCCTCTAAGATGTTTCTAGGGAAGTATAGAAGAGAATTTGTCAGGGTTTGTCCAAGCTTGAAGGCTCAAAGTGGTGTGAGGAAGAGAGGGAGGAGGTGCCCTTTTATAAGGGAGGAGAGGGGCGCCTTTGGAATGACAAAAAATATTATTTTATTATAAAGTAATATTCTGTTTTTAATAGCTCCAAATTGATTTATTTCGAAGCTAAGGTAAGTATGGGTCGAAAGCCTCTAATAGAATAGAATTTAGACAAGTTTAGGTTTTTATTTTAACCTTATCATTTAGATTTAACTTTAAGTTAAATAATTTTTCTTTCACCGTGTCTTCTTGTTGTCTTACACTATAAGGTTAATAAACTTACTATAAAAATCCAAACAAACCCCAAGTTGTTTATTATTAATATATATAACCTTATCTAAGTCATTTGTCCGAACCTTAGATTTTTAGGAATAAAATAACAATTAATAATATAATATTTGTTTTAAAAACTATTTTTTGTCAATTTTGACACTATTTGGTAATCGATTTTTTTGAATATCATAACAGAAGTATTAGTTCAAAAAAAGTTAATTAAATCAATACAAACATGACATATTATCATAGAAATTTATTTTAATTCATAAAAAGTCTCAAATTACATTTATTTGGGTATTTATAACATCAATTATGTCAATATTTCATTAATAATATAATTACTGCATCATCATTGTGTCATAAATAAATAAATTATTTAAAGTCTAAAAATTACAAATAAAATACCATTATGTAGGAAATACTTTTATCTTTCTAATGAATATTTATAGTCGAATTTATCTTTTTTATAACATTATATTAAAAATTATTTACTTATTAAACATTGATTTTAACTATTTTAAGCCTTCTTTAAATTAATTAATAATAAATGTCCTAATCTAATCCAAGTGGGCCTAAATGGTAATATTTTATTTCTAAGGTTGTTTTTGGTCGAATAAAACTTATCCAATAGAATTTTAAAATGTGTTAGGGTAATAATAATATCATTTTTACCCTTAATTACCTTATTTACTTTTAACCGTTGTAAAAAAAGTAAAAAGTTATTATTCACAAAAAATTATTTTCATCTCATTGAACCACATTTTACTTAATGACATCAACCGTGTCTCTCGGATTTTTGAAATCCCACTCAGATAAGCGGAAAAATTATGTTTTATGTGAATTTGGAAATTCTCCTAGGAGGTGGGTAAAAGACGGTCAAAAGTTCAATAAAATTTTTATATATCTAAAATTATTATAAAATGACTCTAATGAATTACATTGAACTTATATAGGTATTATGTGTCAATTTTGACCTAAAATAAATTTAAATATAATAAATAATTATTTAAATAAAAAGTCGGTTTTTAAATAGTAACCCAGTGTTTTCACTATTCATCAAAAATTGAAAGTTTTCAGAAAAATACCAAAATTTCACCCTAAGCTAATTTCGATATTCTGAATCCAAAAATGAAGTCCATTTTGAAGGATGAAATTTACAAAATTTCAAAAATTGGTTATTACTATTCATAAAAGCTAGTTTAAATAATATTTTAATAGCATATCGTTGTTTAGTGAAACTCGGTATTGCGTACAACACACGCTATCAAGGAAGGTTGTGATTGCATGTAATGCAGCCAAGTTAGGGTTGCGTGTTGTGCAAGACTCCTTTTTTTTAGCGTACAACACAAGAAATCAATAAAATTAAAAAGAATATTGTTCATAAAATCTCAGGGTGTTACATTCTACCCCCCTTAAAATGAATTTCGCCCATGAAATTCGTCGGGGTTATAAATGGTTTACTACTTGAAAGTTTCTTTAATAGAAACCCTCATCGTAAAAAGGAATACCAAAACCAATCTTTAAAAACTAAATTATGAAACATAACGGTTACCCAAATTAACTAATCAATGGGTTTCCACATAGGAGAACATAGGTGAAAATATTGATATGGAAGAGGAACCTAACCATCATGTTCTGATGGAGAGTGGTAGAGAACATGGCTATGAAAAAGCCAATAATCAAAAATCCATAGATTTGTGATGATCTAATGTACCATCTGATTTATCGGATATAAGGGAACTAGGACAACATTTTTGGTTTTCAATATCATTTCTTTAAATTTGAAAATTTTGAATTAGAAGAAATACTTTCTTGATTTTGGTACAATCTCACTGTTTTTTCGTGCTTTGAAAAATTTACACTTCATTTATTAAAGAATTGAAGTTGAATTTGTTATTCATGAAGTGTTAACAAGTCATGTGATAGAATGATGGGTCATTCCATCTGTTTCAAACAAAAGGTTAGCAAAAGTTATCAAATATACATAAATCCATCTATGGTGAGGTTAATCATATACGATTCCAAAAATGAACTTATACTTCATATATCATACCGCTTAATAAAATAAAACTAGTTTCTACTAACCAGGGACTTCCTGTAGGACAATGGTAGGTGATAAAGGCATGTCTCACTTCAGTTGTGGGTTTGATTCCCATAGCCTTGTCCGATGTGATGGGTTGTCGCCCATCCTGCAGGTTGTCCTTTTTTCTAAAACTACATTACTATAACATCCCATCAATAATATCAAAAAAAGTTCTTATCTAAAATACTTCGGCCAAGCTCATTATTACTTGAAATGTCACATAACAATCACGTGAATTCCATCATTTATCCCCCATATATCATAAGATATATCTTGTTGGCCAAATTACAAACATGTGAATACCTTAATCATGTATTCTCTTGAAGGATTAATACCCATTGAACCTTAGTGAAAACATGAGTGCTGTAAAAAGTTAACTCTTTCCACATACCAAAACCCCAAAATTCTACATACTCAAACCATGATATAACTATTTCCTTATATCAGTCATGAGATCATGAATACTGTCAAACATTTCATTTTCTACTTATCCATTCATTATGCGCATATCATATTATTTCCAAAAATATCTCAATCACTTTCCATGGTTACCAGTACCATAAAATTATTGAAAACCACAATAGACCAATACCTAAATATTCCAATATTCCACGATACTATATACAACATTATTTTGGAATCCCATTACATAAACACTTAATCATTCCACCACATCGTTGTCATATTCAAAATCGCCAATAGTGATCTCATGTGACTTCCCTTTGTCCTTTTCCTTAAGTGGTTGCTCATGTCGATCATCACTAACCCTTGGATTACGGCATCTATTAGCATAATGCCCCATTTACTTGCACTTGAAGCATTTAAGTGTTGGTGGAGAGTTCTCTATTGTCTTTTGTCTATTCATATCAGTAGAAACCTTTTTCCCATTACTTCGACAATCAACTTCTCGATGACCTTATTTTCCACACTTAAAACATTTTCTAGTACCTTTTAGGAAATCTCCACCATGCTTCTTTCCACACTTTGAGTATAAAGAAACATTCATCTTCTATTCATCATTGTTCTGAGATTTCTCCATGAACTCCATCTTTTGTTTCTTGTCAAAACCATGAGATGGATATGTTACACCAACTTCCAGTTCTACCTTGATAGCACAACGCACAATTTCTTCATAGCTACTGAAGTCTCTTATAGCTAATGCCCTTCGAATATTTGGTTTCAAGCCACTGAAGAATCGATCAACTTTACTTTCAGGTTGGATGATAAAGCCAGATGCATACCTTTCAAGCCTTGTAAAATTCGCTTCGTATATACCAACAGATTCATCATCCTTTTGCTTTAGTTAAAGAAACTCCTTCTCCATCTTTTTTCAAAGAATACGAGGGAAGTACTTATTAAAAAATAAGTTCTTGAACTCGTCCCATTCCACGGACTCAATTTCTTCTCTTGGCCTCGTATTCTTGATAAGATTCCACCATTGATCAGATTCACCTTCCAAACGATAAACTGCTAGGATGACTTTATCATGTTCAGAACATTGAAGAACTGAAAATATCTTTTCAGTAGTACTAATCCATTGTTCAGCAACTAATGGATCAGTAGACCCGCAGAAGGAAGGTGGACGCTGCCTCATGAAGGATTCAACAGAATGTTGCTCCTTCCTTTGCTCGTTTGGATGTCCTGCATGATTCATAGCTTGAGAAAGTTGTGTGAGCATGGCTACATGATTTTTAATTCTAGCTCCGATAATGTTTGGTTGCTCAGGGGGACAATAATTGCATTGCCTGTCGCATTCCGCATTAACACGGTTCCTTCGGGTTCCATCCATTGACTAAAACCAAGAAGAATAGTGTGAGAAACACTAATTATAACAGTAAAACCACATAATCAAGAATAAAATTTCACACATAAGGTCTTATCCTAGGTTATTCATGGCCATTTCTAAAACACTAAGATTGTGTTCTATGCTTAGACTTATCCTTATGATTCTTACTAAGGCTTTCACATCCTAGTTTCCAAAGGTTGACTATACCTTTCCTCTGATACCAACTATAGAGACCCGAAGCTTGACATACATGGACATTACAATACTTTTGAGGAATACTTAATACATAACAAAAAAAAGACACACAATGACCGTAATAGTTTAGTGTCTTTGGAAACTCGGAATATAAACATCAGTGTCTTTAGAAACTGGGAAACATAAATAACTAGTTCATAAATCATCTACATTGTCTCCCATTTATTTCATCATATCTAGAGTCCCTTTTGGAATATCTTACTTAATAACCTTCTTCCTGACCTAGGGGATAGAAAACATACAAAAGGTTGAGCTCAAATTCTCAGTAAGGGCAAACATAGATAGCATAAAACAATCCATAAACATTTGGAAGCAAAAACTTGAACATGAAATTTAAACATCAAAATCTTGAGCAAAGACATAAATCGTGGAAGTCCGTAAGGCATATATCATAATAGAACATCAACCGTGATAAAATATAATGGGAATAAAACATGTAATTTTTGAAACCATTCATCACATGTTAGGATTTCCATAGTAGCCAAGGCATTGCTTCCAAGACCATCTTAGCGGACAAAGTCCCTTTCTGAATCGAGTTCACTCCTCATTTCAGTCCTGTAATCACTGAAAGGATTAACTTACCGTTCCAGCCATGTCTATCTCATGAGATATAAATCTTTACCCAATGCATTGGAGGGAGATATAGGTCCCACCCATCTCATAGTGAAATCATTCTTACTTGTGCCACAAAATAAACATACATCATTCATAATAACCCAATAAATAAAATGGGTTTCATAAACATCATCTCATCATCACATAATGCATATAAAAGAAATAGATATCATTTCATCATAAGAAAATTGAAACCATGTAAATCATAGAGACATTATACTTGAAACATACACCTATGAAATAATGTCATCTTAGATTAAAAAATGGTTTTGATGAAACAATTGAAATGAATTCTTGAGGAAAATATCCTTTCTTCTTCAAAATCAATTTCTTTTAACAAAACGTCATGAAATTTAAAAGAAATAGATTTTGTTGAAAATAGTCATGAAATATTTTGGAAGAATATTCAGGAAAATACGTCTTTATAAAACCGTAAAAATCCTTTCATGACGTATAAGTTAAAAAAAACATTCTCCTCGTACTTTTGTCGAAAAAGTCAAAAGTACCTTGTAAAAGAAATATTCCATACATACCATGTAGTAAAAGTCAAAAATGGGTAAAAGGACTTTAAACATACATGAAAACACTTTCATAAAACATGGACATGGATGATAGAAATAACCCTAGTAAATACTTACGAATAAGCAATCTCGGATAAAAATGAGATTTGCAAAATTATCCCTTACTTTAGGTCCGATATGCTTCATACATTTCCGAACCTCCTGTATAATAACTTAAATAATGTCATTGACTTATTACAGAATCATATTCATGTTTATGATATCATATATGGTTCACTTATGACTTTATATTACCCGTTCATTTGTAAGTTCCATGTTAAAGCAGCGTTTTGGGTTAAATCGTTTTATTTATCTTAAGTGTTTGGACTTGTTGTTCTTGATATTATTACTTATATCTTGATTTACTTAATTCCAGAATGTAAAACATGATTTAAATATAATATAAATTTCAGTATATACATGTATATATGATAGATCGATTAAATGAAATGAAATACACCGTTCATGGAGACGGTAGGCCGTACGTACGCATGAACGTTGTTTTCGTTTCCTTATTGAATTTAATGAAATTAAGTAGATGAAATACATATATATACACATAAATCCAGTATCATTATTATTTCATATATTTCATGATTACTTATTATATATACTTTATAATCATTCATGAATGGTTAACAAGGAGAATGAATCTCATTGCGTCGTGGAGACGGTAGTCCGTACGTACGCACGAGCGATGATATCATTCCCATGATCGTGGAATTGAATTGGTGTAGAGACCCGAAGCTTGAAGTACATGGACATTACATTACATTTGTGGAATACTTAGTACATAACAAAAACACACACACAAGGATCGTAATAGTTTAGTGTCTTTGGAAACTCGGAACGTAATCTTCTAATCGTGGAGAAAGATCTTCAATATCTCCCATAAAGATCTTCCCTTTTTTTTACCTAAAACCTTTCTTTATATCCTAGGGAAAAGAAAACATAAAAGGGTGAGCTCAAATGCTCAGTAAGGTTAAACAAAAGAAATATCAATCACATCATATACATAAGAACATAGCTTTTGGAAATCTTAACCTGCAAAAGAGCTCATAATATCATAACATGGGATAAATCATAGAAGTGAAAATGAGATCCCCATAATCATAACATGAAACTTGAAACTTTGTGGCATGCACACATAATCATATAAAATCATTTCTTGTTAGTCATGACTCATTGCCAAGACTATCTTAGTGGACAAAGTCCCTTTCTGAATCGAGTAACCCTCGTTTCAGTCCTGTTTCACTGAACCGATATAACCTACCATTTCAGCCATGTCTATATCATGAGATATAAAATCTTTACCCAATGCATTGGAGGGAGATATAGGTCCCACCCATCTTATAATGAATCCTTTCTTATGTGTGCCACATAATCATAAACCATACATCATAGCGTAACCCATGTAATAAAAATGGAATTCTTAAACAACATGACATCATAAAACAATTCATATAAGATAAAGGAATTCATAAAAATATTTCCATCACAACATAATCAAATCCATGTAATAATAGGGATAAAAACGGAACCCTTTATTATCTTATATGGAAAATAATTTTGATAAAACACTTGAACTCCATTCTTGAGGAAAATATCCTTTCTTCTTCAAAAACACTTTTCTTTTCTTAACATGTCATACAATTATAAACTAAAATAAGTTGATTAAAAATAAACTTGAAAACTTGTAAAGGAAGCTTCTTGGAAATAATGTTTTAAAAATCCATTCATGCCGTATAAGTTTAAAAAAACATTCTTCGTACTTTTGTCGGAAAAGTCAAAAAGTACCTCGTACGAAAAAAAACGACAAAAGATTCCTTTCATATTCTTTACTAAAAACTCACCTAAGGGTAAAAGTGGATTTAAACTATTGTAAGTGGATGAAAAAAAGATTACATATTTAGGTAACATGGATGTGGATGATAAAATACACCCCAGTAAATTCCAAAGTAAAAACAATCTCGGATAAAAATGAGATTGTGATATTTCCCTTACCTTAGGTCCGACTTGCTTTGTGAGTGTCTGAACCTCCTGTATATGATTTAAATCATGTTATTGACTTATTCCAGAATCATATTCATTGTTATTATATCATATATGGTCCACTTATGACTTTATATTACCCGTTCTTTTGTAAATTCATGTTAAAGTAGCGTTTTGGGTAACATCGTCTCATTTGTCGTTCGTGTTTTTAACTTGTAATTATTCATATGATTACTTAGATCATGATTACTTAATTCCAGAATATAAAACATGATTTATATATATATATTAATAATATAAATATATAATAAATCAGTAAGTGGAAAGAAATACACCGTTCATGGAGACGGTAGTCCGTACGTACGCATGAACGCTGTTTTCGTTTCCTTATTGAATTGAATGGAATTAAGTAGATGACATACATATAAATATAAATAATTCCAGTATCATTATTAGGTCATATATTTCATTATTACTTATTATATATACTTTATAATCATTCATGAATGGTTAATCATTGATAATGAATCTCATCGCGTCGTGGAGACGGTATTCCGTACGTACGCACACGCGGTGATTTCCTTTTTCCGTAGGATGGATAGAAGGTTAATTAGAGTTGTTTCATATTTATAATAACATATGAGTATATAAGAAATACTGATGTTATTACTTTATCATGAAACAACTAAAGAAGAAGAAGTTGAAGAAGAATGAAATTGAAAAAGATCGGTAATGGATATTACCTCTTTTTGACGCGCCTTTTCTTAGCCTCCACTTAAAGAACTAAGGATGGTCTTTGAAGAAGACCAGGACCTCTATGATGATACTAGGGAAGTGGATAAGGGATTTTGGCAGGGGTTGGCTGAGCTTGAGTGCTCAAATTGGTGTGAGGAGGAGGGGGAGGAGGTGTCCTTTTATAGGGGAGGAGAGGGGCACCTTAGGAATACCTCAAAATATTATTTTATATTAATGTCAAAATCGGTTTATAATGGTTCCAAAGGGTCTTATTTTGAAGATAAAGTGGGGATGGGTCTAAATACTATCATCCAATAGGATTTAGACAAGTTTAGGGTTTTATTTTAACCTTATCAATTAGATTTAACTCTAAGTTAAATAATTTAACTTTTACCGTGTCTTTTTGTTTTCTTTCACTATATGGTTAATACACTTACTATAACATGCCAAACGAACCCCAAATTGTTTATTATTAATATATATATCCTTATCTAAGTCATTTGGTCGAACCTTAGATTTTTAGGAATAAAATAACAATTAATAATATAATATTTGATTTAAAAACTATTTTGTGTCAATTTTGACACTATTTGATATATGATTTTTGTGAAAGTCATAACAGAATTATATGTTCGAACCAAGTTGATTAAATCAACACTAATATATCATAGTAACCTATAAAATTAGTGTAATTCATAAAAAGTCTCAAATTACATTTATTTTGGTGTTTATAACATCAATTATGTCTATATTTCATTAATAAGATAATTACTGCATCATCATTGTGTCATAAATAAATTAAATTATATAATGTCTAAAAATTACAAATAAAATACCATTATGTAGGAAATCTTTGTATATTTCTAATGAATATTTATAGTCGAATTTATCTTATGTAAAACCCGATATTAAAAATCGTTTAGTAAATATACTTTGATTTTAACTCTTTTAACTCTTCTTTAAATTAAATAATAATAAATGTCCTAATCTATTCCAAGTGGGCCTAAATGATAATATTTTACACTTAAGGTTGTTTTTGGTCGAGATACACTTGTCCAATATAATTAGGACATGTGTTAGGGTAATATTAATATCATTCTTACCCTTAATTACCCTATTTACTTTTAACCGTGGTAAATAAAAGTAAAAAGTTACTATTCACCAAAAATTATTTTCATCTCATTGAACCACATTTTACTTACTGACATCAACCGTGTCTCTCGGATTTTTGAAATTCCATTCACAGAAGCGGTAAAATTAAGTTTTATGAAAAATTCAGTTTTTTAACTACCACTTAGTAGTTTCACTATTCATCAAAAATTGATGTTTTTCAGAACAATTCCAAAATTTCATCCTAAGCTGTATTTCATATTCCGAATTCAAAAATGAAGTCTATTTTACCAAATTCATAACATAGAAGTTGCATTAATTAATTTTATAATTAAATCTCGCTATTAAAACAAATAGCGTGTTTTTAAGAAACAATATCTATCAAAAGATTGACACTTGATTATGTCTGGTTTAAATGTGAAATTGCATTCAATGACCAACATTGTATTAAATTGTAAAAATATATTCTAAATATACTTTAAAACCACTAAAATTAATAATTTATCACTATTAATTATTTCAATTGAAAAAGTTTTTTTTAACTAAAATTTAGTAATTTTCACTATTCATCAAAATATGAAAGTTATCCGAAAATTACCAAAATTTCACCCTAAGCTAATTTCGATATTCCGAATCCAAAAATGAAGTCCATTTTGAAAAATAAGATTTACAAAATTTCAAAAAGTGGTTATTACTATTCATAACTGGTAGTTTTAAAAATATTTTAATAGCATATCGTTGTTTAGTGAAACTCGGTATTGCGTATTACACACGCTATCGAGGAAGGTCGTGATTGCGTGTAATGCAAGGCAAGTCAAGGATGCGTGTTGTGCAAGCTCCTTTTGGTGTAGCGTACAATACAAGACATTAGTGAAATTAAAAAGAATATTTTTCATAAAATCTTGGGCTGTTACAATTGGAGTGTATGTATACTATTTTAGAATCAATATAAATTTACAATAATCATATATAGTTATTATTTACACCATTATACCCATCCAAGTAAGGTGGTGGTGGAAAATAGATTACACCACGGCGTGGAGACGGTATTCCGTACGTACGCTCGTGCGGTGATTTCGTTTTCCGTAGGATGGATAGATGGTGAAATAGGTTTGTTTCATACTTATAATAACATATCAGTATATAATTGATACTGATGTTATTACTTCATAAGGAAACAACTAAAGAAGAAGTAGAAGAAGAAATAAAGTTGAAAGAATCGGTAACGGGCATTACCTCTTCTTTGAAGCGCCTCTTTGAGACCTCCTCTTATGGCACCAAAATTGTTCTCTAAAGAAGACCAGGACCTCTAGGATGTTTCTAGGGAAGTGGCGAAAAGAATTTGGCAGGGTTTGGCCGATATTGAAGGCTCAAAGTGGTGTGAGGAAGAGAGGGAGGAGGTGCCCTTTTATAAGGGAGGAGAGGGGCACGTTTGGAATAACTAAAAACATTATTTTATTATAAATTCATATTCAGAAAGATTAGTTCGAACAAAGTTAATTAAATAAATAATAACATGTCATATTAACATAGAAAATTATTGTAATTCATAAAAATCCTCAAATTACATTTATTTGGGTATTTATAACATCAATTATGTCAATATTGCATTAATAATACAATTAATGCATCATCATTGTGTCATAAATAAATTAAATTATTTAAAGTCTAAAATTTACAAATAAAATACCATTATTTTGGAAATCATTTTAGCTTTATAATGAATATTTATAGTCGAATTTATCTTTTGTATAACCCTATATTCAAAATGATTTACTTATTAAACATTGATTTTAACAATTTTAACCCTTCTTTAAATAAATTAATAATAAATGTCCTAATCTAATCCAAGTGGGCCTAAATGGTCATATTTTATTCCTAAGGTTGTTTTTGGTCTAATTACACTTATCAAATAGAATTAGGACATGTTTTAGGGTTATAATAATATCATTTTTACCCTTAATTAGCTTATTTACTTTTAACCGTGGTAAAAAAAAGTAAAAAGTTACTATTCACCATGAATTATTTTCATCTCATTGAACCACATTTTACTTACTGAAATCAACCGTGTCTCTCGGATTTTTGAAATTCCACTCACAGAAGCGGTAAAATTATGTTTTATGTGAATTTGGATATTCTCCTGGGAGGTGGGTAAAAGACGGTCGAAAGTTCAATAAAATTTTTATATATCTAAAATTATTATAAAATGACTTTAATGATTTAAATTGAACTTATATAGGTATTATGTGTCAATTTTGACCTAAAATAAATTTAAATAGAATAAATAATTATTTAAATAAAATGTCGGTTTTAAAATAGTAACCTAGTGTTTTCACTATTCATCAAAAATTGAATGTTTTCAAAAAAATACCAAAATTTCAGCCTAGGCTAATTTCGATATTCTGAATCCAAAAATGAAGTCCATTTTGAAAGATTAAATTTAAAAAATTTCAAAAAGTGGTTATTACTATTCATAACGGCTAGTTTTAATAATATTTTAATATCATATCGTTGTTCAGTGAAACTCGGTATTGCGTACAACACACGCTATCGAGGAAGGTCGTGATTGCGTGTAATGCAGCCAAGTTAGGGTTGCGTTTTGTGCAAGACTCCTTTGTTGTAGCGTAAAACACAAGACATCGATAAAATTAAAAAGAATATTTTTCATAAAATCTCGGGGTGTTACAATACTACAACACTAATCCTCTAGAAGCTCTATTATATCAACATGAAACTGATCATATTGAATATAAATAATGAATTATGAATAATTTCAATAAAATAAGAATACAGTTTTTACTAAATAATTGGATTTCTATAATGTCACTAATATCATGATCACCCACCCAACGAGTCCTCATATATATTGAAATTTTTCAAATCATCTCACCAAACTAGAGTAACTACAATTAAGGTAACCACCAACTATAAATTTATATATATTTTATAGAAAAATATTTTTAATATATGAATGAAAAATGAATTATAAAATTACATCATTTATAAGATGATACATATGTTTATTATTAAGTATAGAAGGCATGCATCTCATCACCCAATTATGTAAATTATTAGCGGACTCAATCAACATTCAGTATATTCAATTAATATAAATATGAAAAATTATATTCATTTATATATTAAAATCAATAAACATTACCATAATTACATTACATGAACAAAACAAAAATAAATCATGCCACTGTGTGGGAAGAACATGTAGTGGGTCTCATTTTGAAATGTTTGGAACACCTAAAAATAGTTCCCAATGATCTCTCATAACCCATCCCTTATAGTCTATTCATAAATTAAAATATGGTGATGCAAAGGTCCTAAAACTCATTTGGAAATTATGTTAAATTATCCTATTAATAAATTATATGGATACAATAATAATAAAAAGAATTACATGGGAAAATAACTAATAAATTTACTTGAAACTCCCTCCATAATATTTCAATTGTTTCTTGTGGGATAAAGTCCAATAATGATTCATCAAAGGGAATCTATATGGGTCACATATCATATGCTATATCTGACGAATAAATGATTGCAAACCCTCTCCAACTGAATGAATGGTTTCATAGAATAACACATCCAATTACTCTCTAGTTATCCAAGATCAATCCCCTCTACCAGGACCCTTACATAAGATGTAATACACACTAGATCTCACTAAACATAAATTTATAATGTTTTAAAAAATAACATAAATTTTAATAAAAAATTTAATTGTATTGGGAAACATAAATACAAAAACTTTCTATAAATTAATATAAAAAATGGAAATGTACATACTAAAAATTCTAGGTGAACAAATTTTACCCTCCTATGATGTACCTATATTTATAAAAAAATCAATCATTAAACCAAGAAATTTTTATTCATATAATTCATATGTTTTTAAAAAAGTTAACCTCTGGAGAAAAGATTATAGGAAATCGCTCATGGAATAAGAAAATCTATCATATCAACTTCAATTGACTCCTTGGACCACTATATATCTTCTTCTCATACATATAATTTGGATTGGTCAAGTGTTTTATCTAGAAAGGTAGTAATATCTAGTTCCTCTTGTTTAATAAAAAAAGCCTTCTGGAAATTTTCATCACAAATTTCTAGTTTAAATCATTGCTAACAAAGTAAACCTACTCTACCTATGATACCAATATGAAGTAATCATTTCTTAATCAAACATGTTTATATAGAATATTGATAAAGTTTACCAATATAAATTAGAAATTATCAACATTCATTCTATAGACCAAATCAACCCAATCACACAGAAACTATATATTCTTTAAGTCATAACCATAAACAATATCAATAAAATCCAAAAACAATACATAGTAATAACCAACAACAGATAGTCAACCAACAACAATTTTTGATATTTCTCGGTTCACATCAACTTCACTAAAATGGAATTGAAATATTTTATCATCTAAAGGCTTGTGGTGATGATCCATAACAAGAGAACCATCAGCTTGTTAGATGACTTCTTTTGTCACTATATGATAACTTGATTCCTGTATCTTGTGAATCTATAAATTTTATAGAATTCAATGGATAAAGGGTTGTAAAAAGTAACCATAATTATATAATAAAATTTTTCAATCAATTAAATATATGTACATGAGTCTTGAACCACTCATGAAATGTGTTGAAATGAATTTTTTTATCTGATGGTCATTCATACAGGGCCTTTTCCATTTCAAATCAGTGATATACATCCAAAATTATGACATAATAAAATAAAATGAATAAATTAAATATAAAAAAATGAATAAATATAGAAAAAAAATATGAATCTTACTATATTAATGGAATAATCAATGTAGTATTGAAAAACACATATTTATGATCTTGAAAACAATCATCATTTACCATATCAAACTTTGTCCCTTCTCTAATTGGAACATCATTAATATACGAGGGTATATCAATCTTTGTTTCAACCTCATTAATATATGAAGCATATAAATTGGTGCACTCATCTGAAAAATATCCCTTGGAAATTGGAGCTTCTAATTGATCTCTATTTTGAACATACTTTTTCAAGGTATTTAAGTATCTCTTTTTTAGATACATCCACCCAAATTGTATTGGATCATAAAAAATGACTTAACCAGAAAACTTTATGGTCAAGTGAATTGTGACATCAAAAAAAGAAAAAATAGCTTCTCCAAGTGACAATGTTTAAGAACAATATTATACTAAATATTTTTCAAATAACTCTATGAACATTCCTTGAATAGAGCTTTGTGAAAAAATTTAAAATATCAATCAACGGGATAAAAAGTGTAGGAAAACAGTCATGAATTTAAATTGGGATTAATTTTTGAAGTAGAAAATTATTATTGAGAATTTTCAACCCCTATAGTGTTATACTCTCCATATTGACAAGCTTGGAAACATTAGAGTAATAACCATTAGGAACCTTGAAGGTCATAAAAATTGTTAAAAATTGTTTTTTACCTTTTTTACTCATCGTATACTATGAAGTAGTAATGTGTGACCTATTAACCTCACTGAACTATAAATTTAAAGGTTTTATCTATCCCATTTATTGAAAATCACATTAAACATTAGCACCCTCCTTTAATTTCCCTTTAACACCCAAAATGGTGAATATTTTATTATCACATAGATTATTTTCAATGTTCATCACATCCAAATTATTACTTAAAATATTATCTCTACAATAAAGAAAATTTGAATAAAATACTCCACTTTATCCAATTATGATTGTGTTGTTTATATATATAAGGAATGTATGGAAATGCAAGAGCCATGAATCTTGAAAATCATACACTGGGTGAATGTTTTCTTACTCAATTTGGGCTAGAATTTAAACCACATACATTATTTATGGTATTGGGATATGCTCTCAGTTCCCATAAAAAGACACACTATCTTTTCTGAACATGTATTGTGGAGGGAGAAGGGGTATTTTACCAAGGAATTTTAACTTTATGTAGTTATTAATTCATATTTATTTCATACTTTTTTTACAATAAGTGGAAAAAGTTACTCTTTTCTACTCTAACCTAACAAGTTATCATATACTAGGATGTTTTTAATTGTCCATTATTAAGTGGACCGAAGTCATCAAAAATCATTAGCTCTAGAATCAATAGTCATTACACCATCTTCACAAAATTATTATATCTTGTCAATTGATAGTTTCATATGAACATCAATTATATCACTATGTCTTTTTGTTCTATCAATAACAGTTGAAAGTAACAAAAATGATTCTTTTATACATAATCATTAGGGATGATTGTATGGAACCAAGGTAGTTATCTATTTACTATTTTTTTCTCCAACCATGGATATGAATAGGTTAAATCCATCTATTTCCAAACCTACTTGATCATTATGACTATATATAGAAAACATTGAGTGTATTTATCAAAATTTATTTCATGCCAAATAATATATTAAGTGATTATTTTATAAACCTCTTTATTTCTCAGTAAATTTCATGAAATCCGTTTAGAAATTTTAGTAGAACGTGAAGAATCTATTCAAACTCAATTTCATCATGAATTAACAAATCTTCTTATAAAAAATCTATTTTCCATGATTTAATATCATGTCATGAATAATCTAACTATATTGATTTATATCACCGTCCTCTCACCTATACGTGTAGAAAAAATATCAAATACTGATTTGTGTAATCTTTTTATAGAACAACATACAGTTGTTTTGGCATGCTTCAGTGGTCTCATATATAAAACCAAGGTCATCAATAAATTTGTGACTTAGATAGTATAAATCTGGAATCATCACTCTAGTGGTGAGTACCTTATTTAACAATACCAACAACATGTCAAAGAATATATCTATCCACTGGTTAAATATATTCAGGTGTAATAGTTCAATGATGAATGAAACGTCACTAAAATTAGTATATCTAGAATATAATTTATTACATCAATCATCAATAATTGACACAAATTTCAATTCTACATCATCTAAAAAATTGTGATTACCCCCTCTAATATCATCATCTATTACATTACTCTCTTTAAGTGTAAACTGACACATCATATCATTGAGAATTATGTTCATCGCATCAACCATTTTAAGATCAATATCGATATGAATTCTTTTTTATTGGTGAAAATAAATAGAGTATTCCCCATTATGTGTCCATCTCTTACAGTTTTTCAAAAACCTAATCAGAAATAGATGTTCCCTAAAAGTATCTCATTTAAGGATATATCTGTTTTCAAATATTCTGTAAGGATAATTAATAAAATGACTTTGAATTTAGTTGGTGAAATTAATAAAGTACTTAATCCTCTCATAATATTCAGTAGAAACATATATAGTAGATCAATCCAAATCATATCAATATTAGTATCTATAGAAAATAAAAAAATATATATAATTGATAACTATTAAACATAAATTACAATAAAATAAAAATAATAGAATGTATATGAAAATACAATTATTATAAATGAAAATGATAGCAATTATTCCAATTTATTTCACTTTTCTAAAAAATATTTCTATGTATTAATATGAACTAAAATATAATATTTACACTTATTATATTTAATAGATGAAAAAAATATAACTCAAACCATTCTATCATGATAACAAATATAATGTAAGAAGTTGTTGAGATAAATAATAAACAAGAAAAATATTAATTAATGATAACAACAATTTTTTAGCGAATAAATTAAATGTATTTTTAAATACATATATTTTACTAATATTTGTTTACATAATTAATATTTTACTAATAAAATTTTAAATTATAGTATATGTACACATGCGATTAAATATAAATATATAAACGATAAAAATTTATCAACAAATGAGTAATGAAAAAAGATATTGATTAATTAAGAAAATATTTTCACTTTAGTCAAAAAAATGTTAAAAAATTATATATATTTAATGATTATACACTAAACTTATTTTTAATCATATATGTTTTCATAATATATATTCAGCTACTAAAAATAGTACATATAAGATTCTATAGTAAAAAATATTATATTTAAATAGTTTTCTAGTATATAAAATTAGAGTGAATTTAACAAGGATAAATTTAACACCTAATACTAATAATAATAAAAAGATTCAAAATTATTCAATTATAAATAATACATTTGTTCAAAATCAAATAACAAATATTCAATTTCAATTCATTGAAACCAACAAATTTCAAAAATATAATCCAATACATATATCATATCAGTCATTTCAAGTTCAATTTCAAAAAACACCTATATACATTCGAAACCAAAGATGGGTCATAACAATGAATGTTACTACTAAAACCTTATAGAAGGTTGTTGTTGGTTTGTTTGAAGTGGTGATTCCTCATGCAACTAGTATTCAGGATCATGTGGTTTTCTATATCAAGATGCCTCTATCCAAGTAGCTTTTAAACCTCTTTTTTGTGGCCATCTCAGAAATCCTACATGTGTTATGGACGGTTCATAACAAGCTTATTCATGAATGTACTACTTTCTACATTAAATTGAATCTCACTCAAATTATTAATGATGTAAACAATGATAAATATCTCCAAAATGTTCATTGTGATAATTATATTCATGATTTTTCTATTCTTAGGTGCTTTGTCATTATAGGTAATTATAGTCCTCCCTCTAGAACTTTTAATGTTATGTGGATATCTCCACCCACTACTAGAAATCCTACCTATATCAATGACCCTATCCCAACGGTTTCTAAAAACTGTTGGGATAGGGGTCATATACCAATGGTTCTTCAAAACCATTGGTAAATTTCATGTAATATAAAGTTATTCCAATGGTTTGTAAAAACTTTGGGATAGAGTAAGGTTATCCCAACAGTATTGTAAAATTGTTGGGATAGATCCAAAAAACATAGTCCTATCCCAATTTCTCTTCAAACTCCTTGGGATATAGTAAGGTTATCCCAACAGATTTGTAAAAAATTTGGGATATATCCAAAAAACATAGTTTTATCCCAATGTGTCTTTAAAACCATTGGGATGAGGTAAGTCTATACCAACTATTTTATAAAACCATTGGTATAGGTTTGAAAAACATAGTAGTATCTCAATAGTTCTTTAAAGCTGATGTGATAGGGTATAGATATCTTAATGGTTTTAGAAAACCATTGGGATAGGTCCAAAAAAAATTCACGTCCCAATAATTATTCAAAACCATTGGGATAGGGTAAGGTTATCCCAACAGTTTTCTAAAACCATTGGGATAGGTCCAAAAAAACATAGGCCTATCCAAATATTTCTCAAAACCATTGGGATAGGTACCCTTATTTTTTAAAAAAAAATTAGTCAAATTTTGTCAAATAAATATGTAAATAAATTATATATATATATACATATATATATATATCTAAATATATTTAAAAATAAAATTGTAGTATAGTGGTTAGGTCCTATGTATATAAGGTGGTGGTTGTGGGTTCAATACTCTACTATTTATTTTATTTTACATAACATATCCCAATAGTTTGTAAAACCATTGGTATAAGGCTATCCCACTGATTTCAAAAAAGTTGGGATAGGATTATCCCAATGGTTTTCCCAAAACCATTTGGATAGATCTATCCCAACACCAAATCCACCAACGGCCCTCCAAATAATTGGTATAGGCTATACCAATGGTTTGGAGACCTATACCAATGGTTCCAAACCATTTTTATAGGCAATTTTTCCAGTAGTGGCCCTAAATATGGATCAAATATAATACAAATGGTGATTCTAAGTGGAATCTTGGACCTTATAGTTATAGTTCAATTTTTTAAAATCATAATGGAGATTCTATGGGTTGTCTATATGGTCTAGGTTGTTTCATTACTTATTTGGAGGCAAAAAATATTTCTATAATCAATGTTGTTGAAATGGAGAAGCAATGAGGATGTCTTAACTTGTGTATTGAATGTGACTCTACAATTTTTGGGCAGTCTATCAGAAATGTAATTATTCATCTTTCTTTTAATCTCATTACTAAATGTATGAAATGCATGGATTCCCTTTTTTCCTTGAATTGTATTAGCACTCGTGCCTACAGGGAAAAAAATTACTTGGGTGATAGGATTACGAACAAAGGTATTACTACTTCAGATATTGTTTGGATCAAGGATGTTCATATTGGTCTTCATTATTTTTTAATATATTTTTGTAAAAAAAAATTAGACTTTTGAAACATTCTTTTTAATCAATAAAAGAAGATTTACCTTTTGGGAAATCCCTCAATATCACCAAAAAAATAAATGTATGGGTGAGCTTAGAGGATGTTCATGCATTAGTGAATTGAGGACTGAGATAATAGATGTGAGGGGATAGAAGTGTGGGGAGGACTAGTTTGAGCATTTGTGGTGGGGTGGGAGTGAGGAAGATCAACGACAGCAATTGGGAGACCACTGGTAATTTGAATGACATGGTAAGAAGCGTGTAGGGGGAATTGATCAAACATGGGTGCATGAGGGGGAATCAATAGAGGGGGGATCAGTGAAAAGAGAGGGTGGGAGATCAATATCATAGTGGACTCAATGGAATTGTAAGGGAGGAGAGAGAGGGGGTGGTGTTGGACATGGAAGGATGGGGCTCTCAATGCGGGAAGGAAATTAAGGCAAATATATATGGACTGATATCATCCCCAGTTAACCATCTAACTAGATATTATAGTATAGCCATGGTATGAAGACATGTTTGATTTAATATTTTCTATAATTGGGTCATTTCTTTAGGTAATTCCTCACATTTTAATTTGTAGGGGTATTTTCCCTTTTGAGAGGAAAATAAAATCAACGAGACGAGTAGACTTTGGTGGTAGTGATTGCGGAAAAAACCATAAATCTGGAACTATGGTGACAATGAAAAATCCAATTACTCTTGAAAAAACATTGTGGATTCCAACTACTATGATGGTGGCGGTGAATCCACCGAAGATAGATTCTCATTTTCCTCAAGTCTCTTCCAATGTAAATGTTTGGATTTTCTTCTCTAAGATTTTCCTAACTCTGGGAGTGTTTCATCTCAATCCTCAACAGTTTATTTTTACAAAATAGGCACCAATGGTTGATGAAGGTGGCGTAGCTCTGCAATTTTTCTTGAAATATGTATTGGAAAATCTCTATTCCATTTCAACAAATATAATCACTATGTTTTTACCATTCCATTTTTAATACATTTTTATTATGAGAAGTTTTTTGTAAATATTGTCCTTCTATCATTTTCAAATTCAAAAAACTATAATTTCCCCATTTTTAATTCACTGAAACCATGAGAACATAGGAAAAAAGAAACTATTTTTCAACTATAATAATGAAAGTTTCTTCCTGAGTTCTACTGAATCTATTGTTCCCCACTTGAGGTTCCTTTAGAAATTCCACCAAAGGTTTCACTGGAACATCTCATGGAGGTTCCACTACTAGTTTTAATGGAACTTCCACTGGAGGTTCAACTTAAACCTCCTTCAAAACCTTCATTTCACTTCCATTAGAGGTTTTTAAAAATTCTACTGGACCCTATATTGTAACATTTAGTGGAAGTTCCATAGGAACGTCTAGTGGACGTTCTATAGGAACTTCCAGTGGGAGTTCTAGTGGAACCTCTAGTGGGAGTTCCAGTAGAGGTTCCAGTAGAACTTCAATTGAAGGGAACTTCCACTAGAATCTATTCTACAAAATTACAGTGAAAAGATACCTTAAGTACAAAATCATGGTTTTACTTCCTAGGGGAACTTCTAATGGAAGTTTAACTATATCATTGATTGAATCTTCCAATATAACTTTCAGTCATATTCTACCTTAAAAACCTATAATGTGGAATCCCTAAAAAATATTTGTATTGAAATTATACAGGATTTACAAGTGATTTTTATATCATTTTGTAGCAATAGAACTTCTATTAGAGGTTCCACTGGAATACCACTAAATGGAACTTCCACAAGAACCTATTCTGCCTTATTAGATCTTCCTCTGGAAATTCTAGTGTAACATCCACTTGAACTCCCACTATAGGAACTGGAACTTCCAGTGGAACTTCTACTAGCACTTCCACTGGAACTCACACTGGAACTCCCATTAAAGATCCCATTGGAACATTTCATCAAGGCTTGTTGTTCTTTCTCACATGACTTCTAGTGGAGATTCTATTGGAAGTTAGACTCATTATAACTTCTATACTGAAATTTGTGGATAACCCCAAAAATTCCTTAAATTCTATATTGTAGTGAAATTATTATAGGATTCATCATGGAATTATTCTATTCTTTATTTTCTTATTTTATGTTTTGTGAATCCCAAGGAAAGATCGTACTTTTAATTTTTAGAAGATTATTTTAGGTGTAATTTGACATCTCTACAAAGATTTATACAAGAGATCAAACCACAACTAAAAGAAGTTCATACAAATTCTTTGTAGAAAACTCTTTTATTGAATATGTTTGAAGAGTTTCAATCCAATACTATATTAGTATCATATTTTATGAAATATGATAGTTCTATTTTTTGTGTATTGGATAAGTCTGTTCCATCAACAAATAATTTTTTATTCGATGGAGTGGAAATACATTTCTATGAATTTGATGTCCAAATAATATTTGTAATAACATATGGTGAAACTGAAATGGAGGAATCATAATCTTTCATGCCAACCAAATCATTCTTTTATATAAGAAGATTTTAAAAATGTGTTAAGTTTTTGACACAAAAGGAAATCAAATCAACTCTTTTGGAAGCACTAAGGGGAAATGAATAAGTCAGTCATCTTGACACAACTGCACTTTTGTGTTTATAAACATGTGCTACTGTGTTTTTCCTTACTATAGGGGATTACTTGAGCTGGGGTTTTATTAATTTTGTGGATACTGTGAGAGACATGATACATTAAGGTGGAATTTTTCAATACACTAATATATGATGAGATCTAGTAAAGAATTTCACAACCACCATGAAAATATTATGGGAGAAATTATCACATTATCGGTATGGATTAATATTTATTTCACTTGTATGTATAATTTTGTATTCATAGTCTTGTTATTTTTGTAGTATTGGTATGGTGAGAAAGGTAGAATAGTTAAAGGAAATGAACAATTTTCCAATCCACCTGTAACATCCCAGGTAAATAAAGAATAAGACATTTTCATATTTATTAATATTTGTGAATTAAATATTAATTTTACTTTAAAGGGGTTGCTATGTTCGATAGCGTACTCGATACGCAACAACGAGTTTCTTTGAAATATTACGTTGCACACTAGTAATATAATAATATTATTTTAAATGGTAGTTAACACGTAGCCGTTGAATTGGAGGAAATGAATAGAAATAACTAAAATATGACTATATATGTTTTTTAAATGTTTTTTACATTTATCCAATAAAAGATAAAGGCTTAAAATAAGTAAAGAATTCAATTTTAGGCATAGATACTCTAATATTCACTAAAAGGTCGATTTATCGCCTTTTGATGGCGAACCCTCTTTAAAAATAGTTTTGGTCACTCTTATACATTCTATTGGACCAAATAAAATCCTTTATTATAATTGAGACATCAAAATTTACTTTGTGTGTGTTTTTTTTATTTTTCCAATAAAGTTCATTTTTAATGAATAAGTGAAAAATGTTGTATTTTAATTCAAAACCTCATTTTAATATAATTTATTTATATTATTAGATTATCTTTTTAATTGGTTTTAAAGTGAAATTAGAATATATTTTTACCATTTAATCCAATGGTGGTCATTGGAATCAATTTCACTTTGAAATTGGACTTAAACAAGTGTAAATCTTTTGATATATATTGTTTCTTAAAAACACGCAATTTGTTTTGACAATAGAAATTAATTATTAAATTAGTTAATGAAACTTATATGATTTGAATTTTTTAAAATAGACATCATTTTTGAATTTGGAATATCAAATATATCTTAGGGTGATTTTTTGGTATTTTTCTGAAAAACTTCAATTTTCAGTGAATAGTGAAACCACTAAGTGGTAGTTTAAAAACTGATTTCTTGTTTAAAAGAAACTTTACCACTTCTGTGAATTGAATTTCAAAAATCCGACATACATGGTTGTCATTAGTAATTAAAATTTGGTTCAATGGGATGAAAATATTTTTTTGGTGAATAGTAACTTTTAAGTTTTGTTAATCGCGATTAAAGGTAATTAGTGTAATTTAAGGAAAAAATAATGTTATGATAATATGAAATCACCTTGACACGTGTCCTACACTTATTGTATGAGTCATGGCCGACCAATTCAATCCATGGGTCAATTTTTGGGACCCCATGGAGCCACTTGGGTAAGATAATGACATTAATACCTTTTATTTAAAGTAAAAAAAAATGTCACAAACATGTATTGTTTTACTAAAACAGTTTTAAAATGGGGTTATATAATTGATATATTTGACTATAAATATTAATTAGAAATATAAAAATATTTCCTACAACATTTTAATTTTTTTATAATTTTTATACATCAAATTAATAAAATTATTTATGACACAATGAGTATGCAGTGTTTACGTCATCAATGAATGATTTACATAAATTAGAAGATAATGTTTAAAATAATATCCAAAACTTGTCCAATTCTTATTTTATTATTTTATTTCAAACATGGGACAACTTATCTTCGACTTTAATAATTTTTGGACCTTTAAAAACCTAAAATCATTATATAATAAAATAATAGTTTCATGCTTTCCAAAAGAGCCCCTCCGCTCCCTTATAAAAAGACCCCACTTCCTACCCATTTCTTACACTCCTAAAGACCTTTGGCTCGACCAAACTCTATTAAAATAATCTCCCAAGATACCTATTTTAATCCTAGAAGCCTTACCTTAGGCAAAAAGCTCTTTAAGAAACTCTTTTGGTCCAAACCAAGGGGAGTTACCCGATTTAAAGGTAATGTCTTCTCTTATGTTATTTTGTTTTATTTTGCTTCTCCAACCCCCTAAACTATTTTTATTCCTTTATTTTGTAACAAAAACAATATCTTCAATGTACTAGGATGTTCTTATGATAATTATTCGAGCTACACTTACACACACCTCTGTCTAATGGTTAAATAACATATTGTTTCTTTGGATGGCGAATTATTGCCTCACGAAACGATGATTGTTCAATATTCTCTTAACACCTTTCATGGTGCCCATTAAGATGTCACTGTATTTATATATGATATATATTATGTTTATGTTTTACTTATGCTTATTTATTTTTAATTTATGGAATACCTTTATGGTTTCCATTATGGGTAAACGCGATAATTTCATTTTAGGAAGTGCGGACTACTGCCCCCTCAAAGTGATTTGAATCATTAATGTCGTATGTGGGATGTATAAAGGATGGAGTTAATAATATTATATATGATATTATACTTTAATTATAATTTACCTATATATCATAATGTTTTCATTCCATTAAATTTGAAATAGAAATGAAAGTAGCGTTCATGCGTACGTACGGCTTACCGTCTCCATGAATGGTGCATTTCATTTCTTACCTCTAAATGTTATGCACTATTATAAATACATGTATATTATGGATATATATGATATATATGATATCCAAATAATGAATATCATTCTGGATATAATGAACCTTTGACCACATGAACAACATGTAATTGTAAGAAGTCCATTTTTGACTCAAGTACCAAATATCGACAAAACGGCTGTTATTAACTTAAATGATTACATAATGTTTATAACATGTAAAGAAGTGATATAAAAAGAATAATAAACTTGAAAAGGTTCTTAAGAAAGTATAAATTAACTTTAGTTTATTATTCAGGAGATTAAAGAGTGATCGAGTCAAGTCGGACACGAGGTAAGGGATTTCGTCTCAATCTCCTTTCATTGAGGAATATTTTGTTCTAATACAAGACTTTCTTTTATATGCTGTATAAACACCTTTTAATTTTCATTTCATTCAAAGGGAATATTTTTCTATGAAGCGTTTTACTAAATGACAAAAAGGAATGTTTCTTTTAACGTACGCGGTGACAAGAACCTTTTCCGCTGCTACAAGTACCACTTGATCTTTGGCTTCCTTAACAAGCCGTAATGTTTTTAAAAGAAAATAAATACCATATACACTTTTATGTATTTTGGTATTGAAATTTGTTTTGATAATTAATTTTTTATGTCAGTATATTTAAGTGATATATTGTGATTGAAATGTGGAAATGTTTTCTTTCCATTATATTTGGTTTATGTCTTATGATTTTATAATGGTACATGGAAATTTGAGGGGTGGTTACATGATAAACCAAATGATGGGTGGTGTCGTGAATACCAGGACGGGTGGTTACATTATAACCTCCAATGCATTGGGTATGGAAGTCAGCTGTATGGCTATTCTATTTATTGATATGTGTGGAAGTCGACCGTATGGTTATTCCATTTATGTATGTTTATGTCCCAAGATACCTTTATATGTTATGTGTTCTTTATATGGGTTTTATGGTAATATTTTGGCTACAAAAGGGTAAGTAATGATCTTTTATTCAGTGAAGAGTATTTACTACTTCATAAAGGTGAAAAGTATTACTTTGATAAAGTATTCATGGTTTACTTGATGATTTGAAGAAAACTAATAGTTTTCGTTCTTTGTGTATCCCTTACTGGGATTTTTATTCTCACCCCAAGTTTTTGAAATTTTTTTCACATGACATAATGTAGAATAAGGTCAAAGATGGGATCAAGGAAAATTCATGTTATCTTAAACATGGAACTAGACATGGTTCTTTTTTTCAAGAGTTCATGTTTTTTTTTTAAAATGGAAACTGTGTAGAAGTGTCTACTTTGTAACCTTTTTAGATGTAATAGTTATGTCCTAATTCTCTGAAACTCTGAACCTGAAAAGATCCTCAATGTGGATTATTCATTTAATTCAAGATTAAGTAAAGGATTAAGGTTGGGTCCTTATAGTTGGTATCAGAGGTCGGTTTAGACACTTTTAGGAGTTATGGTATTGTTAAATAAATGTCCATAATGTAATTTATATTAATATTGAAATCATATAAAATTTACAGATTACCATGTTGCTTCGTTTAAGATATATCGGTGTTAAGAATTACTTTTCGTAAAGAAAATAGAGTAGCTTTTATGTGAAGGCATACAGAGGAGAATGACCTTCTGAATCAGCAACCAGAGATTGTCGGAATCAGAATTAAGCGGTTTACTGCAGTGATGGCTCAGTTGAATCAGGTGATAAATGGTGGTTGTGTTTATTGATGATATTTTGGTTGATTCTTAAAGTAAAGAGGATCATGAAAGATATTTAAGGGTTGTCTTTCAAACCATAAAAGAAAATAAACTGTATGGAAAATTCAAAAAGTGTGAGTTTTGGTTACAACAAATTTCTTTCCTTGGTCACATTGTTTCAAAAAATGGCATAACTGTTGATCCTGCAAAAAAAATGTTGTTGAAGAATGGCCAAGACCCACAAATGTAACCGAGATTTGTAGTTTTCTTGGTTTGGTAGGTTATTAATAGAGGCTTGTTTAAAAATTTTCACGGTTATCTAGTCCAATAACTAAGTTAACTTGAAAATGTGTTAAGTTTATTTCGAAAAAAGAATGTGATGATTGTTTTCAGGAATTGAATAGAAGAATGGGGAATGCTCCAGTTTTGGCACTTCCTTCCAGAAATAGTGAGTTTTTTATCTACAGTGATGCTTCGTTGAAGGGACTTGGTTGTGTCCTTATGCAGAATGAACAGGTAATTGCTTATGCTTCACATCAGTTGAAAACTCATGAGTTAAATTACCCTACACATGATTTGGAATTAGCTGTTGTTGTTTTTTCTCTAAAACTTTTGGAGGCATCATTTCTATGAAGTAAAGTGTGAAATATATAACGATCACAAAATTTTAAAGTATATATTCACTTAGAAATAATTGAACATGAGATAGAGGAGATGGATAGAATTAATCATGGATTACGATTGTACAATTCATTACTATCTGGGGAAACCAAATAAAGTGGATGATGCTTTGAGTCGAAAAAGTAATGCTTCATTAACCATGCTATGTATAGAACGAGATACTTTGGTTTTTGATTTGATGAAATTTGGCATAGAAGTTGTCGGTGCAGGAAGTTCTTCTGTTTTGTTTCAGGTGTCAGTGAGATCATCTCTATCAGACAGAAGTAAGCAAGCGCAGAAGAAAGTTAGTGAGTTGCAGAAAAAGGTAGAGATGGTTCAGAAGGGTAAGTTTCCTGAATTTAACAATGATAATGATTTTGTTTTGAGGTTTGGGAAGAGATTATGTGTGCCTTGTGATTAATAGTTGAAGAATGAGTTGTCATATGAGGCTCATAGTTCCCCTTTTTCAATTCATCCTGGAAGCACTAAGATGTACAGAGATCTGTCGGAGTATTACTGGTGGGATGTAATGAAAAGAGATATTGCTGATTTTACTGTGAAGTGTTTGACTTGTCAGCAGGTTAAATCAGAGCAGCAGTTACCTAAAGGAATGCATCATTCATTACCAGTGCCAGAGTGGAAATGGAAAAACATATCCATGGACTTTTTTGTGGGATTACCCAAGACATCTCAAGGTAATAATGCAATCTGGGTTATTGTTGATCGATTGACTAAATCTGCTCATTTCCTTCTTATTTGAGATACATTCTCTCTAGATTAACTTTCTTGGTTTCATGTTAAAGAGATAGTCAAGTTACATGGAGTTCTCCTCTCTATTGTATCTGATCGTGATCCCAGGTTTACTTCTAACTTTTGGAAAGGCCTTCAGAAGTCATTGGGTACTGAATTAAATTTCAGTACAGCTTTTCATCTGCAATCAGATGGGTAGTTAGAATGAAAAATTCAGACCATGGAGAATATGTTACGTTCTTGCACGATGGATTTCCAGGGAAGTTGGGACCAACATCTTTCTTTGGTTGAATTTTCTTATAACAACAGTTTTCATTCCAGTATACAGATTTCTCCATTTGAGGAATTATATGGAAAACGGTGTCGAACTTCAGATTTTTGGGATGAAGTAGGGGAAAGGAAGCTAATGGGACCAGAATTGATATAATAGATAGAAGAAAAAGTTCAGTTGATTCAGAAGGACATGAGAACAGCTCAGAGCGGGCATAAAAGTTATGTGGATAACAGGAGGAAGGATCTATCTTTCGAGGTAGGTGATCTTGTTTTTCTCAAAGTTTCTTCATGGAAAAGTGTGATGTGTTTTTTCAAGAAGGGAAAATTGAGTCCGAGGTTCATTGGACCTTATGAAATCCTGGATAAAGTTGGATCAATTGCATACATAGTGGTATTACCTCCAAGTTTGTCCTAGGTACACAATGTTTTTCATGTTTCTATGTTTAGAATGTGTATGCCAGATCCATCTCATGTTTTGAGCCCAGAGGTAGTTCAGATGGAAGAGAATCTCTCTTATGACGAAAAAAGAGTCCAGATTATTGACCGAAGAGAGAAAGTGTTGTAAAATAAGGTAATTTATTAGGTGATGGTTTTATGTAAACCCCATATGGTTGAAGAGGCAACATGGGAATATGAAAATGCAATGAGGGATAAATACCCCCACTTATTTTGATAAGTGAATAAAATTACGAGGATGCAATTACCAAAAGGGGGGAAGGATGTAACATCCTAGGTAAATAAAGAAAAAGATATTTTCAAATTTATTAATATTTTTGAATCAAATATTAATTTTACTTTAAAGGGGTTTCTATTTTTGATAGCGTACCTGAAATGTAACAATGAGTTTGTTTGAAATCTTACGTTGCACACTAGTAATGTAATAATATTATTTTAAATGGTAGTTAACACGTAGTCATTGTATTGGCGGGAATAAATATAAATAACTAAAATACGTTTATATATGTTTGTTAAATGTTTTTACATTTATCTAATAAAATATAAAGTCTTAAAATAAGTAAAGAATTCAATTTTAGGCATAGATACTCTAATATTCACTAAAAGGTCGATTTATCACCTTTTGATGGTGAACCCTCTTTAAAAATAGTTTTGGTCACTCTTATACATTCTGTTGGACCAAATAAAATCCTTCTTTTGAATTGGGACATCAAAATTTACTTTTTGTATGTTTTTGTTATTTTTCCGATAAAGTTCATTTTTAATGAATAAGTGAAAAATGTTGTATTTTAATTCAAAACCTCATTTTAATCTAATTTATTTATATGATTATATTATCTTTTTAATTAGTTTTAAAGTGAAATTAGAATATATTTTTACCATTTGATCCAACGGTGGTCATTGGAATCAATTTCACTTTGAAATTGGACATAAACAAGTGTCAATATTTTGATAGATATTGTTTCTTAAAAACACGCTATTTGTGTTGACAACGTGAATTATTTATTAAATTAATTAATGAAACTTATATGATTTGAGTTTTTTAAAATAGACATTGTTTTTGAATTTGTAATATCAAATATAGCTTAGGGTGAATTTTTGGTATTTTTATGAAAAACTTCAATTTTTTATGAATAGTGAAACCACTAAGTGGTAGTTAAAAACTGATTTTTTTTTGTTTAAATGAAACGTTACCACTTCTGTGAATTGAATTTCAAAAATCCGACATAAATGTTTTTCATTATTAAGTAAAATTTGGTTCAATGGGATGAAAATAGTTTTTGGTGAATAGTAACTTTTAAGTTTTATTAATCGCGATTAAAGGTAATTAGTGTAATTTAAGGTAAAAATAATATTATAATAATATGAAATCACCTTGAAACCTGTAATACACTTATTTTATGAGTCATGGCCGACCAATTCAATCCATGGGTCAATTTTTGGGACCCAATGGAGCCACTTGGGTAATATAATGGTATTAATACCTTTTATTTAAAGTAAAAATAAAAATGTCACAAACATGTATTGTTTTACTAAAAAAATTTACATGGACTTATATAATTGATATATTTGAGTATAAATATTAATTATAAATATAAAAATATTTCCTACAATATGGTAATTTTTTTATAATTTTTAGACATCAAATGAATAAAATTATTTATGACACAATGATGATGCAGTGTTTACATCATTAATGAAAGATTTAAATAAATAAGAAGATAATGTTTAAAATAATATTCAAAACTTGTCCAATTCTTATTGGATGATTTTATTTCAAACATGGGCCACCTTATCTTTGACTTTAATATTTTTTGGACCTTTAGAAACTGAAAATCATTATATAATACAATAATAGTTTCATGCTTTCCAAAAGATCCCCTCCTCTCCCTTATAAAAACACCCCACTTCCTACCCATTTCTCACACTTATCAAGCCCTTTGGATCGACCAAAATCTACTAAAATAAGTTCTCAATATCCCTCTCTTCATCCTAGAAGCCTTACCTTAGTTAAAAATCTATTCAAGAAACCCTTTTGGTCCAAACCAAGGGGAGTTACCCGATTTAAAGGTAATGTCTTCTCTTATGTTCTGTTGTTTTATTTTACTTCTCCAACCCCCTAAACTATTTTTATTACATTATTTTGTAACAAAAATAGTATCTTCAATATACTAGGATGTTTTTATGAGAATTATTCGAGCTATACTTACACACACCACAGTCTAATGGTTAATGAACATACTGTTTCTGTGGATAGCAAATTACTGCCTCACGAAACGATGATTGTTCAATCTTATCTCAACACCTTTCATGGTGGCCATTAAGATGTCAATGTATTTCTATATGATATATATTATGTTTATGTTTTCCTTATTCTTATGTATTT
Source organism: Viscum album (assembly GCA_963277665.1). NCBI lineage: Eukaryota > Viridiplantae > Streptophyta > Magnoliopsida > Santalales > Viscaceae > Viscum > Viscum album. The sequence continues at coordinate 790,445,879 of OY728123.1, read as the reverse complement.
TTCATTTATGGCATACCTTTATGGTTTCCATTATGGGTAAACGCGATAATTTCATTTTATGAAGTGCGGACTACCGCCCCCCTCAAAGTGATTTGAATCATTAATGCCATATGTGGGACGTATAAAGGATGGAGTTAATAATATTATATTTGATATTATACTTTAATTATAATTTACCTATTTATCATAATGTTTTCATTCCATTAAATTTGAAATAGAAATGAAAGTAGCGTTCATGCGTACGTACGGCTTACCGTCTCCATGAATGGTGCATTTCATTTCTTACCTCCAAATGTTATGCACTATTATAAATACATGTATATTATGGATATATATGATATATATGATATCCAAATAATGAAAATCATTTTGTATATAATGAACCTCTGACCACATGAATAACATGTGATTGTAAGAAGTCCATTTTTGACTCAAGTACCAAATATCGACAAAACGACCGTTATTAACTTAAATGATTACATAATGTTTATAACATGTCAATAAGTGATATAAAGGGAATAATAAAATTGAAAAAGGTTCTTAATCAAGTAGAAATTAACTTTATTTTATTATTCAAGAGATTAAATAGCGATCGAGTCAAGTGAGACATGAGGTAAGGGACTTCGTCTCAATCTCCTTTCATTGAGGTATATTTTGTTCTAATACAAGACTTTCTTTTATACACTGTATAAACACCTTTGAATTTTCATTTCATTCAAAGGGAATATTTTTCTACAAGGTGTTTTACTAAATGAAAAAAATGAATGTTTCTTCTAACGTACACAGTGACAACAACCTTTTCCACCACCGCGAGTACCACTTGATCTTTGGCTTCCTTAACAAGTCGTAATGTTTTTAAATGAAAATAAATACCATATACTCTTTTATGTATTTTGGTATTGAAAATGGTTTTGATAATGGATTTGTTGTGTCAATATATTTATGTTATATATTATGATTTAAATGTGGAAATGTTTTCTTTCCATTATATTTGTTTTATGTCTTATGATTTTATAATGGTACTTTGACATTTGACGGGTGGTTACGCGATAAACCAAATAACGGGTGGTGCTGTGAATACCAGGATGGGTGGTTACGTTATAACCTCCAATGCATTGGGTATGGAAGTCGGTCGTATAGCTATTCCATTTAGTGATATGTGTAGAAGTCGACCGTATGGTTATTCCATTTATGTATGTTTATGTCCCAAGTTACCTTTATATGTAATGTGTTCTTTATATGGGTTTTATGGTAATATTTTGGTTATAAAAGGGTATATAATGATCTTTTATTCAGTGAAGAGTATTTACTACTTCATAAAGGTGAAAAGTATTACTTTGATAAAGTATTCATGGTTTACTTGATGTTTTGAACAAAACTAACAGTTTTCCTTCTTTGTGCATCCCTTGCTGAGCTTTTTATGCTCACCCCAAGTTTTTGTAATGTTTTTCAGAGGACATAATCTAGAATAGGGTCAAGGATAGGATTAAGGGAAAGTCGTGCTGTCTTAAACAAGGAACTAGGCATGAATCTTTTTTTTCAAGAGTTCATGTTTTTTAAAAAAAACATGGAAACTGTGTAGAAGTGACTACTTTGTAACCTTTTGAGATGTAATAGTTATGTCCTAATTCTCTAAAACTCTAAACCTGAAAAGATCCTCAATGTGAATTATTCATTTAGTTAAATATTATGTAAAGGTTTAAGGTTGGGTCCTTATACCACCATTCATAAAATGGAGCCTGTCGGATTTTGATGTAGTTGTAAAAAAAAGTAGAGAGTCATCAAGTTGCAGCTAGTGAGGTAAGTGTACCAACAAAAAAAGTGGAATCGGAGGATCCAAGAATGAGTAAGGAAGATGTTATTAGCCAATAGGAAAAATTGGAATCAGATGATGAAAAAATAAGACTTCTTGAAAATGAAAATTCATCCTTAGAAATAAAAATAAAAAAATACAAGAAAAGATTAAAAAATAGGAGGAAAAATTAAAAAAATGAAGCTATTGGTAAGTGAAAAAGCCAATATGGAGGAAAATAAAAGAGATGCAACCATTTTTTGAGATAAAATGATTCAATTTGTAAAGGAGGAATACCAGACAGTGAGTATCAATACAGCTGGGATGTAGGAGGAACTTTTTAAAAAAACATACATCCCCTGATGGTACCGAAGTAGAATAGTAGGAAATAAACATTATTTTAATGCATGAAAACTGGAAATATGGTACTAATGAAGCTGGGATTGAGGATGTTGTTGATCAAGTGCAAGAATTTGCTAAAAAATAACACGTCAACCTCAAAGAATCTAAACAGAACAACTGTAAATAGAAACTCGTTGAACTCGGTCAATGATTAAAAATATAAATTCAAGATCAAGAAAATAAAATAAATTAGATTCGGCATATATGTATGAATCCTGAAAAACAATAACATGAATTTTCGTACCTCAAAAAAAACAAGTAAAAGATATAACTCGGCTGGAAAAAATCATTGATATAGGAAGTGTTACAAATAAAACACAACATAAAAGAGTTGTTCGTGGGCTGGTAGTTATACCTAAGTGGGTCAGGTAGATTAAATGACTATAAAGAAAAAAGATAACGAGCAGCTAGAGAAGATTCTACAAATGGACCCAGTCTATTATGTTGTTTGGGCCAAAGGAAATGACCTCAATTAATTAATAATATCTCTATTAAATTACTCTAAACAATATATGTCTTCTTATAAATTATTTTTATAATTATGTAGTGAATATGTCTAAGAAGCTGAGAAAAATCTGTATTCAGTTTAAATAGATGATATTTTCTCTCTTTTCATCAAAAGATTGACAAGTATGATGGTGATTATTTAATTTAACCAAGACTATTGTAAACTAATATTCAATTAGTTTGAAATAATCCATTATTTTTTGTTGATATCAGGTTATATATGTTTATAATAAGATTATAAAAAATTGAGAAATGGGGAAATTAGATGGAATTTTCCCATAAAAATCAACTATGATTACAAGTGTTGCTAAGAATTATGTAATATTCTCTGTATTCATAAAGTCATTAATATATTAATTCATGTTTTTTAGATATTTATTCATTTTAATAAGGAATAATATGTGGGAAAAACAAAAAAAAATGATAGATATTTTGGTAGAGAAACCAGTAACGGAAGCAGTGCAGTTGAATTAAAAATTTTCCATCCCCATCAACACATCAATTTTGCATTGGACATTACTCTTGTTTGATATTGAGAGAAAATATTTAAACCACTATAACTCCATGAATCCTTGGATGGGTGGTGCTGGAGATGATTATTATTAGAAGTATTCTTTAAAAATGGTAAATGTTATCCTCTTCACCATCAAATCTAATTTTATATAAACCAACTAACTGAATAAAATTTCTACAACTCGGAAAAAACATTTATTGAATAAATCATTAAAAAATGGAACCCTAATACTTGGAGAATATTTCTCTCGCACTTCCATTCATACTAGAAGACACTCCTCAGTAGGGGGATGTAATGATGGACTATAGCATAATTTTTTTCTATCTAATAGAGAATATGTAAACTGATTAAGCATAAAACAAGAAGCAAGCATAAGATGAAGTTGATGACCTGCACTTTTATATGGTGCATTATTTTCTTACATACCCTACATACAACTAGAAAAAACATCATATAAAAGTAGGAGTTTCCACTTGGAAACAATTCCACTAGAAACTACATAACTAGTTAAAAACCCCAGTTAAATTGCATTGACATTAAAGTTTAATCGAAATGGTTCTGAGTTTTTTAAACATTTACACTGCCATATTTTATGGCTATTACATTTAGTGTTGGTAATTGTAATGGATTATAATTTTTTTTATTAATTTCAATGGGTTATATTTACTTTTGGTAATTTCAATGGTTTTTATGTGGTTTTGGTAATTACAATGGGTTATATTTGGTTTTTGAAATTTACATTGATAATTATAATCTGGTCTTATTTGGTTTTATTAATTGAAATCTAGTCTTATTTGGATTTGGAACTTGTAGTAGAAATATTATGTTTTATGAGGGGAATTAAATGGTTTTTTGTAATTGAAATGGGTGGTTATAGTGCATATATGTGATTTTGTTTCTTATTTGTGATGGAAATATTTAACCATGTACAACCATTATATATCATCATCATTCATTTCATTAGTGATCATTATCTATTATAGTTCTAGTTTATATTTTTTCACTTGGATATAAATTTAAATTTCAGTGAATCTCTTAATTCATTGTGGTCGTCAATCCACCCAATGGAAGTTCTCATATTCAAAAACCATCAAGAATATAGGGATTTAATTTTAACCTCATAATATCAATAATGTTATGGAATTTATTTTCCATAAAATGTGATTCAATATATCTATACAACATGGGGGATGGTTTATAAATATGAAAAATGATTTCCATCAATATTTGTGCAATATACATCTTTATGTCATTTCTATCATTGGAAGAACAAGAGTAATAGTATTCAACATCATATCCACTTGTTGCACTGCAAATACAAATGTGATCAGTCTTATGAACATGTTGGAATCATGGACATGTGGAATATATGCACTAAGACACATGTCCATGAGGCTTGTTATATGAAGATGGGGATTTATATCTAAATTGTTCTTATAACCCTAATGCTCATACTGAACTTTCTCAATTTCAATCTAGTAAGTACCATGAGTTTTACTATTTTTCATAGTGGAGCATATTGTTAGGTGTTTTGAATTTATTCCTTCACCTTACATGATCAAGATGATTTTAAACCATTTCTGAAACTTATGTTCATGGGTGAGGATCCTTATTTTTTCCAACATGTCCATTTCTTATAAAATAGAATTATATAGAGATAGAATGGAAGTGAAAGTTAAATGAATACATAAAAAAGTGGTTTAAGAACATGAGGATAAGACACTATACTATGATAAGTGAGTCTATATTTCAATAACTATGAAAATGTTTATCGTTTTTTAGTAAAAAAAATATGAGATTCACTACAGTCACATTAATAGTTGCATGTAGCACAATTGGTTGAAATAGCTTGTACATGGTGAAAACTCAACCCAAAAAAATAGTTTCAACATTCCCAATCAATTACAACTGAAGATAGACTATGAAATATTCTAGCCTATAACTGCTTAAATGAATTCATTACAATTTATAATAGCTTGTACATAGTCACAACTCAACCCAAAAAAAAACAACTATCATTAAATGTTGTCTACACTGCTCATCCTCTTCTTATTCTATGCTAGTATACCTCCAAAACATAAGTTCCAAATTGATCGAAAAGTCTTCCTGCCACAAAAAAACAAACAATTACAATATTTATAGAAAATATTGTTGATAAAAAATGACATTTAAAACTATTTCAATATAAGAAACACCAAAATACAATATTTCTAGTTCTGCAATTCCCTACAGGAAAAAATGATATCACATACAACATTAGCAATAGAATACTACTCTTATAAATGAACTGCATCTTAAAATAAAATCATACCATCTCCACAGCAGTAGAATCCTCATTTTTTTACTCAATGGTGTTCCTTTTTGGTAGATAATATCTATAAATATTTTAATTATATCTCCCCCATTACTATTTTGATTCTTTTTAAAATATGTTTTTCTTAAAATTCCTTCTGAACTATCATGACCATTAACTCTATCTGATGATTTATTTATGATAGTCAACTATTTCTCAAAATTACTAAAATTGAAAAGGTAAATGTTATAACTCGCATTTGTATCACAAGATACAGTAATTAAATTCATTCTTTTTCAAGCTAAATCATTGTAATGATTTTATATAACAGATTTTCTATTAGTATTTACTTTAATAAAAGCTCCTTCAAACATCCCAATATTTCTAGCCAATTGGGGCCACCTCCTCAAAATATACTTTTCAGGTATTGATCTCACTTCAAGACGATCATAAATTTTAAAAACATGACAACAAAGATACCCAAACAACTCAAACATGGGACAAGAACATTCAAAAACTTCATTAGAAGCTTTATATGAAACAGAAAATTGATCTTCACAGCCAACAATTATAATAAAATTAATGAATTGAACTCTGATTTCAATACATGATATCAAAAAACAAGCACCAATCAAATGATATTCTTGTTGAACTAAATAAAATAACATGGTTTTATATCTAGTAAACACCTGGCACATCAATGCATGGTAAGTGTAAATATTATGAGGTAACTTTTCCCACATCTCAAATTCTACCATCAATTCATGATACTGATTTTTTTCCAAAAATTGTTCAAACTTATTATTGAAATGAAAAACACTTACCTTGTGATGAACATAATCTTCAATCAATACATTAAAACATTCACTTAATTGAGTGTTGTGAATACCCAATATTAAGTCATATTTCAAAAAGAAATATGCACATTATTCTTGTAATACGAATACATTATCTAACCACTACGATTTACCATCCCTATATTATATTATAAAATAAACCCTCTACTAATCTAACTTATTTGCATCATGGTATTAGAACATACACTTCTTAAATCTATTTAGAAAACATGATCCATATTTCATCCAATTACCTAAATTCTTAATTCTATTTTGCATCAAATTCTAGGAACAATGGAAAAGTCTCATTCCCACTAAAACTTCATAAATGGATTTTACCATTGATGCATCCTGATCTGTAAATATAGTGTGATGGAACTTCATGTGATTCACTTGTAAATTTTTTTCAAACAACTAAGAAAGTGAAATAGTTTTTTCTTCATATAACAAATCTTCCCCAAAAAAGACAATCTTCTGATGATGATTTAACCCCACAAAGACACCTAAGGTCATGTATTCATTATTAGGGTTGAATGTGGTGTAAAAAACAACATCTCTAAAAAATAAAAATATGCCTTCATTTTTTGATAAACCTATAAAATATTACTAATTTTATCATTCATGTCAAACCTTATAATATATAAAAATGATAGATTGTCCTAAGATTGTCTTTACAAGTACTCTAACATATAACAAGCATCACCATGAGGCAATTCTATTTCCTGTTTAGACAATAAAACATTCAACTGATCAATAAACATATAACCAATAACATCTCAACCCCCTCCAATAGCTCTCACTAAGGAGAATGAAACATTTGATTTAATACCTACTAAAGCATTCCCAACTAACTCAATTGATTATGATTCTATTATTTTTCTTTTGGACCCCGTCATATGAATTGATTCAGGGTTTTGAAAGGGATGATTATTCACTTCATCAAATATAGTACATGGATATTTCCCATAAGATAATAAAAAAACCACCATTATAGCAAGGAAACCTATCCATGTTTTAGGTGAAGGAAATTTCACCATGATATCATTTTTTCAACATTACCATGACCTTCTTTGTTACATGAATATAGGCTTGATGTGAAAATTTATTTATCATTTCTCTTTTTATTAAATTATTTTCAACGTACATTGAATCTATTTACTCCCCCATACGTGATATAAAAATATTGTGGTTCATCGAGTGACTTGAACGTCATCCCTACAATTGGTTTAATAGAATCTCTTAGAACATCAACATTATTAGTATTGGAACAAACTACAACAAAAAAACATAAGTCCAATGTACATAAATTTTATAATAGAATTTAAAACATTTGAATATAATTATAAATAATACGAATTTCAATTATTATATAATTATTATTAAAATGATTTAATTTTTCATTTGAAATTTTATAAAAAAAATTGAAATAAAATTTATTTTCCACTCCAGGTTCTAGTGGAAATTCCATTGGGAGTTTCCTTGGGTGTTCCAGTTAAAGTACCATTGGGAGTTTCAGTGGAACTTGCATTAAAACTTCTAGCACAAGTTCTACACTACAAAAAATGTATATTTATAGAAATAAGGAATATAAATTAAACTTTAATAAATATATTATTTTTAAATAATTAATATATATATATATATATTATTTAATTTAACATTTTCAAATGTATAAACTATTTGAAAAAAATGAAAATAAAAATTACATGATTGGGTAATACAAGTGAAACTTCTGGTAGAACTTTTTATAAATATTATATTGGTAAATATAATTATAAAAAATGATTTTAAATTATTGTGTAATTATCATAAAATTGATTTAATTTGGTCTTTTAAATTGTTTAAAAAATTGGAAATTGAATTTATTTTCCACCCCAGTAACCAGTGGTTGTTATAGTGGGAGTTCTAGTGGTAGTTCTAGTGAAATTTCTAGTGGATGTTCTAGTAGACCATCTAGTGGAAGTTATAGTAAAAGTTCCAGGGGAACATCCAGGGGAAGTTCCATTGGAACATATAAGGGATGTTTTAGTGGAACATCTAGGGGATCTAGGGGAACTTGTAGCAAAACATACAGGGGAAAGTTGGGAATTTTTAGAAAAAAAATACACTACAAACTTCAAGAAATGGTATTTGATAGATTTTCCCTAAAAGTAGTAGTAAAATAACTTCACATGATTAAATTAATAGTTATGGATAGAAACTAATGCCATACATACAAGAAAATTATAAAAAAAAATTCCAATTAAATCTTCAATACCTTCATCAGTATCCATTATAAGCAGAACCGAAATAAAAACTCCCAAAGGTGTTGTGACTCTGAAAACTATTCACACTGCAATGAAACCCAATAATAATTCCTTATTATCCCACAATAACAGTGAAACCCACAGGAAATTCCCCAATCCCTCAGACCACCCATAGTCAATCCTAGAAAAACCCACTATAATCTTCAATAACTTCATTAGTATCCATTATAAATGAAACTAAAGTACAAAATCCAAACCATTCCACGACTGTGATACAATCCCAAACGAAAATGAGACATTATGACTCTGAAAATGATTGTCACTATGAAAAAACCCACGAATGTCCCATAATCATGATGAAACCCCCTAAAAATTAGTGAATCCCCTAGACCACCTAAAGTCAATCACAAAAAAAATCCTAAATGAAATTGAAATATTCCTAGTGCGTGATGCCGCATTTTGTGCATGCCTCATTTTCTAGGAGGAAAAAATTTCCTACATTATATCAAAGCCATAGAATATTTACACCTATATAAATGAACACTTTTTGTGATCTCCTCACCTCATTGAATCATACTATAAAATAGGGAACCATACATGATAAAAAACCAATATATAGGGACTACCATTTGGTGGTCACTGATACTATCTATTGTGGCCTCCAAATGGTGGTTTCCTGGATGTTCTAATCGTGAAAACCCAAAATTCTAGTAATATGTCTTCAAAAAACATATAGAATAAAGAACACATAAACAACACAAATTATTCAATGAATTACCAAAAGAAAAATCTAGACTTACTGATTCTGATAAATATAATCAAAGACCATGAGAATACAAATTCCAGATTCATTAAAAAAATAACACAACATAAATCATGCTTTACATGATTCATAGAAACAACAAAAGATTATGGAAAAAATCAATAATGAAAATAAGAGAATCTATCTGAGTTGAAGTTCTTGAAAATATGAGGAGCACATGGCCAAACCGATTTTGAGGATATGACATATACTCCAAAAAAAATATGTTTTTTTGAATTTTTTTATTGTGTGCAGGTTAATTTTATTTAAAAACCATGCATGAAAGGAGGCAGGCCTTACACTGCATTTTGGTTATGTTGAAAGGCGGCAGTAGGCCTACCACCTTTTAGAAAAAAATAATTATTATTATATATGTTAAAATATTTTTAAATATATTGATTTTTTATTTTGATATATATATATATATATATATTGTGTTTTCTTTATGTTGTTTATAGTTATTTCATTAAAATTTGAAAGGGAAAATTTTATGTTTTTAGGAAATAGCTTTTATGGCACTCACAATTATATTCAAATGATGAATCCAATTAGATTTTGAAAGATCACATGAGAAGAGGTGGATTTACATGATGCTAATAGAAGGAGGTTGGTTCCTATATCAATTGGAGCCCACCCCATATATTTCTAACATTACTTATTTTTGTTTTAAAGAACTATTATTATATTATCAGTTTTACTAAGAACATCATATCAGTTTCTTTCTATGAAATGGATAAATTTATTTTCATGTTCTAAAATAAAGAATGCTAATTTTATAATAATAACATTTTTCATGGTATATCAGAACTCAATAATGGTGTTTATATATTAATTTATGAAAACCAAGTATTATAAATTGACAATGAATTAAGTTTTCATGACTCATTTCACACTCATTTGTGGAATCACCATAATCGTTATGTAAACAATAATAATTTGACAAAGCATTATAAAGATGGTTACTTAGACTTTTTTGAGTTAAAACTACATGTAAAATGTAACATATGTTTACAAGGAAAAATAACCAATCCAATATTTTTTGGACAATGTAAAAGGACTATAGAGTTTATAAAATTGGTACAAATTAGTGTCTATGATGATTGATGCAAGTATTCCATTATCTTTTTAGAGATAATTATTTCAAATCCCTACAAATACACTATGCCTTGTTCCAACCAATGTTCGAATGGGTATCCCATTAAAGTTATATATGGATTGGGAATGAATTTGTTTTTCCAAACATGCATGCATGGGTATTTGAGAGAAAAATTGACATGGAAGTTAAATTTAATAAATATAAAGAAAAGATAGTGACTATAGAATTTAAACAATAATAATGAGTTGAATAAAATCAAAAAAAATCTCCAGTTTCCATTTTTAAATCCCTCCTAATTCTACTTTCCAAAGAAATTATTCATGTAAGAAGGGTTTAATATCTAGGATTAGTTTCAATCTATAATGTTCCAAATTCATCAATATTTTATTAAAAATAAATTTTAGTAATTTTTTAAACCATTAAAATGGTATTTATAATCTTGTTTTACATTTATTTCATTTTTATTTATTTATTATATTTATGAAATTCATTTTATTTTCAATAACGTTTAAAGGGATTTTTGACATTTTATTTAGATTGTTTTTATAGTGTATATTTTATTAGATTTTAACATTTCCTACTTTAAAATTAATAAGTTTTACTATGTTTCAAGTAGTCGAATTTGAGGTCTTATAAAATATAACCTGTGAATAAAATCTAAATAAAATTGGAAATTTGGAAAAACATGTATGAAATACTAATAGTAAAAATAATTTATTCATTTTAATAGACATAAAACATATACATTAATGAGTAAAGTCAAAGTCACTAGGGATATTCCATCCCACATGATGGTCTGTGAATGGTATGACCATATTAAGGTCTCTAAGCTCTATCCTGGGGTGGAGTATGATGACCTGGAGTGCGCTGATCCTCAAGAACTGGAATGTATACCATTTTATACTCAGTTTGTGTCTCAGTGGGAGGAGGTGTCAACTTGGTGTTGTTTTGTGCACCCAATCCTTCTACAACATGTTTTGTAAAAGAACCATCCATTATCACCTGAGGGAACCATATAGGGTGTGAAGGATCAGGACCCCTAGCGAAAGAAAATGTGGATATCCTATGAAAAATTATGGATATCATGATGCTTTATTCACATCTATAATTAGTTGAGGATGGACTGCTAGAGAGACAACCTCTGATTGGGGAAATGGTGAGGCCTCACGTGGAACATGATGCAGTCTACATCATCATCATTGTGGCTCCTCAACATCAGCAGCTACTGGAGTATGTTCCTAAGTAGGAACCTCCACTCTTGGGGTAGAAACCTCCACTTCTAGGGTGGACTCTTAAAAATTATCTTATAAATTGTAAGATAATATGACATCAGATTCAACGCTGCAGCATGGATCCCTACCCAACTAGTGACCCCCTCCTTCTCTAGATCACTCATGTGAAAAATATTCTTTGATCAAGTACACTGTAAAGAGATTCAAGATGAATTATAAAGTATTTCAATAAATAAACTAATATAAATTTATTGACATACTATATCATGAAGTACTATGTCGTGTACGGTAAGATACGGTATAGACTCCAATATATAGAATGGTTCATACTGAACATGATCTGAAAGATAGAATCCCATCATAGGTAAAGCCTGGATATGAAGCGCTACTCATATTCCCTAGAGGTCAAGATACTCACCATTTCTTCGGTGCCAGTCCTCATCATGCCTCCCTGTCAGCTTCAAGAGATAAAGAACTTCTATCTGTCTTGGCTATAATGGAATGGACTGAACATTTCTAAATTGTCACATGACCCTATCAAGATACTGCCACTCAATAATATGGAATTGGATGAGAGGCATTGCAGCCATAGTAACATGAATTACATCAGTTTATTATGCTAACAACTAGTCTAGTAGAGCCCCCTATGACAACCATGTAATCTGAAATGACATGTGAACTTTGTCAAAAAATATCCTAGTAAAAACCAAACTTTATGCTTTTATTAATTTTTTTAGATAATTATATATTTTTATATCCTAACGTCATCAGGTAAGATAATTTCCAACTTGAGGTGGTATGCACCCAAATGGTGTGTCAGAACCTGGATGAATCTATTTCTTGGACTCCACCTATAAAATTCAACTTCAAAAGTGTTAAAAAATAATAAATTATATTCAATAACTCCAACTAGAATTAGAAACCAATAGAGATGAGTGATCATACTAGTGTCTACACAGAGCGTCATGAAGAACTTATATAGAGAGTGGTGGACCAGAAAGCTGTGGGCAAAGTGAGGGGATGCACTCCCATGACCAAATATTAAGAAGAATGGTTCACCCTATAGGATCTATGAGGTATATGTGGAATACCTTGAATAATGCTATGTATATGTATGCCAAGTAGGATGATCCCAAACTGCACATCCCAGCCCAATAAAATTTCTCTAATAGGACTAGATATATCATGTACACATGCATCCATAAGTGATCAGCACACAAGGTCCCTCCAATGAGCCGTAATATATATGCATGAGCAAAATGCTTGATAGTCTGGTCATCCGGATCATCTACTATATATGAAAACTGCTCCTCCATCTAGGTCATAGATATCAACCCTCCATCTATATCCCTACAGTTGGCCAAAATGTAAATTCCTGATAATCTCTGAATAAGGTCTGGACAAGATGCATGAGTGGGTCCACTAACAGTTTCCCCTTGAATAGGAAGTCTGAGAATCATTGCCACATCCTTGAGTTTCATGGTCACCTCTCCCACAGGTGGGTGGATTGTGTGTGTCTCTAGTCTCCACCTCTCCATGAGGAAATCAAGCAGGTGATGTTCAACAAATATGAAATCTGATACTATAATTTCATAGAATCTATAACTCTGTAGAAGTGGTATAATGGCACATGGAGGTGGAATTTGATGAAAATGGTGCACTCGAAACATCTTGATCTGTCGAACCTCACCACTGTCTAGCACGACCTAGGAAACATGCCTAGCCTTCTCAATGATTAGTATGGTATCCTGCATATGTATAGAGACAAATGAAATGAGTCATAAGTGTAAAATGTAAATATAATGTTACGGTTAGCAGAATGTTATGACTTATAAAATATAAGACATGACATGTTTATTCTAATTCTTTTATCAAAATATTTCTTACCAAAAGAAAAAAGGCATGTCTTCTTCTGTCTCAAAGAAAATTTATAAAGTTCTTTTGAGATGTTTTTTTATATATAAAATGATGTTTTGTAAGATATGGTTTTATATATTTATATATATAAACATTTTTTCTTCGTTATCTAAAAGCTTATTAGAAAATGGGTTGCTTTCTAATTTATGTATGATTTCCCACATCATGGTAGGGTTTATGATTATTTTTATAGTAAATGTATTTGGATATTTCATGCAATTCTATAAAATAAAGAATCTTAATTAACACCATATATTAAACAATATTATATTATTACATAAGAGACAATACAATATTGTGGGTGATGGTATGAACTCGATCCAGTAATTTTAGGGCATCATTTCTAGTTATGACCTTCTTGATGACATGTGGTGAATCTCAAACTTTTACTGTGTTTTTTAGGCCATTACATCTAATTCTTCATCCAAATGGACTTTCACCGTCGTTTACACAACCTATTGATGTCAGGTATCACTATCAGCTAGCCTTTGGGTATTGGAAAATATTGAAACTCCCCAATAGACATCCATGGTGAAGCATAATAGTTAGAAATGGTGTCTATCTGGTACACTGGATCAAAATATGATTCCCATGATATGTTCACAGATGAATATGCTATAATATCATGTGCACATAGAATTCATAAGGCCTGAAATATTCCATATTGTCATTTCCACGCTTCCAGTAATACCACCATTTTTTCACCGATGCTATTTTTGATGAGTTCTGAATGCTCTGTAACTTAAAATAGAGAGTCTTATAAGTGGAAAAGGAATACATGATATCTAGAATATTCTTCAATGTAATTTCTAATATCTCATTTGAAGTTACTTTTGTACCTTATCCCCTGCTAAATACCATATTTGGATAGTTTTTGTCTATCAATGAAGTACTTCGCACAATGATACAATGTCTCCTGAACTAGGGCAGTTATAGGTAACTTGAGAATCCCCTTGATGAAACCATTGATGCAATCCACAATATTTGTGGTCATGTGTTCATACATCTCCCCCCATTTATATGTCAATCTACAATTTTTTTGGAATCTATATCATATAATCATACACTTTTTTATTAGCCTTGCAGATTTGTTTGAAACATTCTTTAAATCATAATTGATACAACTCATATGCTACATTGAAGTGATCATATTTCACATAAATTGATTTTATCTTTATGTTAAAATAGTAACAAATAACAACGACATTGCATACTTGTCATTGTGATTTCCTTCTTCATAGGTTTTTATGGAATCTTTTCTCACATTTCTAGAAATGTGTCTAATGGATTACCAATGATGTACATTTGGGTGTCTCCATGTATTAGGGTTGACATTTATTTCCTCATTTATTGTTAGATTCCAATCAGATATCAAATAGAAACCCTCAATACGGGTGAAATGGTTGCTAATACATGCCCAGAACCAACTTCATGATTCATAGTTTTCCTTCTCCAAAATTGAAAAGGCAAGTGAAAGAGGTGAACAAATTTCATATTGGGTTTCCAGAATCAACAATACGCCCTTGTATTTTCTATATAGAAATATTCCATCAGTATATATGAACTGTTTTATGAAATGAAATGTTGAGATACAGGGTTGGAATTCCATAACAACAGATGAAATTGAACACAAGATGGATTAATTTAGTTATCAGGAGACACATGATTGTTTGTATGAAGATGGAATAAAACTTGGTTGTTGTGTGTCAATATGGATGGAAATTGTAGAAATACCTGATACGAGTCATCCCAATCACCATAAACCTTCACAATTTCCTTCTGTTTCATCATCAATTCCTTATTATATGAAATATTATAACTGAATATTTGTTGTATCCTTTATTGCATAAGGGAAATAGAAACTTCTTGGCATGTCCTAATTATCTCAGTGACAATGGATGTCACAAATTCAACATCTAATGAGGTATGATCTTTTGTAAGTATTATCTGAATGAATGTATGAGCTATCTCATTCCTTGAGATTATCCAACCTCTAAATTCAATGTCTAGAATTGAGCTCAAGAGGAATCTACAATCATCCCCATACTTTTCACAACATATGAGTTATGTTTTACGGCCTTATTTCTAAACTATATATCTGCAATGTCTCTCAATGTGAAATCTCTTAAGAATGTTTTTTAATGAATTTTTACTCGGAAAACCCCTTCCAACATATAATGTTTTTTCCAGCTCACTAAACTTATCTAGTACAACTATGGGAAACTCAGTTGCGGGAGTGACAACATTGCAGTTGAATTCAGGCACACATTTCATTGTTTCTGACCAAGATGAAAATAGTGGGGGATTATTAAAGGTGGGTCGAGGTTGTTGTACAACTAATGGATTTCTAGAAACTTTATCCCCAATTTCATTTTCTCCCTCATCATATGCACTATTTTCACCGTCTGTTCCATTATTACAAAAATCCTCATTGGAAGTCAGATATACATGTATATCTGGGAGGTCATCTAGGTTGTCCTCTTCCAAAACATATTGAATAGCCTCAATTTCTTAGGGCACACCTACTTCAACCATTATTGTATGTATCTAAAGATCAGATCTTATAATCATATAAATTTTATAATGCTTAATTTTTTCTTTTACTTCACATTGTAGTGTGAGTTATAATTAAATATATACATATTTTCATATATTTACTAATAATAAATTAATTTTACAAATTAATATTTAAACATATTTACATAAAAATTTATTTTTAAACATATGAACCATATTGAAATATATATCTATTATGAATTTTATTTAAAATAAAAAATTATCAATTTTATTATCCTTATAAAATTGAATATATATATATATATATGTGTGTGTGTGTGTGAATAATTATATAAATAGAAGGATATATTGTAAAATATTATTAAAATCATGACGGTGTTGTGGTAAAGGAATTAGGCTTTGAAGATAGAGGTTAAGGATTCAATTCTAAGTGTGTGTAAGGTTGAAGAGCATAAAAATCACTAGTAAAGCTCTTGTAAAGCACTGATAAAGGGGGTGGTCTTAATCAAGGAAGGTTGGGTGCACAGGGGGAAACATAGCACTAATTAAGTGAGTGTTTGATCATTGATAAAAGGGTTTGTTGAATGAAAACATTTTAAAAAAAATATTTTTGAATTTTATCAGCGCTAAACAAAATTGTTGATAAAGGCCACCTTTATCAGAACTAAACAAGATATAATAAAGGTACCCTTTATTAGTTCTAAAAAAGCACTAATAAGGGGGGATTTATCAGTGCTTTTAAGTTAGCAGTGATAAAGGTGGACTAGATCATATCTTTTGTTAGAATATATAAAGGTTGTGGGGTTTTAAGGGAACATAGAATGTAGACACTTTTTTAGTGATGAAAAATCCCAATTATAGTTCTTTTAAAAGTATGATTTTTTGCAGTACCCCTTCAACAATAATTATAGTGTATCTATAATGAAAATTTTATGTTTTCTTACCCATTCCCATTGTTTTCCCTATCCTAGGAGATGTTGGGATTACTCTAGGGTTGACTACATGCAAGTTAATTGAAATCATATAAACAATACTCGAATTAGACTTGATTTTTATTCTATTCAAACCTTATCTCTAGTTATTTAAACTATATATACATCAAATATGAAAATTTCTATTCGATTGAGTTTGAATTTTGGTATCAATTGTGAGTTTGAAAAATATATCTTTTTTACTCAACTAAATTATAATACACCCCTACCTATGATCACATCAAGTAAATTTAGAAAAACTATATGTGAAGTCTTTAATATTTGGGTAGGTTTATGGTTCTAAATAACTAAGCATAATATATCATATCAAAGAGTTTCCAATAATATAGATTAAATTTGAGAATTTAAATATCTAAATTTGATAAAATATATTTTGGTGAACCAAAAATCAACAATTATATGTGTAAATTCACACTCAGTGTTTTATGATATGTTTATTGTGTGATCCCAACTAAAGATAGTGAAAACTATCATCATGAAAAAAATGATTCTGGTTTTTATAGATATGATTCTTACAATAATTATGACATTCACTTTACTCATAGAGTTTGTGGCATCTTATTATGTGAGGAGTTGAACCTCAAGATAAAAAGGTGATGTAAAATTATTTAAGAATTTTTTTTCTTTTAACTAATTAAACAGACAAGAAAATATTATTATTGTGTAATGGGTATCCAAAAATCCTTTGGAAGTGGTATGTCTTCCCTGAACCATCCCATATTGGAATCATTTAGTTATGAAAATCTTGAAGAGGATACAAATGACATATCAAATAAGTTTGTGGATGGTGTATTTGGACCAATATATAAGGAATCATGTCATTTTCATTATCTTTATTATGAGAAATTTTATCTTAAGTTATCATATTGGAATTTTACATGATCTTTATAATAATTTATTTTTATGAATATTAACTAGGTGACTATTGTCTATTTGTTATTTATTTTTCAAGATATCAATTGATCTGTCAACTATTGACCGATTCCTTTGCAATCCACCATCTAACCTACTGAATCTCTTATATAATAAGTGATTATATAAGAAAAAAAATTCCATTAAATATATGTTCAACTACCT
The DNA here is from genome assembly GCA_963277665.1 of Viscum album. Classification (NCBI taxonomy): domain Eukaryota; kingdom Viridiplantae; phylum Streptophyta; class Magnoliopsida; order Santalales; family Viscaceae; genus Viscum; species Viscum album. The sequence goes on along the minus strand of OY728123.1, from coordinate 790,427,656 downwards.
CAAGTATGAAAAAAAATTAACATAATTTTATTTCTCTTTAAAAATTTCTTAATTCCAAAAAATTAAATCTTAAATCCTTACAACCATAACAATATTTCTCACAATATCAATCATGTGATCTTTTTGGAAGAATAAAATGTGATTTCCTCTGGTATTATTAGTTTTTATTGGGTCTTCCTATACCCAAAATCTAGTTTGTTTGGTAAGGGTTTCTCTCACACTTATATTTAACATCGTAGCCATTTCCACAAATAATGTGGGATAATTTAATTCCCACCTACCCCCACCCATAGAAAACATTATACCCTTAGTTAGATCATATCAACTAGATCCATTTGTGGATTTTTGGGTAATGTTATTATTAAATTTACTCTAATTACTCCGTTATGTGTTATTCCATATTCTCAACATAAAAACCATGTCATTTGGTGTAGGTTTATTTCACACTTACTTTTAACACCCCACATCCTTACATAACTGATATGGGATTACTCAATAATCTCTCCATCAAATATCAAGTCCAACATTAGGTTATCATCAACTGGATTTATGTATAGATTTTTTTAGAAATGTTTTCATCACACACTATTTTATATCATTGTTAGGTGTTATTTTTTGGGCTTGTGACTACCATCCCTTAAACCCACAAATGGTATCCACTAAATATTATGAAGGTGGTAACAATGATTTGGTAGAAATATCATGCTACAAAGATCAAATCATGGATGAAATCACACAGTAATACCCAACCTCCGGACCATAAATAGAAAAGACTATAAGAAGACAATAACCAAATGAAATAGAATTCATCAGAACAACATAAGTTTTATGTATTTCATAGATGCATCTTAATCCATGGGGAAACAATGAAAATCCTTTAATCGAGTATTGTATTATGTTTACAATTTTTAAGTTCACACACACACATTACAAGTGATCCACCATACTAATTATAGTAGAGTCTATTTTCTGTGTCTAATAGCCACTGCCTACCTATCTTCATGGGGAGAATTCCACCTTCCATGATCTTTATAAAAAAACCCTATGTTAGTATTAAAAATTCCACCACCTAAACTCCTTTAGTTGGTATATTGTACATACTCTGATAATCTCATAGAATAAATTATACATGACCTTAATTTTCCTACACTATCTCTCAACCTATGTGAGAAGTATGAATTATGATTGCAGTTCCCATCAATATCATCTGATCATATCATATTATAACACTATATGAATATTCCATTGTCCATTTATATCATCTAATGGTATCATATAGCCTATATAACTACCAAATTTTCGGTATCCATATGCATGAACCTATCAATTCCACTTTTTCCATTCTCATCAAGTCTGTTGTACATTATATGACTAAAATTTATTTATCTTATTGACTAATCCATTTGAGGTGAAAAATGGTTTCCACAATCGAAACAAAAAATCTCCCACTTGGGAATAATTTTCCAAATCATCCCTCAAAGTTCTCCATTATCTTCATCAAACCTTCTTTAACTCTTTAAACATATTCTACAGTTAGAATAGCTCCCCCTATAATCTTTTTGGTCATCCTATCCCAACAAAGATATATCACCACCTCAACACATATCATATATAAACGTTTTTCATCATATCTATTAGATTTTGATTCGCTTATATCTTTAAATGATCCAATACTTTTTCCCCCAACAACATTCATATGACGTTATACTTCAATTGAATAGGATTCAGAATGAAGCATTAAATTTTTTTATAATTAAATCACACATTTAGAATCATAGAAGAATCTCCCATCATATTGGTTTCATACAAGATTTTCAAGTATCCTATATAACCAAATTAACTCCTTATTAACTTTAATCAATGTGATGTACTCATATTCAATTGTTGATAGTAAACCTATTGACTAATGTTTCAATAACTAGCCAAATATTGTTCCATTGAAAGTGAACACTTATATGATAATTCTTTTATGAGTGTCTCCTTCTCCAAATTCTGAGTTGGGAAATATTTATATTGAATCATCTATTTTGAATAAATGTGTCATGATTCTAGAACCCTTTATGTTCCTAAAATACTATTCACATCATCCCAATGTTCCCTTTTGGGACTTGACATGTATTTACTAACAACACCCACTGCTTGAGAAATTTCTTGATGAGTACAGACCATGGAGATCATCAATATTCCAATAGATGGTTCATATGGAATCTTTACTATAAACTTAACCTAAACTTATTTTCTAGGTGTCTTCTCCCCAATTAGCCTAAAATTTCTAATCAAGGGTGTGGTGATAGTTTTTTCTTTACCAATATTTAAGTGCTTCACTACCTTCTGTACATAATATGACTTGATGAGATACAATATACCAGGACTTAATTATCTCACTGTCCACGTCTAAAAATATGTTTCTCCATACCAAGGTCCATGATCGCCAAAATATCTTTATATTTTAAACTTTAGATCATTAATTATTTTATTTACTGAGACTTCAATAAATATTTCATTAATGTAGAGAAGTGGGATGATGAAACTCTCATTATAAAACACCTTCTGTTAATAATAATGATTATCATTGCTCTAGATGGAATTCCACCCCTTCAAGAATTCATTGAACTTATGATTCCAATTCCTAGTTTCCTACCTTAAATTTGAAAGTCTCCAATTGAATTTTTTACATGTGATTCATGTTTCGATACTCCATTAAACCAACCTAATTTTTGTTGAAAATTTTCTTATCTAATTCGTCATTAAGGAAAGTGGTATTCACATACAACTACTCTAATAAATAATTTTCCTCTATTACAAAAAAAATCAAAACCATACATATAGTTATATGTGTAACTATACGTGAAAATAACTCAGAAAAATCCACTCATGTTTGTTAATAACCCTATATGACTAGCCTAACCTTTTACATCCATTTTATGTCTAATTATTCCTTCAAATATTTTGATGAATTTTCATCCCAACATGTCTCTACATCAGCTCCCATGTTCCGGATATATGGATGGAATTAGTTTCAACCCATATGGATAACTCCCACTGAATCAAGTCTTTCAATATTCTTGCTTATTATGGGTTCTCATGATCTCCATCATCAATTATAGGAAAGTAGTGTAAATCACTCTTGTACCTCTTCACTTGTCACCCCAATCTAGTTGATCTATATAACTCCCTTTGTGTCTTAGATCTAAATGTTACTAAAAATCCAAATATCTATCTTCTAAATATTTTTCATGGGATTTAGTAGTCTTTGAAAAATTTATTTCTTTAGGTCTTAATAACACCATCATAATATAACTACCTTTAAAAAAATACTCTAGAAATTATTTTGTTTCTAGTACTAATAAGCTTCCTATAACCTCTATAATATTCATAATGTTTGGAAATTCATTCGTTTTAACTTCATCTCTTAACGATACTTGTTATCATCATAATTATCTGCTAGGTTCCAATCCTTTTGAAGAATTTATTCATTGAAGATCACATCTAAACTTCTTACAACCATATAATGGTTTTTCTAGATTCAAAAAACAAAATATTTGTCTCCATGTCCAAAAAGGTAATATACTTAGGACTTAGTGTCAAGCTTCTCTCTATCATTAGCATCGATGTGGATATAGGATACTGTATTAAAGACTTTAAGATGGGTGAATTATACCATCCTTCTGGCCCTATATGATTTTGGTAGATTCTTCCCCAACAAATAAGGACTTTTTTTTATAAGGTATGTCACATAATTCACTACATATACCCAATACATATTAGTTAACCCCACATGAATTCTCATACTTCATTCTAGTTCCACCATCATTTGGTTCATCCTCTTTGAGACCCTGTTATGTTCCAGGGTTTTCAATATATTCTTCTCAAACCTAATAACCTTATTCCAATAGAACATCATAAACTCCTTGCTTCTATAATCTCTACCATTGTCTAAATATAAGAATTTTAATTTTTATCTTGTATACTTTTCCACCATGGATCTCCAATGGAGAAATTTCTTAGAAAAATATTTTTTTTGAGAAATAACACCCATAATTTTTTATTTACATTGTTTATTAATGTTATATAGTAAAGTGATCCTTCATGAGAAAAAATTAGATCTTTTCACCATACATATGTATACACCAACCATAGAAACTAGATCTATGGTGTCTTACCTTCTTTTTTGAAAATATTACTTCAATTACATTCTGTTAATTCATTCCTTTAATGTTTTATACTCCATGATTCCAACCATCAGTATCCATTTAGTGGCTATTAATTTCACCCCGTTCTCACCTAGGTGACCTAGATGATAATGCCATAACTTTATAAAACTAACCTATCTATTGTGTATTAAACCTTATAAATCTCATGTGAGGTGTGTATTATTATACATCACTCATTTTTCTACAAAAATATAGAAACATGAAATCTTCCATGATCCGTTAATTAATTTTGTAAATAAACCCATGTCATCCAATTGACTTACCAAGATTTCATTCTTCCTTAACCCCCGGATGTGTTGTACTCCATCCAAGATCATAAAGCTTATGCTCACTATTCAAATGGAAATTTATACCATGAAAAATATTTAGAGATTTATTTTCTACAAGATATACCATAACAAAACTCCCAAAAATATAGTTCTTAATACTTAATCTCTTGGATGTCGAGTGAAATTAAGCTTTAAAGTTATTCACCCAGTACTTGAGTTAACTATATGCACTTAGGAGTAATCCACTTATATCTTATAAAATAGGATTCATGGGCCCCCTTCTACAAGTGTATCTTCTAGAGTTAACTCTACACTCATTTAAATCGTTCTTAAGTTCACCTTTCTTCCCAAAATTCTATAGCATCCCGCCTCTTTATCACATAAACTTTCATTACATTTTACAAAACCAAGGATCTTTAAGGTTTAGTGTCTTGGAAACCAGGAACTTTAAACATGAAAACATAAAACATTCTTCTAAAACACTTGAAAGGCTTCTCCTTATGTTCATCCTAGGTTCATTACCGCATCAAATAACCTGGGAGCATACATCAAAAGAAAGGGTGAGCAAAAATCCCAGTAAGGAAAACAAGAGAAACATTTTACATGCGAACTTGAGATACTTCAATAAGGTCATGAAAAGAACTTTAAGGCATGAGAATGAAATCATGAGGCATATCATAATAAAAATAACATTTTCATAACTTGAAGATGTGGATACATCATTTAACATAGACAATCATGAACATATCACCAAGGTCCATCCCCAAGGTGTCATTTGAAAATTACCAAGGTTATTCACCAAGGTATCGTGAAAATTGTAATCTCTAGTGGTTACATCATTACCCAATGCATTGGAGAGCTATCAGGGCGCACCCTTAAATTTGCCTTTATTATCATGTGAGCCACATATATCATCATCAAACATTTCGTAAATAACCCATATAGCATAAAATAAATGGGTTTCATTTCATAATCATAACGTTAAAAAAAACTGCTTTAAAGACATGATCCTTACGTCACTTTAAAACCCACAGAAAAGGAAGGTGGGTCTCATGTATGTAAATCCCAAAATTTAAAATAGAACATTTTGGTATATATGTGAACACCCCTTTAGAAGAAAGATCTTTGAGTGTATAAAAGAACTTTAGAAAAAGAGAGAGACATTTTGAAACGGAAATTCTGCAGCATAACAGCTATGTTACGAGGTTTTAGAAGACATTAAAAAGAGAGGGAAAATGGGTCAAACATTCATAAATGACCCATAAAATAGTATATGGAGAGAATAAGAAGGATAAATGATCATGGTAATGAAATTTCAAGGACATACCATTTGAAATAAAAAACATGGAAGGAAGACAAAAATTAGATTTCTCTTATGAAAGTTCGGCAGCCTAACGGCGTTACTTAAACTCCAACAAAAATGATTTGAAAAGATCAAATAGGGTCTCTCATCATGTGAAAATAAGAGTTCAGTATGATAGATATAGTGATAATGCACCAACATAATTAAAAAGGAACTTGAAATAATTGACATGAAAGTAGAACTTCAAAACGAGAAGGGTGAAGAACCACTTAAAAATTCGGCAGCCTAACGGTGCCACTTAAAACATCAAAATACTGAATTGAAGAGATCAAATGGGGTCTCTCATAATATGAAAATAAGAGTCCAGTATGATAGATCTGGAGATCATACCCCAACATAACAAAAAGGAACTTGAAAGAATTGACATGAAAGTAGAACATCAAAACGAGATGGGTGAAGAACCACTTAAAAATTCGGCAGCCTAACGGCGCCACTTAAAACTTCAAAATACTGAATTGAAGAGATAAAATGGGGTCTCTCATCATATGAACATAAGAGTCCAGTATGATAGATATAGAGATCATACCCCAACATAACAAAAAGGAACTTGAATGAATTGACATGAAAGTAGAACTTCAAAACGAGAAGGGTGAAGAACCACTTAAAAATTCGGCAGCCTAACGACGCCACTTAAAACTTCAAAATACTGAATTGAAGAGATCAAATGGGGTCTCTCATCATATGATCATAAAAGATCATTATGATAAATTTAGAGATCATACCCCAACATAATAAAAAGGAACTTGAAATACTTTACATGAAAATAGATCTTCAAAAATGAGAAGGGAGAAAGAATATGTTACAAAAATTTCGGCAGCCTAACGGCGCCACTTAAAACTTCATAAAACAAAATAATGAGAGTAAGAGGGGATCTCTCATTATGTGAACATAAGAAGGGCAGTAAGAGGAGTATAAAATAACATCCTCCAACATAAGAACATGTAGCATAAAAGGAATGACATAAAAGATATTACTTGAAATGAAAGAGAGAGGTCGGATCCCTTACCTTAAAATATAACTCTTAAAACTCAAAGGTTTGGACATTGAGGACTTGGGGGCACCTTGGGATGACTCCTTGGGAGGTAAGGAGACCAGAACTTCGTTGGGGGAGAGTTGGGAGTGAAAACTAAAGGAGGAAAGGGTGGGTATTTATAGGGAAAGTGAGGGGACAAGGCATTAATGGCCAAGGGACACCTCACAAGTGCTTTTCTCAAAACCATGTGCTCTCCCTTGGCATTTACCATGGAGTTAGGCCACATGGGGCCCCCAAAACAATAATTCATCACCCTTGTCCGGACAACCCTTAAAATATCTCATGAAATCATCATGACACAGTTATGATGTCATTAAACATACCGAAACCCTAAAACTGCATTTTCACTATTCATCGAAAATTCAACTTTCTCTGAATAATCCCAAAATTTCACCTTAACCCAATATCAATGCTCTGATTTCAAAAATGAAATCCATTTTATAAAAATAATTTTCTAAATATTTTTAATTAAATTTTTAATTAACAACACTATTCATCGAAAATTTATTTTTTTGAAAATCCCCAAAAATTACCTTAACATAATATCGATGCTCTGAGTTCAAAAATGAAGTCCATTTTATAAAAATAATTTTCTTAATTTTTTTAATTAAAATTTTAATTAAAAACACTATTCATCCGAAAAAACTAATACTTGAATAATAATTTATGAAACCATTATTTAACCATTTTATTGAATCACATTACTTAATCAAAGTGCCTAGCTTATTTTAATACTTTCTTTAATTATGATTACTAATACATTTGGACACATTATTAATCCTAATCATAAAATCACTATTCATAATTTACTATTCATCAAAAATCAAGTCGATCTTATTAGACTCTAAATTTCGTACTGAACATAATTGTAGAAGACCATTTTTTGAAAATCATTACACATTTTTAATTATTTAAGGTTTACATAAACATTTTTAAAATATCCTTTTTCTAAAATTCATCAAAAATATGCATACTATATTTATCCAGTCATTTAAAAATTCATAAAAGAAATCGAAATTTTTATTTAAAACAAAGGATTACACAAGACAGTTACGGTCTCCTTACATATCCCCTTATCACACCAGCATAGGACCTAAGTGTAAGGTGTGCTAAGGTGAGAGAATCCGAGGGAGGCTCAGCCAACATCGCACGAGTAGTAATTTCTATCAGTTTGAACTTCTCGCAAAGGCGATCCCGTTCTAGCTTTATACGATGAAGTTCAGCTTGGGTTTGGTCCAGAGCAAAGCCCAGTGGTGCTACCTTCTTCCCAAGTTCTGTTAGATGGGCTTCGATCGGTCCAAGACTACTGGGTGAGGCCATCGAATCTTATTTCTATATTAATTAACCAAGATTTCTTGTATTTAGAGACAATAGTCAAAACGTTTAGTTTCCAGCGGTCATATTGACCAGTGGTCAAATAATAGTCAAAACCCAATAGTCTCATTTTAATTATACTCATGTTATCAAATGAAACATTTTTTTTGAGTATAAAAATAAAATAAAATAACACATAAAATTAGGAAACAATATTTATTTAAAATTTCGGGTCGTTACAAATTCCATCACATGGGACTACCTTTTTTGAGTTAATCCTACTTTATCTTATCCTTAATTTACCTTTATTATAAAACTTATATACTTTAGATCACCTTATTACTTTAACATTATATGATTTGATTAATGTTTCATGGATCTCCTTCTGATGAAGCTCCATTTTCAAGATCAAGTCTCAAATTCCCATAAACACTAGGTCATTATTTCCACTGGAGTTACTCATAATTATGACCATCACATCCCAAGATTTATGAAGTGATGATAGTAACCTCAATGTCTATTATGGATATCCAAAGTTCACATAAAACAACTCAAAATAACTTTATATGATGTAGAAGTTGTTAATATGGTTGACAGTATACTTAACATCTAACATCCTCATTTAGAACAGTCTCTATAGGAAGAACACTTTGCTCATCATAGTGGTATTCTCATATATGTCATAAAAGGTCCTCATAAGTCATGATGTGGTATTAAATTCACATATATTATAAGACACATTTCAAGATAATTAAATTTTTACCAACCCCAATGATTTCTTTTCTAGCATCTCTATTTTTTCCTTCTTCATCACTTCCATATTGATTCTAGCAAACAAAAGATCAAGGTCCTTCTACAGTTGGAATTAATCCATCTGCATTTTCTATAACCCAAACATCCATTTGGTTAAACTTATATACCTAGAACTTAACCTCGTTAAACTCCATTACAATAGAAATTTTGAACTCATAATAACATTTTGTAACTGTAAAAGGGTGATCAGAGACTACTTATCAATATTATCCTGCAAGGACAAGGGAAGAATAATGTTGCTAAATTGACCTTATAAACAACTTCATCATGGTATGATTATCCATAAAACTCTAATATGGATTAAATTCCACTTATTGGTATTATAGATACCATTTTTGAACCCAGAAATGCAATCCACTATAAACTATGAAGGTGAAAATAATGTTTTGATGGTAATCCCACAACATAGAGACTAGAACATGGAAGTCACTGCACCCAAATCACTATACAACAACAAAAAACGTTTGGTGGATGAATAAAAAAAATTATCAAGAGGAAATTTATGAACGAAATTAAATTCATAAGAACAACATAGGTTTTACTTGGTTCATACATTCATCATAATCAATGGGGGATGATGAAACTCTTTTATCCAAGTAATAGAGGATGATTTCCATCAATAAGTACATTAACATAATCACAAGTTATCCACCCTAATAATTATAGAAGATTACATTTAGTTCATATAGTAATAACCACCTCCCTGTATTTTGAGGATGAAGTCCACCTTGCTTGATCTATATGAATGAAACCTCCATTTGGTCAAAGACATCCACCACCTCAACTTCCTTAGTGGGTCCACTATGCATACTCTGATAATCTCATAGAATGAATTTTATGTGACTTTCATTATCTTATGAAATATTTAGGACTTAGTGTGAAGGATGATATCTAACTACTTTTCCCAACTACATTTTTTGATTATATAATCTTATTACACCATATGACTATTCATTATCTAATTATTCATTTATCCTTCATATATACCATCCATCCAATAACTAGATTCCTAGACATATCGTCTCCACTTATTTTATTTCTATCTATCCCATCGAATATTAGACAATCAAAATCTACCTTTCAAGTAGAATAATACCTTTGGCTTGAAAAATATTCTTCACCATTAAATAAAATTATTCGGTCTTTAAAATATGTCTCTTGAGATGAGGTTTTCCATCACACGTATATTTAAACCTTAATGTGGATTATGTATCCCAAAGTGTGAGTAGGATATTTATGAGTTATCCCAAATTAGGAAGATATTTTTATGTTATCCCATAATAGTTGTGGAAGGATTCGGGTGTTCAATATAAGTGTGAGGAAAACCCTCAAATTATGAGCTAGTTATTGTGTTGATAATACCCAATTTCACGTAATCGTGGTATCATAGCCTATATGAATTGTGATGTCTGTGAAATTTTTATGGTGTATCCTCGGAGGTTAGAGAATATTTTCTTAGTATTTCTTGGAAGAGTTTAAATGATAATGATTTTCTTGTTCAAATGTGGAAGTCAAGGTTATAAGGACACTATAGAGGGTGAGTTTTGAAGAGATTTATGGTTAGGATAACCACTTAGATGATAGATGCCCCATGTATCCAATGATGAGGATGTTAGTGTCCCCTTATCTCTAATTGAAAACTAGTTGGTTGGAAGAAGGTAATTTTATATATTTTTTGGGGAAATGGCCCCTCTATGTATAAGGGTGTTTATGGAATGTTGGTGATAGAATCATAACCCAACATTTGTGGGTATTTTGTCCCACACTAACTGTAACATTAATTTTATAATTCAAATGATTAGTCCAATTTTAATTAATGAATGTTTCCTCAATAATAATAAAGGTTTTTTGTCATATATTTTCTTGATAGAACACTTATTGAGTTGGGGACATTATTATGATGAGTCTATAATTGTATGAGACTAGCGAACCTCTTAAAATTTTAAAGATATATAAAATTTAACCATTTCCCAATGGATAGGGTGGGTTTACACATAGTCAATATGTTGTGCTAAAAATTTGATCCTATAATAAGTGGTAATAGAGACCTAGTTATAAAAACTCTACACAAAAATACATGATCGAATCTAGTTGAGGATGATCCAAACAAGAGCATGACCTAGGAGAGAGATATTGTTAGGTAATCCCATTTATGTGTTTAAATTACTTAGGTATTCAATATAATTGTGAAGGAAACTCATGCATAATGGTCTTTCATTTGGGGTTGAGAAGACCCACCAATATTTAATAGGTATTTTCCAAACAATAATAATTGATTATTAGAATCATGGGTTCTTCGGTGGTATATTTTTATGTATGTACATAACTCATATCCCAATATTTTTTTGTATTATGTATACTAGATATAATAGGGTTTCTATTTTGGTTAAAACCATTTATTTTATTAACATTAATCATATGATACAATATTAAGGTGTTCTTTGAGATGATATGTATGGTGAAACAAAAGTGTATCTCATTATAGGGGTGGGGGTAACTTTTAGATACATTTCATTGAAATAATTCAAGAGTAGTTCAAGATAAAGAAATTAAATTTCATACTTTCAAATCTCTTTATGTTGGTTCCAAAATTACCTTACACCGGATTTAGTTTAGATACTTTCACACATAATATTAAAATTGAAGTTTTTAGCCCCACTTTTAACACTTAATTAGGTAAAAATATCTTCTTTTTTTGGGTATATTGTAAAGGGGAAGATATATTTTTAAATAAGATTTAAAAAACTACCTGAAAAGGAATTTAATAATTCAATAATGACCTCATTATCATAGAAAAGATACAACAAGTAAATCTATAGGAATAACTAGATATTGAACTGAATGAGAAGGAAATATGATAATTTATGAATAAATTATCACAAAAAAAACATGGATTACTATATATTTTCTTGGTTTTAGTTTTATAAAATTGACTATGATCATGCAACTTCTTCTAACATAATGGAATCATATAAATTTTACATATCTTTTTGGACATGGAAAACAACTTCTAGATTAGGGAAATCGTGTTGAAATAACTAATGGAAATACTAATGGAATAAAGTATCTCCATAAACATTATTCAAGGGACTTTATTGTTCACTGATATTTTAAATCTAGAAACACCTTACTCGATAATGAAATTAATCCCAATATCAATGATTTGGGATGGGATTTTATTTTCAAATTATATAGTTACAATAGAAATCATATCAGAAGAGTCAAAACACCATAATACTATTATTATAAATTATTTGGAATTAGTTTTTATGTTTACAGTTAGAGAAGAAGTGATGGATTTTGTAAGTATACAACATCTCAATGACGCATGAAAAATTGACTCAGGAGAAACATGGAACATGATTTCCTAATGAGAATTCCCTAATCATTATGAAACCATATCAGAAGGACTTTCTTATAGAGGGACTAATCACACCTTGAAGGTCATTAGATTCAGTACCATCAAACTAAATAATAATTATGGTATTAATTGAACCATCCAATTATTATTCCATGTGAAGGGCCTAAAGAAGAACACATTGTCTTTGGGATAATTTGATGATATCATATGCAAGACTTGCACCAATAATGAAGTGATGATAATTATAAAGGGGATGCTTTTGTTATTGTAGGTGAACAAGATTGAAAATAACATATAGATGATTATAGGTGACACATGAAAGTAAAAAGTTAAAGTTATCACATTAATTACCTCTACAAAAGCATTGATAATATCATGGAAACAAAATCTTGTTTCTATTTTTGAATGAGGACTGAAGATACTTTATGATCAGAAGTTTTTTATAGTCTTATAAATTCATCATTACCATTTTGGGATCATTGTTTTAGTATAGAACCCAGTTTAAAGTTCGTAAGTTCAACAATGATATAAAATGAGGTCTTAATTTAATCCATTCCATTGTTTTCTAATAATTGTTATATGCCTATGAGGAGTAAGGTACTTTGTATCCTTTATTGATTATTTTTTCAATAGATATTAGGTGTATCCAATATTGAGGAAAGTTTATGTAGTTGAACTTTAGAATATTCAAAGTACATAAGGATCTTGAATCTGGAAAGAGTATCATGTGTTTTAGGACTGATAATGGTGTAGAATATATAAGTTAAGAGTTTGATACTTTTTTAAATGATAATGCGTCAAAATATAGTTCACAATGGAATACACTCCTCATTAGAAATGGATTGGAAGAGTGGATGAATAGAACCACATTAGAAAATGGGTGATGTTTAAGACTATTGGAATTGCCAAAACATTCTAGGTGGAAGTAGTGAATACCTCTTGTTATGTGATCAACCAATTTATTTAAATGGAAATTGATTTGAAGAAACTGCTAGATATGTAGAATTGTAAACCCACTAACTATTCTTGGTTACATACTTTTGTAGTTCCTATATATACACTATTTATTGAATAGGAAATATAAATTTTTGATTCAAGATATGGGAAATATATTTTCTTAGGATACACTAATAGTGTGAAGGAATATAATTTATGAGACCCCACTACCCAAAAATTTATCATTAATAGATCTTTCATTTCCATATAATATAAGGTGAAAATTATAATTAATGGAGACATGGAGAATTTGAATATAAAAACTACAATAGTTGAGGTGGCGGAAAATCCCATGAAGAACCAATTTCATTTAATGTATTACAAGAGAATGATGATTAGGTACCAATTGATTCTATACCATGATGGTCAACTTGGTATAAAATAAATTCAATATAGCGCTCAAATTTTTTCATTAAGAGAAGTATTGAATATTTCTTATTGATAGATGATGGGGATGCATCATTTTTTATTGAGGTGATTCAGATTCTTGATGTATCTTCATATATGGTGGAAATACAAGAGGGAATTGAAGCCCTATAAAAGAACAAGACTTGGGATCTTATTAAATTGCCCCATGAAAGGAATTCTATCAGTAAGAAATGGTTCTTTAAGATTATGTGGGATGAAAATAATGAGGTGGAAAGATATCATACGAGACTAGTGTTAAAAGGATATGCTCATATGGAAGGCATTGATTTCAATGAAATATTTTATTCTACTGTTAAAATAATGATTATACAGATTGTTATAGTGATGTGTGATATATATAGATTACATCTTGAATATTTGGATGTGATTATTGAATTTTTATATGGTTAGTTAGATGATGTTATATGTATGATCAATATGAAAGGATCTAAAGAGGAAAGCTACAAGAACATAGTTTATAGGTTGATCAAATCCCTATATAGTCACAAGAAGGAACTGGGGTGTTGGTACAAGAGATATGATCCCTATAACATGATTATTTGAACAAAAAATACTTCATTCTAATCCTTATGAACATTTATAGGTTTTTTATGGTATTGATTTTATAATTATTCTATTTTATGTGGATGAAATGTTGGTAACATGGCCCAATATTGATCAGATCCAAGATATGATGGAACATTTGGATAAAGATATTGATATGAAGGACTTGGGATATGGCATCCAACCATTTTATTACATAACTTTTCATTACAAATTACTAAACATGGAGTATTTTAAAGTTTTGTTTTGTGGAAATAAGGTATATATTACATGAAAACATAAAAAATTATTATAATCCTCCTTAAAATATTCTTAATTAATTCATTATATATAAAATTACTACATCTCATAATTTGGAGACATACATCCAAGGAAAGGGTGAGCACAAGGCTCAGTAATGGAAAGCAAGGGAAATTATTTTCAAGTGAACTTGAGAAATATCATAAAGGCATGAGAAAAGGATAAAGGGGCATACCATAATAATATGAAGTTGAATCATAACCTAAAAATGTGGATAAAATATTTAAATTAGTCATTCATAAGAATATCACCATGTTTTATCACAGAGGTTTCATAAAAATTACTACGATTATTCACCAAGGTATCTTAAAACATGCCATCTCTAGATATTAATTTCTTTACCCAATAAATTGAAGTGCTATCAGGGTTCATTATTTATATGTATTAACTTTCATGTGATCCATATATATCATTATAAAACATTTCATAAATAACTTATCGAGAATAAAATAAATGGGTTTTATATAAAAATCATAGATTTTTAGAAAGTTCTTAAAGACCAGATCATTATGTCAATTATAACTGATGTAATGGGAATGTGGGATTTATGTTTGTCAGGTGTAGGATAAAATATATCATTTTTATATATTGGAAAATACCTCAAAAAATAATGAGGTTTGTGTATTCACATAAAGAAAATAAAATATAATTTATTAAGGAGAAGAGATAAATTTTGAGATGTAAAATTGTCAACATAATGGGTATAAAAGACGGTTTTAGAAAAGTGTAAAAAGTGGGGGGATATGGGTATCCCATTAATATAATAATCTTGATACAGTAAATGGATATAATAAAATGGGAAGAGGAACATTTTTTTGGAAATTTGAAATACATAACACAAAAAAATAGAACTTGAAAAGAAAAGAGAAGTTGAGATTTCTCTTACCTTGAAGAGTGACTCCTAAAACATGAGGATTGGGACCTTTGAAGCTTTATGACATCTTGGGATGACTCTTTGGGAGGAAAAACTCTTATAAATTCATAGAGGATGAATTGGTAGTGAATATAAATGAAAAAATGTGTGGGTATTTATATCGAAAGTGGGGGATTTGTTTATTAATTTCATTGGACACCTAGGTAGTGGTAAATGAAAAATCATGTGATTGCACATGGTATTTTTTTAACACCCCAAAATTTCATAGTACGTTAGTTATTCAAAGTAATTCAATAACTTACACTACATGCAACATTGAGTTCAAGCGCACCACAACTTACCAAACTAGCTGTTCAAATGCGGTTATGAATAGTATTAACAAAATTTGGAACTTTATATAACCCTTATAATTTTAGAATCCATATTTTGAGTTTCTTAGACATAATGTAAGGAAAATTTCATTTTTTTCCAGATAAAAGAAGTATTTTTCAAAAAATGAAATTTTACCGCCTTTTAATGGAGAACCCTTTTTAAATTAAATATTTGAAACTTTTATATATTCAATTTGACAAAATAAACTTCTTTTTTTGGATCAGGACATAGAAATTTAGTTTCAATAAATGTTTTTTGTTTTTCTAATAACTTTCATATTTGGGTGAATAGTGAAAAATAATATATTTTAACTGAAAACAACTTTTTTAATCAAAATAATTTATAGTGTTAAAATTTACATATGAATGGTTTGGATGTATAACTATATTATATTTTTATCATTTAATCCAATGTTGGTCATTGGAAGTAATTTCACTTTGAAATTGGACATAAACAAATGTCAATATTTTGGTAGTTATTATTTCATAAAAATACGCTTTTTGGTTTTGACAACGGGAATTAATTTTAAACTAATAAATGAAATTTCTATTTTTTGAATTTTTTAAAATAGACTACATTTTAGAATTCATAATATCATAATTATCTTGGGGTGAATTTTTGGTATGTTTCCGAAAACTTTTAATTTTTGTTGAATAGTGAAAAACACGGAGTTATAGTTTAAAACCGAATTTTTATTTAAATAATTATTTATTTTATTTAAATTTATTTTAGGTCAAAATAGATACATAGTACCTATATAAGTTCAATGTAATTCACTGGCGTCAGTTTATAATAATTTTATATATATATAAATTTTATTGAACTTTTCACCGTCTTTTACCCACCTCCTAGGAGAATTTGTAAATTCACATAAAACTTAATTTTACCACTTCTGTGAGTTAGATTTCGAAAATACAATAGACACAGTTATTATCGAGGTGTAAAATGTGGTTCAAATAGGTTAAAAATAATTTATAGTGAATAGTAACTTTTTACTTTTATTTACCACGGTTAAAAGTAAATAGGGTAATTAAGGGTAAAAATGATAATATTATTACCCTAACACCTATCCTAATTCTATTGGATAAGTATAATTCGACCAAAAACAACCTTAGGAATAAAATATGAACTTCTTTGGTCCACTTGGAATAGATTCGGACATTTATAATTATTTAATTCAAAAAAGAGTGAAAATAGTTAAAATCAATGTTTAATAACTAAAACATTTTTAATATAGGGTTACACATAAGATAAATTTGACTATAAATATTCATTAAAAATATAAAAATATTTCCTACATAATGGTATTTTATTATATTTTTTTAGACATTAAATAATTTAATTTATTAATGACACAATGATGATGCAGTAATTACCTAATTAATGAAATATTAAAATAATAGATACTATAAATATCCAAATACATGTAATTTGAGACTTTTTATGAATTCCACTAATTTTATATGTTAATATGACATATTAGGGTTGGTTAGATGATTTTTTTTCGAAGTAATAATTCTTTTATAAATTTAGAAAAAACAAAATACCAAATAGTGTCAGAATTGACTTAAAAGAGTTTTTAATACAAATATTATATTATTAATTGATATTCTATCCCTAAAAATATAAGGTTTGGAAAAAATACTTATATAATGATAGGTTTATCATTAATGAACCACTTGGGGTTCCATTTTAATTATATAGTAAGTTTATTAACCATATAATATGAAAATATAAAGAGACATGGTAAATGTCAAACTATTTAACTAAGAGTTAAATCTAAAAGATAAAGTTAATATAATGACCCAAATCTGTATAAAACCTATTGTTTGAGTGGTTTTCGACCCATACCCACCTTATAATTTAAATAATCTATTTTGGAGACATTATAAACTTAAATTGATTTTATTATAAAATAATATTTCTAGTTTTTTCTAAGGTGCCCCTCACCCCTATTATAAAAAGGCACTCTACCTTACCTAAAATTCACACCTTCAAAGTATTTTTTCTTCGCCAAACTCTACCCAAATACCCTATAAACATCCCTCAATTCTTCTTAGAGGCCTTCCTTTATTCAGAAAGCCAACCTAAGGAGCCCTTTTGATCAAATCAAAAGGAAGAACCTGAAGAAGAGGTAAATATCTCACCACCTCTTTCAAGTTCCTTTCTTGTTCCATTTCCTTTTTCTTTGTTGTTTCCATTCTAAAATAATAAATCCAGTATCTTCTATATATTTTGATTTTATTTTGAATATTTTACAACCATATTCATTATTCTATCCATCCTTTGAATGACATGTCACCATATGTGCGTATGTACAGCCTACCGTCTCCACGTCGTGGTGTAATTGTTATTCAATACATTATTATTTGGATGGGTATAATAATGATGTGTAATTGATGTAAATAAAAAATATAACATGATAATAATTATGCATATATGATATACCATCCAATTATATAATATTTTAATATCAAAAAAATGATATTGTCGCTCGTGCGTACGTACAGATTACCGTCTCCACGAACACGATGAGATTCATTCCCCATCGTATCCATTAAAGAATAAATTTCATTTGATTATTAAAAATAATTTTTAGATACATGATATCACTCTATATATGAATAAGATACATCCCATCCATAACAAATATGACTCACATAACAAAGAATATAAAGGAAAACGAATCTGTTAACACCCGAAACGATGATAATACTAAGATATTATTAACAAATAAATGTTAAAAGATCATATATGATATCATATTAATGTATATGATTATTTTATAATTTAATAGAAATTATTTCACCATTATACAGGAGGTTAACCTACCCTCGACCAAGTAAAAAGTACAAAGTAAGGGGTTTCTTATCTCACTTTTAATTCTATGAGATTTCCATTGTTCACCACTTATTTATTGCTTGTGGTGTGTGTACTGGAAATCATTATATTCATTGTGTAATATACTTTAATTTATGGATATTTACATCATCATTGTATGATACTTATTTTATGGGTGTATGTTTTGTAAGTTACCAAATTGATAATGGAATTTGAAATTTCAATTTCCACTCATTCGGCTTTACGCATACTTCATTGATTATTTTACTCCAATATTATGTGCAGAATCACCATTAATTTTCTTATGTCATAATTTACACTCCCCTTTCTATGGATATACTTTTTATACACATAATCACTCCATTGATAAATTCTCAAGTCATCGATATGAACTTGATACGAGTAGTTTTAACTCAATCTCCATTTGTTGAGTTAAATATCCAATTCATTGGTGTTGTTTTTACAAGAATATGTGTGAATGACCTCTGATTGATTTACACTTAATATCCAATCATATTTAGTGTATTTATATTTTTCACACATAATTATTTCTTTGATTTATCCTTAACCTAAGGATACAGTCTTTGTAAGAGATTTCATCTCAATTTACATTCCATTGAGAGTTCTTTGTTGTTATACACAAAATCACTTTTATATGGTGTATATAATGTACTTTGATGTAGTATATCATTAATCCCTTTATTCTCATGATATTACAAATTTTTTATTAGCTCAATTTTATGTATTAAAGTGTCTCTCTTTTGGTTATGAACTCTAACTAAAATATCATTTTAAAATGTTTTAAATATTTATTATTCTAAATCTTTCTCATTAATGTCCATGTTTTAAAAATGGTTTTAAGGTTTTATTTATACAGACATTAATGTTTTAAAATTAAAATTCATTTTAAAATTTTCAAAGTGGTATGGGACACTTTGATTCAAAAATATATTTTAAACAGCTTCTTGATAAATAGTGAGACTTTTAAATGTTTTAAAGAAAAAGGTGGATATTTCTCTCAAATAGATTTGATGATTATTTTCATCTATGTCAATATCATTCATTATTCTCGATTGAGGTTAATATGTTACAATATAATCTTCCATACTATATTGAATGAGTTATGTTTGACTTTGGATGTGCTATTTTTATACCATTCATGGTTTGTGGATAAAGTATTGACATTTCATATGCTTGTTTTAATACGAATGTTTATGTTATGTTTCAAACATTTCATATGAGGAATGCGTTGGACTTAGTAAGTAAAGGGTGGAGCCCGCTATAGCTTCTCGATGCATCGGTAGGTCTCATGAGACAAACTAGTGTCTTGGCACAAGGCCTTGAAAAAATATTATTTTTAGTCTTGGCACAAGGCCTTGACAATGTGGTTATGAAAGTTTGGCATTATGCATTCCATCATTATGAAAGTGGATATTGATATTACATGTGATTATTTGACTAGTATAATTTCCATGTGAATAAGTAAATGGCATTATTTGATTTTATCTTTTCCATATTATGCTGAATTTCAAGTTTAAAAGGATTTTGTTTTAGTCTTATACATTGCCTTAAATGTTTATGTTTATTTATGAAATTATCTACTATAATGTTTTCCTTACTAAGCA
Organism: Viscum album; assembly: GCA_963277665.1. Classification (NCBI taxonomy): domain Eukaryota; kingdom Viridiplantae; phylum Streptophyta; class Magnoliopsida; order Santalales; family Viscaceae; genus Viscum; species Viscum album. The sequence continues at coordinate 790,407,309 of OY728123.1, read as the reverse complement.
TCTGATCTCACCCCTTTCTAAGTTTTATTTTTTCCAGGATGCAAAGAATTATATTATGACTGACCTCTAGGGATAGTCTATGGGATCTCAGTGTTGTCTATGGAAACAATATTGTTGTAGCTTTATATTTTATTATGTAATGTAAACCTTGTGAATGTATTTAGTACTTCTAAGGCTACTAAACTAATCAGTCTTTTGAGACTTGAGCTTTTATGATCATGCCAATGATACATAATAATGCACCGACTAGGGGCCTCTAGGGTTCGGGAGTTACAATTTTCCCATGGTATTGGAAAAATGGTAAACCTTTTATATTACTTTAATCCAAAATAATCCACCAAAAATTTATATTACTTTTTTGTAAGGAAAATTAATTTTTTCACAAAATATCATTTTTAAAGTTAACATTTCCATTTTAAATTTTGGAAAGTAAATTATATATATATATATGAAAATTTATTAAAATATATTAAAATACTTGATATTAATAAAATAAAATATTTTAATTCTTTGATTGGGTTTAATTATTTATTAAATAATTATTATATAATTATGGTGCAATTAAAATTACCAAAAAAATCAAATTGTATTTTTACTATTCATGAAATGATAAAGTATTTTTGAAGATTCTCATAAAATCACCTTAACCTAATTTCAATATGATTATTTCAAAAATTATATTTATTTTGCCAAAATATTTCTCCAAATATGATAATTTTAACTTTTAATTATAAAAATACTTATTTATTAAAAATAATAATGTATAGAAAATGCATAGTAAAATTTATGACACTTGAAGAAAATAAAATTATTTTATCATTTGTATTTGAATAATAGTATATTATCATAATATTTCATTAAAATAAGTATTAATAAGAATATCTTAGTTTATTATAATCATTTATATCATTTTTTGAATGTGCAATTTCTGTCTGAAGAATCAATTTATCGAATTCCATCTCAATTTTATTAAGAAAAACTACACTTAAAATGAAATTGATGGAAAAGGAATTTATTTATAGTGGAATTATAATTTAAGTTACTAAGGTTTTGACACATAACCCCTTATAACACTCCCATACTGTTGAGCCAATAAGGTTTTCCTTATGACTTTTCCATTCCTTCTTGTTTTGAAAATCACAAACACCTTATCTTTAAGGAAAATTGCTTTTATAAGAAAAATTTCTTTCTTAAGGAAAATCGCTTTTATAAGAAAAATCGTTTTCTTAAGGAAAATTGCTTTCATAAGAAAAAATGCTTTCTTAAGAAATTGCTTTTATAAGCAAATTCTCTTTTATAAGAAAAATTATCCTTATCTTATTTTCATCCATATTTTTCTTAAGCATGGGATTCGGATTCATTTAAATTTTCTCGGAATCATTGGAACTTTGATATAAAGCATTCTGTTTTAGGATTCGGATTTCTGGATAAGAACTATAAGGAAGTTTTCATTCCGAATTCCGGATATGAACTCTGACTCAGTTATATTCCAGATTCAGGATACGAATTCTGAAGAAGAATTCTCATTACGAATTCTGATGAAGAATTCTCATTATGAATTCTGATGAAGAATTCTCATTACGAATTCTATTGACGAATTCTCATTACGATTTCTGATGACGAATTCCTATTCCGAATTCTCATTCCGAATTCACCTATTAAACAGAATTTGAGTATCTTTGTTTTATACACTCTGAATTAATTCAGACTCCGAAAAATATCTTTTTTAGACTCCGAACCTTTACTCCGAAGCGTTCATTCTGAACCTTTGAGTCAGAATTTAAACAATGTCGTACATTCTGTTATACCTGTTTTGTTATAAAACGATGTCGTCTGTTTTGTTATAAACTAACCGTTCTCTAAGTGACACGTGTACAGGTCCCTCCGATATTTAAGGAATATATGATCGTTGGAGAAGGAGCCGACCTTACCTATAAATAAGAGCTCATTTGAAAGAGCTCGTGGCAGTTGCAGTAGCTGATGGCTGATAAAAGTACTGAAAGGCTGACTAATTTTCTTGAAGTGATTTCTAGAGAGAGAGACTCTTATTAACTCTCCAATCTTCGTGCGACTCCGAATGTTGGTGATTACATTCGAGGGCTTCCGAGGATAGGAAGACAGAGGTGCCGACTACCTTAAAGTTCGAGGGCTTCCTTGCTGAGGAAGACAAAGGTTGCCAACTACCTTGAAGTTGAGGGCTTGCGGGGATAGCAAGACAGAGACTCTGATATTCGTATCGAGGGATTACCCTGGTGTGGGTAAGACAGACTTGCTTTAAAGTATAAATCAAGGGACCTTTATCCAAGGTTGTTGTATACCCTTCTCTTTAGGTTAAAAGACTTATATCTTGTTACTTGTAGTTTTACTACTTGTTTACATTCCGCTGCATTTTGTAATATAAGGAAAGTATAACTTTCTTATACTTCCTTACTTGTACTCTATTTCATTTAGATTCTATACGCTTTAAGGTAGAATCTCATATTGTAATCTTTTTTTAAGTGTCAACTTCCGGAACCATATTTCCGGAACCTACGTTCAGAATCTCCTTCCAAGTTTGCTTTTGGAATTAGAGGTGTTGTGAATCTACTAAGTTTAACTTTGTTAAACTTAGACCTTTCCTTTGCTTAAGGAAAACATAGTTATTCTTAACTAACTTTAAATGTTCCAAAGGAATTTTGAAAGTATACAATTCACCCCCCCTCTTGTATATTGAGAATCTACATCATTATTTCGATCCTACAATTGGTATCAGAGCAGGTCTCTGAAATACTTGTACTCACATACAAGTTTTTCTTGCTCACTTTTTCATTCCGAACTTGCCCATTCCGGAACATTTCTCATTCCGAACTTTGTTATTACGATTCTTTTCTACTAACAAGTTTGTGTGAAAAGTTATTTCTAGTATGGCAGGAATCAATGTTGGATCAATTGATAATCTAAATCCTACAAGACCACCTATATTTGATGGTAATGACTATGAATACTAGAGAGATCGTATGAAGACTTTTGTTATCAATACTGGAGTAGACAACTTTTTTATTCTTACTGGTGATTATAAAATTCCTGACAAGGAAGTCATATCTTTTACTAATCAAGAAAAGCAAGAATATCAACTCAACTATAAGGTATGCAACACTTTACTATGTTCAATGACCAGAAATATATATAGCCAAATTTCTTATTGTGAAGCAGCTAATTGTATATGGAAGAAGTTAGAGGTTACACACTTTGGGACTTCCAAAGTTATTGAGACTAGAAGAGCTATGCTTAGAGCTGAATATCATGGCTTCAATTTTCCTTATAGAGAACCTATCTATAAAGTTCAAAAGAGATTTATGACTATTGTCAACAGTCTACAATCTATGGGAGAGAAAGGTTTAGATGATGAAGCTCTTGTGGACAAGATAATTGACATTATGCCCAATGAGTGGGAATCCAAGAGAACAGCCATAGATGAGAACAGGAAGGTCACTCAGATTACTCTTGATGAATTATTTGGAACTCTTCTACAACATGAAACTAGAATGAAGAGAGATGCTGACAACATCAAGAAGAAGAATGGAAATGGTACTGTTTCTTCTACTACAACTTCAAATCAGATGAAAGCTAAGACTCCTGAGAGAGTAACCAGATCCAAGTCTAAGAAAGTTATTTTCCAATCCGAATCAAGTGAGAGTGAAGTTTTAGAAAATGAATTAGCCAATATTGCTCGAAGGATGAACAAGATAGCTGGACAAAGAAATTTTCAATCTAAGTATAAGAAAAAGGAAAGGAAAGATAAGAAAGATGGAGAAGTTACTTGTTATGAATGTAAAAGAGCTGGACATATTAGGCCAGATTGCCCTATGCTCAAAAAGAAAGAAAGTAAAGAAAGACATTCAGACAGGAACAGGAAGAAGTATTATAAATCTAAAGCTAAGAAAGTTTTGAAAGCTAATGATACCTGGAGTGCCAGTGGTGGTGACTCTTCATATGAATCTTCTGATTATGAATCTTCAGGACAGAAGAATCTTGGTCTTATAGCCAGATTACCAATTGATAATCATTGTTTTATGGCTAAGGTACGAAATGCTGAATCTTTGACCAATGTTTCTTTAAATTCTAATGATAGTAAGTATTATAATTCTTCTGATGAAGAAGCATCTTCTGATGAGGAAAATACATTACCTACTTATGAAGAAGTCTCTAGGTTTGCTGAACTTCTTGAGATTGAGAATTCCAAACTCAATAAGAAACTTGATAAGGAAAACTCTAGGAATTCTATTCTTACAAAAGAGATATCAGATCATTCTAAAAATCTTGATAAGAAAAATGCTGATTTTGAAAATATTTCAAAAAATTTTGAGGAAGTAAGTTTTGAGAAGAACAAACTTTCTAAAGAATTAGAAAAAGTAATTTCTAATAAAAATGTTTTCGAGCCTAACTCTAGTTCAAAAACTAATGATTTTGAGGATAAAAACTTGGTTGTAAAACTCAAGTCCAAAATTTTTTCCTTAAAGAAGTGTTTATCAAACTTTACCCATGGTAAGGAAAATTTTGATAAGATGTATTCCCAAATACAACCTTTAAGAAATAAATCCGGATTTGGTTATACCCATGCAAAACCTATTTTCAGTAACAAGTATTTTGTTCCTCAAAGTGCCCCATTTTGTACCAAGTGTCAATGTGGTGGTCACTGGGCAAAGAATTGTTCCTTAAACAAAACTCAATCTCTAGGATTTCACAAAGATTACTTTTCTAAGAAGATGTGGGTTCCTAAAATTTTATTGTCTGGAAATCTCGGATCCAAACAAGTTTGGATTCCGAAAGTCTAATTTTCTTCTTGATTACAGGAAAATAAAGAGAGTACCAGCAACTATACATGGTACATGGATAGTGGATGTTCCCGGCACATGACTGGTAACAAAAGCTATTTTGAAAAGATTATCAAAACGAAAGGAGGAAAGGTAACTTTTGGAGATAATGCTAAGGGAGAGATTGTTGGTATTGGTAATATTGTTTTTCTTGGTAAAACCTTGATTTCAAATGTTATTTTTGTTAAGGGTCTTAAGCACAACCTCATTAGCATAAGTCAGTTATGTGATGAAGGTTACCTTGTAAATTTTAGGAATGATAAGTGTTCAGTTCACAATTCCAAGGAAGAATTTATTCTCTCAGCCAATAGGCAAGAGAATGTCTACACTTTGAACTTAGAAGATCTTAGAAGCCAAGATTTACCTTGCCTAAGTGAAATAGAAGATCATTCTTGGTTATGGCATAGAAGACTAGGTCACTATAATCTTAGAAACCTATGTAAACTCTCTAAGAAGAAACTAGTTAAGGATCTACCGGAGCTTAGATTTGATTCTTCTAAAGTTTGTGATCCTTGTCAATATGGCAAGAAACATAAATCTAGTTTTAAGTCAATCGGTGAAGTCTCAACAACTGATGCATTACAGTTAGTGCACATGGATCTTTTTGGTCTAACACAAACTGGAAGTATTGGAGGCAAATACTATGTGTTTGTTCTAGTTGATGATTACACTAGATTTACTTGGGTCTATTTTCTAGAAAAGAAATCTGAAGCTTTTTCTTATTTCAAAAGTTTTAGAGCTCAAGTTAAAATTGAGAAAAACCTTCCATTGAAAACTATTCATAGTGATCATGGAGGAGAATTTCAAAATTCTGATTTTGAAACTTTTTGTAGTAAGAAAGGTATTACTCACAATTTTTCAGCACCTAGAACTCCTCAACAGAATGTTGTAGTTGAAAGAAGATATAGAATTCTTCAAGAGATAACTAGAACCATGTTGAGTGAATATTCTATTGCTAGACATTTCTGGGCTGAAGCTGTAAGTACTCCTTGTTATACTATAAATCGAGTTTTGATTAGACCTTTTCTTAATAAAACTCCTTATGAGTTATGGAATGGTAGAAAACCTAGACTATCCTACTTCAAGGTTTTTGGTTGCAAAGTATTCATTTTGAATACTAAAGATAACTTACATAAATTCGCACCAAAATCTGATGAAGGAATTTTCTTAGGTTATTCCACAACTTCTAAGGCTTATAGAGTTTTTAATAAAAATACCTGCACTGTTGAGGAAACAGTACATGTAAAATTTGATGAATCAGATCCTTTTGTTTTTAAATCATCTCAACTTACATCTTCGGATGTGTTTTCAAAAACTGATTGTCAACCTTTGATAGAAGAACATTCTGATAAGGAAATTGTTCTAGAAGATACTTCTGAAACATTTACCCCAGAAGACTTTCTGCCCTATGTTGATGAACAGGTTTTACAAAACCCAAATCAGGTGTTTCTTAAGAATCATCCCAGTGATAGTATCATTGGTGATGTAAACCAACCTGTAAGGACTATAAGTTCCTTAGGAAATGAAGTAGAACATCTATCATTTCTTTCCCAATTAGAACCTAAAAGCACTGATGAAGATTTAGGTGATGATGATTGGATCAAAGCAATGCAAGATGAACTAAATGAATTCGAAAGGAATAAAGTCTGGACCTTGGTTGAAAGACCTAAGGAAACCTCAGTTATTGGAGTAAAATGGGTTTTCAGAAATAAATGTGATGAAAATGGAGTCATTGTTAGAAATAAAGCTAGACTTGTTTCTAAAGGCTATAATCAGCAAGAAGGAATAGACTATGAAGAAACCTATGCTCCAGTAGCTAGACTTGAATCTATCCGTATTCTACTTGCCTTTGCAGCATTCTTTAACTTCAAACATTTCCAAATGGATGTGAAATGTGCTTTTCTTAACGGTTATGTTCAAGAGGAAGTTTTTGTTGAACAACCTCCTGGCTTTGAAGATACAAAACATCCGGATCATGTTTTTAGACTTACCAAAGCTTTGTATGGCCTTAAACAAGCCCCACGAGCATGGTATGATAGACTCACTGGATTTTTGCTTCAAAATAACTATGTTAAGGGAAATGTAGATCCAACCCTTTTTATAAATAAAGATAAGAAAAATGTTTTGATTGTTCAAATTTATGTTGATGACAATATATTTGGTTCAACTTAGCAATATTTGACTGACTCTTTTGCTAGTCTAATGAAATCTGAGTTTGAAATGAGTATGATGGGTGAGTTAACATTTTTCCTTGGTTTTCAAATTTCTCAAAAACCAGAAGGAACCTACATATCTCAACATAAGTATATTAAAGATCTTCTTAAAAAGTATGGTTATGACAACACTAAAAGTATAAGTACTCCCATTGGTACCTCAAACTCTTTAGATCTTGACGAAGCTGGGAAACCAGTAGATCAAACATCTTTTAGAGGTATGATAGGAAGTCTACTTTACTTAACAGCTAGTCGACCAGACTTAATGTTTTCAGTATGCTTATGTGCAAGATATCAATCCAATCCTAAGGAATCTCACTTAAAGGCAGTAAAAAAACATTTCGCTACCTTAAGGGAACCATGGATCTAGGATTATTTTATACTTCTGGAAATGATTTTGTTCTAAAAATCTTTTCTGATGCTGACTTTGGTGGATGTAGAATGGATAGAAAAATTACATCAGGAACTTGTCATTTCTTAGGAGATTCTTTAGTTTCTTGGTCCTGCAAGAAGCAACATTCTGTAGCACTCTCCACTGCTGAAGCTGAATATGTAGCAGCTGGAAGTTGTGTGCACAAGTGTTGTGGATGCAACACACACTCACAGACTATGGCTTGAGTTCTACTAAAACTCAAATTTTGTGTGATAACACAAGTGCCATTGCCCTCAGTAAGAACCCTGCACTTCACTCCCGTGCAAAAAAACATAGATATTAGGCATCACTTTCTTAGGGATCACACACTTAAAGGAGATATTATTCTTCAGTTTATCGGAACGCAAGATCAACTTGCTGATATTTTCACAAAATCTTTGCCTTCTGATAGATTTGAATATATTAAACAGAAGTTAGGAATGATAACCGTAAGGTAATATTTCTTAATTAACTTTCTTTTGAAAAAGTCTCCTTACAGTAATAAACTCCTTTTCATAGGGGGGGTACATTTGACTGTTTGTTTAAACAAAGTTTTTCAAAATTTGTTTTCAAACTTTTCGGAACGAAGATTTCCAGAATGGAACTTCTGGTACTAAATTTGTCAAAATGGACATTCTCGTACAGAATACTTCTGGAATGGAAGTGTTCGTATTGAAAATTTTCGGAATAAAAATTTACGTAATGGCAGTTTCATAACCAGATTTTTGTACCGATTTTTTACCTGTAATGTGTTTTTCGTATTGACTTTTTCGTACTGAGTTTTTCGTAGTGAGATGTTTTCCATTGTAAACTTTTGAGAACTTTGTATTTTCATAATAAAAGTTTTTTTTTATAATCATCTTTTTATATTATCCATTACGAATAATCCTCCTCAGCCCATCCGAAAGGTATGATTAACTTACTCAAGTTTTCGTAGTCATATTTTACTTGCTGGCATTTTCTTGTATTATGTTTTCGGATTTTAGTTTTCTTAATTCCTTGTTTTAATAAAAACCTCAAAAGGATCGGATACAAGCTTTCAACCGTCAGATCTGATCTCAGCTTATTCCAACCGTTAGATCAAATGTGGAAGGTGAACCGTCATCTCGTTGCCTATATAAAGGGGACCCAAATACTCGTCCCACATCGATCTCAAGCTCTCGCATCCCGAATCTCTACCTCTCTGTTTTAAGGCCGTTCCGAACTACAGTTGTCTCCGTTCCGAACTTCTCAGAGGATTACAGATCCGAATGTCTGCGGAGTTAGCGTCTCAAGAAATGTCTTCCACCAATCCTATTTCTCAGTGGTTAGTTTACAGAGAAAGGTTAGTCCATCCGGATTTCTTCAACAACTATGATTCTCTTATCTCAAAGAACATTACGTTAAATGGTTGGGAAGATGTTGCTGTATCCAAACCGGGGACTCTCAAAGAACATTACGTTAAATGGTTGGGAAGATGTTGTTGTATCCAAACCGGGGACTCAAGACGATGTTTTTACAGAGTTACTTGTTGAGTTCTATGAAACTGTTTCCTTCTTCCAGGAAGATAATAAAGAGAAGTTTTCTTTTAAGTCTTATGGCAAGACCTACAAACTTTCTTATACCAAAGCAGCAAGCTTGGTAGGGTTGTCTTATGAAGGAGAAGCCGAATTTATTTCGCATGTGTTGCCAGACTCTAAGGGTATCTTCGACAAGGAAAAAGCATTAGAAACTCTCGGACTGGCTGATGACAAGGCTCCGAAGATTTCAAGTCTATCCACAAACTTCTGGATTCTAGAGTTGTGGGTGCAAGGACTTATCGTACCGAGGAAAGGCGATAAAGACAGCTTGAAGAAGAGTGAGATCTATATCTTAGATTTCCTGATAAATCTAAGGAAGTTTAACTTCATGAGGCACATTCTTATAACCATTGAGAATCTTAAGAAAGGAAATCTCAGAGCTCAGATCGTAATGTACCCAGCAATATTATCAAAGTTGATAGTTCGGTGCCTTGAATCTTTCAAGGAAGCTTGCAGATCTAAGCCAAGGGTTTGTAAAAATTTTTTGGTTAGTGATGACACCCTTAAGAGGATGGATGTGGCTTTCAACAAGGAGATTGGTGAGTTCGTTGATTTTCCTAATCAAGAAGAAACGGTTCCGAAGGCTGCTGAACCGGAATCATCCAAACCAGTGAAAAAAAGAAAGTTAAAGGAAGTTGCAGCTGAAGTCGAAGATCCTAAGTCTAAGGAAGTTCAAACCGCTCCTCCCAAACCAAAGAAGAAGAAGGCCTATCCTGATGAGGTAGTTACAAAGTGGAGAGCTGATAAAGAGAAAAGGAAAGAAGGGGATCCGCAGTTCGGATTGGACCCTGCGGAAGCTAAGGCATTAAAGGAGAGAACTGCTGATGAGCTTGAAAAACAAGCAAAGGAAAAGAAGCTTAAGAAGAAGATGTCAGAAGCCGAGGCAGTCCAAGAGTTGTTAAAGTTTAATGAGATGGTATCCGGAAGAATCCCAGTTCCGAGATCTTTCTCCCTGGAATCTCTACCTGAGACTCCAGGAAGAAACCTTGATTTTCCGGAAGAGACTACAGCTAATCATGTTGAGCAAATTGAGCAGATTCAGCAAGTGGGAGAGGAAGAAGAAGTTGCTAAAGGAAGTGGTGAAACAGGAGATCTTTTGAAACAGGTGGATGATTATAAAGGATCACCTTCGGAACATCTATCACTCCGAACTTCAGAGGCTGAATCCTCTAAGATAGTAACTCCAGAGAAGGATAAGAATGAGGAAGATGTTGTTCAGAAAGTTGTTGATGAGATTGTTTAAGTGTCTACTGGGGAGCAGAAAACTCCTGATCAAGAATCAATTCCAAAAAAAAGACAAGGGAAAGCAACTCCTTGTTGAAACTCCGAAATCAGTGGCTAGCAAGAAAAGAGAATATGGTGATTCGTCTAAAAAGAATTTGGAGCTTATTGAGGAAGAAAACTCTCCAAGAAAGATTTCAGATTCGGAGTCATCCTCGTTGGGGCATGATTTTGTTGTCCAGTCTTTAAAGAAGTTGGTGGGATCCATTCCGACATTCTCTAGTATTGACTCAAGATGCCAGATGCTCCAACATGCGTTGAATCAGAAAACTGACTCCGTATCTATGGTTATGGACAAGTGCGTTGAGATTGAGGCTCAGTTCAAAACATTTTTTGTTGGTTATGAAGCTCATAGAAAATCTTGTAAGAGGATGACAAACTGGTCGAAGAAGACTGTGGAAGAGATGAGGTTGTTCGATGAGTTTCAAGACAATGTTAAAGATGCTTTTGAAACCGAGGACAAGAAGATAAATGAGTTAAATGCATCCTTTGAAGAGAAGTTGACATAAGAAAAGAACTTCCGGATTCAAGAAGTGAGAGATCTGAATGGGAAGCTGAATTCCGTTTATCAAAACTGGAAGTTTGAAAGGGATCATCGGATCGATTTTGAAGAAAGTATGAAGGCTCGGGAAGAAAAGATCAAAGCTCAGGAAGAAAAGATGAAAGCCCAGGAAGAAAAAATTGAAGCTCAGTCCGCAAGAATAGTTGTCTTAGAGAAGCAAGATGAATAAGATCATAAAGACCTGAAGAAGATCAAGACTATTCTAAAGGGGCTCATGTCAAAGGAAAAAGATCCGAAATAACCAAATCCGATCTTTTTGTTGTATTTTATTCTTTGTTGTCGAGATTTCAAACCTAATGAAATTTGTTCCTCTCGTTTCTTTTGTTGTCATCACTAATATTTCAGGTACTTTGTTATTTTTTTCCATTCCCTCCAATTCTTTTTGAAAATCACAAAGGGGGAGAAGGAAAAGATCCTTAAGAAAAAGAAGAACTCTAATAAGATTTTATCAAAGGGGGAGAAGAAAAAGATCCTTAAGAAAAAGAAAAACTCTAATAAGAGTTTTTTTAAGGGGGAGCTTTTTCATTAAAGAAGACATTCTTATCTATCACTCCGAAAATCTGAATACGATCCTTAGAGTTTCAAAGCCTAAGGGGGTGTTAGTCGTATTCATCAATTTCCTTAAAGTAAAGGGTGATAAGCCTTAATGTTTTTCTTTCTTCTTAGAATTTCTTTTTCGTAAGGATGTTTGTGCTTTCCAAAAAGGGGGAGATTGTTGAGTCAATAAGGTTTTCCTTATGACTTTTCCATTCCTTCTTGTTTTGAAAATCACAAACACCTTATCTTTAAGGAAAATTGCTTTTATAAGAAAAATTGCTTTCTTAAGGAAAATAGCTTTTATAAGAAAAATCGTTTTCTTAAGGAAATTTTCTTTCATAAGAAAAAATGCTTTCTTAAGAAATTGATTTTATAAACAAATTCTCTTTTATAAGAAAAATTATCCTTATCTTATTTTCATCCATATTTTTCTTAAGCATGAGATTCGTATTCATTTATATTTTCTCAGAATCATTGGAACTTTGATATAAAGCATTCTGTTTTAGGATTCGGATTTCTGGATAAGAACTATAAGGAAGTTTTCATTCCGAATTCCGGATATGAACTCTGACTAAGTTCTATTCTAGATTCAGGATATGAATTCTGAAGAAGAATTCTCATTACGAATTCTGATGAAGAATTCTCATTACGAATTCTGATGAAGAATTCTCATTACGAATTCTATTGACGAATTCTCATTACGATTTCTGATGACGAATTCCTATTCCAAATTCTCATTCCAAATTCACCTATTAAACAGAATTTGAGTATCTTTGTTTTATACACTCTGAATTAATTCAGACTCCGAAAAATATCTTTGTTAGACTCCGAACCTTTACTCTGAAGTGTTCATTCCAAACCTTTGAGTCAGAATTTAAACAATGTCGTACATTCTGTTATACCTGTTTTGTTATAAAACGATGTCGTCTGTTTTGTTATAAACTAACCGTTCTCTAAGTGACACGTGTACAGGTCCCTCCGATCTTTAAGGAATATATGAACGTTGGAGAAGGAGCTGACCTTACCTATAAATAGGAGCTCATTTGAAAGAGCTCGTGGCAGTTGCAGTAGCTGATGGCTGATAAAAGTACTGAAAGGCTGACTAATTTTCTTGAAGTGATTTCTAGAGAGAGAGAATCTTATTAACTCTCAAAGCTTCGTGCGACTCCGAATGTTAGTGATTACATTCGAGGGCTTCCGAGGATAGGAAGACAGAGGTGCCGACTACCTTAAAGTTCGAGGGCTTCCTTGCTGAGGAAGACAGAGGTTGCCAACTACCTTGAAGTTGATGGCTTGCGGGGATAGCAAGACAGAGACTCCGATCTTCGTATCGAGGGCTTACCCTGGTGTGGGTAAGATAGACTTACTTGAAAGTATAAATCAAGGGACCTTTATCCAAGGTTGTTGTATACCCTTCTCTTTGGGTTAAAAGACTTATATCTTGTTACTTGTAGTTTTACTACTTGTTTACATTCTGCTGCATTTTGTAATATAAGGAAAGTATAACTTTCTTATACTTCCTTACTTGTACTCTGTTTCATTTAGATTTTATACGCTTTAAGGTAGAATCTCATATTGTAATCTTTTGTTAAGTGTCAACTTCGGGAACCATATTTCCGGAACCTACGTTCGGAATCTCTTTCCAAGTTTGCTTTTGGAATTAGAGGTGTTGTGAATCTACTAAGTTTAACTTTGTTAAACTTAGCCCTTTCCTTTGGTTAAGGAAAACATAGTTATTATTAACTAACTTTAAAGGTTCCAAAGGAATTTTTAAAGTATACAATTCACCCCCCCTCTTGTATATTGAGCATCTACATCATTATTTCGATCCTACACGTACAACCTAAGAGTAAGGTGTGTGATGTTTATAGATTCTTGGGGAGGCTCATATAACATCGCCCGAGTTGTAATTTCCACTAAATTGAACTTCCCCTATAGGATATTTCATTCAAGCTTAAATTGTTGAAGCTATGATTGGTCTTGGATAAAAATGAAGCCCGTTTATTCCACCCCTCTACCAAGTTTTAACAAATGGGATTCATATGACAAGACTCTACTAGTTGAGGTCATCGTTTCTCCTTTCTAAATTAATTATCCTTTGTCATTTATGATTAAAAACACTAATTATAACAATAAATTGTTTATCCAGAGTATTGTTTCAAATGTTCATATTGACTAATAGTCATATAACATTCTAAACCCAATGGTCTCACTTAATTATTAATGTGATATATTTTTTGAGAAAAAAATTATATAAAACACATTTTCTCATGAATCAATTATCATTCAAAAAGTCTTGGTCGTTGCATTCTTCCCCCTTTAATAAATTTCATACCCAAAATTTCAACTCTTTCCCCTAGTTAATAAAATATGTGTGTACTTATGCCTCATTGTTTTCTCTAGATACCATGTCACTTCATTATATTTATGATTCCTCCATAAAACATTAACAATGTGGATAACCTTATTGTGTAGAACCTTGTCTCTATGGTCCCAGATCTCCATCGACTAATTTTCATAAGAGAGATCATATTTTTATTGTACCACCTCCAGATTCTGTATATGTGAAGGGTTAGGTATGCACATCCTCAAGAGAGATATTTGGAATACATCATGAACTTGAGCTATATGTGGAGGAAGTGTAAGTCGATAGTCCACTGATCCTATGAGATCAATGATTTCATAGGGGTCAGTGTACCTGGGTATAAGCTTCCCTATCTTCCCAAAACTCATGACTCTCATCCATAGAGATATTTTAAGGAATAATTTATCACCAACATCAAACTCAAATTCCCTTCTATGGTTGTTCTCATAGATCTTATGCTGACTCTAAGCTTCCTTTATGTGTTGTTGGATGGAATGAACCTTCTTTGTAATCTCTTGTTGAAGATCAGGACCAAGAATGTTTCTCTCACCAGCTTTATACAAATAATTTAAAGTTCTACATCGCTTCCCATATAGAGATTCATAGGGTTCCATTTGAATACTCGAACAAAAGTTATTGTTGTATGAGAACTAAACTAATGGGAGATGTTGATTCCATACCCCTTTAAATTCAATTGAGAATGTTCATAGCATGTCCTCGAGTGTATGAATAGTTTTTTTAGATTGGTCATCAGTTTGGGGGTGATAGGATACACTGAAATTCAATTTATTATTTAGAGCCTAGTGAAGAATTATATACAATTTTTATGTGAACCATGGATCACAATCAGAAATAATAGAAAGTGGAACTCTATGAAACCTCACTTCTTCCTTTACATAAATCTTGGAAAGTTGTACATGAGATACGACTTCCTAGATAGAGATAAAGTGGGAAATCTTGGTGAGACGGTCCACTCTAACACATATCATATAATTTCCTTTGGATTTTTTAGGGAGAACTATGAAAATGTACATAAGGATATTATCCCACTTTCATGTCTGTAAGGGAAGTGGTTTTAATACCCCTTTAGTAATTTTATGCTCTTCCTTCACTTTTTGACACACCAAACACCTTCTAGTGTAGTCAACAATCACCATTTTGATGTTATCCCACCAATAATTTTCACAAAGGTCCTAATAAATTTTAGTGCTACCATGATGTATAGAGAATGTAGAGCTACGAGATTCATCCATTAGTTACTTCATTATTTCTATAATATATGAAACACATATCTTTGTATGAAATTTTAGCACACCTTCTTGATCAATATTGATCTCAGGAAACATCCCATTCTTCATAACCCCTATCTTCTTCTATAACAAAGGATCTTCTCTTTGATCTTTCTTTATCTTATTTTGTAATTATTGTTTTAAAATCATTTGGTATCAGTTTTATGATATAATTTACCTCATGATTCCAATATCCAACCTCACTAGGTCCTTGATCAAAGGATCTCCTTGAATCCTCATCATTTCTAGAACAATAGGGTCTTTCCTACTTAATGAATCAGCAAATTTGTTTTCTCTTCTAAGGTGATAATGAATTGAACAATCATAGTATTTAAAAATATCAAACCATCACCTCTATCTCATGTTTGATTCCTTTTGTGTGAATATATACTTTAATCATTGGTGCTCTATGTATATATCCCATTTCTCCCCATAAATAGGTTCCTCCATATATTTATAGAAAAAAACGCTGCTAGATCCAAATCATGTGTAGGATAATTCTTCCCGTGAGGCTTTAACTATTGAGATTCATAAGAAAAAACCTTTTTATTTTAAATAAAGAATCTCCCAGTACCTTTTAGAGACGAATCACAAAATATAATGAATCTTTCTCTGATAAAGGGTAGAGTTAACACTAGTGAAGTAACCAATCTCTTATTAAGGTCTTTCAAAATTTGTTCACATGCCTTTTACACGATGAACTTGACCACTTTTTTAGTTAACTTGGATATTTGATTACAAATTCATGAAAAGTTTTTCACAATCCTCCTATAATATTTTCTTAAACCAAGGAAACTATGAATCTTAGTTACTATTGTAGGATGAGGCCACTCCTCCACAACCTTTCTCTTGGAAGGGTTAACTAAGATTCTTTCATTTGTTACTATGTTCCCCAAGAAAGAAACCTTTTGTAACCAAAATTCACATTTTTTGAACTTTACAAATATCCTCTCTTTCCTCCGAGTTTGTAATATAACCCTTAGATGATCCTTACCCTCCTGGAAAATTTTATAATATATCATAATATAATCAATAAAAACTACCACAATG
Organism: Viscum album; assembly: GCA_963277665.1. Taxonomy (NCBI): domain Eukaryota; kingdom Viridiplantae; phylum Streptophyta; class Magnoliopsida; order Santalales; family Viscaceae; genus Viscum; species Viscum album. The sequence goes on along the minus strand of OY728123.1, from coordinate 790,391,188 downwards.
ATATCAAGGTAGTCCTTAAAGTCTCTATTCATCAAATCCATAATAATAGAAGGATTATTAGTCAGTCCAAAGGGAATAACAACAAACACATAATGCATATATCATCATCAGAATGTAGTGTTTAGAATATCATCTTTCATAACCCATTATTGATGATAACCAGATCAGAGATCAATCTTGGAGAATAATTGAGCCCCATGAATCTGTTCAAATAAATTATCAATTCTTGGAAGAGGGTATATGTTTTTTACTGTGATCTGGTTAAGTTATGTATTATTAATTCATATCTGCATTGATCCATCCTTATTCTTCTTCACAAAGAGAACATGTTCTCTCCAAGGTTACACACTTAGTTAGATAAAAACCTTCTCCAAAATATCTTGGATTTGTTTATTTAATTCCCCCAACTCTACATTTTCCATTCTATATGGGGTCTTCGATATCAACTTGGATCCATGTACGATTTTAATGGATAACTCTACCGCTCTTTCTAGGGGAGGTCTAAGTAACTCCTCAAGAAATATGTCAATGTATTCTTGAACCGTGGTCATTATTTCTATTCATATACTTTCATTTCCTTATTCATATTTATCAATCAAATAAATAAATTAGGATATATGAGGGGATTCTAGACAAAACTCAGGTCGAGATATCTCTCATTTGAATATAAATATAGGTTTCACATTCAAGAATACTAAGATTTCCTTACTTCTATATTTGATCAAAGAATTATACTTTGAGATCCAGTCCATCCCTAGTATAATTTCAAATTATATAATGGAAATGACTAGTAGATTTGTGATTATATTATACTCACTAAAGTGAATAATAGAGTTTCTATACACTGTTGAAGCTTGGATAATCCCTTTATGATTCTTGAATGATAACTATACTTCTATATTGTTAGGTATTGATTCTATATTCTTTGCTAACTTAGAGGAAATAAAGGAATACATAGAACCATAACAAAAAAAGTACTTTCTATATTTGAGAGAATATCTAGAGTACCGACCACCACATCTTTTAATGATTCAAATTCATCCATCATGATAGAAAAATCACAACCATGATCCCTTGGCTTGTTCTAGGGTTCATACTGATTCCCTTACACAATCTTCGAATTTTGGATAGTGATTGGAAAAGTGTTCAAGATTTTTCACACATGAAGCATTGGAAATAGGTTATAGTATGCACTATATTCCCTTTTTTGTTTGTATTGATAAGTTGAGGCTTCATCTCACTACAAAAATTATGATCAATCTGGTCATATCTTCCACACATGTAACATTTCCCACTCCCAAGAATGAAATTCCCTGAATGCTTATTTCCACATTTGTAGTGTGTGGGAAGTTTAACTTGATTTAAATCCCTTATAGGATCAAAGATACTTCCTAAGATTGAATCTATTAATATCTTCTTTTCATTTGATCAATGGGACCAATGCTTCTCTTCAAACACCAGTTCAACCTTCATAGCATTCTGTGTGATCTCCTCATAGATATCACAATATCAGTTGGATAGATTCTTCCGTAGATGAGATCATAGTCCACCGAAGATTATATCAACATTCCCTTTAGTATCCATGAATAATATAGAGTTGTAATGGGAAATTATTTTAAATTTCATCTCATATCTTCCCACAGATTCATTTTCCTTCTTCTTCAGCTCTAGGAATTCTTTCTCTGTTTTCATTTACATTGAACAAGGGAAATATTTTTTAAAAAAGGTTCCCCTGAACTCTTCCAACTCTATAGCATCAATATCCCTTATTTTATTAGTTTTTTTAATCAGTTTCCACCACTAATAAGCTTCTCCCTATAAGTTTTACATATCTGGTATGAATATCTCATGTTCTGAACAACAAAGTATAGAAAATATCTTTTCTATAGAGCTTATCCATTGTTTAACAGTCAATGGGTCGGTAGATCAACTGAAAGAATGTCATCTTGGATGCATAAAGTACTCAAAGAAAATTTGTTCCCTTCAAGGTGAATTTGGTCTCTCATCTAAATTAAAGTTATTAATCATAACTCAAGTCAATTGATTCATCATTCTCATGAAGTTTTCAATTTTTTCTTCCATCATAGGGCTATCAATTCCTTATCCATTTCTCTCACCATTTATGTAGTTCATATTATTTTCTTCCATTTTTAAAAATAATAAAACCTTAGTGAGAAATGACTTTCTTTTAAGAATATTATAACTCAAAAGGAATTTTATGTCTTAAAACATTATGCTCAAAATTGTTACTTTTTAACAATAATTACAATTTCTATAAATAATTCATAATGGTTTATAAAAATAATGTTATTAACCAAACATATCACCCAGGAGTGTCAAACTAGGTGCAAAATAATTCTTGTTGTCATGTACCAAGTAATGTCACATCAGGCCTGATGCACAATGTTTTTTTGTTGCCCTTAGGAGAATCTATGTTAAAACCGTATCCAATTCTTCATATCTAGACATGGATTTATTTGTTTGGAAACCAATAAAATAATACTTTACTAAAATACAAGGTTCTTTTCCTATATTTAAACATTTATCTAAGATTCTTCCTAAATATTTAAAATCCTAGTTTCTACAAATAACTAATCTATCCTTTGATAACAACTATAGAATTCCCCTTTTTTATTAAATAACTTTTCCTTAAAAAATAAAAAACAGGGGATCTTAAAAAGTTTAGTTTCTTGGATATAATGTACATAATACATGAAAACTTAAAACATTATTCTAATACAATTTAAAATATTCTTAATTGGTTTATTATAATTAAAATTATTTCATCTCATAACCTAGGTTTATACATCAAAGGAAAGGGTGAGTATAAGGCTCGGTAAGGGAAGTCAAGGGAAATAGTTTACAAATAAACTTGTGAAATATGAATAAGAACTTGAGGGATGTCATAAAAGTGTGAGAAAAGGATAAAGGGGCATATAATAATAAAGAGATCTTGAATGATAACATAGAACTGTGGGGAAAAAATCTTAATTAGACATTCATAATCATATCCCCAAGGTTTATCACTGAGCTGTTATAAACAATATTGAGGTTATTCACCAAGGTATCTTAAAACATGTCATCTCTAGAAATTAATTTATTTATCCAATTCATTGGAAATCTATTAGGGAACACCCTTCATATTTATTAATTTTCATGTTATACACATATATCATAATAAAAAAATTCATAAATAACCCATGGAGAATAAAAGAAATGGGTTTTATATAAACATCGTAGTGTTTTAAAAAGTGCTTAAAGAAAATATCTTTATGTTATTTATAACCCATGAAAAGGGGAATGAGGGTTTTATGTACATGAATACTAGAATAAAATATATCATTTTTATATCTTGGTGAATACCCATTGAAAATAAATAGTTTGTGGTATTCACATAAAGAAAATAAAATGGATTTTCTTGAGAAGAGATACATTTTAGAATTAAAATCAGTAGAAAAATGGGTAAAAAATAGTTTTAGAAATGAGTAAAAAGAGAGGTTAAAGGGGTATCCCATTCATAAAATAATATTAATACAATAAAGGTATATAATAAAATAGATAGAAGATCATTTATTGGAAATTTAAAATATATATCACATAAAAATAGAACATAAAAGGAAAATAGAAGTTAAGATTTCCCTTACCTTGAAGAGTGACTCCTAAAACATGGGAATTGGGACCTTAGGGGGATTTAGGAAACTTTTTAGGGATTACTTGGGAGTAAAAACTATCATAACATCATGGGGATGAATTATAAGTGAATGGAAATAATGAAATGGGTGTGTATTTATATCAAAGGTGGGGGATTTGATTATTAATTTCCTTGCACACCTAGGTAGTGGTTAATGAAAAACCATGGGCTTGACCATTGTATTTTCCCATATTATTAGACACTTGGGACAAATTTTATCTCTAGTATTGAAATGTGAATGTATATTATCAATTAAAAGAGGGGGTGAATTATAATATTAAAAACATTCATTTTTAACCTTATGGAGAACTATGTTTAACAAAGTTAAACAAGGTAAATTCACAAAGCCTCATTTAGTTCTACTAAAAAAACTTGCTAGGTTTCGGAAATATGGTTTTGGAAATGAAACATAAGTAAAGTTTACGAGGAAAAGATTATACCTTAAAGCATATAGAATCTTACTTATCAGAGTATACAGAAGTATAAGAAAGTATAAGATGGTTATACCTTCTTCCTTATCAAAATGTAGCGGAAATAAACTCGAAACAAAACAAGTAACAAGTATGAAATATTCTAACCCAAAGAGTAGTGTATCCAACAACGTTTTGTAAAGGTCCCTTGATTTATATTTTCAAGAAATTATGTCTTACCCACAGTAGGGTAATCCCTCGATAGGAATATCAAAATATGTCTTTCTCTCCCCGCAAATCCTCGAACTTTAAGGTAGTTGGCACCTCTGTCTTCCTATCCCTATAAGTCCTCTAACTTTAAGATAGTCGACACCTCTGTCTTCCTATCCCTAGAAGCCCTCAAATGTACTCAGAAAAAATCAGAGTCACATGAAGCAATCTAAACAATATGTTCAGTAAGCATAGAGCAAGAGAGTATCTCTCTATAAATCACTTCAACAAACATGTAATATATAGATCGATCACCAGATATTGAGCTCATTCAAATGAGGTCCAATTTATAGGCACGTCTCCAACAGTCGTCTCCCTCCTCCAATGGTCATATTTTTCCTTGAATCTCGAAGGGACCTATATAGGTGTCACTCAACCAATGATTGGTTAGAAATATATTGTACAACATCATTTTATAACAAGTGTAAGAAAAATGAAGAAGCTTAACCAAATCTATTGTTCCGAGTCTAAGGAAAAAATAGAATTTGGAATATAACCAAATAAACATTCAGAGTCTGTAATAAATGGGCATTCAGATTCTATTTTATAAAAAATTCGGAATCTGAATTCTATAGATTTTGAAGTCTGAATTACAATGAATTCATAATCTAAATTCTGAGGAATTAGGAGTCTGAATTATGAGGAATTCTGATTCTGAATTATGAGGAATTCAGATTCAGAATTTTGAGGAATTTATAGTCTGAATTCTGTTGAATGCGGATTCCTAATTCTGAGGAATTCAGAGTCTGAATTTCAGGGAATTCGGAGTCTGAATTTCATAGAATTCAGAGTTTGAATTTTAGAGAATTCAGAGTCTGGATTTTAGATAATTCTGAGTTGAAAAAAACACTCTATATCCAAGGAATTATAGGATTCTGAGGTTTTAGATGTGACACTAAATTTTAGACTTAGGAATAAAATCTGTTAGATTTAGAGAGATTATAAAATGAACAATGAAAACAAATATAAGGATCAAAATTTCCTTAGAGAAGGGAAATTTTCATTATGAAATAATCTTTAGGGAAAATATAATTTTCCTAAAGATAAGTGTTTGTAATTTTTAAAACATAGAGAAATGGAAAAGTCATAAGGAAACCTTATTGACTCAACAATCTATCTCTTTTTGAAAAACACAAAAATCCTTATAAAAAATTATATAAGGACTTATAATTTTGCTTTATGAACATAAAAGAAAAACTTATCTCCCTTTACTTATGAATCATGGTAAATACGACTAACTCCCCCTTAGGTTTTGAAATCCCTAAGGATTGTATTATTTTCATCCTTAAAAATATTTTGATTTTACTTACATAAGAGAATCTTCTTTGAGATAACTCACCCTTAGATACACTCCCCCTTACTTAGGGAATTCTCTTCTTTATGTAGCATTCTTTTTTATCCTTCCATTATACCCCTTTGTGATTTTCAAAAAGGAATAAAGATAATGGAAAAAAATATGGTACCTGAAATATTAGTACTATACAAAAAAACAAATGAATAACAACCAATATTTTCATTGTGATTGGAGACAAAAATTGTACATGGAATGTAATAAAACAATAGATCAGAGTTAAGGAAAAAATAATCCTTCTTTTTCCTTCAGCATAAGAATTTTGACAATAGTATTTAGATTTTTAAGCTTCTTATGATCCTCTTCAAAATGCTTGATTAGATGATCATGGTCTTCATTTTTCTTCTCAAGAGCTTTGATTTTTTCTTCTTAATCCTTAAGAATTTCTACCTAAGTCTTCAAAATCTCATCTTTCTTACTGATCTTTTCTTCGAACTCGATTCTGATATCTCTTTCCCTCATCATATTCAAATAAACTGAATTAAGATTCCCATTAAAATCTTTGTCTTCTTGCTTTTGAGATGTTGTTCAATATTGACCTTTTCATTAAAACTTATAGTAAGGTCTTTGATCTTATTATCTTCAATATAAAAATCATCCTTCACATTATCTTGAAAGTCATCAAAGATTCTCAAATCTTCAGTTTTTTTCTTAGACCACTTAGTACTTTCCTTGAATGACCTCATGTGAGCATCATACCCAATGTAGAAGGTTTTAAAATTGGCCTCAAGATTAATAAATTTCTCCATAAGCATGCCAATAAAATCCCATTTCTAATTGAATGAGTGATGAAGCAACTATCACCTCGAGTCAATACTCAGAAACAAGGGAATTGTGTCAACCAATTTCTTCAGGAATTGAACCATAAAATCATGTCCCATTTAAGATTATTTTGAATCATATTTTCTTATTGGTGAGGAGTATCTCTCTACCTCAACATCCTTTCTTTTAGAAGATCCACCAACATTTTTCTTATCCACTATGTCCTTGTTAGGTGTATCAACTAAGACCTATTTTCTTTTATTAGCTCTCAGAATGATCTCAACATCCTTTGGTGAGTCATGTTCACTATCTGATAGTTGGACTATCTTCTCTTCCTTAACCTTTTCTCTTTCAGCATATACCACCAGATCCTCTGGTTGAACCAATTCATGGTAGCTTCTCTCATCTTCTAATGGTTTATTTACTTCTTCTAAACCCTCTTCTTCTTTTCTTGGGGAAGAAAGTTTAGAAGATTCATCCAGGTATGTCCAGAACAATAATTTCATATAAGTTATTTCCTTCTCATGATATAATTCAACTTTCCTTATCATATCATCAGTGTCATCACATTGTTCCTCTTCTTCTCCTTCCACTTACTTTTCCTGAAAAATCTCTTCCTCTTCATCATGTTCCAGAATGACCATTTTCTTTCCAGGAGTCAGTGGAAGAGATTCTTGTAAAAAATGATTATGGTACCTGAATTTTTTTAGAATATTTCTCAACCGCCTTGAGAAGAGATTGAAAAATCTCAGCTTCAGACATTTTCTTCTTTTTCTTCTTCTCTTTTCTTGTTTTTCAAATTCCTCAATAGCCTTGATCTTCAATATGTTTTCCTCAATAGGGTCCAAACCAAAGATAGGCTCTTCTTCCTTCATATTCTTTTTATCTTCTCTCCACTTAGAAACAAACTAATCTGGATAGGTCTTTTGCTTATTAGATTTTGGAGGTGCTGATTGGTTTTCCTGAACTACAAGAGTTTTTTATTTTACTTCTGGTTCCTTCACCATTCTCTAATTTTCACCCTTCTTGGAAGTATCATCTACTTTCGGCTTCTTGGATAAGGATTCTATTTGACTTTCTAATAAGTCATATAATTATCTGGACTTGCTGTTAAATCCAACCATCATCCTCCTCAGGGTATCATCACTCAGCAACATAATCTTGAAATTTCGTGGCTTAAAATAGCATGGGATTTTGAAAGAATATAGACAAATAACAATGATATGGGAAAGAATAGATAGGTACATAATTATCTGAGATTTTAGAGACCCATTCTTGATATTCATAATTATAAGAAAGACATACTTCACCAAATTAATATTTTTAAGGATCACCAAAAAATCCAGATCATAAATACCTCTCTTCTTTAGGGTATCCTTATCACCTTTTCTCGGAATGAGAAATCCTTAAACCCATAACTCTAGAATCTAGAAATTTATAGATAGATGATTAATCTTTAGAGTCTTAACTTTTGTCAAACCAAGTCTCTCTAAATCCTTCTCTTTATCAAAAGTTCTTGATATATCTGGTATCTTGTTGGTGTAGAATTCAGCTTCCCCCTCATATGGAATTCCGATGATTCTAGCTGCCTTATTGAAGGAAAGAGAATAAGTTTTCCTATAACTTTTGAAAGAAATTCTATCTTTCCCATATTGAGCAGAAAAAAATACAGTCTCATAAAATTCTACCAACAACTCCGAATACACCGAATCATGTGCCTTTGGTTTGGATACACAAAGACTGTCCCAACCATTCAACTTGATATTCTTCAAAATAAAAGAAATGTACTTAGAGAAGAACTTCAGATCTAGTAACCTCTCTCTATAGATCTTCTATTCAGAAATTTTATTAACTGATGAAATTTTCTTCTGTGGGGATTCTTCCAAAGACATTCAGATTTAAGAAAATAAGAAATTCATAATGACCCTTATATAGGGTGGTAAAACTTCGGCATGCAAAGGCTTAAAAATGATGTGGGAAAACTATTAGGAGGGAATTTATATAGGAGTTGAGGTCATATTTCATATTCTCAGATTGATTCAATGATTGAAAGAAGCTTGAAAAGATCTGATAGTTGAGATGAAAGTTGAAGAAGAATTTTGGTAGGTTCCGATCTTTTTAGGTTTTTAAGATAAAAATTAATATTTTAGGAAATTGAATCCAAATTTTTTGTTAAACATGATTAGAATACCAACAAGTAAAAAATTAAATTACAAAAACCTAATTAAGTAAACATACCTTCCAGATTTCTATGAAACTATCAATAGAGAAAAATAGTCATCTTGATAAATTTTAGATTCCAAAAAATTTTCTTAGGGAAGGAAAATTTTTTGGATTCTGAAATTTGCTAAGGAAATAAAACTTTTGAAACAACAAAAAAATTTAGTTCTGTATTTTATGTTCTAGGAAACAAATTGGTTAAAATAGAAAAATTTGGTTACCAAAGAAAATTTAACTAACAAAAGTTTAATTACAAAAAATATTATTAAGAAAAATTTTTATTACGAAAGATTTTGATTAACAAGCAAATGTACTCCCCCTATAAAAATAAGTTTTTAATGTAAAGAGATAGGTTTCAACAAAAATCTAATATGAAATATTTCTTTATGGTTATCATTACTAACTTTTTTTAAATGTATTCAAATTTATCATAGGGTAAGGATTTTGTAAAAATATCATCAATTTGATCTTGCGTTCCGATAAATTGAAGAATGATATCCCCTTTCAGTGTGTAATCCCTAAGAAATTGATGCCTAATATCTATGTGTTTTCCATGAGAGTGATGTGTAAGGTGTTTTCTTATGAAAATGGAACTGGTATTATCACACATTATTTTTGTTTTGGTAAAACTCATTCCATAGTATGTGAGTGTGTGTTGCATCCACAACACTTGAGCACAACAACTTTCATCTTATACATATTCATCTTTAGCAGTGGAAAGTGCAACCGAGTGTTTCTGTTTACATAACCAAGAAACTAATGAATCTCCTAATAAATGAAAAGTTTTAGATGTAATTTTTCTATCCATTCTATATCCACCAAAATCATCATCCGAACAACTTTTTGAAACAAAATCATTTGCATAAGTATAAAAGAGTCCTACATCCATGGTTCCTTTAAAATAGAAAAAAATTACTTTCACTGCTTTTAAATGAGATTCCTTAGGATTGGATTGATATCTTGCACATAAGCATACTGAAAACATTAAGTCTGGATGGCTAGCTATCAAGTATAATAAAATTCTAATCATACCTCTAAATGATGTTTGATCTACTGGTTTCCCAGCTTCATCAAAATCAAGAGAATTTGAGGTACTGATTAGAGTGGTTATACTTTTATTTTTGTCAAATACATACTTTTCAAGAAGATATTTAATATAATTATGTTGAGACATATAATTTCCTTATGGTTTTTGAGAAAATTTGGAATCTTAGGAAAAATGTCAAATCACCCATCATACTCATTTCAAACTTAGATTTCATTATATTCACAAAAGAATCAGTTAAAGATTGTTTAGTTGAACCAAATATAATGTCATCAACATAAATTTGAAAAATCAAAACATTTTTCTGATCTTTATTTATAAAAAGAGTTGGATCATCAGTTCCCCTAACATTATTATTTTGTAACCAAAAACCTATAAGTCTGTCATACCATGATCTAGGGGCTTGTTTAAGTCTATATAAATCTTTGGAAAGTATGAAAACATTTTCCAGAAGTTTTGTGTCTACAAAACTAAGAGGTTGTTCAACAAAAACTTCCACTTGAACATATCCGTGAAGGAAATCATATTTTACATCCATTTGAAAAAGATTAAAATTGAAGAATACTGCCAAGGTAAGTGAAATATGAATAGATTCAAGTCTCGCTACTAGAGCATAAGTTTCTTCATAGTATATTACTTCTTGTGGATTATATAATTTAGTAACTAATCTAGATTTATTTCTCTCAATGATTTTATTTTCATCACACTTATTTATGAAGACCCATTTTACTCCAATAATAGAAGTTTCCTTAGGTATTTCAAGCAAGGTACAGACTTTGTTCCTTTCGAATTTATTTAGCTCATCTTGCATGGATTTAATCCAATAATTATCACTTAAAGCATCATTAATGCTCTTTAGTTCTAATTGGGAAAGTAATTCTAGATGTTCTACTTTATTTCTTAACGAACTTCTAGTCCTTATAGGTTGATTTACATCCCCAATGATACTTTCACTGGGATGATTCTTAAGGAATGACTGATTTGGGTTTTTTAAAATCTATTCATCAACATATGGTAAGAAATATTATAGGGTAAAATATTTATAAATATTATCTTGAACATTTTACTTATCAGAAGTATCTTCTATCAAGGGTTGATAATCAGTTTTTGAAAACACATCCAAAGATGTATTTTGAGGTTGTTTAAAAAAAGGATCAGTTTCATCAAATTTAAAAGAATTTTTTCTTCAACAGTATAAGTATTTTTATTAAAAACACTATAAGCCTTAGAAGTTCTAGAGTGGCCTAGGAAAATTCCTTCATCTGATTTGTGTTTGAATTTATGTAAATTATCTTATAATTCAAAATGAATACTTTGAAAAAAAATACCTTGAAGTAGAAAAGTCTTGGTTTTCAACCATTCCACAATTCATAAGGAGTTTTGTTAAAAAATGGTCTGATTAAAACTTGATTTGCAGTATAAAAATTAGTACTAACAACTTCATCCCAAAAAATCTTAGCAATAGAATATTTTCTCAGCATGGTTCTAGTTATCTCTTGAATAATTCTATTTCTTATTTCAATAACACCATTCTGTTGAGGAGTTCATAGAGTTGTGAAGTTATGACTAAAGCCTTTTTACTACAAAAAGTTTTAAAATCTGAATTTTTAAATTCTTCTCCATGATCACTATGAATAGTTATCAATGGAAGGTTTTTATCATTTTTAACTTGGGCTCTAAAAGTTTTGAAATATTAAAAAGCTTCAGATTTCTTTTATAAAAAATATACCCACATAAATCTAGTTTAATCATTAACAAATAATAATACATAATATTTTCCTCCAATACTTCTAGTTTGTGTTGGTCTAAAATGGTCCATGAGCACTAACTGTAATGCATCATAATTTTATACTTCACCAATTGATTTAAAACTTTATTTATTTTTCTTACCAAATAGACAAGGATCACAAACTTTTGACGAATCGAATCTACGATCTCATAGAACCATAACGAGTCTTTTATTTGATAGTTTGCATAGGTTTCTAAGGTTACAGTGTCCTAACCTTATATATCATAACCAATATTGATCTTCCATTTCACTAAGGAACGGTAGATCTTGTCTCATAAGGTCTTCTAAGTTTAGTGTGTATAAATTCTCTTGATTATTGGCAGAAATAATAAACTCATCCTTGGAATTGTGTATTATGCACTTATCATTCCTAAACTTCACAAGTTAAACTTCATCACATAATTGAGTTATGCTAATGTGGTTGTGCTTAAGACCCTTAACAAATAAAACATTTGATATTAAATTTTTTTCAAGAAGAACAATGTTACTTATACCAACAATTTCTCCCTGAGCATTATCTCCAAAATTTAATTTTCATCCTTTCGTCTTGATAATCTTTTCAAAGAAGTTTTTGTTACCATTCAAATTCTGGGAACATCCATTATCCATGTACCATGTATTGTTGTTGGTACTTTCTTTATTTCCCTGAAAAAAAAATAGTTAGACTTTCGGAATCCAAAATTTCTTGGATTCGGAAATTTCAGAAAGAAAAATTTTAGGTATCCATATTTTCTTAGAAAAATAAGGTTTATGAAAACCTAAGGACTGGGTTTTATTTAAGGAACAATTTTTCAACCAATGTACACCACACTGACATTTAGTAAAAAATGGGGCACTTTGAGGAACAAAATAGTTATTACTAAAAATAGGTTTTGAGGGGGTCTAACTAAATCCAGAATGATTCCTGAAAGGGAGAATTTTGGAATACATCTTGTAAAAAATTTTCTTACCTAGGGTAATATTTGAAAGACATTTTCTTATGTAAAATATTTCTAACTTTAGTTTAATAACCAAGTTTTTATCCTCAAAACATTAGTTTTAGAACTAGGTTAGCCTGTAAAATATTTTTCTTATAAATTATATTTTCAAGATCCTTAGAATGTTTACCCTTCTCAGAATTAATTTCCTCAAGGTTTTTTGAAATAATTTCAAAATAAAAAATGTTCTTATCAAGATATTTAGAATAATATGATACTTATTTAGTTAGAATGGAAATTCTATAATTTTCCTCATCAATATTTTTCTTGAGTTTAGAATTTTTATTCTCAAGAAGCTTAGGAAAACTAGACACTTCTTTATAAGAAGGTAAAGAGTTATCTTCATCAAAAGAATATTCTTCATATGAAGACTTATAATATTCTTAACTATACAATTTTGGATTCATAGTTACATTAGTAATAGATTAAGTATTGTTTACCTTGGCCAATATACAATGATTTTCAATGGTTAGTATGGCTAGTAGGCCAAGATTCTTCGGATTATAAGATTTATACTTTGAGGATTGATCAGAAGAGTCACCACCACGGGCACTCTGGGTGTCGTTAGCTTTCAAGATATTCTTAGTTTTAGCCTTGTGGTACTTCTTTCTATTCCACTAAAAAAAATTCCTTCCTATCATTTTTATTAAGCATAGGACAATCCAACCTTATATTCCGTGCTCTTTTGCATTCATAGCAAGTGACTTCTGAGTCTTTCTTGTATTTTCTTTATTTCTTTTTATATCTATGCTGAAAGTCTTTCTTTCCCACTATATTTTTCATTCTTTGAGCATTATTAGCTAGCTCATTTTCAGAATGGTCACTATCACTAGATTCAGATAGAGTAATGACTTTCTTAGACTTGGATCTTGTAACCCTTTCAAGAGTCTTGATTTTAGTATTAGTAAAGGCTACACTTCCATTTACATTCTTCTTCTTGTTCATATCAGCATCTCTTTTCGTTCTTGTCTCATGTTGAAGAGGATTTATAAAAAGCTCATCAAGAGTAATTTGAGACACTTTTCTATTCTCATCAATAGTTGTTCTCTTAGATTCCCACTCATTAGGAATAATATCAATAATCTTTTCAATAGGAGATTTGTCATCAATACTTTTCTCTCCCATAGATTTTAAACTATTGACGATAGTCGTAAACCTTTGTTAAACCTTGCATACTAGTTCTCCATAGGGAAATAGAAATCCATGATATTATTCTCTAAGTATAGGTCTTTTAGTCTCTATAACTTTGGATGTTCCAAAATGTGTAACTTCCATTTTCTTCTAGATACAATTTCCTGCATCACATGATAATATTTGACTATATATATCACTGGTCATCGAACACAATAAAGTATTACGTACCTTGTAATTTAGTTGATATTATGATTTTTCTTGACTGGTAAAGGTTTTGACTTCCTTGTTAGGAATTTTGTAATCTCCAGAAAGCATAAAAATGTGGTCTACTTCAATGATGATAACAAAATTCATCATATGATCTCTCTAGTATTCATAATCATTCCCATCGAATATAGGTGGTTTATTAGGATTTATATTTTCAATTGAACTGACATTAATTCCTGTCATTCTATAAGAAAATATCTTTCCAAAAAGCTTGTTAATAGAAAAATATTATAAACAAAGATAAAAATCACAAACAACACTAAATCAAGAAAAGTTAATCAAGAAGGATTTTATAATAATGAAAACTTGAGAAAGAATTGTTTTATGTGAATATAATTATTTTAGAGACCACCTTTGATACCAATTGTAGGATTGAAATATGAATGTAGATGATCAATTACAAGAGGGGTGAATTTTAAGTTTAAAAACTTTCATTTTTAACCTTATGTAAAACAATGTTTAACAAAGTTAAACAATGTAAATTCAAAAATACACTTTTAGTTCTACTAAACAAACTTTCTAGGTTCCAGAAATATGGTTCTGGAAATAAAACTTAAAGAACGTTTACAAGGAAAATATTCTACCTTAAAGTGTATATAATCTTACTTATCAGAGTATATAAAATTATAATAAAGTATAAAAAGGTTATTCTTTCTTCTTTTATCAAAATACAGCGAAAATAAACTTGAAATAAAACAAGTAACAAGTGTGAAATATTTTAACCAAAAAAGAAAGATATCTAAAAACCTTGGATAAAGGTCCCTTGATTTATACTTTCAAGAAATTATTTCTTACCCACACCAAGGTAAGTCCTCTATGGGAATATCGGAATCTGTCTTGCAATCCCTACAAGCCCGCAAACTTTAAGGTAGTCAGCACCTCTATCTTCTTATCCCCAGAAGTCCTCAAACATTAAGGTAGTCGTTACCTCTTTCATCCTATCTCCCGAAGCCCTCGAATTTACTTAGCAACAATCTGAGTTGCATGAAGAAAGTTGAACAAGATTTTTAGTACGCAAAATGTATGAGATTCTCTCTCTCTATAAATCACTTCAACAACATGTAATCTCTAGAATGATAAAAAGATATTGATATCATTCAAATGATATCCTATTTAAAGGAACATCTCCAACAATCAGCTCCCACATCCAATAATCATATTTTTTATTGAATCTTGGAGGGACCTGTATATGTTTCACTCAACCAACGGTTAGTTGAAATAGATTGTACGACATCATTTTATAACAATTGTAAGGAAAATGAATAAGCTTAACCAAATATATTGTTCGAAGTTTAAGGAAAAAATATATTTCAGAATCTAACCAAATAAACATTCAGATTCTATATGACATGGACATTCGGATTCTATTTTACAAAGAATTCGGAATATGAATTCTATATATTTCAAAGTCTGAATTCCAATTAATTCGGAATCAGAATTCTAAAGAATTCAGAGTCTAAATTCTGAGGAATTCGGAGTCTGAATTCTGAGGAATTTGGGGTTTGAATTCTCAGGAATTCGGTTTCTAAAATAGAACACTCCATATCCAAGGAATTATAGGATTCTATGTTTTTATATGTGAAACTGAATTTTAGAATTAGGAATAAAATGAGTAGGATTTAGAGAGATTATAAAATGAAAAATGAAAACAAAGATAAGGATAAAATTTTCCTTAGAAGAGGGAAATTTTCCTTATGAAATAATCCTTAGGGAAAATATAATTTTCCATAAGATAAAGTGTTTGTGATTTTAAAAACATAGGGAAATAGAAAATTCATAAGGAAACTTTATTGACTCAACATTATCTTATTTTAATCTACAAGAGTTGACCGTGATTTTATTTAACTTATTTTGGAAAGGAAAATTAATTTTTTCACAAAATATCATTTTTAATGTTAAAGTTTCCCTTTTAAATTTGGAAAGTAAACTATATATTTGTAAATTAATTAAATTCTATTAAAATGATTTATATTAATAAAATAAAATTTTATAAGTCTTATATTGCGGTTAATGAGTTATTAGATTGTGGTTAGTTTGAAAATTATCATAATTTCACTATTACCTAATTTCATCTTGCGGATTTAAAAAAATGATATTTATTTTATCATAATAATTATCTAAATATTATAATTTTAACTTTTTAATAAAAAAATCATTTTTTATTAAAAATAATAATGGATAAAAAATACATAGTAAAATTTTTGACACTTGAGAAAAATATAATTATTTTATCATTTATACATGAATAAGAGTGTTTTTATTAAACTATTTCATTAAAATAAGAATCATTCAAAATATTATAGTTCATTATAAACATTTATATCTTTTTGGGAATGTACAATTTATGTCTGAAAATTCATTTTGTCTACTTCTGTATCATTTTATAATCAGAAAAATTCTTAAAAACAGAATTGATGGAAAAAAATTATTTAAAAATGGAATTACACATTAAGTAACTAATTCATTGACACATAAACCCTTATAACAGTCATATACAACCTAAGATTAAGGTTTGATATAGTGATAGATTCTTTTTATGGCTCAGATAACATTACCCGAGTGTAATTCCCATTAACTTGAACTTTTCCTATAGTTGATTTCGTTCAAGCTTCAATTGTTGAAGCTTGTATTCATCTTAGTTAATAGAGAATCCTAATGATTCCACCTCACACCCTTGTTCTGAAAAATGGAATTCATATGACACAAGTATATTGATTGAGGAAATCATTTGTCCTTTCAGCATTAATTATCCTTTTCCATTACTGCTTATAAACGATGATTATAACGTTAAAATTTTTATCAAGAGTATTATTTACAATGTTCATATTGACCAATGGTCATATAATGGTTGAAACCCAATGGTCTTACTTATTTATTAATGTGATATATTTTTTTAGTACAAAATAATATAAAACACATTTTCTCATGAAACAATTATCATTCCTAAATTTTGGGTTGTTACAGGGGACCAACAAATAAGATTCTTGGGATATAGATTTACCGAGATCGAAAAAATGGTATGATTTTGGGGTCATAAAAGAATTACTTGATGAAAGTCTTGAAATACTTCAATATGATATTCAGTAATAAAATATTTACCCCTATTATTATTAATTTCATGTTATCCTCTACGGAGAGTCCTAGTAGTGTTGTAGATAAGATGATGATGTCTCGAGTACCACATGCATCAATAGTGGGGATTCTGATGTTCTCTATGGTTTGTAATGTTCATGGACAGTGCCACAATCACCCGGATCCCATCTCCTCCCTCAGTTCCCCTCATTGGGTTTCTGAAGCCCACCTCAGTAATGATGTATCTCCCCTTCGGATTTCTTCCTTTCTAGTGCTTTTCTTCACTTTCAGTTTCTTCTTTCTATAGTAGTTTCTTCCTCGGATTTGGTGCTCGATGCTATGGATTTTTTCTTTGTTTTCTTTCAATATTCTCTTCAAAGGTTGCATCATGTGGAAGACATCATCCATTCAATCCTTGATCTGGCTTCAACTTCCTCTAGGCCTCTCCTGATCGTAGTAGGTTTAGTGGTTTCGATGATGCTTTGGGTTATGTGGATTGATGGACGATGAGTTTTCTAGCACTATCAGATTCAGTTTTTTTTTCTTCTGCTACTAGTTATTTACTGCTTCATCGTTGCTAGTGATCGGAGCCCACTACTTCTCAAAATATTTCTCTTGCCTAGCACTTCTCTATACCTCTCTGAGTCGGATCTGGAGTAGTGTCTTCATTGATGCTTTGGGATGTGTGACTTTGTGGTCATTGGTGCTCCAAGTGCGTCTTTAATCGGGATATTTGGGATGTGAGTCTGAACGGGTGGTGTTAGGAGGTGGATGGTTGTGATGAATTGACCACCAATAGTGTGGTTGTGTTCGATGGTTATCCTATCATCAATTACGACATCTCTTTGGATCTAGTTTTGTTTTCCAGATCTCTAACTTTGGCGTATGGTTTTGATGCTTGTACGGTGAGGGTTACTTTTCTGGGTTGGTTATGTTTGTGTTTATGCGTTTATTTTGCTATGACAGCCCCACGATCTCTGGTGTGTGGTGTTTGGATGATGGTGACGATGGTGTTGATAGGATGAAGTGGTTTACAGTGTATGTTCTTGATTCAGAGCAGTGATGTAGTTGAGACTTTTTCGGGTCCTTATGGGAGATGGGATTGGTTCAATGATGATGGTGATTATTGTGTATGGTCTGTTCAAGGAGGCTCATAACTTGTGATAATTTTTATGTTTGTTAACTTTGACATGGGTTTTTGAATTGTAATTTTTTGGTGTACTGTGATGTTGGAAGCCTTTTTGTTTTTGTTATGGTGTTTGAAACTTTAAAATGGTGGCAGTTTTTGAGGTTCTCACTCAGCCATAAAAGTGATTTTTGTTCAGAAAATGAAAAATGAGATTTGGAGGTATGGTTTGTACTAGACTAGACATTATACATATAGTGGGATTGGTTAGTTGGTACAAAGGGAATCAATGATGAGATCATTGGAGCATAGTTAAGAGGATCCTAAGATACATCAGGAGACCTAAAATGTTACATTATATTATATAGGATAAAATTTTACTATCAAATTATATATTCATTTATATTTTGTTGGAGATTTTTATTATTGTAAATCCTCTACTAGTTTTATGTTCACTCTTATAGGAGGAGCTGTGAGGTGGATTTCAAAGTTACAGGTAATTTTTCTTTATCCATGACTGAGGTAGAGTACACAGTGGCTATACAAGCTCGCAAAGATGTGATTTTGACAACAATGCTATTAGAGGAGATCATGAATAGGTAGGAGTATATCTCATTATTATTTCACAGTTAGATTACCTTACACATTGGAAGGGATCCATCATTTTATTTTAGGATGAATCACATTGGAGTATAATATCACTTTTTTTGAGATGTGGTGGATGAAGGGAGTGTGTGTATGCAAAAATATATACTGAGGAAAATTTGGTAGGTCTATTAATCAATGTAATTGACTCTGAGAAGTTTATATGGTGATGATCCTCATGTGTCCTTATAGATACATGATTAGTCTTTTCTAACAAAACGAAAGGATCTGTAGAGATATAATTGGTTCTAAATCAATATCCAAGTGGGATATATGTCTATGGTATTTTTCTATGGATGATGTTTCACCCGTGTTTTTTCAAGGGAGGTAGGTGTGGTTGGTGATGGTTGGTAGCCAACCCCACCAAATCAGCTATAGTGGGGGAGGAATAGGTGTGAGAGTTTTCCTATATAGAGGGATCTCTCCCAATAGTTTCATCATCAACTTCAAGCTTCACATTTTCTTCCATTAGTATTTGTATGGTATTTTTTGGGTTTTTTCTTCACTTTTTTAAGTGTGAAAATTAGAATGGATATTATCATAGTAATAGTGAGATAATTTATGTACCCATATTTTACCATAGTGAGATCCATCTAATTACCCAAGTTTTTTACCCCTATTTATTTTTTGGTTTTTCCACGTTATAGATGGTGTAATTTTATTTCTATAAATTTGTAACTTTATTTTTATATTTCAATTATTACTACACCAGTGGGATAATCATTTTAGGTCCCAATGGGATGAAGAGTAGTAGTACATAGGGAGATGAAAAGGATCTCACCCATTCATAATATTTATATTGTTCCCTATAATATCCTTATAGAATAATGTTAAACATCTTCAAACTCTATCATTTGATGATAATGAAAATATCCTACTCAAAGAAAATTTGTTAAGGAAATAAGATGAATTTAGTATAGAGATGTTTTGTTTGATAATATTACTATTCCACATAAACTATTGACATGATTTGAGGTTGGCCTTTGTTTCATCAAAGTATACATGAAAATGTGACCCTCTTTGCTTAAAGTTACGTCACTACGGAAAAATAGAGGCTTAGGAGCTACTTTCTCAAGGGAAAGGGATAAATGATTGATTAATAATGTAAAAAAAATATTTACTAAACATCATGGCATTATCAAAATGCACCCAAGATAATCTAATGACTCATGAGGAATAAATGATATCCCTACTGGAATTAGATCATTCATACTGAATTAGTAGTATTCAGAGCCCAAATAATTTTTACTTTGGTGGGGATATATACACTGGGAATTTTATTTTCATAATCAAATACTCTCCCATTATATATCATATTTACTCCAATCCCAAATCAAAATTCATCAGAATACAACATATATTCTTAACTCAACTTAGGAAAGGTTAATATCAACACAAATGATAGCCAAACCTTGATATCCTCAATGGTTCAATCATAATTATTAGACTACATGAACTTCATCCATTTCTTGATCATTGTTTTCAACTATGCTCTCAATTAGGGGAATTCTATAAGGAATCTCATGTAGAAACCTAAAAAATCTTTAAATCATTGAATCTCAAAAAATAATCTTGGTATACACTTAAGAAACCACATCCTCGACATTCTTTGGTTCAACTGATATAATTGCTTCAAATATCATATTCCTCAAAAAGCATACCAATATAATCAAAAATAGATACTTTGAGATCATGATATAAATATGATGCTCTCTCAATATGTTAAAAAAATTCATGATGTTGAGTATTATCCTTCTATGTCTAGGAGTACACCAAAATACCATTAGAAAAAACGACCATAAAGAAATCCATATATAGATGGAAATTATTATTAATTAGATCTATGAATATGACCTACATGTTTATTAAATAGAATGATATAATAATGAAATCATAAGATTTATATCTTTTCATAAAATCTATATAAGGAACATTCATTGGCCTCACTCATAACTGGTGGAAATTAGACAGCAATTTGAACTTGGATTACCACTTATATCCCCTCATCTAATCAAACATATAAACTATATTAGGAAAAGGATTACAATTTATAAAATTTTTATAGTTTAATCTCTAGTAATCCACAAATAAGAATAATGAACCATTTCTATACCTGGTAAAAAAAATAGGATAACCATAAGGGGACATGAATGGGTGAATAAATCCCTTCACCTAAAGGTCTACTAGATGAACATTAATCTCAATAATCTCCACCAGATCCATCCATTAGTATTGTGATGCTTTTTCAATGCACTAGATTCAACTTACCGAAAGGAGGAATATCATATATTCATCTCAGCCTTGGACACAGTAAAAATGTAGTCAACATGCGTGTATGATTTCCATATGTTGGTGAACTTATGGTGGGTAGATAAGGTTAGTATACATTTTCTATATGGGTATTATGAATAGTATACTATCTATATTAGTTAAGGTAATGGATTCCATTGAATAATTTTGAGGTCAATAAATGGTTGATCATTTTTCTCAAATGGTGGTGTAAAATATTTGAATGAATGAGTAACTCTAGTGTAACACCCTAATATTTTATGGAATTTCTCTTTTTAAAAAAATTTATTCACTTCGACAGCTTACTTTCCACAGAACATCGAGCATAAACGAAATCCAAATTATTTTTATTTTGACATGACCATTATAACCTAGCCATGAAATTGGCGGGAATGAATAGTATTAACCAAATTAAGAAATATATAATTTACAAAATCATTTTTAATTTATTAATTAATTCTCTATTAATATGCTCATAATTTTTAACAAATTCATTTTATTCTTCAAATATTTGTTTTCTTTAAAAATGATATTTATTGTTTTTTATGAGAATATAAATATAATTATTTTTTAAAAAAATATATATACCTTATTTTATAAAAAAAATATAATTTTTTGACTCATCATGTAAAAATTATCTGAGGAATATTTTTTGAGAAATTTTTGACAAGATTAATTTTTTAAGGAATAGTAAAAATTACTAATTTTTATAAAAACCTCATTTTTTTTTAAATTACATTTTATGATTTTAAATTAATATAAAAGTTACTTAAGTAATTGTAAGTTATATATAATCTAATTAATTGCATTTAAGCAATATTTATACATAATTTTTTTAATTATATTTTTAGGCTTAAAATCACATTTTTTTCAAAAATAAATTGTTTTCGTGGTGTTTTGACAGTTTAATTTTAAATATAATTCTTTAAATTTAATGTTTTTAATTTTTAAAAATAGATTCCATATTTTAAATCATTACTTAAAACTTATTTCATAAGTTCATTTTCATTTTTATAAATAAAAAATTACCTTGGTAAAAAATGATTTACCGCATTATAGGTAAAACAATATATTGGGTTAAAGTTAAAAGGAAAAAACATAAAATACCTAAAAACTACAACATTAAATGGGTATTTTATGTGTTTATATACCTTAAAAATAATTTAAAACATTAATTACCATACAAATTTTATATAATTAATTCCACCCAAATGTGTTTGGATTTAAATAAAAAATAATCATTATATAATCACTTAAAACCACCCCTCCTCAAGTATAAATACAACCCATCTCCAAAACATTTCTTCTAAAAATACTTGAATATATTAAAATATCTAAAAACCCTATAATACCCACTATTTCCACCTACAAGTTCTTCTAGTCTCATCTAAAGACCAATTCCAATTTCCTTAATGGGTCCTTCAAGGAGGTAACAACCTCTCTTAATTTCATTTATTTTTCTACCTTCTATTGACTGATTTCGTCTAAAATCATAATAAATATAGTTTCATGTATATAATGGAATTTTATATTTCTAATTTTATTTCTTCTATCCACCACTTTTCTACTCTCCTCTTATTCAGATAAACGAAAACATTGTCCCAATTATGGAAGTTAACCGTCTCCGTGGATACTGATTTTTCGTTTTCCATTACCACCTTCAAGGATGGTCATAAAAGAATTATTATAGTTAAATAAGATTTTAATAGGTATATTATAACCAATTTTATGTTCTTGAACTAATATATATTCATAATATTAAATAAAACAAAACTAGTTCGTAGTGGTCAGAAAACCCATCAAGTTAAACTAAACATTTATCATTAACATTTTATAAAATAAATCATCATCATGTTTGAAAGAAAAATGATATATATACATTATAAACTTATATAATATAATTAATTCCATTTCCTATCACTTCTAATGTTTTATTTCCATTTTACAATAAAATCCATAATTAAACATAAATGAACTAATCCTGAAACCATGAAACGAACAAAACTGAAACAATGAAAATAATGCAATATTATTAATGAACAGGTGGTAAGATGTTATAAAAGTATCATATAAGGTATTATCATTATTAATATAGTTATTTAATAAATTAATAATATTCTTTAAACATTTATACTAGATTTTAAAGTATAAAAAAATTAAAGGGAAGCATAAGGTAAGGGTTTCTCCTCTCACTTATACTTTTATGAGATATATTCCTTATTCACTACATATTTATTTTATGTTGTATATATCCTGACCATTGATATATAATATAATTAATCTCATTATATTCATGGTATTAAATGTTTTATTTGATAATTATTACTTTTAAGGGGCACATAATTCGACTGATTACAAAGTGGCAAGTGATTTCTTAACTCAATTTACATTCATTGGGTTAAATATATACTTCATTGATTGTGTCGTGTTAATATTATGCTTGATATGAATTTTTATTATATTATGTTGTATTTAAATATTTTTTTGTATTTATATATCATACACATAATTTTTTGATTTTAATAATGCTCACTTCCTTGATATGATAATTATAAGTGACTTTCTTTTAAAATTTATCTTTTTAAAATTTCCCAAAAAACACTCTTTTTCTTCCATGTTCATCATTTCTAAAAATGTTTCTAATTTTTTTTTACTATTATCTTATTATTATTTAAAGTAATTTTTAATCATGTTTTACTTTTACAAAATGGTCTGAAAGGATTATTTTTTTCATTTCCTAAATGAAGATCTTTATGACATTTCTGACGAAAATATGAAAGGAATGTTTTTTTACATATACAAAATAATTTGGTTTTCCCACCATCATGATACATTAATTATTTTATATTTCCTTTAAAATCATACAAGGTTCATTGAAAATTAAATTTTTTTCCATTATAATTTCATGACTCTTTAAAAATAAAATATTTAAAAATGAAAATGTAATTTTTTTCAAAAATTATTTAAAGTAATCATTCAAAAAAAAATTCTATCAAAGATAACATTGTTTAATGTTACTTACTTTTTCATGGTTATATTATTCAAGGATAATATCTTTATTATAATTATGGTTGGTTTATATTTATGATGGAATAATTTTTATCAAACCCATTTCATTTCTGGTGGTTATGTTATGAGGAAATGTTTATGAAATGCATTTATTCTCAGGGGTTATGATTTGTAGAATGATTTTTGTTCATGTGGTACACATATTTATGGATTTCAATATGTGATTGATGGGACCAATATATCTCTCCAATTAATTGTTTAAATCTTCATATCTAATAATATAACAATGGGAAAAATTGATGGGCTTGATCCATTATGGGAACTAGGTGCATCCTGATCCATTATAAGAAATATGTGTGTCCAGATTTACTATGTTGATGGCCTTAGTAGTTATCCTTGACATATAAAATTGTTTTTATACTTATTACCGTTCTACACTTTTATAAAATTTTCTTATGGGTCATGATTGATTTATGAGGATTTCTTACTCTTGTGGTCCATGTTTTGTGAAATGATAATGTGTATGCTATGAATCCTGTTTATAATATATGACATATTGGGTATGAACTTCTTAAGTTATGATCATGATCACATAAACTTATTATTATCATATGATTTCATATTATCATGGATTTATATCTCATGTTTCTATCTTAACTTAGAATTTGAGATAACTATTTCATATGTTTCCTTTTCCCCATGTTATAAATAATGGTTTTAAGTAGAATATATTTAAGAAGGGTTCTAGATAGGAATAAATTTTAGGAGATGATATAGATTTTTATGAACGAGTTGTTTATATTTCCAAGTTTCCAAATACACAAAACCAATATAGTTTTGGAATGGTTTGTATAGGTTTTATAATGAATATTTATCATTTAAGATGTAATTTCTATGTATAAAAATAACAGGTTGTTATGGTTGGTATCAGATAAAGGTTTAGATAACATTTGGAAACTAGGATGATAAAACCTTAAGTAAGATCCTTAAGGATAAGTCCAATTATAGGTTATAATACTATAATTTTGTTAATGATCATGAATAAACTATGATTAAACCTAATTTTTCATAGATTGAAATTTTATAAGAAATTTATTTTGATTGTGTGGTTTCCCACTATGATTATTGTTTCTCACACTATGATTTTTGGGTTTTAGAAAATAGTTGGAACCAAGAGTATTTATGTTAATGGTGAATGTTATGTACAATTTAATGATTTTCATCCTGAGAAACAAAATGAAATGGGAGTAGAAAGAAGAAACCTTGTTATTATACCTAATTAGTAATCTCATAATATGATCAATAATCTCAACATTGGTGAGTTTCCTGGCCCATTAAATAAGAGAACTATGGAGTTTCATAGTGACCACAGAGGAAAAAAAGTTTAGATTTTTTATCATGTAAATAATATGGGAAGAGGCGTCAATTATAATGTTTGAATGGAACTTAATGATGATTTGGGTGGGAAAAACAAGTACACAGTGAAATTAATGGCAAAGGAAAAGTGGAAGGGTCGATTAAGCTAATAGATTAGAATGATGGTATTCCCAAGGCATCATCAACAGTTAAATGTTTTAAATGTGGAATGTATGGGAATTATGAAAATCTATTCCCCAAGGTAAATCGATTAAATAGAATCATCAAGGTTGTACGAATAATGGTTATATTACTGATTATAAAGAGACTATGAATGACATATGATATGGAAGAAGTGTTAAGGAATAAAATGAAAAGTCTTGTTTAAAGGTTTAAGATAGAAGTGTAATGATTGAGTTTTTATGTATTGCAATTAAATAATAATGTTGTAGAAATACATTTATGGTATTATGGAATAATTAAACATCTAAGGATTTTTCAAATATTGATTTTATTTGAGTATTTGAAAGTATATGTTGGATGGTACTAGTAACCATGAAAAGTGATTGAGGGGGTAAGGTGATAGTTTTGGAGAACACGTGATTAAGGGAAATATAACTCTTAACATGTGCATGATGTTGGGATAATAATGAGAGTAAAATATGTTTTATTATGATAGAATAAATTTGATAGTATTGATACCCTTGAAACTGATTAGTAATATGATTATAAGGTGTTTCATGGATTGATTTTATTAAATTTTTGGACTTACGATATAATGAAAGAGTCAATGTTTTAAGGAATGCATGTTTTCACTATGGTTTAATGGTAATTCAAGTTATTACCACGTTTTAAGAGAATACATGATAATGATCTTCACATGTTTGGTGTGTGATAATTAGAATATACATTAAGCTATTTGGTGGATTAATGGTAAGATGATTTTGAAAATTTAGAGACCTTATTTTGAAAGTTTTGGATTTTAATCTTTTTGAAGGTTTATAGGGGTAACCATTTGTAACATACTCATTTTATTAAAAGGAAACGTTATGTTTGACATCATGCATTATACACCACGTTTAGCTTAAACAGAAAACTAAATATTATTATTTAAATGTTACCATTATAAACTAGTTGTTAGAATGTTGGGAATGAAAAATATAAATTGAATTATAAATATATGGTTTACACATGTATATATAATTAATTATTTGGTAACAAATTAATTATAAATGAAAATAAAACCCTTTTTAAACTAAAATGAATTATTTTCTGAAACACTTTTAAAATTTGTACAATAGTGTTTATAAAATAATAAAATAACTCTTTTTTTATTATATCAATGAAATATAAATTCAATATAATGTTTAAAATTCATTTTATGTGTTTACTAGAAATGATATAGTAACAAATTTAATTTTATAAATAAACTGAGTATTTTTATAAAAGGTGGTTTTGTTTACTTTTGATGACACACCAATTTTAAATCTAGTTTTTTGATATTTTATAATTTATATTTGGAAAATTAAAATTAATCTTTAAAATCAGAGTATAAAAATTTACTTTGATTTTATTGTTTTTTTTTTGATAAATTTCATGTTTTCATGAACAGTGAAAAACACTGCTTTTTAATTGAAAATTGCTTCTTCAAAAAATTTATTAATTATGTAAAATTAAATATTTTAGTTGTTTTAAAGTAAAATTAGGAAAAAAATATCATTTAATCCAATTTATTTCATTACAATCAATCTGAAATTGAATTTTTATATAAAAACATTTCATTATTTTGAAGGTTTTTACTTTAAAAAAACTATTGTTTCATTCCATCAATAGAATTAGTTTTAAAATAATGTGTTTTAAATTTTTAAGAATTGATTACATATTTAGAATTTAAATTTCTAAATTTATTAAATAGTTTCAATTTTTTGGAAAAAATGTCAATAGTAAATTTGAAAATATTTTTATTACCACGGTTACGAATAAATCTGTTAATTAAAGGTAAAAATAATATTATTAAATATTATAAAATTGTCTTAATAGTTGTCCAAATTTTATTGGATGAGTTATTTTCGACAAACTCTAAATTTGAGCCAATTTTTTGACCACTTGGAGCCACTTGGATGATTTTAAGACTTTTATATTATTTAATTCTAAGGGAAGGCAATTATGTCCTACTCATGTTTTCAACAAGTATTACATTTTTATTTTTTATTTATTTGGAATATATCTTCGAATGTAAATAGTATTTGGAAATATTAAATTTTTTCCTTAATCATTAAATCTTATTTATAAATTTTTGGAAGTAAATAATAAAATTAAATGGTGACACAATGATAATGTAGTAATTGTTTAGTTAAGGAAATTATCAAATAAATGACATTTAAATTACTAAAGTAAATAAAATTTGAAATTATTAATGTAATAAAATAATTTTATAGAATAATTTCAAATTTTAGTGATGTTTTAAAAAAAATCGATTTTATCTTACTCTTATGAAATTTTTAAAAACCCATGTACTGAATAGAGTCAAAATTGACATTGTTGATATTTTAAAATAAATAATATTTAATTAAATGATATAAAATTCATAATAATATATCCTTCAACCAAATAATTAGGATTAGTATGAAGATTTAATTAATGACTCATTTATTAGTCTTTTGACATTTTATAGTAATTTTATTAACTCAAAAATTATAAATTATATAATATCATGGAAAGAATTAGAAGGGTAAAATAAGAGATAAATCAAAAATAAAAGGATTAAAAAATAATAAAAACATGTCTAATTTTTATTGGATGAATTATTTAGACTCATATTTATCCTATCTTCAAAATATCTCAATTTGGATCCAGTTGGAATTGAAAATGAATTTATATTAATTTAATAATTTAAATAATTCCAAGTGTGACCCTCTCATTTCCAATAAAAGGGCACCCATTATTCTCCTTTCTAAAAACTTCAAAACCATTTTGGTTTAACCATGATCTATCCAAATAATTTCCTACAATCCCTCCCTAAATTATATAGGCATTATTTTAGGCATAAAATCCTCCTTAGATGTGTGAAGGTTTTAATCAAATAAGACTATCTAAAGAAGAGAAAGATAAATAACATACAAGAAAAAACAAACTTGAGATAAAAGGCTTCATCTCAATATACTTTCATTAAGTCATATATAGATGTTATAAACCACTTTATTTTATATATTTTATAGAAAAACTGTTAAATTTTAATTTCATTAAATTTTTTAAAAAATGAATCATTTTATAGGGATCACTTGACTTTCTTTACAAATGATAAAAGGAATGTTTTATTTTGATGTATACGGTGATAACGAATTTCATGCCTCTGTGACTATTATTTGATATTTGGATTCTTCTAAAATACTTAATTTTTGTTAAGAAATTTTCTAATTCACTTTTATGGGTATTTAGATATTGAAAATGGATTAATTATTTCAATATCTTGAAATTATTTATTATGATTGAAAATAAAATTTTATGCGTACTGAAAATTGAAATATTTTATCTTTTATGATTATATAATGGTACTTGGAAATTTGATGGTGGTTATGTTATAAACTAAGTAAGGGTGGTTCCATGATAAACCAAGGATGGGTGGTTACATTATAACCTCCAATGCATTGGGTATCGAATTTGGTTATATAACTATTCCATTTATAAGAGCTACATGTATTGAAGTTGACTATATGGTTATTCCATTCATGTATAATTATGTCCAAAGTTAACTTTATGTGTTATCTATTATTTTTAAGGGTTTTATGATAATATTATTATTACAAAAAGTGTAAGAAATGATCTCATTTTCAAAGGAATGTATTTACTACTTTTTAAGGGTGAAAAGTATTATTTTATGAAAAAGTGTTCATAGGTTTCCATGTTTTCACAAGACTAATATTTTTACTTCTTTTTGTATATCTTATGATATTTTTCTTCACATTCCATGTTTTAAAAAAATCAAAGGGTTTTTAGGGAAATATAGATAAGTTTGGGATCAACGAATAATTATGACGATTGACCATGAAAAGAAACCATGTTGTATTTTAAAAGTTTTTGTTTTGTGACAAAAATGGATATTGGGTAGAAGTGTATATATTGTAATAGTTGTGTTGTTATGTATGAATTATATCTTATTTCTATAAAAATAAAAACCTAAGAAGATCCCCAGTTTAAAAGAATGTGACATTCTTGACTTAACTAAATATTAATTAATGTTTTAAAGATGCATCCTTATACCATTTATGAAATTTTTACATTTAACTTTGGATGATGTTTTAGAGATTAATGTAATATAAGACCATATGTAGATTTATGTATATTAGATAAAATTTTCTAACCATTTTTTTATTATGATAACTAGAGACATAGGGAATGAATTTTCACCCCATTATGGATCTTATAATCCACTAGTTCTTTAAGCATTGTAATTTCAACTTCATTTCATAGAGTAAGAAATAAAGTGAAAATTGATTAAGGTGAAACAAAAGAAAGATATTGTTCTTTTGAGATGAAATCATGTAATTATATCTTCTAAAAGGATTTTTAAATAAAAATTTATCACATTATCATCATTTCTTATGATATTAATTACCTTTTTCAAACATATTTGGTCTATGGTTTTTGGGTCATTAAACTTATCTTGAGCATGTTCCCTATCACTCCCTATTAGTTCTTTGGGATTATTTTCCCCTTAAATATACATATTTTAATTTTGAAAAAAATCAATGTGTAGAAACCTAGTCATGTGTTACTTCTAGTAATATTTATTTCTCCAACTATACCTTTTTATGGGAAACTTAATTATTTATTTGTACGATGTGGGTTTCTATGAATGAATTGTCAAATGTTAATCCTTTGATGATTTACTGAATAATTTCATGGGATAAATTCCTTTTAAGGATGTTATAATGTAACAACCCAATATTTTTGTTATTTATCTTTTAAATAAATTTAATCTTTTTTATAGCTTACTTTTCATAGAATACTAAGCATTAACAAACACTGAAATATTATTATTTTAACACGACCATAATAACCTAACTGTGAAATTCATGATAATGAATAGTATTAACCACATTATGAAATATATAATTACAAAACTCATTTTTATGTATTAATTAATTCTTTTTAAATATCCACATAATTTTTAGTAAAGTCATTTTATTCTTCAAATATATGTTTTCTTCAAAAAAATGATTTTTATTAATTTCTATGAGAATATAAATTAAAATATATATTTTAAAATTTTAAAAAAAAATTGAAAAAATCAAAAAAAAAATTGGATTCATCATGTAATAATTATTTTAGGAATAATTGTTGACATTTTTATGAAAATTTTAATTTTTTTTGTGAACTGTTCAGATTAATCATTTTTATAAAACCATCATTTTCATTATATTTAAAAGTCATTTTGTTATTTTAAAATGATATCAAATAAAATTAAGTAATTTTTAGTTATATATAATCTAATTAATTACATTTAAATAATATTTATACCTTAATTTTGTATTAGTACATTTTTGGGCATAAAAACACATTTTTTCCAAAAAAAATTATTTTTTATCGTGTTTTGACGGTTTAATTTTAAATTTAATTTTGGAAATTATGTGTTTTAAATTGTTAAAAATGGATTCCATATTTTAAATAAAAAGGTAAAAATTTGGTTATAAGTTCATTTTCAATTTTATCCATAAAAAATTACAATCGTAAAAAAAGAGTTACCGTAGTATAAGTAAAATATTGTACGAGGTTAATGTTAAAAGGTAAAAGCATAAAATACATAAAAAAATAAAAAATTAAATGGGTGCTTGATGTGTTTATATACTTTAACAATCATTTAAAAAATTAATTATCATACAAATTCGTTTGAATTAATTCCACCCAAATGTGATTGGATTTAAATATAAAATAATCATTATTTAATCACTAAAAACCACACCTCCTCAAGTAAAAAATACAGTCCATCACCACCAAATTACTTTTAAAAAGCCTTGAATTTCATAAAATATCTTCCAAAACTTATTTTACCCACTCTCCCCACATCCATGTGCTTCTGTTCTAAACTAAATACCAATTACATGTTATTTAAGGTGTCCTTCAAGGAGGTGATACTCAAGAGGTAACTTTCTAAAACAAACCTCTGTTAATTTATTTTATTTACCTTATATTAACATATTTTATCCATAAAATAATAATAAATTTAATATCATGTATATAATGGAATCTAATATTACTAATTTCATTTCTTCTACCCACCCTTGTTTCTTATATCTTCTTATTCAAATAAACAAAACCATTCTCCAAATTATGGTAATTAATTATCTCCATGGATAATGATTTTTTATTTTCCATTACCACCTTCAAGTATGGTCATAAAATTATTATTCTGGTTAAATAAGATTTTAATAGGTATATTATAACCTATTTAATGTTCTGGAACTAAAATATATACATAATATTAAATAAAACAAAACTAGTTTGTGATGGTTAGAAAAACCCCCAAATTAAACTAAACATTTAACAAGAAAATTTATCAAATGAATCATCATTATATTGGAAATAAAAAATATTTATAGGAATATTTGAACTTATGGATTTTCATGAATACAATTTCAATTCAATTATGGATTTTTATTTCCATTTTATATGAAAATCCATAATTGTACACAAATGAACTGATAATAAAACCATGAAACGAACGCACCCAAAATAATGAAAATAATGAAATATTATCAATGAATGGATGGTAAAATGTTATAAAAGTATCATATAAGGTATTATAAATATTATTATTATTCATTAACTAATAAATATAATTCTATAATGCTTTATACATGAGGTTAAAGTATGAAAAGCTGAATAGAAGTGTGGGGTAAGGGTTTCTTGTCTCACTTTTACTTCTGTGAGATATATGATTTATTCACCACTTATTTATTTTGTGTGCTATATATACTTCCATTTTATATATGATATCATGAATCACATTATCTAAATTTTATTCAATGTTTCATTTTGTAATTATTAATTTTATGTGGTATATGATATGACTTATTACAAAATGGTAAGGTATTTCTTAACTCAATTTCAATTCATTGGGTTAAAATTTTACTTAATTGATTATTAAATATTAACATTATGTGTGAGATTAATCTCGATTATATTATTTTTTAATTACCCTTTTTTTATTTTTATTTTATAGCTGATACTCATAAAAAATTCATTTGATTAATTCTCACTTTAATGATATGATATTTATAAGGGACTTTATTTTAAAAAATATCTTTTCAACTTTTCCCTTAAAACTCTATTTTTCTTCCATGTTCATGTTTTCTAAAAATGTTTATAATTTTTTTTAATAATATATTATTATTTTTTAAATATATTTTTATACATTTTTTACTTTTTAAAAAAATGTTTTAATGGATTATTTTTTCCATTTTCTAAACTAGGTTCTTCATGACTGTTCCAACAAAAATACAAAATGAATGTTTTTTACTTATATGATATGAGAAACTTTTCCTTCCATCATGAAAAAATAATGATTTTATGTTTCCTTTATAATATTACAATTTTATTTTAAAATAAAAAATTTTATTTTATAATTTCATGACTCATTAAATGGAAATGATTTAAAAATAAAAATGATGTTTTTTTAAAAAATTATTTCATGTGATCTTTAAAAATTATTTTCCTTCTAAGGATACATTATTTGATGTTAACTATAATTTTAATGGGGATATTATTTAATGAAAATATATTCATTCTCTTTATTATGGGTTTATATTTATTATATAATGATATTTATGAAACCCATTTCTATTTCATATGTTATGCTATGAAGAAATGTTTATAAAACCCGTTTCTTTTCATGGGTTCTGATTTGATGAATGATTTATGTTATTTTGGAACACATATGTATGGATTTCATTATCTTATGGGTGTGACCTATATCTCCCTCCAATGAATTGGTTAAATCTTTATATCAAATTATATAACGATGTGAAACCAGTTGATGGGATTTATCCACTGTGGGAAACAGGTGTGTCTTGATCCACTATGGGAGACAGGTGTGTCTTGGTTTATTATATTGACAGTATTGGTAGTCACCTTGACATATGAAATAGTCTTCTAGAGTTACAATGGTGACACACTTTTATGACATGTGATTATTGAACATGATTTATTTTTGAGGATTTGTCATTCTTATGGTCCATGTTTTCTGAAATGATAATATTTATCCCATGAATCAATTTTAGGATCTATGACAAGTTGGGTATGGACTTTTTAAGTTATGATCATGATAAAATAACCTTATTATTTTCTTATGTTTTCATATGATCATGGATTTTTATCACTTATTTTTATCCGTATTGAGCATCTGAGATCACCCTTTCTTATGTTTCATTTTCCCCAGTTTATTAAGAAATGATTTAAATAGGATGAGTATAAGAAGGTTGATATAAATGAATAACTTTTTGGAGATAATATAACATTTTATAAACTAGTTTTTTATGTTTATATGATTCTAAAGACACTAAACCCATACTTTTATCTCATTGTTTTGATAACTTATGTAAGGAATATTCATCTATCTAGATTTAATATATTTGTATGAAAATAATGCATCATTATATCCATGTTAGAAAAAATCCATCATAAGTATTCTTAGGTTATGTTTTTCGACAATTTTAATGATGGTTTCATTATGGAATGTTGATGGAATGTGTTTATCTTATTTTTTGAAGGTGGTATTTAGAATAGTTAGGATCATCCCAGGTTGAAAGTTATGATGTGTATTTAGTAAACTAGTCAGAAATTCCGAATAGGGATATGGGAATTTTGATGATTGAGTCCATTAAAAATTTTACAATAGAATAGAACCCTATCATTTCTCTAGGCATGGTAATCTTGGTGTCCACTTATGAGCCACAGGTAGTCCCCTATAGGCATAAAGTATGGTGTGGAAATCATAGAATTCACCTTTGTGAAATAGACAGGTCAACAATCGCCATTTTATTAGTCATTTATTAGATAAAGGACACCTATTAAAAACAACTTAAAATATTAGTTTATGGGCATAGTTTTCAATATGTTGAGGAAAAACAAAAAAGTTATGTGCACCACTTGGTGGTCCATGAAATTTAAGAATTTGAATTTTCAAATATGAAAAAACACATTGTAGTTATCCTTTTGAATTTATTTCAATTGTAAACACTATAAAATGGTTAGTTTATGGTTGGTTTTTAAAAGAAATTAATATGTAATTCATAAGGATGAATGGAATTAACATTATTATGATATTTTAAAATATGGGGATTTAGCCAAGGGAAAGGAAATATAGTTGTATAATTATGTAGAATGAATTAATGATTCTAATGTGTATAATAATAGAGGATAAATCTAGATCTTATCAAGACAATTTAAGGATAAAGATGGTGTATTTAAAATAGTTCCACTCCCTCATTGGAATTTTAAAATTTATATACTAAATAGAAACAAATATATTTATGTGTGTTTGAATTATCTTTTTGTGGAGAAGAAAATTATCAACAAGAGAATAAGTGAGTTCCTTGTTGAAATAGGATGGTGTGTTATCCAATCATTCATTTTAGTGAACCAAAAGGGTTATTGAGGCTAATATAAAATTTTAAATGTAGAATTAGTGAGATTTTAATGAATTCTATGAACAAACACGTTATTATGCATGATCCTTAGTGTGGATGTTCCATGTAAAATTCCTTGGATAATTTCCTAATTTCATTGCACATTGAGAGTAAAGAGAGGGAGAAATTGATGTGTTCCTAAAGGTGACAGAACAAGATCATAATTTAGGAACAATCATTTTTAACTTATATTCCCTCATTTACCATCACCCCCCCCCACCTCTTAGGGTGTAATTATTAATAAGGTACTAACAAGTGGTATGAAGGGTGATTTTTATTTATCTCTCGAAGCATGGAGATGATTTTTAACCATAAAGGTACCCCCGTCATTAAAGAGTGTAATTTATTATTATATAAGAGTCGGTTATAACATTATTTCAAGACTTTTGGTAGTAATTCCTTCCCATTATCTGTTTTTTGAATCACTAATAATATGGAATGGGGGCCTTGACATAGAATGATTATTGAAAATTTGATATGGATTCTAAGGCCATAAATTATTTGGGAAGTTCTCATTATAATTATATTTTAAATCAATTAATTTCATTAAAAAACTATAATGTTATATGAGAAAATAATCTAAATATTTATAATGGAGATTCAAAGGTTATATAGAAAAAGTTATAGGTTTTATAGAACAATTAATAGTATTTGATAATGAATTCAAATGAGTTGGTTGATGCCTTTTTTAACATATAAATTATCTTTTTGAAAATATGGTATATCTTGGTAATGATATCAAATATAATAATATCATTAAAAGGATCATGAGAAGAATAAATCCTCATTTAAATTAAATAGTTTTGGTTCTAGAATGAAAATATTTGAAATAGATTTCATTTGATAGCATGTGTGGTACTCTTGTGGAAAATGAGAAGTGAAATAAAAAAAATAAGTCAAGGATAAAGGAGAGTACTCAAGAGGTGGCCTTGAATTCCATGAATAAGCTCTCAATCAAGGATACTCTACAAGTTATCAAATTTCATGAGGTCATGTCAATCCTATCCTATAATCTAAAGAGAGTAAGGGGAAAGTTTAATGTAAAGCTTCATCTTAATTTATTCAACTGTGGAAGGTGGAACATCATGTTGCTAAATCCCCAAATAACTATCATGAAGATAATTATGAAGATAGGATTTCTAAAAAGGTAATAAGATATGCCTAATAAACAAATAATTTTTTATAGATGTCATTAAAAATGAGAAATTTTATTTCTAATGAATATCATTTTTCTGGATAAAGTGAAATAGATGGTGTCAAAGATTGTAAAGATGAATATATGTTGACGTCTATTGAAAATAATCAAAAATATGATGATAGTGATGATGATGATAAATGAGTTGTGGGAAGATATTATCTATGAGTAGAATGTGTGGATATCCTAGAAGAACGTGATTTCTAGAGAGCAATGACTAATAAGGACAAGGAAGTGGTGCATGATTCCAAGATCTACTTGTAACAACAACAAGACGAAAATCCAGAGATAAAATATGAGATTGGAAAACTCAAATTTGGAATTTTTTTAAATTCAGGAATGGGAGTTAAAATAAAACATAATTTTGAAGAACAAAACTAAATCATTGACGGTTTGGATAAAACTGTCAAATAAAAAGTTAAAATACTTGATAATCTCAAAGAAAACATCATGAATTTGTGTCAGAAGTGTGATGATCAATAATGATAATTTCCACCCAAAATGATGACTTGGAATTCAATGGAATAATCACCAAGACAAGCCTCATGAATTTATTAGGAAGATTGTATACATATTCCTTAGGTTTATTGGTTTAAAGGTAAAATAAAATCTATGGTGAATCATGTTTAAGGTAAGAATAAATATTTGTTTATTTCAAAACCACAAACACCAACTCTAAAAAATAAGGTTTTTCTTCACAAAAATGGAAAGGAAAAAATCATTACGACAAGGTGATTTCAAATGCATAAAAAATTAGATGTTTTTATAATGGAAAATTCGGACATAGTTACTATGTGTTCTCTATTTTTAGATGGTTTTCTATGATAAATTACAATACAAATATTCAGAATAATTTATAATCATTATTTTTATTTAAATAGATATTATTTTCTATCTAAGGTCTTTATACTAAAGGAAATAAATTGAAAATCAAGGATGCAATAAAGGCTATTAAAAATGTTTTGAAGTGAAAGAAATAAAAATATGTAATGTTTATCTAAAATCACATAATCTAAAAACATATTTATATTATTTCAATAAGAATAAGAGTTCATGGATACATGTGTAGATAAGGCGCATTCATCACCAACACGGGTAAGTAAATAGAGTTAAAAAAAGGCTAATGTTCTTGAAATTTCATTGAGAAAAATAGACAAGTCATGTTCATGAATTTAGAACAATAGCTTCAAATAAAACCTGATCATAAATAAAGAGATAATTTTAAATATAAATCACAAAAAAGACAAAATCATTCTTTTTTTGGATTGATGAGGTTTTTAATATTGTTGGTTCCAAAAAGCCCAAAATTGGAGGCCAATATCTCAGGAGGGATTTCATTATCTTGCTTGATGGGCTATATAATAATATTCTTATTGTTGGCCAATTTTGTGACTCTGTAAATGTGGTGGAGATAAAACAAGGTATATACTATTAAACCTAAATATGGTTTACTCATTATATAGAAAATAATAATAAAAGGAAATATTCACCTTATTAAAGAGGAAATTTTGTGTATGTTTACCAAAGGGGGGGAAAATAGGATATGGCATAAATAGCTTAGAAATTTGAGGAAAACATCTCTTGAGAGGATAAAAAATATTGATAAATTTCATGATGTTCCCCATATTACGTATGATCACACTCACATATGTGATTAATATCAAAATTAGGAAGATTATATAGAAGTATGATGAGTAAAAGAAGGTGAAGGAATCATGGTTTCTTGATCTAGTGTTTGTGGATGTTTGTGGTAAAATCTTCCCCAAAGAGATGGATAGAAAAAGTTATATGTTGTTTTTTGATGATTTCAGTACTATGTCATGCATTATTCCTACCAAACACAAACTAAGGTGAAAAGATTCATTGCTTTATATCAGTGGAGATATTAAAAGATATATAGTGTGAATATTCAAAAATTCCAAACTGAAAGTGGCATTGAATTTAAAAAACACCAAGTCAAGGAATATTTGGAGAAGTCTAAAATTCAACATCAGGTTTTTACAGTTAGAACACTCTAAAAAAATGTGGTAATGGAGAGAATAAATTTGATTATAAAAAACAAATGGACCAAAAATTTCTCATAGAAATGTCCCATACAGAAAATTATTGGAAAGATGTTGTTATTATATCTTTATAGAACCCAAAAAGATCATTACATTGTGAAAATGAAGGGAGAACTCCATATGAAATCTAGTATGGAGTTAAACCCACACTCAAGTAATTCCAGGAGTTTTCAAGTAAGTGTTTTATTCTCAAAAAGGATAAGTGTATAATGTTTTAAGATTCACTTGATAAAAGAATATTTCTTAGATATTCATAAAATAGAACATAAAAAAATACAAAAAAAATAAACTTGAAAAAATGATTGAAATAAATGATATTTTGGTGGTGGAATATGAGAAAATGATAGCCGCACATAAGAATATTTCATAAGAAAACTAACAAATTATTGAATCTAAAAGTGATAAAGAAGAATAAGTTTTTGGGGAGTTTCAAGGAATGAAGATAAATCTAATGACAATTCACATGGTGATGAACATATAATAATTCTATAATGTTCAAGAATAAAAATTATTATGGTTGAAATCATCGACAAAAATATTGTTAGAGACCATATACACCAAGATAAAACAATAAGATAAAGGATCACAGTTAGGTATATTTATTATATTTTTGGAATCAAAATCATTTAATTAATATAAAAATGAAAATATTTGGGATGAGGATATGAACGAAGATCTGGGCCAAATAGAGAAAAATGATATATGGGAAGTTGTTCTAAATACAATTGAAAAGAATGTTATTGAAACTAATCGGGTGTTCCAAAATAATCTTAATGATTATAATAATGTCATTTGGAATAGTATTCCTAAATTAATGGAATTGATGTTGATAAAACATTTTCATCAGTATCATGACTTGAAACTATTTAAATATTCTTATCCATAGTGGTTAAAAAGGGATTCAAATTATATAAAATGGAAATTAAATCTTCTTTCTTGAATAAAGACCATGAAGAGGATGTATTCATTGAACAAATTTATGGGGTTATCATTGATAAATATAAATTAAAAGTTTTTTGACTGAATAAGGCTTTCTATATCCTTAAAAAAGCACTGATATCATGGTTCTTGAGGTTATATAAATATATAAATAGGATTAATTAAAATCATAAAGGGGTTGATTATAACCACTATATCAAGAAGTAAAAGGATCATAATTTTATGGTGTTTTTCTATATTTATGATATAATTTTTTTAGGATTGACTATAAATCAATGAAATATGTTTTTAGACTCGTAAGAAGATAGTTCAAGATGTATCTTATTAGTGAATTTTAATTTTTCTTTATCTTTAAAATAATTAAAAGAAATATGGAATATTTATCTGCAAAACTAAAATTCCAATTAATTTTTAAGAATATTATATATGGTGGATTCAAGGACCATGTAAACTTTAGCAAAGACAATACTAAAATTGTCAAAATATAAAGGAGAAACAGGGTTAATGTTACAAATTACAGAAAAATCATTATTAGTTTTATTTATTTAACCACCACTCAAATAGACATTTAATTTTCCACATTTCTAGATACATGTTTTCATAGTGATCCTAAATAAATTCACATTATAGTTATTTAAATAATTTTATGATATATCCATCATACGGTGGAAAAATGGTTGTTCTGTTTCAGTGATTTGTAGTTGACTTTTTTGGGATTTATTGATATGTATTGGGATGTTTTTCTAGATTAATGAAATATTGGTTTTTTTGTATTCAATTAAAACATAATTCATAGAATTAAAATCTATAGATTTTAATATTGTAGTGACCAAGGTTTCCTCATAGTGAGACTTCCCTATAGAAGTTATTTTGTCGGGATTTATTTTATTTTCTTCTTTTATGATTTTAATTGTTTTTAAGGGAAACAATATTATAAAATAAATATTATACATGTTTAAATAAAATTTGGAATTAAAAATATAAGTGAAACAAATAAATATAAACTGAAATAAATAATTACAAAAATTAATAGGAAAAATTAGCAAAATCCTAACTAGTAATTCTTACGAATTTGTCTTCCTTCATCATTTTTAATGGTTTTTATAAATATAACTCCCTTGATTATAAAGCTAAAATAAAAAATATTTCATCTTATTCGGTTTATTAATATGATCGTACAAACAATATCTTTCAATAAGAAGTCCTCTATGAAGGATTTAATTAATTCTCTCAATGATCACCAAAAAAAAGATGTTGACATAACTTATTATACTCACTATATTCTATCAAATATTGAGAAATTAAAATATTAGGGAACCTCTTTAGACTCCAACTCAACTTAAATTAATTATATTCATTCATAGATCATCACACTCTAATCATAAATGTGACATACTCATAATATAAGTAAAAAAAGCTTAACAAAATTATAGAGTAATAAAACATCAAACATTAATCACATTTCAAGTTCCAAAATTCTACAGAGAATTAAAATTGAGAAATTAAATAAATTAAAACACATAAATTCATCACCATGTGAATCCACCTGGATATTTTGACAAACATCTATGAGTAGTAAAGGTCCACTTTGATCTCTATCTTCATCGGCTTTAGGAGTAACAGCAACATCCTAGAATATCTCTTGGTTTCACTCTTGTCTCACCACATATGAAATCTATGAAAATATCCATAAGTGTTCCTTTTTTTTCTTTAAATTAATTCATCTCCTTTTATATTCATTAAGTTAACCGACTTCATTTTCTAAGGTGATGAGTTGGTCACCACTGCTAGTATTTTTTCCTCTTTGCCTTCTATTACCGTCGTGTCATTAAAATAAAACTCTCCAACCAAATTTCCACCAAAAAATACATTTAAAAAATCCATTAGAAAATAACCATTGTATTTTTCATTATGTAATCATCTTCTCATTTTACTTCCCGATTCAACAAAAAAAACATAAGTCCATTTCATATAAACATAATTCTGGCTTTGTGGATCATGTCAAAAATTCTCAACTTGGACACTTTTTGGGTATTAAACTGAAAAAGATGTGTAGGAATAGATTCAAAAGGATGAAATATTCATAACTTTATATAGTTAAAACTAATATTAACTCATATCTAAATAGAATATTATCCTCTTATAAGAAAAAAAATCAATCCCAACAAAATATTTGATGTTTTCAATTGAGTTCTAATTAGATATTTGGGTTTTCAATTATGGAAAATTTCCAAATCATCTTGGGTTATCTTATTTAACAACCATATAGTGGAAATTATTGCCTCTCAAACTCAATTGTAGTTAATCGAAAATAAAAAAAAATCCAACTTCCGAAGGCATAGGTTTCAGTCTTCGATCAATCTCCAATCCCTACTTTCCTCCATCCAAGTTTGTTATTCCAAGGTTAAATTTGGATTCCATATCACTGGAGACCTTGGACTCATCTCCTTTAAAATTAGTGAGTTTTTCTTCTTTAATGGTGACCCATCGTACTCATTCAACCCTCATCTTTACAAAATCCTCAAAGATAAACAAATGAAATTTTTAGAAATTTATCAATACTTTGTTAATCATATTTAGAATTAGTTGATCTTTAGAGGGGATCAAGATCTATGTTAAATTCAACCTGACATTGGTAGGTTTTCTTTATTAATGGAAGTCACCCTCATAAAATCGAGGCGACCTTCGAACATGGATTTTCTTCTCTATCATGCTCATATTTAGAAAAAATATATGGTTTTGGAATCTTTCTAAAAATTAGTTTCGCTATCATCCTTCAACTATAGATTATATAAGGTTTCACTAGTAGCCTTAGTATGAGGGGGAATTTATCATCATGAAGTCTTCTTCCTATTTGATGATTGAGTCATTCAGTCGATGTTGTTGGACTTAGTCACCTTCAAATCGGTCGGTTTGGGTGTATTTCTTGATAACAAAGTTCTTCATAAACTAAATATAGATTTATATCTATGAAAAATCATTGTTAGTGCCTTATATCATAATCGATCATGGAATCATCAAACTCAAATATTGGAAACATAAAAGGTGTTTCAGTTTCATCTTCTAGAATAAACTTTGTTCAAAATATCATCCTTGTATATTTTCTCTAGTAAAACTGAACAAATAATTCTTGGTTTGAGTATTTCATCCCTGGGCTTCATTCATTTTTGTAGGTTTAAACATGATGAAGCTCGAGCTTACTTTGAATTTGGTCATCCTTGATTAAAAAAACTTTATTGATGTTTTCTTTCTATATACCGAGTCAAACTTAGTTGGTTGGGTTCTAATATTTCATAGGATAATTTATTTTATGTGTTATTTATCTTATACACATGATAATTCATATTTGGGTCAGGCAATTTCAGGTCTCTTATAGGGAACCAATTCCTAATTATCTTATACAGCATATAATTTTCTTTCACTAGGATCTAATTATCATGTGTATAATTTTTATTATGCAGAGAGAATGTGAGATATGATCATAGGGTAAAATCCTCTAGAAAAATATTACACGCTTGATTAAAACAATTCTTCAGGGAACACCCTACGCACAAAATTAATGTTAAGAGATTAAAATAAATAAATTAATGGTAAAATAAAAATATATTAACATAATAATTAATAATTTCATAATAAAAAAAACATTGATACAAAGGAATTGAAATTTAATATACCATTTTACTAAAAAATTAGAAAAATAATAAAATAAAATATTAAATTAACTAAACATATAGAATAATTGAAATTAATAATTAAAAAATAACTAAAAATAATTAAAACAATAAACAAAAATAAATAAAAATACATTAATACTACAAATAAAAATTCATAACACAAATACGTATAAATAATAAATTAAAATAATACCTAAATAACATATAAAAACAAAAAAAAATTAGAGATTCAAATATTTAAACAACGAATGCACAATAATACAAATTCTAAGTGATTATTTAACAAAATTACAATTTCAACATCAATTCTTCAAATAATTAAAAAAAACATAATTATGAACACATTTATAAATAAAAACTCAATATTTTACATTAATTAATGTGGAAAAAATTTATCAAATTAGACCACATCAAATAATACCACACTAAGGTTTTAATACTTAAGTAAACAGCTAATAAAATTCAATATAAATAAATGAATATTAATTTTGAAATATGGGATGGCCCCATTGAATTTTTATCAAGCATTGAAAAAATTTCCCTTGAGAAATAAAGTATTTTTAGTAATAAACTGATTCTTATTCAACAAATATGACTGGAATTTAAATTAAACCAACATCAATTTGCATTCAATTGGAAGTCCAAACTTTTATTTATCTCTTGGAGAACCGACTCACATAAATTAAAAATCAAATAATTTAGGAACTATGTTTGGATAAGAGAACTTAATAAATTAAAAGGATTATAAATAACTCATCCATTATCTTATTGAATAAAATATTGAGTTTAACTTGTATAAGTATTTTCATTTCAAAATTTATTTGAATTCATATCTTAAAATTTTGAATCCAAATTTAAACATTAAAATAAAATGATAATTTTATAACATTAAGAGAAATCATTTACCAAATTCTACATCTTTTCAAGAGGGAAATGAAAAATTAATTACCTAACTAAATCCTAGGGTTATTAGCTAATTAACCTCCTTAAAGTGTCTACATAACATTCAATCTACAAAAAAATTAAAAATACTAAAAAGGATTTATTGAAAATTGAAAAACTGTCAAATTTGAAAAACAAATTAGGGGTTTTTGATGGGTTTGAATTGTGGTACATATTAGCATATTGAAAGACCCTCTGACCCACACTAAAGATTAACTTTGTCCCACAATGTTGAATTTAAGGTGTAGAAACATGTTTATACAATTTTTAATGTTCAAGATAGATTTGATGATTTAGTAGATAAAAATCATATTCATAAGGGTTAAAAAAATCCCAATATAGTTTTTCCACACAAAAATAAATAATAATAATTTATAGTATACACATAAGTTTACTTACTTGTTACCACTTCAAAAACTCATCTCAAGAATATAATATGTATACTAGTTAATGATCATTTAAATGAGTAGAAAAATTTACAAAAAAGCACGAGATTATTCATCACTAATACACAAGAGAAAATAATCCATTTACTGTAAGAAACCATCATGTTAATTCCCAAAATTAATCATAAAATAATTCTTCCATTTCAAAAAAAATCGGCAATTTAAGTTCAAAAAGGTACTAGGAGGGGGATTAAAAAAATAGTTAAAAATAAGAATAATTTTAATGAGTAACTCCCCTAAGATAGAAGCTTTATTTAAATTTAAATCCATAATACTTCTCCCCTTTGTTTACTTTTATAAATATCCTCTAGTCAAATTGCAAACTTTTCAAAATGTAAAAAAATTAACATTAAACTCAATGATTTTAATCTAAACTAAAATATAACGAGAGTTAAGAATGTAAAGGGAATAATCAAGTTTCTTCAGCTTGAATCTTATTTTGAGCATTGTAGATTCTAATACATATACTCCAAAAATAAGATAAAGTGAGCACCATCCCTAAGTGGATTCCTCGTAG
Organism: Viscum album; assembly: GCA_963277665.1. NCBI lineage: Eukaryota > Viridiplantae > Streptophyta > Magnoliopsida > Santalales > Viscaceae > Viscum > Viscum album. The sequence continues at coordinate 790,346,313 of OY728123.1, read as the reverse complement.
TGAAAAATATCAAAATATCCTCCTATTAAGCTCATTTTATTCTCTGTAAAAAAAATTGAAACAAAAAAGACAATTTATAACACTAAAAAAGGTTAGTAAAATCCTTCACACTTATATAAAAAACCAAAAACAAAGGGAAGAAACAATCTAACTATTCAATTATATTCAGTTTCCAAAAAAGGGAACTCCTCCCTCAAAGTTTCCTCATTACCTTCTCTATAAAGTTTTAATCTATGTCAATTGACAGTGAATAAAACATCCTTTCATGAATTTTGAATCCATACAACACCAAAAGGGAAAATGTAAGTTATAATAACTGGTTAAAACCATTTGGAATGAAATTTACCTGGAAAAAGATTCATCCTTGAGTTATATAGAAGAAATTTATATCTAATATGAAATTCATTATTCAAGATCATCTTGTCACACAAAATCTTGATTTTATCTTTAAAAATCATTTAATTTTGATAATAAGTATTTCTTATCTCCTTCAATTCTTACAAAAATAGATTCCTCTCTTTTATAGCCTTAAACATATTTAGATTACATGATTTGAAAGACCAAAAAATATTATGCTTTACTTTCATACTAAGATGAAAAGATCTTCCAAAAACTATACAAGAAGGTTACATCCCTATTGGAGTCTTATAGGTAGTTATATACAACCAAATAACATTATCAAACCACAAGCTCTAACCATTCCTATTTGGGTTAACAATTTTCCCAAGAATATGTTTAATATATTTGTTTGAAGCTTTATCCATTCCATTCATTTTAGGGTGATAGGGTGCATACACGTTTTGACTTACCCTATATCTTTTCAACAAACCCTCAAAATTCCTATTACAAAAATAAGTTCCTTGGTGTGTGAGAATAAATCTGGGTATCCAAAATATAAATAATAGATTTTTTTAAAAAAAATTGAGATACCACTCTCTCATCATATATTCCAGTCAGAATAGCTTCAATCCATTTGAACACACAGTTCACTATAAGCAAGATATACAAATATTTGAAGTGAATTTGAAAAGGAAAAATAAAATCTATTACCCAAACAACAAATACATATTAATCCAATAAAGGTTGTTGTGGAATCTAGTTTCTTTTAGAAATGTTTCATTAGAATTGGTAATATTTACAACTTATAAAAAAACTCCAGATAATCTTTAAAAAAATTTGGCCAAAATATTCCTAAATTAAGAACATTCCTAGAAATCCCTTATAGAACAAAGTGTCCACTATAGCATAAACTATGAAAAAAATTCATAACTGAAGGAATTTTAGAATTTGGGATAGATCTCCTGACAATATAATCACTTCCTATGTGAGAAAAGTAATAATCATACCAAAAATATTTCCTGGACAAATAAATTAGTTTAGAAACATGTTGTTTGGAAAACTAGTGTGGAATAATTTCAGAAACTAAGTAATTCACCATGTTTGAAAAAAATGGAAACCTTTCAACAACAGTATAATATAGCTTCTCCAAAGAGAAAATATCAATTATGTGTTAACAAATGATTTATCTTGAAACGATTTAATAGGTATCCTATTCAAATGATCAGCCATAATTTTCTCAATTCCATTCCAATATTGTATCTCTTAGTAAAATTTATAAAGTAAGAAAATACATATAACCATCCTCTATTTTGATTCTTGTTTCCTTAGGAGATATTGGATAACATAATGATCAGTGAAAACAAAAACTTTTGATCCTAAAAGGAAACTTCTAAAGTTTTCAAGGGAAAAAAGACGATGTCAAACAATTTATTCTCTATTGTAGACTAATTGGACTATGTAGCATCTAGATTCCTAGAAGCATAAGTTATGACATGTGATTTCCCCTCCACTCTATTCCCAAGAACATCCCCTAAATATAATTTCGAAGAAGCTCATCATCTCAAAAGGGAAAATCTAATCAGAGGGTTTAACTTTTTTTGGAGATATTATCTTTTTTTTATTTTCATGAAAGGGTTCCTTACACTTCTTATCAAATTCAAAACAAATTTCTTTCTTGTGTAATATTGTCAAAGGAAAAGCAGTCTGACTGAAATATTTTTTCAGTCTCATATAAAACCCAATATGTCAAAAAAACTATCTAATATCCTTAATAGTCTTAGGAAATTAAAATGAAGTTATGATGTTGGCCATATACTTTTACACTAAAATTCTATACTTAAACACTTCAGGATGAAGCACAATTCCAATTTCAACCATAAAATAAAATTTATAAAATCATATAAAAATTTTCTTATCAATGAAAACTCCAATACTAGATCCTCAATTCCAAAAAAATATCTTAAAATATGGACCATACACTGTGAATTTGTCCATAAAAATTCCATTAATTCCTTAGAAAATTCATAAAAAATGATAAGTATGCATCTTTTGAACGTTGAAGTAGCATTATATATTCTGAATGGAATTCTATAATAAGAAAATTTATTGAAAGGACATGTGAATGTTTTTCCCTTTTCCTCTCGAGTTATGTGAATTTGGAAATAACTATAAAAACATCTATGTTGAAAAAATGGGATTGACCTTCTAACCATTAAAGAATTTGATCAAGAAAATGTATGGGAAATTACTCTTTCCTAGTCAATCAGTTAATCCTCCTATAATTTATTCATATCCTCCAATTTTTGGGTAACCTAGTAGGAACTATCTCTCTAAATTCATTCTTAACAACTATGAATCCACATTATTTAGGTACAATTTGAAATGGAATTACCCATCAAATATCAAAAATAGGGTATATAATTCCCACAACCAATAAGGTAGTCTACTGTTTATTAACCACTACAGGAAGGGTAAAATTAAATCTCCTTTTAAATTTTCTAATAGGTTGGGAATAACCCCTAGAAGAATCCTATGCATGCACACTAAAGGACTAATACCATTTAAATTTTATAAGGAGAATCATGTAGCCTTCTTATTCTTCTTAATGACCTATAAGAGCTTATTTTCTTATTCACTAAACTTCCCACTTGAAAATATAACATTAAATCATTTTTTGACTTCTATATAGTAATATTAAAAAAATCGATAAAATTTTGGGTTAAATTATGGATAGGTCGCCCCCTTTGGACAAATCAAATTTTTCTGTTCTTTTAGTTCATTTTTATCCACTAAAACCTTCATAAAATTAGTAAAATTAAAAACTTCTAGATAAGCAGTCCATTAATTTTCTTATAGAAAATATTTATCATCCATAAAATAATTTTTACATTCAATCTCATATATAAGAGGTGAATTTTCAATGATATTTTAAGTAGAAATTCAGTAATTTTTAGTATAATACAAGTCAATTTCATCAATTCCATGTTTAATTTCACACAAAAAATCAAAATTTTCAACAGCATTACATATTTAAAAATTTATAGAAACATCCTCATCATTTTTAGTATCACTTTCAGAAAAATATTCATTATTAAAATGCTCATAAATTCCAAAATAGTATACAGTTTTCCAAAATAGATATTCAATTCTATATTCATCACAGAAATATATTTCTAAGTTTTAAGATTAAAAATATTATTCAGTAGACAAGGTTTCATTTTAAGGAGAATGTATATTTTATAAAGAATCTATAGGTTGGTTACTGTGAACAAAATATAGAAAAAACTATGTGGAATACCAGTCATTAATATTAACTTAGTGTTCATAATGGTATTCCATAGGGTGTTTCATTAATTCAAATATATGAAAATTAACCATATTACCTTCAAAATCTAAAGACAAATTACTTTTATAAACATTGATTATTTCCTTAGTAGTTTTCAAGAATGGTCTTCCTATAATTAATGGTTCATATGACCTCAAATGACCATATTCCATGTCTATCACATAAAAATAAGCATGGAAAAAATAAATCTTTTACCCCCAACAGCTCAACTTCAATAACTCCAACTAGCTTAGTTAATCTATTATTAGCTTTCTCGATGACAATACCATATTTCTTAAGATCTCTTGCCTACATGGATGAAAATATATAATAAATATTATCAGTTATAGAGGCTCCCAAATATGACATTTCATCATCAAAAATATTATTTCCAATGACACATGGGATAGAAAATGTACCTAGATCTTTTCATTTAATAGAGAGAGAGTGTTGGATCATGGAAGAAACCTTTATTCCCAAATTAAGTTTATCACCAACCGTGAATATAATTTTTTTTTTGTGTACATACATTTAAAAAAATATCATAATGAGGAATCGATTTTAAATCATCTAATAAAGGGATATTAACATGGAATTTTCTTAAATTTTCAAGAACTTACTTTTCTATTTCAATTTTATCATTGTTCTTAACAGGATTGTTTCCCAAAGGATAAGGCAACGACTCTTTATACATTTTAAGATCATTATGAACTTTTCCTTTCAATTTATAACATCTCATTATATTTTAAAAATACCTATAGGTTCTTTTAATTAGTATTTTTTTCTTTTTTCCATTTTTCTTGTTTAACTTGTTCAATGACAAAAAGTTGTTGTGAAGATTCAATAGGATATAAAATAGTATTAGCATAATGTTTTAAAACTTCAGCATGTGGTTTTATAATGCTAGAATGTGATTTGAAATTTATTTTAGAAGATGAAAGAAAATTCTAGGATCTTAAGTAATGTTTTCATCTTGGGGATTAAGAATCTCAGTCCCACTTCTCAATATTATTGTACTTACATTCTGTCTTCCTCTTAGATTCAATTCCAATTGGGATGGAAAATTATATCTTCTTTTATTCTTTAAACCATTGATTTCATTTTCTATTTGACCAATCTTTGTAACTATATTTTTAAGAAATACATATTATTTGTGTGAAATATATTGTTTCTTTTTAACCATTTATTAAAGTTGTGAATAAATTTCTTTTATTAACTTGTTGTTTCAAATTTTCTTGATTATAAATGTTTTTGAAATTTACACTGGCATGATTTCAATACTAATTTTAATTATACCTAGGATTTTGATTGAATTTTTGGGGCTGGAAAGTCCTATTTGGAAGTTCATTAGGCCCAAACCTATTATAATTCTGGTTATTATACCTGTGGTTGAAATTTTGGTATGATTAAAATTTCATAGGTTGGAAATTCTAGTTTGGGAATTACATAATTGGATTTTTATGGAACGGTTTTATAGGGAATATATCATTACATGGTTTGGGAACCTCTTTCAATTGAAGTAAATGATCATTAAAATTATTAGTTCTAGAAAAATTACCATAATTCAATTGAATGTGATAGACTAGTTCAGGCTGGGATTAAGGAGGAGAGTTAGTCAACATCTGCTTAATAATTCTCTCAAGTTCACTAAGTTTATTCTCAATATGGTTATTATCATAATTATAAGTAGAAACTTCCATAGATAACTTCAAATGAATTAATTCCCCTAGTACCAAACTATTGTTAATTTTGGTCCATGTTTGATATGATATTTCTATCATCAAAGGGTGTTTTATAAACAATAAATTCTTATGTAGCAGCGTCCATCATGCTCTTATCCATTAAAACTAATCCTTTTTAGAAATACCTGATTATGATATGGTTAGAAACCTGGTAGTGTGGGAATCTATATTAGAACTTCTTAAATCTCTCCTAATACTCATGTAAAGTCTTCCCTTGTTGCTTCTTAATGCCATATATGTCCTTTCTTAGTGAGCGAGTCCAAGAGGTGATGGGAATATTTTCTAGGAAAATCTTATTCAATTGATTTCAACTCCATATAGTTTTGGATTATGAGTAGTAAAACCACTATTTTTCCGACCCATATAATAAAAAAGGAAACTCTCTCATTTAAATTAAATCCTTAATTACTCTGTGGGGTTTTATTGTGATACACTCCATGTGAAATTTGTGTAATTGATTGTGAGGATCCTCTATTGATAAAATATGAAATTTTGGTAGATGATGAATCACTCCTAATATAAGTACAAAACTACAAGATATTTCTGGATATCCTAGAAATTTTTATTGGTTCATAACATTAGGAGTAAAAATTTCCTTCAAAAATCTATGGTCAGCTATATTTTCAATGTTTTGAAAATTTTTAGTTTTTAAGAATAAAAATTGGATCTTCATTTTTTGTTGTTTTGATTTTTTTAGTTTTGTTAATATGAAACATTTTTTTTCATCAATGGTTATAGTTATAAGGTTTTATTAATTTTATGATACTAAATTATTTTAGTTTCTATACATATAGTATTTTTACTTTCAAAATAATTTATTAAACTACTTTTCTTTAACAAGGAGAAAATGTTTTATAAATTTTTTTATTTAATCCATTGGAATCCTCTTCTAAAATGGAACCAAGTGAAAGATAGGGTCTTCTATTGTTTCTCAAGACCTTATTCAAAAAATTAAAACCTAGGGATTACAATACATTAGCGAAAAAGGTTGTCTCTTAGAGAGACTTCCTTATATGGGTTATTTTGTTAAAATTTATTTTATTTTCTTCTTTCATGATTTTAATTTTTTTTAAAGTGAATAAAAATTTTGTAGAATAAAGAATATATATATGTTAAAATATAAATTTTAATTAAAAATAGAATTTAATAAATTGAAAATAAATTGAAATAAATCAATAATAGAATTAATAAGAAGAAGAATTAGCAGCCTCACTAGTGTTTCTTATGGATCAGTCTTCCTTCAACATTTTTAATGGTTTTTTGAACTATAACTCTATAAATGTTAATAGATAAATCTAAAAAATTTAATCTCATTTAGTTTATTAACATAAGTTTATAACCAAGATCTCGGATATAAAACCCATTTCTGAAGGAGTTAATAAATACTCTAAAAGATCCCTAAAAATAAATGCATGGTCAATACTCATTGTACTCATGATATTTGATCATCTATTGAAAATTTTAAATAGCGAGGAATATATTTAAACTCTAACTTTTCTATAATTAACAATTCACATTTAGATATCATCACACTCAAAATTAAAATGTGACATTATCATAATGGATGAAAAAAGTTTAACAAAATGACATATGAATTAAACTTAAATCATGAGTTGCATTTCGAGTTCCAAAATTTTTGAGATAATTACAATTGTGAAATTAAAGAAATGAAAACTCAAAAATTCATAATCAGGTGAACCTTCTAGATTCAACTACAGTATATTTATCCAGACACCTCTAAGGAGTAGAGGTGAAATTCTTTCACCATCTTTGATAGCTTTAGGATTGGAACCAGTTTCCCAAAATATAATCAAGTTCTACTCTAATTTCAAAACATATGATCTCTTTAAAAATATATGTATGTGTTCCATTATCTAATATATGAATCAATTCCTCTATTTTTTATTTTCATTAAGCTCACCAACTACATTTTCTAAGGTGACATGTTAGTCATTGTTGCCATCATTTTTTCCTCTTTGGCATTATATCATAATCTCATCATTAAAATAAAACTATATAACCAACTCTTTAGAACATCCATATGAAACTAAGGCTTTTGTTTTGCATGAAATAATTGTCTTTTCATTATACATCATAGTTTAACCAAAAAATAAGTCCAGTTATTAGAATAGTAATTTTTGTTTGGCATCTCATGTCTGAAATTCATGGCTTGGACACTTCATGGGCAATAAACTAAACAAGTTGTGTGAGACCGGATTCAAAAGCACTGTAGAAGCACATAATCATTGCATAAGCCCAAATTTATCTGGGTCATAATCACAGTGAATCATATGGAAATAGAAATTCATCCTCTTATCAGATCCCAAATTCAATCACAACAAAACAAGTGACGCCTTTGATCAAGCTACAATCAGGTATGTGGGTTTTCAACTTTGGCAAAGCTCCAAATCATCTCGGCTTATCTTCTATAACAACCATATAATGGAAATCGATGCCTCTAAAACTTGGATGTAGTTCATCAACAAACTTCAATACCTTTTCTTAGACCAAGGGTGTTATTCTTAGGTTGACTTCAGATTCCACATCACAAGGGAAACTTTTATAATATAATGTTAATTAAAAAATAAATACCAAATTTAGAAAAATTGGGTAAAAATTTATCAATCAACCATTAAGGTCTAGAGGGGGGGTTTGCTTAAGGGTGGGAATTATTAGAGATAGTGCATTCATTAATATATTTATTAAGAATGAATTTCCCCAGATATCATCTTCTTAATATATTTTACATAGAAGGCATTATGCGAAGGATTATATTCATTAGAATATTTCTAAAAAAGGAACTGCCTTGGAAAGCGCCTTCTCCAAAAAAATTAAAAAAGGTTCTCCCTTAAATTGTTCCCTCCGTCCAATTTTTTTTAATTATAATTTTTTGGTTTTGTTTGGTTTTATTTTGTATATATATATATATATTAAACAAAACAAAATAAAAAATTCAACTGAATTTAACTATTTTTATATTGATTATTACATTAAATGAAGTATTCAAAATATATTATATAAAATCTCCACCCCTATACCCACTTTATAAAGGTTCAATACTGGACATCCTTTCAAAGTTTTCAATGTGGGATTCAAACACCAATTTTCATCATTCTATAAGTGTGAAATACTCACCATATTTTCAATTAAGTGACTTTCAAATCTTATAAATTATTTTTCAATAACATTTGTTAAAAAATTATTTTTATTTTAAACTATTTATTATATGTTTAATCCATGTTTTATGTACAATTTTTATTGGTCATATAGTTTTGATTTTATAGGCTTCCAAATTTACCTACTTGAAACGTAAAAATATTTCAAGTAGGTGGCTTTGAAAGCCTATAAAATAAAAACTATAAGACCAATATAAATGAAACATAAAATATGGATTAAACATATAAAAATAGTTGAAATTAAAAAATAATCTTAAAAAATGTTGATTAAAAATAATTTATAAGATTTCAAAAACACCTAATTAAAATGTTATTATGTTTAAAGTAGGTGGATTTGAAATACTATAAAATATAAACTATAATAACAATATAAATGAAACAAAAAACATGGATTAAATATATAAAAAATAGTTGAAAATAAAATAAATTTTATAAATATAACAAGCCAATAATAATTATATGATAAAAACTTTATAGATTAAAACCATAACATGTACACTTCAAACAATTTATGTGTATAAAATATAGTATAAGTTAAATCTATATAAAATTTTAAAATTTTAATTTATAAATAGAAATTAATGGAAAATAAAATAAATTTCAAAAAATAATACAGAAAAAATATTAATTTACACAAAAATTGTTTGGTCCAAAAAAATTATAAGTACAAATGTTATGTTTTAAATCAATAAGTTTCTGTCATGTAAATTATTTTTGATTTTTTATATTTTTTAATATTTTTTTATTTTTAACTATTTCTTATATTTTTAATCTGTGTTAAATTTATTATTTATATTGGACCTATAGTTTATATTTCATATGCTTCCAAAGTCACCTACTTAAAGCGTAAAAATGTTTTAGGTAGGTGACTTTGAAAGCCTATAAAATATAAAAAATAAGACCAATATTAATGAAACATAATACATGTTTTAAACATATATGAAATAGTTCGGAAAACAAAAAAATTGTAAAAAAATTGATGAAAAATAATTTGAAATCTTTCAAACTTACCTACATGAAACATTATTATATTTCAAGTTGGTGTCTTTGAAAGTTTATAAAATATAAACTATAATAACAATCTAAATGAAACATCAAACAAGGATTAAAAATATAAAAATAGTTTAAAATAAAAAGAATTTAAAAAATATAACAGACCAATAATAATTCTAATGATAAAAACTTTATGGATTAAAAATATAACATGTACAGTTAAAAAATTTATGTGCATAAAATATAGTATAAATAAAATCTATATAAAATTTAAAACAATGACTTTGAAAAAAATAATTGAAAATAAAAATAATGTCAAAAAATAATAATTAATAATAATTAATTATTTTATTATTGTTAAATATTATGAACTTCATTTCTAAAAAATAATCATTGTATTTTAAAATATTTAAAATAATTTTAGTAATAATTTTGAATAATGATATAAATAATATAATTCTTAATGTAACTAATAAATTATTTAATAAAATGTTTTAAAATAAACATTAATTTAAATTTTAATATAGAAAATATAATTTTTCATAATAATGTCATTATTAATAAATTTTAATACAATTATTAATCATTTATAAAAACCATAACAGAAATATATTTAAATTTTTAATAACAAAAAAATAAGAATATTATATAATATATGTAATCTAATTATTTATGTATCTAATAATACTAAATAATAATATAATTAATAATGTTATAAATTATAAATAATCATTAAGTCAAAATTATTGTATGTGCATAATTATTATTTACTTATAATAATATTATTTATTGATAATATGATTATTATTCATTTGACTATAAAATGAAAATTTTAATTTATTTAATAAATAAAAATTTATTTTTATATTTAATAATAATATTTTTCTTTTTCTTTTTTATCTGTGTTATTATTAATAATATTAATATTATTATTAGATTTATTTTGTTTTAGTTATGTGCATCATCATCATCATTATCATTATCATCATCATTATTATTAGTATTATTTAAAATGTGTTATAATATAAATATATACATAAACAAAACATAACAAAAAAAATTAAAAAAACTGGGAGGGCATTGTTTCAAATAGTGCCTCTTAAAAAACATTATATAGAAGGCATTGTCTAAAATAATGCCTTCTACAAAAAAGTTCTAAATAAGTCGATGTTCGGAACAACATCTTCTTCAGAATAGTTGTGAAGGAGGTTCCCTAAACAATGCCTTATTTATAATGAATTTAAAGAGGGTGATGTTTGAAACAACTCTCACCCTTCTACCGAATTGGACCTAGTTTAAAAAGTATTTTGGAATAAGTTTCCAAACACTTATTTTAAGAAATTGTTTTTAAATTAACATTATATATGTAATTTTTACCATCATGGGTGACCTTGGGATCATATCCTTTAAAATTAGAGAATTATTCTTAATCAATAGTGACCCATCATACTCGGTTGACCCTCACCTTTGGGAAATCCTTTAGATCAACAAAGGACATTTTCTGAAATTTAAAAAAAACTTCATTAATCATCTTTGGGCTTAGATAATATTTTTAACTAGATCGAGATCTAAGGTTCATTCGGCTTAACAGTGGAAGCTCAACTTTATCAACAATGGTTTCCCTTATGGAATCAGTGGAAGCCTTAGAAAATAGATGTTCTTCCTCATCAAGCTTGGATTCAGAAAAAAATGATTATTTTGGAATATTTTTGAAAATATAGTTTGCCATCATCCTTGAATTTTGGATCATATCTTATTTCACTAGCAGCCTACAGTGGTGGCGGTGTTGATCGACTCAAGTTATTCTTCCTAGTTGAGGAATGAGTTCATCATTTGATGATTCCAGATTCAGTCTTCTTTGACTCGCTTTGTCTGAGTGTATTTCTTGATCATACAACTCATTATCAATGAAATATAGATTTATATCTTTGAAAAATCAGTGGCAGTTCCTCATATCCTGATCGAGCATGGAATAATAAAACTCAAATATTGGAAATATCAAATCTAGTTCATTTTCATCTTCTAGAATCAACTTCAGTCAAGATATCATCCTCTTATATTTTCTCCAGTGAACCCAAATTAAAAATTTGTAAAATTGATAAAATAAAAGATTCTATTAACTAATCACCTAGAACAATTAAAATTAATAACTAAAATTAATTAAAAAAAGAAATTAAATTAAATTAAACTACATTAAAACTACAAATAAAAATTTATAACACAAATGTGTATAAACAATAAATTAAAATAAGAATTAAAATAAAACATAAATATTAAATAAAAAACAAAGAAAAGAATTAAGATATTCAAATACTTTAAAATTAAATACATAAAAAAACTAATTCTAAGTGATTTTTTTAATAAAATTACAATTACAACAACAATTCCACAAATAATTAAAAATACTTAATTATGAACACATTTCTACATAAAAACACATTAATTTACTGTAATATTTGTGGAAATAATGTATTAAATAACACAATATAAATGATAGAAAATATTATTTAAGAAGTTATTCTTATATTGGGAGCTCATGCATATAATGGAAAATTAAGAATCGAGATTTTTTATCCTTGAGAACTATAGAGGCTGAACACATTTCTTCCACTTTAGCATGAACCCAAATTTTGTAGATGAAACAACATGATTATGTGGGTGTTGAAGTAATTTCACATTTTCCACTCACTTGTGACCATTATATTATGATCAATGATAGATAAAATTACAATCCATCATTCAAGGAAAAAGAACATAGAGATCAAATACCATTTTATAAAGGATAAGGTAGAGTAAGGTAATGTGATATTAGAGAATATGTAAACTCAAGATTAAGTGGGGAAATCATGAAAGGGGAACTACCCAAAGTGGTGTTTGAGAATCATTACTTAGATAATGGATTCTAACCACATCCATCCACTGTAATGGTTTTAGGATGAAACCCCCACTCCCCATGGTTTCTCTCATTAACAATTTATGTTTTATAACAACTAATTATTGGATTTATAATTCCCTCATGTGATATTTTTAGATAAGTTATCATTTTTTGTTCATTGAAGAAGGGGGAGAAATGTAAAGGGGTATAAGTGGTTATAAGTTAAAATTAATGGGGGGAAGTGGAAATTGGGGAGTATGTTGTGTAAAATTTTCATTGAATTATTTTTTCTCACATTGTTCATGGATAGTGTGAGCATAAAATTGTTGATTCGTGGCTCATTGATATACATATTGAAAGTAGTTCTCTTCAAAGGTAGATGAATTGGCTCTTAAAGTGTTTTGAGTATTGTCAAAAAAACCCAATGGGGGGAATTTTCATCAAGAATCCCTCATAATGATTTATTGGATGTGTTTGTTGACTCTTTTGATGAAGGATACTTCATGGGAAGTTGAAGGATGGGGTTTCTATTGTTTAAGGAAGCTTGTCTTCAAAATTTCCAGTACTATGCCCAATTAAAATCCATGATGGGTCTTTAGTAAATTAGTGGGAATTTTTTAAGATGGATACAAGAATTTTAATTATTTAGGAGAGTGAAAAAAGTTCAAATGAATTAGCCACATTGTTTCTCTAGGAGTGATGATCTTGGCATCCTCCCATGATCCATGTATAGTCCCCTACAGGTGTAGAGAAAGGTGGGGATATCTATGAATTCACCTAGTTGAAATGGTTAGGTTTATTATAACTATTTTAGATATTGTGTCTTACAAAAATAACGCATTTACAAAAAAAGCATGCAGGAGTCTATAAGTGTTTTGGTCAATATTTTGAAGAAAATGGTTAAGTCTTTCACACCATGTCATAGTCCATTCCATTTTAACATTTCAATTTGTAGAGTTAGAAAAACATGTTGCAATTATCCTTGAGAATTTTTAGAAGTTGTATCCACTATTGAAAGGGAAGTTTATGGATAGTTTTGTAAGGTTTTTATTTGATAATTAATGAGTATGGAGGTAATGCACATTTTGAGGATGTTTTAAAGGGAATAGATCTATCAAAAGTTAAGAAAATATAGTGGGAGAATTATGCAAAATGACTCGAAGATTCTAAAGGGAATAATAATATAAGATTAATCTAAATCACATCAGGAATATTGAATGTCAAAGATGGTGTTTTTATATTAGTTTCATTATCTAATTATAATTTTACATTTTATGTTCTAGGGATAAATACCATTCATGGTGTTTGTTTTCTTCATCTTTGTGTGGATAATAAATATGTAAACAAGGGGAGAATTGAGTTTCCTATTGAAGGAGTGAAGTGAGTTCTACAATCATTCATGGTGGTGAACTGGGAGGGTTAGTGAGACTAATACAAATTTTTACATGTAAAAGAAGTGATATTTTATGGAATTCAAGGCACGTGAACATTTCAATGCATGCACTTTAGACGTAGCCAAGTGTGGGTGAACCAAGTAAAAATACTAATATCATTTAATTAATTCATCTCTCATTAATAGTAAAGATTTAGTGGAATCAAATTATTATTCAAGCTATGAAAATAGGATCATAATCAAGGAAGAATCATTTTTAACCTCCATACAATGATTCACCCACCCCCTCACTCTCAGTGTGTAATCATCAATAAGGGACTTACACTCTAAAAAATAAAGGTGATACCAGATTACAATAATTTATTTTATTATACTTAAAAGTTTTTGTACATGTTATTAAGTGTAATATATGGATCTTAATCTATAATGATCCTTATATATGTACTTATGGTAATATAAAGTTTGATAATTCTCTCTCGAGGACTTACAACAAAAGTCAAAACCATGTAATTTTTTATACATCCATTATTTATTTTCCTATTCTCTCTTTGAATGATTTATGATTTTTCCAAAAGATATGAGTGGTGAGACTTAGTAATGGTGATTAGGGTATATCATACATTCATCTTCTAGTGTTCTAAGACATGGGGAAGTTTTAGTTGTTGTTTCTGCAACACAGAACCATTAACAAGTGAGATCTTCTAGAGAATGAAATGTATATCATCTATTTATCATATGGAGGATATTATTTGTAAGAATTGGTATCAAATATTGGTTGGTAACACTTGAAAACTCTGGTAATTTTCACACTTGTCTCAGATCCATATTAATTTCAGTTGGTTATACTATCATTAGAATATATGATAATGAAAGAAGGAAAGGTTTTGATTAATCAATTTACACTAATAGAAAAACATAATATAGTCATAGAAATATCGCCACAGGAAGAAAATAGATGGATATAGGTCCCCTATAATCATGGAAAAATTATATAAATGGATGTAAATTCCATATATCCAAGGTGATGGCCAAACAAGGATATAGTTTAGCGAGTAATTGTTTTTGCACAAGAAAATGGATAGAAGTGCTTATAGCCATAAGTAAAGTTTTCATGTGGCTATATCCCCTTTCAATGGATCCATATAGACACAGTCCTATTAGACCATTTCTATATATCTTTTTACTTAAACCCTTAATCCATGGTCCTATTAGACCATGACTACAGGCCCTTACACCCAACTCTAATAGTCATGATCTAATTGGATCATGGCTATGTCCCCTTACACTTAAACCCTATTGCCATTTTCTTACTGCATCATGGTTATAGGTCATTTAACTTGACCGATATATCCATGGTCCTTCTAGATCATGGATAAAGTCCCTTGAATAAAACCTCTATAACCATAATCATACACTATCATGGAAATTTTCCCTTGCACCCAACCCCTATAGCCACAAGAATTCCTCTCATGGATATAGATAATTCATAAAAAAATATTATAATTATATGATAAATATTGTATTCTAAATTAAATTAAAATAAATATATGTATAAATATTTATATAATACATGTAATATAAAATATGATGTAGAGGAGTGGAAATGGATTTGGTTGTTAATGATAGCAATGTGGGATCAAATTCTGGGAGCTGTGATTTGTTTGGCACTCTATAGCCACAAAAATTCCTCCCATGAATATAGCCATGTATTGAAATTGGAATAAAACCATGGATATAGGTGACACATCAAGGAGGTTCCAAGTTAAACTGGTTATAGCCATGGGTTATAGCCACAGTCACCACATATGGCTATAACCAAAATGAAATAGTCTTGGATTTTATAGACATAGACACTACAAATGTAGCTATAGATTATATCTGCTTTAATTTGGGTTGTATCCATGTAAATGGCCTATAGATATAGACCATTTATCTACTTTCATAGACAGAACCTACTATTCACTACTAGAAAAATGATCTACAACCACAGACCTATAGCCATGGTCAGATAAGTTCAAGAATAAGCTTGAGATATAGCCTTGGCCATTAAATTCCTATGGATATATATAGTATATATACATGTTAATACATACTTGTAGCTATATATATAAAATAATAATATTTCCATAGGTTAGAAATCATGTGGTAATAATAAACCACAACAAAAAAAATCCACTACTCATCACACCTCATCCCTCATTTGATCCATCATGCATCCCTCTTAGCTATGCCCAATCCCACCTCTATTTCCTAATCCCCATTCGGTACCTTCTTACCTAGCATGATACCCCATGTATCCTCTTTATCACACATTATATTCCTTATATTTCTATCCTCTACACCCTTCATTTCTCATTCCTACTCTATTCAGTGCATTTCTTTAACCCTTATCCTTCTGTGAGTGGACCACACACAATTACTACGGCTAAACCTAAACCTTCTGTGAGTGGTACCTTCACCATTTTACCCCTAATAAATCTTCTAAGCCTACTCCTATCTCTCCTCAAAATCAATGTTCTTCATTCATCCACACATGTGATTTATATAATTCTACTCATTTTTTGAGTCCTCCTCTAATTTTGTTTTATCTCTTGGATTATGTATTCTATCATTTTAATCATAAGATATATTTCCTTTTATTTGTTCATATTTTCTTCCTAATTAAATTTTATATGTTTTTTCCAATCTCTGGTGTATTTTTACATTGTTTTTTTTCTATGTATATCATTAGATTTTTTTTCCACACATGGGGATTTTATTTCACAACCATAATTATGATTTTTATATAATAATGAAATATTTTGTTCAAAAGAAAAGGGTAAATCCTGATTTCACCTTCAAAATTTTTCAATAACACATCATCCACTTTTCTACCAACTTCTTTATTTATTTAATATAATTTATCTCCTAAAAAAATAAATTAATATTTTTTACATTTAAAATAATCACAAATTGTAAAATTTTTATTCTCTAAAAATTTGTAAAAATATATATTTGGTCTGAAACATATATTTTTATGAATAAATTATTGATTTAGGGGTCTACAAGGATTTTTGATTTATTTTAAAACAAATTTACTAAGTAATAGGATAAATATTATGATATTACCATTATCATATCTTAGGTCAGAATGACCTGAAAATCCCTATCATGTTGATATATACTCTAGATATCAAAGGATAAAAACATTATGGTGAATCTACTTCCATATTTTCTATTATAAAATAAATTTTTTTCTTTAATTATTAAGTTTTTATCTTATAATTTTGATTTTATATTCCAAATATTAAATAAATATGAAAATAGATAGGCTAGAAATTAATAATTTTACCTCTATTTGTTCTTTGATGCTAACCTACCTTGGTCTAGGAATAGTTATGATACCAACAAAATCAATGGGTTTAAAAACTAAATAGACCACTATGAGTCAGTTTGAGAAATTATAGAACAAGTTATGTTATTATATGGAATCAGAATAATGGTATTTATCGATATAGAACATTATTTAATTTTATAGAGATGGATAATATTCAATCATTTTATGTTAGGTAGGATCTTGAATCATGGATCCCATCATTTAGTAAAATTTCATTAAAAATAGGCTTTAGTAATGTAAAAAAAAGTTCAAAATGGGTGACGCGATAAATATAAAGTGTTGTGCTTAAAGATCATAAATTGAATGAAAAATGAATAAGGGTTAAAAAATGGAGGGGTAATCATAAAGGTATCTCACATTAATTATTTTATCATCATGATCATGTCATAAATCTTAAATATAATTGGTAATCTATCATGATTTATAGAATAATTCATTCTATAAATAAATGGAATGATAAAAAATTATAGTGTCATCATGATGATATGAGATAAAGGATAAGGATTTTTATTAATATTTATGGTTTTAAAATTGGAAATAATGTGAAATTTGAATTATTGAATAATATTTAAGGATGATTAACATTTGTGAATAAATAATGTTATATTATAATCCTAAAAAAGAAAATAATAAGTGAAATAAATTAATAGAAGATTCTTAAAAAACATATCTAATGTTTGCAGAAGAAATGAGGGTATTTTAGGTTATAGTAAAATTATGTGAAAATATTTTTTGGAATGGATGGATTAAGTTCAGTAGGAGAAGAGGAATATGGGTGTTGTCACAATCATAGAGTAAGTAATAACACCATATTTATTTGAAAACATTTAAATATTTATGACATGATCAATGAATGATCCAATTTTTATAGTTTGTTTGATAATTAATATCATGAGAATGGTTGTGATGTGGGGCTCAGGTATATGATATACTTATTATTGTTAAAAAAATTAGTTTCTTTAAAAAAATAAGTATAAGAAATAAAATATATTACATTACATGAGTAGTTTCATAAATCAAAATACAAACTCATATGCATGGATCAACCATTTCTCCAATATTTTTTATCTCCCACCTTCTATATCATTATCTTATCATACACCTTTGGATATATATATATATTCTAATTCATATTTCTAGAAAAATTACTTTCATATTGATGATTTAATATTTAAATTTAAATAATTCTCAATATAACATGATTTGTTCTATATTTTCACTTTTATTTTACATAATTTATTTTATATATATATATAATGTAATATAAATTGTGAAACCATGACATTTTAAATTGAATCATTTAAAGTAATATTGAATTCATCAAGGAAATAAATATTTAAAAATTATTAATAAAATGAGTACATTCATTTACCTAAAAACATTATTATTTTTCATAGTTTCACCTAAACATGAAATAATAATACCTTAAAAAACTATAATATTAACATTTTATGGGAATGAGAGGGCATATTAAAATATTATTAAAATATTTTTTTAAACTTTTAATCAGAAGACTTAGGAGCAGGCAAGCCTACTCCCAGAAAATATTATATATAAAAAAAGTAAATACAGCAAAAGATGAGACACAGAGGTTCAACAAAGACGTGTAAACACATCACCCTGCGCATCAGCGTCAACCAAACCACAACAGAAGGTTGGTGTAACAAAGGACCATAAAGAGAAAACCTCCTCAATCGCACGCTTAGAAAGAGCATTAGGAACCTGATTTGCCTCCTTGTAAGCATGAGTGACAACCAAACAAATCTGATCCGCAAGACTGAGACAGTCATCCCAAGCAGAAAACATCTTCCAGGGGACATTCCTTAAAAGCGTTCGAAGAATATCGACCGCCAGAGTTGAATCAGACTCCATCCACAAGGTCATCCAACCATGAAAAGAATCATACCAAACAGCCTTGATCATAGCCCATAATTCTGCCTCAATAGCCAATCCATTTCCTAAGAATTTGTAAAAAAACCTTTAACAGACCTCCGATAAGTGCGGAAAACACCACCACATCCAGAAGGCCCCAGTGAACCTGGAGCTGCCCCATCCACATTAACCTTCAGACACTTAAAGATAGAAGGAATCCATTGGATATATTTCATCACAATTGGCTTCTTACACATGCCAGAAACACCCAGTGTTTGCAAAATAACCAAATCAGAAACACCATTCCGCATGACTCCCTTTCGATCCCATTCAGAAGAAGGAACACAAGTATGAAGCTCCCGAATGCCAACAAAAATTGGAAAATTTCTGTTGTCAAAGACCAGAGCATTTCGGGCTCTCCAAATAAAAGAAAAAACCACTGAGGTGGCAGAGATGAGCAGTGGTTTCACCTGAGAACTACAATCAGCTCAATAAATAGAATCCATAAGCAGTCCAAAACCTTCCATGTTCATATGACATCCAAAAATATCCTGAAAATAATCCCATAAGCCAGAGGCAGAATAACAAGATATAAAAACATGATCAATAGTCTCATCAACAGCAAGACAATGAAAACAAACAGGTGCAAGAGAAAATCCAGCAAGCTGTATCATCCATTACAGTGGTAATCTACACTTCCAAATCCTCCATATAAGCAAATATTGAGTTGGTGGGATATAAGTAGCATGAAACATAAGCAACCAAAAATGGATCATCAGAGACTCAGTAAACATGAATCGATAATCCTCCCTAGTGCTGAAAGTTCCAGTAAGACTGGTCAACAAGACTAAAGTATCCATCGTAGAGTATTGATAACATACCAAATCCATTTTCAGAGACTCAAAAAGTAACCCCTGAGCCATTACATTATTATGAAATTCAGCAATTGAAATATCCTTCAAAGAAGATGGAATTCCAGTATGCTCAGTAATAGAACATGACAACCAAACAGTCCTCCAACAGTTCAAAGAAGAGTTCTGACAAACAACCCATTTAGAGGATTGTGCAAGGCTGAGGTAAGCATACTTGATTGATGACCATATCGAGTAAGGGACATAAAGGGAGTACCCATTGAGTAAATTTGATCCAAATATGTTGAACAGAAACTCCAAAGAGAAATCACTGGATGTTAAGAGTGACCAAGTAAACTTTTTGACGAGAGATTCATTAAAACACTTAAGATACTTAATCCCCATACCACCCATTTCAATAGGCCGAATACATTCACTCCAAGATACTGTAACAAGATTCCTCTCATGAATTGAGCCAGTCCAAAAAAAATCTGAATCTGCCTTTGTAAATCCTTAAGAAGAGTTCTAGGCCATCTATACAGGGAAAAAATATAGACACACATAGAGGTAATAACAGAGTTAACAAGGCATACCCGCCCTGCCTGATACATAGATTTACCTTTCCATGTATCCATTTGATTTAGAATTTAGAGATAGATATTTTCCATGTAAAACCTTTTAACATCACTCTAAAATAGGGGAACCCCAAGATAGTTAAAAGGTAGAGACCCTCTTTTAACCCCCAACTTCTGAGTAACTCTGTTTTTCTTTGATGAGATGACCCCTTCCCCAAAAAATACTGAGGACTTCTCCCAACTGATAACCTATCCAGAAACAACTTCATAATGCTCAAAAGCTTCTTTAATATATCGAATAGTACATCCATCAGCCTTACCAAACAGTAGAATATCATCATCATAAAAGAGATGTGAGGGAGCAAAAAGCTTCCTGCCAAAAGTCATTTGCTGGTACAAACCATCATGAACACGATCTGAAAGACATATACTCAAATAATCCTCTACAATAGAAAAAAGGAGGCCAGATAAGGGATCACCTTGCCACACTCCCCTGGAACATTTAAAAACCCTCTGGGAGAACCATTCACAAGAACCGATAACATCAAACTTTGAAGGATACAGCAAATCAACTTAATGAAGCTAGTGGAAAATCCATGCATTCTTAGCACCACAAAAATGAAACTCCATTTAATCGTATCAAAAGCCTTGGATATGTCAACTTTCAGAGCCATATTTCCATACTTCACCTTTTTCCTCATGATATTAACACATTCAGACACTGTATAAAAATAGTTTTGAATGTTCCTTCCAGGCACAAACCCAAATTGATTTGTAGAAATAAATCCCTTAGTGATACTTCCCAATCTGTTTTCCAAGATTTTGCTGATAACTTTTGGAATATTTTTATCTATTGCCACGGGCCTAAAATCCTGAATGTTAATAGCATTTTCCTTCTTTAGAATCAAAGAAATAAATCTATCATTAGCACCATAAGGGAAATAAGAATGATAAAAGAAGTCTCTAACTGCATGGAAAATTCTGTGTGAAGAATATCCCAAAAATCCATAAAGAATCTATTGGATAAACCATCAGGACCTGCCACACTATTAGGATTCATAGAGAAAACCCCCTTCCTGACTTACTCCTATGAAGTTATAGCAGTGAGCATATCATTCTGGGAGGCCTCAACCGAAGAAGGAATATTTTGGAACATATAATGAGTATTATCATACCTTGATTTAGTGTAAAGATTCTAAAAATATCTACAAGAAGCATCAGAGATGTCTTTTCAGAGTTGAAAAGAACACCATCGACCATGAGGGGATTCATGCCACGCTTCACCTTTTTCTCCCTGTTTAAGCAATGAAAAATTCTCATATTTCTATCCCCTTCTTTCATCCACCTGACATTATATTGATCTCGAGAAAGAATTCCCTTTAAAGACAGTAACTCATTAAATTTAGAAAGAGAAATAAACTCTTCCCTAGACATAACATTCTGACCCTCATTGGTCCTTTGACAGTGCAAAATATTATCCTCAGCATTTTAGATATCATGATCAAGACATGAAAAATATTGCTTACTCCACTCTTCGAGATTTTCTTTCATAGCATTCAGCTTCATAACCATGATATGAAAGGGACTTCCAATCACAGTAGATTCCCAAGCCTCAATGACAGCCTGCCTACAACCTTGAATAGGTAACCATGCAATATTAACCCTGAAAGGTAAGGGAGAAGATCTCAAGCTGTAGAGATTCAAATCCATTAAAATAGGATTTTGATCAGAATTAGCCCTTGTAAGAGTAATACCAGACATAGAAAAATCCAGAGATCCCCCATCAACATTACAGAAGCACCTATCAAGCTTACTGGCTTGTAACCCGTTTAGAGTATATCTACGCCAGGTAAAATCAGCCCCCATGATTATGACTTCAATCAAATTGCAAGCATCAATACAAGAAGAGAAATCAGATGCAACCAACCTGTTAAAAAAATCTCATGTCTTCTCCTCAGGCCGAATCACTGAGTTAAAATCACCAATAATGACCCAATTTTTCCGCATTTCCATCTCTATACGTTCAAGAGATGCCCAAATAGTGTGTCTCCCAATATACTGATTCAAATCATAAACAAAGGTGAAAGACATTCCATAACCACCTATCTCATCAGAAAGAGTGATCGATTATTGGTCATAAAAATAAGATATCAAGGAGACACTATCATGCTTCAAAACCCAAAGAGACTCTAAAGAACTCTGATCATCATTATGGGAAACCAAGGAGTACCCAAGGGTTAACCATTTGAATGCTTTCCATTTACAGAAGGGCATATGAGGCTTAGCAATTCCTAAAAGGAGAGGCTTATTGGCCCCAATAAAATGCCTAAGGGTTGTGATCAAGGGAGAATTCACAAGCCCTTGGCAATTCCAGAAGAAAATCCCCATAGCAAAGAGGATTTGGACCTGGTTATAGGCCCACCATCCCGTTGCAATTGCACTGCTTTATCCTACTTATCATCCTTCATATTTGATGATTCAGCATCTGAATCAGCAAGTGAACCAGTGATGGTGACTGGACCTTCCAAAGGTCGAGACTGTTCCTCACTGATAATATCATCTTTATCATTAGACCAAAAAATACCAGTCAAGGGTGTAAACTTATTCAAAGAAGAAACTAGCTCCTGACTGGTTTGGGAAGAAGGTTTCCTCGCAACCTTAGACAAAGGAACCTGGCCAAAGGACCCATCGTCATTTTTTTCACCAGAAGAAGGAGGATCCAATTCATTAACAGCAATTGGAACCTGTTCCAGCCCTTGTATAATATCAGCAGGAATAACATCATTTTTCTGCTCATCTTGTCTAATAGACTCCAGTCCAAAAGGGACAACCAAATCTGTAACAACTGTTGTAGCAAGCCCAACACCAGCCTTCCCAGACCCATGCAAAACAGACCCAATAGGTAGCTCAATGCTCACTGCATTCTCCACTTGACCCTGCACTGCCTGAGGAGTCAGATCCTTATCCTGTGCACTATCTCGAGTGGCATTCACCTGGCCAGAGCCCTGGGAAGCCACAGCAGAACCACCCTGCATTGGAGTTGCAACACCAGAACTGTGTATAGAGTCACAAGGGGCATCAATAGCTTCATTCTGATCCTACCCTCCATACTGAGCAGCAGCATCACTCAAGGCATTCAGAATTTCATTCAACTGGACAGATCCCTGGGGAGCCACAGTAGAACCACTTGAAGATGCAACAACAACACTATGAAGAGAATCACTAGGGGCATCATGATCAATATGAGTGACCTTACTCTGCACTGCCACCTGACCATCAGGTTCAGCAACCTTCACCGAGTCTTGATAACCTTATTCAACAATAGGAACAACAATGCCAGGATCTTGCACCTTGCCCTTGGACTTTCCCTTCCGACAGAGCTCAGTAGTGTGGCCCTTAATCTTACACAGACCACAAGTCTTGTTCCTGTTACATTCAAATTCCATGTGCCCGAAGAAATGAAAATTGAGATAGAAGTGAGGTCGTCTTTCATACAGAATTTTCATATTGAAGCTATCATCCCTGTTCGTAAGAACCACCTCCTCCACCAGTGTTGAGGCCATGTCCACTTCCACCAGAACCCTCACGAAG
This sequence comes from Viscum album, assembly GCA_963277665.1. NCBI lineage: Eukaryota > Viridiplantae > Streptophyta > Magnoliopsida > Santalales > Viscaceae > Viscum > Viscum album. Next base: position 790,322,205 of record OY728123.1, on the reverse strand, counting down.
TGTCCAAAAATAGGATCATTTGTATGCTTATCCATCCGAATTAGGATTCCAACTGACGAGGAGATATCTCATATGATCTGAGCATTCTAATACAACCAATTCAGTTTTCGAATACAGATCCAAACCTGGGCATGTGTATCTTTGACATTCTTAGGATTGAAGTTTCTGACCCATTCTTGAATTCGAAGAACACCAGGTTTTAGTGACACAGACCCAAATCTCCATGCCCTTGTCTTCGATTACTCAGAAGAAAAGAGAACGTGATAATAGCCACGGCCCATCAAAATAATCTTCCAATCTTTAAACCCCCAGATCTGAGAGAGTCATTGAGAAAGATCATTGAATTTTTAGAGCGACCCACCCTTCGGAAGAACAACCCGGGAAATAATTGAGAAGCGGAAAAGATTCACTCATTCTTAAATTACAATCTTATCCACAGAAACATGTGAGATTCTCCCTTTTTTAATGATTCTCCCAGGATGAGGACATTCAAATTCAGGTAACTTTCCAACTGATTTCAAGACATCTGCAAACCTCCTCAGGCCCGACGCTTCAGAACCAGAGGCAGCCACCGATTGCTTCGGAGGAGAACACTGAAACATATCTTTATGAATAACACAATCTAACTTCTTAGAATTCGAAGAAAAATTCTCAGGAAATGGAATAGCAGCCTTCGGCGCGCTCAAATCAGGATCATACGGGCTAGGGTTCCCCCCAGTCGCTTCACCTTGTGACTCCCCCATCAAACGTGTTGGTTGGTTTAGGCGGTATTGAGGTGGCCTTACCCCACCCCCTGTCACACGTCCCCAGCTATGCCCAAGGTGGCCAACCTTGGTCTTCGTCCAATTCCACACAGAGTCAAGGGGACGAGAGGATTGCTGACATACAGTGCGTGTTGCCTTTGTGAGGACTCGAACCCGGAACCTCAACAACAGGATGCCACCACCTTGAACCAACTCACCCATCCCCCATGGGCTTTTAAATTAAGTAAAATAAAATTACTTAGAATTATGATATTTCCAATTAATACTAATTAATCATTAATACTCAATCAAGTATGTATTTGATCAGTTGATTAACTAAAATAATTTTTTAGTGGGTTTAAGTTCATTAATAGAACAATCATTAAATTTTTATAATGATTTTTTAATAAAACATACAATATAATAATTAATCCTCATACCTAGTTACTACTAATATTATGACCGAGGTTTTTCATAAAAATATATTATATATTTTTAGATGAATATTCAATAAATTACACAAACACATGCCTAAGGAATATAATAGTTTAGTGTCTTTGGATACTAGTTACACAATATCTTAATTTAGGGAAATATCTTCAATACCTCCCATAAATATTTTCCCCATTATTAATCCTTACAAACATTCCCTACTCAAAACCTTTATTTATAACTAGGTAAAAATGAACATAATAAAGGGTGAGCTCAGATGCTTAGTAAGGGTAAAAAAGATAGATATTTATGTATAACCGGAACAAAAGGGTATGATAACATGATCATAACATTTAGAAACCATACCCTTCATATAAAAGATCATAATCTTGAGTCATGTCATAAATATTAAAAGTTAATAAGACATGAATAATATGGGAATCAATAACATGATCCCTCAGAAAATAACATTAGAATAAGATATAAAATTGTAGCATATACATAATAATAGAGAATATTATTTCATGGATACACACCAATACATTCATAACATGTTAGGCTTGGGATAACCACCCATATACCTACTTCAGTATTGGAATAAATTCCAGTGTACCTTTTCAGTGCTTGGGAAAAACTCCCATATACCCTATTTTGGGATTGGGATAACCTCCCATGTACTCTTTGAGATCATATAACATTAATCATTACCTAATTCATTTGAGGTAAATATGGGTCTCACCTATCACAAAATAAAAATCAGACGTATATATGCCGCAACACCATAAAAAAAATTAAGTATATCATAACCCAAGAAATAAAATGGGTTTTTTAAACATTTAATCATATCATAACATATAGAAAAGTAAAAGGTTTCATAATTATTTCATCATTTATTCATTGTATAACCTGAAGAAAAGTAAGTGGGTTTCATAATAATTTTATCATAGTGTAACCCATGAAATAGAAATTGGTTTCACAGACATATTTTCATAAAAATAAACTCAAATAAAGAATAATAATGTTTCCCTTATTTCATATCAATAATAAATAATAAGTTACATAAAATTATTTCATCTTATTTAGAGAATTATTTTGAAAGATCGCTTGGAAAATTTCTCGAGGAAAATAACTTTTCTTGAAAATCACTTTTTAAAAATACAAATCCATAAAAATTTTGAAAATAATTTTATTTAAAAATAAACTTGAAAACATATAAATTAATCTTAAAATAAAATAATTCTCATGATGGTGGAAAATTTCATTCATGTTGTACATGTTAAAACAAATATTCCTTTCACATTTTCGGTAAAAGTCAAACATTCATTGTTTCAAAAAAATACTTGAATATTCCTTTCAAACAAAATTGTAAAAATTTAATCATGGGTAAAAATAAATTTAATAAATCATTTTAATAAAGTTAAAAAAATTAAACATTTTTAGAAAAGAAGTTTTTGGAAGAAAAATGGTTTTCAACCCAAGAGATAAATAAAGACAAATTTTTAAAAGAACTTTCTCTCAATTATTTTACGTACCAAAGAGTAGGAAAATGGTACTATTAATTTAATATATTATTAATAACTATATTATAATAAACATAATTATAAATATTTAGATATGTATCATAATATTTTATCATCATAAACATAATTATAAACACTCCCAATAAATGATGAGATTGTAACATAAAATCTTTACCACTTTGGTAACTTTGAAACATAGGCCCCATAAAGGAATATCATTAAATGAAACATAAAATATAATGAGTATAAATAAATTAAATATATTACATTTAAAGGTGTATATATATACACCTCATACAATAACATAGGATCATAACATAATCATATGTCTCAAAGGATACAAATTGAGACAAAAATCTCTTACCCATTTGGTAAATTTTTAACTGTAAACCCCATGATATAGAGACAATAAAATGTATATGTAAATATCAATAATTTTAGTTTGAATAATTATAAAATAAATTCAAGTTCATTATATACACTACATAGAAGAAAGATATTGTGAATATGACATGTGTCTCATAGAAATATAAAAGTTAGATGAAAATCGATTACTACTTGAGTAATATTTTGAATTGTACATCCCAATAAAGACTAATAAAAAATAAAATATAAATATCACAAAACTAATTATATTCCTGGTATATCATGTTAAATTTTTCATACATACACTACAAAAAATAAATAAGTGGTGAATTTTCATATGACTCTCAAAAATAAAAGAGAGAGTAGAAATCACTTACTATAAGTCTCAACCTCCTTCATACTTATTCAAATACCATGTAAAATAAATAAAAGTTTATTATAAATATATTAATAGATAATAACTATATATATCATACCATATATTATTTACATTTCTTATTTTATACACTATTTATTAATAGTTTAATGTTAATGTCATGTTTCGGTTAATAACTACTTTGTTTTGACTACTTTGTTTTGGTTAATGTCAGGTTTTGACTTCTTTGATCATGGTTCCATTATATCAATAATAACAATAACGAAATTATTATATTAATTATACATAAATGATACTTTTAATACCAATCACAAAATGTGGTTTAGAGAAATGAATTATATTATGATCATGAAGATGGTAGGTTCTACGTACGGATGAGTAACGTTTCTATTTTTCAGTGATCATTATGGAAAGGAGGAAAGAAATATATTATATTTAAATAATTATAATTATATAATAAATACCATATTTATTATTTAAATATACTTATATATATCATCCTTGAGGTTTGTTGATGAAATAAGAGTCATATCGCTTTGTGATGGTCGTAGTCCACAAATACACGAACGATGTTATCATATTTTAGTGAGTGAAAAGGTAATAAATAAAATGATATATTATATTATAATGATTATAAATATTACATTAATATAATAATTATTTTTATGTATTACACATATATTTATCCTTATTATCTTCCATGTAAAATGTTAGTGAAAAATTAATCACATCACTTTGCAAGACAATAGTCTTTTGTATAAATGAGTGACGTTATCGTATCCCCTACAGAATGGAAATTAAAAAAATTATATATGATATAATGAATAAATATACATAAATATTTTATAAATATAATATATATATATATATTATCCATCATCATACCCAACCTTGGGTGGTGGTAATGGAAAAATGAATGTCATCAGTTCACGAGGCGGTAGTCTGTTGTACACATGAATGATAATTTCATAACCCATATTATAGAAGTGGATATGGTTATTTTTAATGCCCTTAACATAAAAATAACTCAATATATTTAAGATAATTATTCTATTATATCATTATGTTTTAATAATAATTGTTTTAGGTGGAGAAATAAATAAAATAAAAATGATTGTTGAAGAGTGTTACCTCATCTTCAAGTAGCATCCTTAAGTTTACACCAAAATCCTTATAAGGATGGATTTATTCCCAAAATAATGCTTATAGTATGAGGGGAACGAAATTTCTAAGATACTTGGTAATGTATTGGCTCAACTAAAATGATTTTAAGGTCTGTAGAAGAGTGGAGAGGGAGATGCCTTTATAAGGGAGGTGTTTGGCACACTAGTAATTTTTGAAATGAAAAATTGGTACCCAAAGTTATATCATGGAAAAAGAATCCAAAATGGATTATTCTAGAGTATTAGACATTATAGATTATAAATATGACAATAAAATAAATTATAGAAAAAAATTAGTTTATTTTAACCCTTATTAATTTAGTTTAACCCACAGTAGACCCATTTTTACCTAACCATAGTAATTAATTTTTTATGTTTTCACTTCTAATTTTGGAAGAAAATTATGTTTAAATTATTATATAATTTAAATTATAGTGATCATAAATATGTAATACATTTTTAAAAAATTAATACACATAAGTGGGAATTTTAAATTTAAAAGTAATCCTGCAGACGTGATGGGATAAAGAGTTTCAAAGAAAAAATATTCAAAAGATTACAAAGCTTTTATATAAAATTTTAATATGGAAGTTATTAAGATATCATAAATTTAATTAATAGATATATAATTTAACTAATATTACTTTAAAACCAATTTAAAATATATTTTAACTTTATAAATAATTTAAACAAAAATTCATTTTTCAATTAAAATTCTGTATTTTTCACTATTCAATAGAAAATTAATCTTTTTAAAAGATTCTAAAAAATTACCCTATGATAATTTTGATATTATGATATCAAAATTGAAGTTTATTTTTTCAAATAAATTTAATAAAATTTTTAAAAAATTATTTTTAAAATAAGTACGGAAAAAATGAGACAAAACTTCTTTTAGACAAAAATCATTTATAAGAATAAAATTTGATTTATTATTTTGTATTATCTAAAAACATATAAATTAAATTTTAAATATTTGGTTGAATATATTATATGTAAAAAAATTTAAACCCATTCATGAAAAATGTTTTTTTCATTTATTTAGGTATAATGTGTTTACTTTTATAGAAGTAGTTTTTCTAAAATAGATTTCCTTTATTTTTAAATGATTTTTATTTTCATTTTTAATTTATTAGAAAAAATATAATTCATTTCATATACATGTGTAAACCAAATATTTTTATAATTTATTTAGTCACATTCATTCCCTCCAATCTAATGGTTAGGTGATAACTATCATACTAAATAATAATATTTTAATATCATGTCACATTTTGTTTAAACTCAACGTTGTGTGTAATGAAAGATAAACTCAGTGTTTAATATAACAAAATATAAACTCAGTTATGGGTGTAATGTAAGATAAAATTTATATTGTGTGAAATGAAAAATATATAAATGATTAAATTTTCCTAAAAAAATATTTCAGAAATTTTGGGGTGTTACATTCTAACCCATTAAAATAAATTTCTCCCATGAAATTCATTACATTGTTAACAGAAATTGAGGATACTTCTACCACATTAAATCCTTAGGTTCCCACATAGATTACTCCAGATATTATTTTCAACATAAAACATTAGTCATGTGGGTGGTCTTGTTTTGTAGAACTTTCTCTATTCGATCTAGAATCCTTATCAGTTGTTCCTTATAAGAAATATCATGATCTAGTTACATGTGAAGTATTAGGTATAGACTTCCTTAGGAAAGGTACATAGAACACATATTGAACTCTATAGAGGTTTATTAGAAGTTCTAAATGATAATCTACCATCCTAATATGATAAATTATTTTAATGGGACTGATATACCTAGGTCTTAGTTTTCCCTTCTTTCTTCCATGAAGAAATTTATAGAAATACGTTCTTACTAACATAAAAATATGGATCTTGTCAATGATTATAAGAATATTTTTTTCAACTTTGTGTAGTTCTTACATGTTTTTGAATGGATATAACCATATCCTCCATATCATCAACTTTCTCAAGTCTTTATAGCTATCTTTCAACAACTTCATTCAACTTCTTTGGAGTTATACACTTATCTATATAAAGGGATTCATAAGGATCCATTTTAATTCTCAATTTAAATCTATTGTTGCAAGAAAACTCAACTTGAGGAAGGAGTTGATCCTATCCACCTTTTGAAATCAATATAACAATATCTTATCATATCCTATAGGGTTTTAATTATTCTCTCAAAATAACCATCTATATGAGGATGATATGGAGTGATGAAAATCATCTTCATATCAAGATATTTCTTAATAATTCACAAAACATATTAAGGTAAACTCCATATTATGATAAAATCTAATTGAATGTGGTACTCCATGTAACTTTACCTCTTCTTTAATTTATATTTTGGAATTTAAATACAAAGATAAATCTTATCTAATAGTAATGAAGTGTACTAACTTCAAAAAGTGATTGACTATAATCCATAATTATCTAAACATAAAAGATAAGATAAACCCTAAAGGTTTCTAGTACCTTTAATCATATTTCCACAATTTTTAAATACATTCCACCTCAAATAACTTCTCCACTATATACAAAACCAAAGGGTTTCATTTAAATAAATTTCTCTTAAAATATCCTTAATCTTGAAAAACTCCCACCACATAAAACATCAAAAGGGGTGTCAACGAATTTGAAAATATGATCAACCTTAAATTACAAAACCCCTAATAGTATCCATAACTCTTAATTTAATCTTACATGGAGACATAAATTCTTCAAAGAGAAAAATCACCCTTTTTTCTTAAATAATATCTCATCTTATACAAAAAAAAATCCATTATAAGCTTGGGTTCAACCTTGTACTCATAAAATATCAAATGTGATCTTGTTAATCCATAATTCAAGAAGAGGGAGATAATCACTTGAAATTTCACTAATGTATAGACAATAATATTTTCATAGTGCTCATTCATACAAAATCAATCATGAAATTCACAACTAAGGATGGGATGAATAGTGTTCCCTAATTATCATAACTCACTTCCACTATCATGATTACTTAATATTTCCCTTTTTCCCTTTGTCTTCATAGGTTTTCATGTCTTATCGTCCTCATTATCCCTTAGATTGATGCATTGATTCACATAATTCCCATACTCCATACATTTCAAACACTATAGTGTAGTTCATGCATTTTGTGGATCATTCTCTCTATTTTCATCATTATCTAGCTTCTTCCCGTCACTTTTGAAATCAATTACCAAATGAACTTACCTTTCACACTTAAAAGATTTACTATCCCCGATATAAACATTTCCTCCACGATTCTTCCCACACTTTGAGAATTAAGGAATGTGTATCTTCTTCTCCCCATGTTTTTTATATTTTCCTTTTAATTCAATTTTTCTCTTCTTATAAAAACCTTGAGATTGGTACATAACTCTAACCTCTATTTATACCATGATAGTGCATCGAACAATCTCTTCCTAGCTACTGATGGATATTATAGATAAAGCCATTTTGAGACATGTTTTTAAGCCACTAAAGAACCAATCAGCCTTAATTTCATGTTAAATGATAATACCATAAGTGTATCTCATGAGTCGTGTAAAATTTTCCACATAGGTACCAATGGATTCATCATCCTTTTACTTTATCTCAAGGAACTCCTTATCCATATTCATATAGAGAATATGAGTAATATACATATTAAAAAATATTTTCTTGAACTAATCCCAATATATGGAGTCAATTTAATCAAGTTTCCTTATATTCTTGATAAGATTCTACCATTTATCTACATCACCTCCCAAATAGTAGACAACCAAAATGAATTTCTAATGATCTAAACTCAGGATGATGGAATATATCTTCTTAGTGGTTTTGAAACATTTCTCTAAAACTATTAGATCTTAATACCCACAAATAAAATGTGGTTGTTTCCTCATGAAGGACTTAATAGAATGGTGTTCTCTTATTTGATCACCTGGAAGTCTAGCATGATTCATAGATTTAGAAATTTTTGTAAGTCTCATGATGGAACATAAAATCCTTACCACTTTGATAACTTTGAAATGTAAGTCCCACGATAGAATATAATTAAATTAATGATAAAATATTATTGTTATAAATAAATTCAGTATATTAAATATCCAATGGGATTTTTTTACACCTTTTACAAGATAATAGGTGCATAACATAATCATATGTCTCAAGGAAGGAAAATTGAGACAAAAATCATTTACCTATTTGGTAACTTTTTAACTGTAAAAATCATGAAATAGAGATCATAAAATGTATGATAAAATATCAATAATTTTATTTATAAGTGTTATAAAATAAATTCATTGTCAGAATATACACCACATAAAAGAAACATGCAGTGAATATGGCATGGGTCTCATAGAAAAATAAAAGTGAGACAGAAATCCCTTACTGCTTTATTAATCTTTTGAATCATAAGATACAATAAAAAATAACATAAAATGAAACATTAAATATAATTAAAATAATTATATTAATGATATAACATTTCAAATGGTTCGTATATGTACCATAAAAAATAATATAGTGGTGAATTTTCATGTCTTCCAGAAATAAAAGAGAGACTAAAAATCCATTATTATAAGTCTCTCATTATTTTGTACTCTTTATAAGATCATATATAATAAATATAAGTATATTTAAAATATATTAATTATAAATACTAATATATATAATACCATATATTATTTACTTATCTCTTTTTATTAATGGTTAATTAACAATTCTATGTAAAAGTCACGTTTTGGGTAAAAATAGTTTTGTTTTTCATATATGTTTTCATTTTTTATTTTTAATAATATTAATTTGATCATAATTAAATTAAATAAATAATAATAATAATGATATAATTATCATATTTATAAATAAATTATAATTTTAATACCAATCATGAATTTTGGTTTTGATAAATGATATATGTTAAGATCATGGAGACAGTAAGTTGTATGTAAAAATGAGTAAAGATTCCATTTTTCAATGACAATTATTGAATGGAGGTAAATAATATAATATATTTATGGAATTATAATAATAAAATAAATAAAATATTAATTCTTTAAATAAAATTTTACATAATCCATTTGGTTTTGTGATGAAAAGAGACTCACATCACTTCGTGAAAGCGGTAGTTTACACGTACAAGAATGACGTTATTGCCTTTCAGTGAGTGAAAATGTAATAACTAAATTGATATATTATATTTCAATAATAATAAATATGTCAATAATATCATAAATATGTCATGTGTACCACATATATTTATCCTTATTATCATCCATGTAAATGTTTAATGAAAAATGAATCACATCACTTCGTGAGGCGGTAGTATGTTGCACACACGAATGACATTATAGTATCCCCTAAGGAATGGAAATTAAATTGAAATATATGATATAATGACTAAATAGGTATAATTATGTTATAAAAATAATATAAATACTTTTTATCCATCATCATACCCAACTTTTAGTGGTGCTAATTGAAAAATAAATGACATCAGTTTGCGAGGCGATGGTCTGTCGTACTCATGAACAATGATTTGATAACCCATTTGATGGAAGTGGAGATGTTCATAGGTAATAAAATTAACATAAAAAATTATCATTATATTTAATATACTAAGGTTATTATATAATCATGGTTTAATAATAATTTAAGTAGGTGGAGAAAGAAATAAAATAAAAATGCTCATTGAAAAGTTTATCTCTTCTTTGGGTAACCTCCTTAGGTTTGCACCAAATGTTGTCCTAGGTTGAATTAATGAACAAAATAAGGATTATATTTTGATATGAGTGAATTATTTAATTCATTTTGGAAGTTATTTTATAAACCAAAATGGTTTTAAAGTGTTAATAAGAGAAGATAATGGGTGACCTTTTATAACTGAGGTGAGTGGTACACTTGTAATGCTTTGAAAATAGGAAGGTGTTCCCCCATTTTTATCATATAACAAGGATCAAAAATGGATTATTATAGATAATTAAATATTATATGGTAGAAATATGACCATAAAATATATTTTATCCATGTTTTTAGGTCATCTTAACCCTTGTCTTTTTAGTTTAACCCTTGATAAACCCGTTTTGACCTTAATTGTGATAATTAATTTTTATTATTAATTTTGGTCAAAAATTCAGTTAAAATTATTATATAATATAAATTATTATTATTTAAATTATTTAAACCATTTTTTCAAATTAAATTCACATAATAGTAAAATTTTAATTTAAAATTAACCCTGCATATATAATGAGAAAGCAGGTTTTCAAAGAGAAAATGATCAAAATTATTCAAAGTTTTTATATCCAATTTCAATATATAATTGATTACAATGAACTAAATTGTATTAATATATATATATATATATATATTAAATAATTCTAATAATATAAATTATAATTTAGCTTTTTAAATAATTTAAATTAAAAGGTAGTTTTTAACTAAAAATCAGTACTTTTCATTATTCATCATAAAAATAATCTTTTTAGAAAGTTTTCAAACAATCACACTAAGATAATTTTTAAATTCATATTTAAAAAATTAATTTTATTTTTTATAATAAATTTTCTAAAAGTTTCAAAAATTATTTTTAAAATAAGTGTGCAAAAAGGTGATAAAACTATTTTTTAGAAAAACAAAATTTTTAAGTGTAGAATTGGATGTATTCTTATCTCTTGTATAAAAAAATAAAATATATGTTAAACTGTTTATTGAATATATAATAAATAAATTTCATTAAAATAATTTACCAAAAGTTATTTTTTTACTTTATTGAGGTAAAACGTGTTTGTTTTCATAAAAAATAGTTTTCATAAAAATATTTCTTTTATTTTCAAATGCTTTTTATTTTCATTTTTAATTAGTTGGTCACGAAAGAATTAATTTTATATGCATGTGTAAACTTTATATTTTCATAAATTATTTAATCCTATTCATACCAACCCTTCCAATGACTAGGTGATAACTATCATATCAAATAATACTATTTTAATAATATGTCATGTATCATTTAAACTTAGTGTTGCATGAAACACGAGGAAAACTCAATGTTGTGTATAACGCAAGCTAAAATCAGTGTTTCATGTAATCAAATATAAATAAAATATTTCATGTAATGAAAAATTCAAAAAATATAAAATTTATTTTAAAAAATATTTCACAAAATTTCAGGGTGTTACTACTGACCTCATGCATGTTCTATAGAATGTTAATGACTGGTAACAAAAACAATTTTACACACCATTTTAGAGATTATTTTTCTCTAAATATAAGAATTACCTAAATTATAAATACCAACTAAATATTCTCCTAATTAATCTATACATATAATAATCACCAAAATATTCTAATGCCAATGAAAATATCCCTAATATGGATACCATAATTCAAGAACCATAACTGTTTCATTAGAGAATAATATAAATTATGAAATTCATATGAATGTTTTTTAACTCAGTAATATATGATATCTAATATGAGTGTATAAAGAGGGGGTGGAGTATAATAACCTAGTAGTACATTCCAATAGTATGTACTCATAGTAGATACATTAACACAAAACATGTATTTTTTAAATAGTTTCACAAAATTATTATTAATTAAGATATACTATAACGTATTTGAAAAAAATAATTAATAAATATTTTATAGTAGGAATAGAAAATTAACTATAAATTAAAATATAACAAAAAATAATATATTATTTTACATTCCATATAGGATATTTTTCATTAATTTTGTATAAAGATTTTAACTATTATTAGTTTTTTATATCACGAAAAAATAATTATCAAATTAAGTTATTTTCAATATTATTTATTTAATATTTGTTTGTTTGAATCATAATGGATAGAATTTGGGTGTACATTGTTGATCGGTTCACTGAAGAGTTTTAGAATGAGTTATGATGTTTTTATACTTTGCATCCAATAATGATTTCAATGGTGGATTAACTTGATTCCCATGTTTTGATTATGTCAGAAGATTGTGTTTTACAAATGAGAATGTGTGTTACTATATCACTCAAAATGGATTCCATAAAAAATTATTATCTCATATTAAAATAGATAAAAATCTCAAGTGTAGTATGAGATTGATTAAGCAGAAAGTATTGGTGTGAAAAAATTGGCTTTTGATCGGTTTCCATTTGTTTCTGAAGATAACTCCTTGTGTAGGCCAGTGCAACACGAAATGAATACTAGAATGCAGTTTTCATATATTGATTATAATAATGATTCTCAACATGTTATAAAGTAATTAGATTATGTTAATAACCCATTATATCAATCATGTGAAAAAAATTATTAAACTTGTGTTTTTAATTTGATTACATCATGGGAAAGTAATGCATAGATTTAGTAATACTATTTTTGACTATATCCTTACATTTGTTAATGATTTACTACCTAATGATGGATGTATTATAGAAAATAATTACATTGCATAAAATTTAGTTTAATTTTATTTATTTTCATCTACTAAGATTCATGATCTCCCTAAATATGGTTGATTATTCCGGAAGGAAAATTAAGAGTTAAGTCAAGGAAAATAGTATGACACATCAAGGTGGAAGACTGATAAATATAGAACTTAATCCTACATACTAAAGAAAGTTATCCAGAAATTCCATTTAATTAATAAGAATCAAAGTATTTTTATGTTATAAAAAATTTAAATAGATATGATATATGAATAAGATAAAATAAATAAAGATAATGGTGAAATAATGCATCCTGTATATAGGTTAGCTTGGAATAAATTTAATAAGTTAAAACATAATTTTTCATCTAACCCATGAAATGTTATATTGGGATTATCATGTGATTATTTTAACTCATTTCTCCATATTTATACTATACCCAATACTTATCCTATTTTATTAATATTTATAATTTTCCATAATGTATGTGTATAAATAATCCATTTACCACCATGAGTATATTGATATCTGGACCTAGTGATCCTTGAATTGATTTTGACATACACTCAAAACCATTAAAAGATGTGTAAAAGGATCTTTGGATCATTGGTATGAAGGAATATTAATCATTTAAGTAGTATTTTATGTTTCGTGAAGCATTATTATTGATGATAAATTATTTCTCTGGTTATGAAATGATGTATGGTTAGAGTATAGAGGGGAAATTATCCTTCCCTATTTTAATAAAAAAAATCCCAGAGATTAAATTTTCAAAAAACAATCATCTTCATAGGGAATTAATGAATTCTACTGATGGATCATCTATAAATAAAAAATTGGAGATAGTTTAAAAATATCATAGATAATGATGAATCACCTCAATTCATTTCATGGAATGATATTGTTAAATAATTTTATTGTTTGAATTCTATTTTCGGAAAGATTTAATAAAATTACCAAAATATAAGGAATCTTAATTTGAATTCCAATAAAAATTGGATAAAGAAATGTATATTCATTTATTTTTAGTATTGGTCATCAAATTTATTATTTCAATTCTTGTACATAATACATATTGGGGAAAATGTTTGGGAAATGTTACTTGCTACTCATTTAAATATAAAGGGGAAAAAGATGATTTTGGTCAAATCATGATTTGATGGATTCAGGTAAAGGACTAAGATTTCATCCTAAGTTAATTGTACTGAATAAGTGAAAATTCTATTTTCCCTATTTTTCAATGAAATGTGTATATAAAAAATCTATTCAGGTCTTATAAAGATTGAAGGTTCCAGATGGTTACTCAAATAACATTTCAAAAACAGTGAACGCACAAGGTATGAAACTAAAATCTCTAAAAACCATGACTAACATGTATTTTTATATGATTTTATTACCATTTACAATAGAAATTTACATTCACAATTATTTAGGATTTATTATTAGGTTATGTCATTTTTATCTAGAAATTTTTTCCCAAAAGACTGACCAGATTAAATTATTCATACCAACAATACCAATAATTTCTTATGTTGTAAAATGAAATTACACACTTTACAAAATCAAAATATATATATATATATATGTGTGTGTGTGTGTGTTACTAAAACAATCAATACTCAATAAAAACTTAATCCCATTATTGATAGATAAAATTATAGAACATTTCCCCTAATTCACTCTATCCATAAATTTGAGGACATTGAAAAAAAATTCATCTATTTTAATATTTGAATTCAATTAAAAAAAACATTATGAAACAAAGATTCCATCTAATCATATATGTGTAACAATGATGGTGTAATATGTAACATAGAACCCCATTCCAACTATCTTTATTAAGGAATCATGTCACTTGACTAATTACCCCACTCTAATTTGATATACTCATACCAGTATAACCTATTACTCAAGTGTATCAACTCAGTTATGATTAATATTCTAAAAAAATTAAAATGGAACCTATTCTTCTTTATATGACCCACCTCTAAGAAAAAGGCCCTTTATAGAATATGTTTTTTATTACACATTTCCCTAGAACCTAAATATGTATGGATACACCATTGAATATATGATCTGTTATAAATGTCATGTCATTTTAAGTCTTAAATAACCCTATTAAACCTCAAAAATATAATCAAATCCATATTTTCCAAATCCTTGCTCATAAGCAGTTGCATATCATAAATCTCCCTCAAACCATACAAGAAAATTCATATAAACAGATGGAAAATTCAACTACCCACCTATAATAAACTATTAATATAAGATGAAATGATCATTGGTGGATGATTTTCCTTCAATTTTATAAAATCAATGAAGAGGAAAGAACCCAAAAATTAGTTATATTAATTTAAAATAATAAATTAATGAGGTAAAAAATATGAAATGTGTGTAGAATAATAACCCTAAAATATAATCTTTCTACTATGGATGGATCATAAGTGAATAAGGAATAGAAAAGATTGAGTATACAGATGAAAAAGGTAATAAGGATTAAAAACCTTGTGTGGATTATGGTATGAGTGAGGGCATATGGAGAGGGTCATCTAGGTTTTAATTTAAATCAAATTTAATAATATAATTATAAATTATAAAAAACATTATATATTTTCATTAATTAAATGTCTTATCATTGATATTTTTTCACATTTTGAATCACACTAATGTTACACTATTTCATTGTTTTTTCAAATAAAGTTATTTAATATCAAGGGTCACATTCCTTTCTCTAAGTTATTTTATACAATCATGAAAAATAGATATGGTATCTTAGTAAATAGAGACAAGTCAGAAATTATTATACATATATTTCAATTTAATTTATTTTAACTAAATTTAATTCATTAAATTATTTTATTATTTTAATTTATCTTATATATCACTCAACAAATTTAATTAGAGGCATTAGAAGAAAAATAACCACACAATTTGGGTCCAAAGGATTATTTGCATTATGTATTAGGAGATGAAAATCATGGTAGGGTAAAAAAAATTCATGGGAACAATATTTTACCATATAGATATTGGTATTATGATAGGTATTCCTTGATTAATGGATTAGGTATGGTCATAGAGGTAAAATGATATCCATAATCAAATGAGAAACTAAAAAAATAATAGTGAGATACATGGAGTCAAAAAATGATAAATAAAATAGCAATGAAATCCGCATATTCCCATTCTTCTAAACATCCACCAGAGGGTTCTATAATGATTGATTCTTATTTGATGATGATGTATTTTGATTATGAGTATTCCTCTGCTCTTACCACTGATTTAGGTTTTTATGCTAATGATGATGTTGTTTCCCATAATGATGCTGATATAAATGGAGTAAGAGGAGGCAGTGATGATGCTAGTGTTTTTATTGGTGATGTTGATAAGGGTTTTGATGGTTCTAGTGATACCAATATTAAGGGTCATTTCTAATTGAAACTATATACTTATTTTATAGATTGAATTTTATTATTTATTTTTGTTTTATTATGGTGATACTGATATTGTATTTTTTTATTATTTTTTTTGGGATAGATTGAATTTTAATTATATATTGAATTGTATTATAGTGATATATTGGATTTTAATTTTGTTTTATTTCTATAAGAGTGGGTGAGAAGCTTTAATTTTTTCTCACTAGAATATTGATGATATATCCCTGGGAATAACCCAAGGAATCATATAATAAATATGTTATTGTGGCTTTTACTTATAGCCACAACCTTGGTCCATGGAAATAGATTTATTACCATAGGTATGACCATGGCTAAAATTCTATTCTCATAAGTAAAATTATTTTTTTAGTTATATTTCCAAGGTCCTCCCCCATTTAAATATCTGACGCACGCATGTCATAGGGCAAGGAAAAAAGAATATTTTTATATTTTCCTAGTGCACCATAGAGGCTGACCAGGGTCATCTCTCTTGAGGAGCCTTCTTAATGTGGTTCACTTACTTTATCTAATTCACCTATTATATCTCTTTTTGTGTGTTTTTTTATTAAATGAAAGCGATGAAAATCTTTTTTAGGTTTTTTATTATTTAAAATAATGACATGTGAAGCATGAATTCTAAATTTATACTAAGATTCAAGTCTAAACAGAATGAATTAATGACAAAGAACTTGGTTTGGGGGGTTAGTTAAATGTTCAATCATTATTCTCCTTTATATGTTTTATTTAAGTTTGATAATCCAAACATGAAATATCATGTTTAAACTACTATTCTTTATTTATAAATTGTGGAATGTCATTGAATGTTTGAGAACTCTCAATTCCACCTCCTCCATTAATCCAAGATGATGACACACCTTTGTCTAGAATGTGTCATCTTCCAAGACACGGTTCAATCAAATCTGTTTTATCCATTTATTATCTCAACTACAACATGTGAAGAACTAATCAATTGAGAGATGGAAAATCGATTAAATAAAATAATAGAGATAGGTTGAGTTGCATGTCATTGGAGGTAGTCACAACATTGAGGACATTCGCCTAACCTGTGCATTCTACTCAATTATATCTACAAACTTAAAATTAAACATAAAAGAAAATTCATGATCACCTTCACCTCCCCCCGGGACAAGTCTCAAGGTTAGCCTCTCATTTCTGAGAGTAAGATATTACTTGGTGGAGTGGGTGGAAGATTAGAGAGAGGGGGAAAGAAATGAAAAAAAGTGGATGGAGAAACACAAAAACATGGATTAATAAAACTAAAATTTAAATTAAAATTGAAAACTAAGAAAAAACTAAAATGAAAATAAAATAAAAATAAGAAATGAGGGGGGAATAGAGTACCAGCAGCAGCGCGTTCCCTAATGAGATCCCTTCATGGTTGTGGGTGTTGAGCTAATGATTTGAGAAGGAGGTGAGCGCCTCCTTTTATAGGAAAAATTATGTCCTTCAAACATTTTCACATTGTAGGCCCATTAAATGGACGATTAATGTGTGGACCCCTTCTTTAAAGTTTTTCATAAATTTTTTTCCCATTCCCCTCCAAATTTCAATGCATTTGGACATCTTATGAATGAGTTATGAATTTTTCATTGATGGTTTCTTTTTCTGGATGAAGCTTCCAAGAAGGTTCCTCCAAAAGTATAACAATCAATGGCAGTCGTAATGACTTCAAAACTCCCCCAAATTTCTTTTATAGTCTTCCATATGTGTCCTAGTTCTATTCTATGTGTAATAATATTCATTTAATGTGTGTAGGACGATATTTGGTTCTGTTAATGTGGTGGGGTCCACACTATCTGCTGGAAAAATCATAAACTTTATTGATTTTTTAAGCCCTTTAGATGGACGAATCAGCTCGAGGTCCAGAAGAAAAGGTTGAAGTAAATAACATTAGTATTCTAACAAAATAATATTCACTAAAGTTGGAATTATATTTTAAAATTAATGACCAAAATACCCTGGTGGTAAAAATCTGTCAAAAAATCCAGAATTAAGCAATTTTCAAAATTTTGCTCATTTTCATTATATAATCCAAATTACCCTAAATTTTAATAAAACAATGAAATACATGGGTTTTATAATTGAAAAACATTAAAAAATACTCATTATTTGATCAAAAATATGCATGTAAATTTTCTCTGTCAATATCCTTGGACCTATTTCCATAGAAATATGAGCCACAACCAACTTGACCATGGTTATTACCTATAGCCATAGTTTTTCCATCTATAGCTACAGCTTTTTCCCATTTTCAATAGGTTTATTTTCTAGTAGTGATGGAATTTGTTGGATGAAAATTGAAGACTATCTCATCCAAAAGGATCTCAAACTTCTGTTGAGTGGATAGAATATTGAAAACTTAGAGAAAGGAGATTTAGAAGAGTTCTAAACAAAGGAACTTTAATTGGTGATGTTTTAGTTGGAATAGAACGTCATTTTAAACGTATAGAAGATTAATACTATTTATAATATAATGGTGGAACATGTATACAAGTATGAAAAACCAATTACATTGAACAAGGTGTTTCTAATACGAAGGATTATTAGTATGAGATTATCATAAGTATGATCTATGGTAGTTCATGTAAATGATTTCAACTTGATTTGGATCCAGTTAAATGTAGTTAAAGTTACATTCATGGATGATGTATGGGTAATCCTGCTACTTTAATATCTACTAGAATCAAGGTATGGTATAGTTATTTTGGAAAGAAACTCATGTAGAAAGACTAATATGGTTTTTGCTGACTTACAAAATTTGAACCACAATGAGTAAATACAAATAATAGTGGTCTAAGTACCTTCTAACAATGCTATTAATGATGATGGAAGAGAATTTTTTCCTTAGAGACAGAATCATCAGGGATCCAAAGATGTGTCTAGGAAGAAAATATTAGAAAGAATAAAGATCCATGAATTTAATATTATAATTATGGGAAGCATGGAAATCTCTAGAGAAACTTTATAGTTCATAATGAAGGTACCAGAATTTAAATTTATGGAAGCTCAAAATTCATCAATACAATGGAAGAAGGTAGGGACCTGCTTCTCATAACAAGTGTCCCAGTATATTATTGAGTGATTTACTCTGGTGAATCCTTTCACTCAAAGGATGGTCGTAGGTGAATAGCTAATTAAATATCTTTAATATTTGTTAAATTTTATCTAGAGGATGATGAAGATTTGGATGTGATCAGAAAGTGAGATGTGAACCTTCAAATGAAGAATGATTTCTTCCTAAATTAGAAGAAGTGTGACACATTCTAAGTCTCTAGAAGAATCTCATATTTATGGGGTAGCGGGATGATGTAGTCTATGGAAATAACATTTATAATAGATCTTGGAAAGTAACTCATGGTTCTATGTTAGTGGAATGATGAGTAAAATAAGAGACCCTTTATCTAACCATAAGTTTATATGGATGTTAAATAACTAGAAGTATAACCTTTAAATATTTATAGGTATGTAATTGTAGACCTAGTCACCTTAGTGAGAAAAAATGAAGATCCTATATGTGAAGGGAATCCCAATGCTCAACGACACAACTATTGGAATTTTTGAGAGTTGTGTGTTGGGAATGAAAAATAGGGTTTCCTTTATCCTAAATGATTGAAAACCCAAAGTTTGAAAGTAGGAGTTAGTTCACTCGATCACAAGGAGATCTTCCCCAGTTAGATCTCATAGAAAATCACTTTACTTCATCACATCTATTGATGATGTGAAAAGGAAGGTATGGATGTACTTAATCTATTTTTATTATAACATTTTCAATGCTTTTGTATAGTGGAATGATTTGGTAGAAAGAGAGTGTGGTTAGAAGATAAAGTGCCTCAGGTTAGAAAATGGTGGTGAGTACAAAAAAATAACTTTAGAAACTTATATCAGAATAAGGGGACTTGTCTTATGAGAATAATACTAATAACACCCCAAAATAATAGAGTGGTATAGATAATGAATTAGACTTTGACTGATGAAGAAATAAATATATGTGTTCATTTTGGAATAAAAAAATCCATCTGGTAAAAAACAATCAACATGAAAACATACTTGTCCAACAATTGTTTTGTCTTTTATGGTAAAATTTCCCCCAGAAGTGATATGGTCTGGTAAGGCATTAGAAGTCGGACACCTATAAATCTTGAAAATTTTACTTTATTTTTTAATCAATAAAAATAATAGAGATAATAGGGAGGTAAAGTACAGATTCTATTTTCTTATGTGATATGGAAATAAGGATTTTCGTTTTAGACTGTGATATGATGGCAAGAATTCAATCATCAAAAGTTAAAATGTTCTATTTAAGGAGAATATACTTTGGAAGGACCAAAACCTGGATGAATCATATGTAATGGGAATAAATATTGATACTAAAGTACATATTAATCTAGATGAAATAACTGTAAACATTAAATTTATGGTGAATTTAAATATCATCATAGATTCAATAGAAAATAAACTAGTAAAAGAAATTCCATAATTCTTAGGGTATACTGAATATCAAGGGAAAGAATCAAAAGTTAAGTAGTTAAAAGAAAAGGAATTAGAAATATCCATTCTTGAAGGTGAAGACTCTCAAAATAAGTTGATAAGATCTTCTATATTCAAAATACCAATCTTTATTTATGGTTTTAATGTGAATTTCATACTTATAACAGATTTTGTGGACCCCAAATGCCCAGAAGAGGAAACGATTCTTGGTGAATCAAAGTAATGAGAGTTATCCATAAAGGAATAAATGAGTTCCATTGATTTCAATGGAAATTTGGTGTAGGTTGATATTCCAAAAGGAAGGACAACACTGGATAAAAATGGTTTTTTAAAGGAGGAAGATAATGGAAATATAAGATACATGTCATGGTTTGTGGTGAAATAATTTCAATAGAAGGAAGGGATTAATTTATTTGAAAAAAACACTTGTAGTTAAGTATACTATTATCCATATACTGTTTTTTCTTTTTTATTCAGATGGTTTACACTTTGATTAGATGGATGTTAATACTACCTTTCTTCATAGTGACTTAGTGGATTATATCTGCATGAATAACCACTAGGGTTTTGAATACCATCAAAATGAGTTTCTTTTTTTATGTTGAAGTGAGCCTCTATGTCTTGAGAAAATCAGTGTATTAGTGTAACTAAAATTTTAACACTTTCAAGAATGAATAATGTTTCATTCAAAGAGAATATGGTCATTTCTATTCTTAGATGTTTTGGGATGATGGGACCTACATCATACTCCTACTGTATGTAGATGGAATTTTATTGGTGGGTCTAAAGAGTTCATAGATTCATGAGTTGAAATAGATTCTTTTTTAAAGATAATGTTTTTGAAATAGAAGTTCTTGGATAAGAAAAAAATCTTATGGAAGAGGATAAGGATGGATTGAAAATAATGTCTTTTGGTGTTATATTAGAAAAATGTATTCAAAATATCATTGAGAAATTTGGTCTGACCATATGTAAATCTTCCTTTACCCCATGCTAGATACTTCAATTTATCCAATGAAAATACACTACAATCAAAATATTAATCTCAATTTATTAATAAGGTGTCATATGCATCAGTTGTTAGATTATTAATGTATATGATTATATGTACATGTCTAGGTATTTCATTTTTACTATGAGTGGTGATTTATTTCACATCAAACCCCAGAAGGGATGTTGGGAATTACTGAAATGGTTCATCTGATACTCGAAGGTATTTTAAGATATAACACTTTTTTTTGTTAATATGATCAATTTAATGTATTCATAGATGAAAATTTTTCTAAGGATTTATATACCCAAAAGAGTAATATAGTCTTCATGTTTACATTAGGGGGAACTTTGGTTATATGGATGTCCCATATATTTCCTATGGTCACTTTTTCCACAAAATAAGTAGAGTGCGTAGAAACTAAATAAGTCAGAAAGTATTTTTTTCTAATTTATGAACTTGCTAATGGATCTTGGAAATTCCATGAAAGTTTGAGTGTTATTATATGATAGTCATAGTGTTTTCTACCTTTCCTAAAATATAGTTTTTCATGATAGGAAAAAACACATTTAAATGAAATTCCATTTTATCTGAAATCTTATAGAAGGAAAGGTGTTTGAGCTATAGAATATATATAGGAAGAAATATCCAACTGATATATTCATGAAGGTTTTAGTCCATGAAATTCAAACAAAACATTGTACCATAGTTGGAATTGGGTGAATGAATGATGATAGAGAAAATGTAATTCATGGAGGAAGTATATGTGATATTTACCTAATTGTTGCATAATTATGATAGGATTCCTTGAATAAATCTTAAAGTCAGATATTTTGGGGATTGTGAAGCATGTTCATGAAACTAGATTTGACTTACAAGATGGGGGACTCTAAAATTTTATCTCGTCCTTGTCAAGTTAGAAACAACAATTTCTTTAGCATATGGTTAAAATTTCAAGATGTTGGAATCCTTTCAATTAGTAGAGTATTATTTTCTACTTTTATGGATGAGGAGAGTCTATATCCCATCGGTTGTACTGGTTTATGTGATAAAAGCCACTAAAGAATATTGAGGTCAACAGATGGTCGACTGGGTTTCTCAGATGATGTTGTAATGAATTTGATTGGATAATTACCTATATAAAATAGGGGATTTATTGGATAATGATAGTGTGTTTTAATATCATTATAAGTACTTCTATTTGAGATTAAGTGTATGTAGGTACCAATGTGTGAAACTAAAGATGATTGATTAAGGATTTAAAATTTCTCATCACCAAATCAACATATCAATTTTGTATCCAATGATGTGAACCCCATTAAAAAATACAACATTGTCATGTGGAATAATTTTTCACAACAATTAAATCGAACATATAAGTTTTTTTATTTGAAGGTTTACTCGATACCGACTATTACCAGAGAGAATTACATAAAGGAACTCAGTTTGAATCCCTCTAGATCATCCACATGTACTTCAAAAGTATATAAGAATGAAGTTCATAAAAATATAGGTGCTAGCATGTAGATTTTATGATGCTTTTAATGTCTTGATGATCATAGATATGTTGATCCTTTTTTCTGTGAAGGAGAACTTAGAATGATTTCTCAGATAAGAAGCTTCTATCTCTAGGATTTGGGAGAGAAAATAGAGGATATATTAAATTCATGTAATGAATAATATTCCAATTGATTTCCACACCTCACTTATATAGTGAGGTGTAAAATACCTAGAATTGTCTCCCCATCCCCCAAAGATTTATTACCCACTAAATAAGTCATAAACGACAATTTATAACCAATAAACTATATCATAGATGTCATTAATATTTTTATCACTTACTTTTAATAGAGTAAATATATTTCATGATTAAAGTGTTTTATTTACTCGACTTAATATTCCTAAAAATATTAAATGAACCTTGAATATTAAAATAATATTCTTCATTAAATATTAATCCATATATTAACTTTAAAACTTGTAAATACATTAAAAAAATAAATTCAACATTAATTATTATATACTTAATAATAATTAATTAATTTAATTCATAGTGAATGTTTATTCTCATACATCTCTAAGACCCCATGGTGGGTTCCATTATGTCCTACACACATATTTATTAGAATATGCCAAAATTTTGAATATGATAAGAGTGTGTCCATCTAAGAAATTATATCAATATTAGTGATTACTACTCATAGAAAATGAGTGGATTCAAGAAACCTATCAAGTCCCCCTAAGGAGATAGTTATAGTTATATCAATGACTAACTCACATGAACACACATCATGTAATATAATATCTTTGTCTCGAGATATCTCATAAAGTAGAATACACACTTTATGTTACCATCCTTTCT
Source organism: Viscum album (assembly GCA_963277665.1). Classification (NCBI taxonomy): domain Eukaryota; kingdom Viridiplantae; phylum Streptophyta; class Magnoliopsida; order Santalales; family Viscaceae; genus Viscum; species Viscum album. The sequence continues at coordinate 790,297,885 of OY728123.1, read as the reverse complement.
TGATTTATTATTAATTGACCTCACTGTGTGGAATAACTTTCTTCTATCATGGACATGTATTTATAAAAGGTAACACCATCCTAATCAACTGGGACCTAGATATTACTTCCTTTCCGAATAAATAAATTATTTCTTGATTATTCAATCAATTCCATGCCACTAATGGAACACTCCAAATAGGATAACTCGCCATGAGATAAATTCCATGGTTTTAATTTTGTATAAAATAAATAATCAAATGGTATTTGTAGATAACAATCAAAATTCAGGAGACCATTACACTTGTTTGAGCATATGAACTGCCAATGACACCTAAAAATTATGGTGTTCCTATTTTTTGGTGAATCCTCGTGTTCTCATCTACTCAAGATCACCACATGTGAAAATCATGAGAAGAATTATCATTGATTATGAGCCTCAAAGTCCAGATAGTCACACATCATTGGTTCCCTATCATCATGATGTTTCTAAACCATAGGGAAGAAGTTTAATATTACTATCTTGCTATCTTTAGGTTATCATTATATCCTAGGAATTGTTATAACCATTGATATGACATGTTATCTAAGGATATTAACATATAACTAGTATATGAATAAGTAATTATACTATTATGGTAAGATAAACACATGTATGTATATCAACCAGTATATATGTAGTGGTAATCAAAGTACATAAAAGATTTGGGTCTAGATTATCCACTCACAACACTCCCACATGCACTAGAGCCAACTACTAACAATCCTCAACCCACTAGCCCTCACTCAATAATCATTCTTTTGGTGAGATGTCGATTTTGTCAAGGTGTCTTACATATTTTACTTTGTGGATACTCTAAAAACTATGAGTTCATCTCTATGAGAAAACTCCCTCAAATGATAAACCTTTCAAAGTATATGATTTTTCCCCTAGTGTGACCTAGGCTCCTTGTAAAACACCACTACTATAGTGTTATCCAAAAAAACTAGAACATGTTTTTCAGTACTAGGCACCACACAAATATCCCAGAAAATGTTTTATATCTAAACTACCTTCGTAGCTACATTAGAGGATTCTATATACTCATATCTAACTTTAGAATTTGAAACTATGAGTTTCTTTGAGCTTCTCTAGCTCACCACACCCCAGTTCAGAAAAAATACATCACCTGACTATGATTTTAGATCATCATGATTTGAATGGAAAATAGCATCAATGTATCCCCTAAATACTCGTTTCTCATCTTCTCCCTACACGAGTAACATATCCTTGGTACCTACAAAGTAATTTAGGATATTTTTTATAGATTCCAAATACATCTATTCAAGATTATCTTGATATCTTACCACCATTCTTAATGAAAGGGAAACAGAAAACCTTGTATATACCATGGAATACATGATAGATCCCACTATTGAAGAAAAAAGTATTCTACTCATTTTTTTCAATATCCACTTATGTTTATGGAAACATTTTCTTAGATATATTAATGTCATGTGATATTTCCAACAATCCTCTTTTGGATTATTATATATTTTACCATTTTATAACCTTATAAATATATGTACTTTTAATTAGACCAAACATCCTATGATATTTATCGTGATAGATCTTAAACCCTAGAATGCAGCATTATTTACCTAATTCTTTCATGAGAAGAAGAAACTTAACTAAGTCTTAACTGATGTTTCAGATAATTAATATTTCATCAACATATAATACTATGAAAATTTTGACATTTCTAATAACCTTTTTATACATATTTCTCACTTTCATTGTTGAAGAAACTAAATTCTATTATGGACTCATCAAAATGAACATTATATGAATGTGGTTCCTTCTGAACCCCATAAATGTTTCTCTATATATTTCATACTTTATTGTAACTCATTAACTTAATGAACCCATTAGGTTGAGTAACATAGACATATTCAATCAACTTCACATTTAGAAAATCAGTTTTGAAATCCATTTTCAAAATTTTATAATCATAGAAAGATATTATTGCAAGTAATATTTACTTGCATTTTATCATTTCTACCAAGGATAAGGTTTATTCATAGTCTATTCCTTGAAATTTTCTCAAACCATTAAATAATAATTATTTATAAGTATTTACTTTACCATCCATGTTCATATTTTTCTTGAACACCAATTTTCACCCAATGGGTTTTACATCATCTAGAGGGTCTACCAAAATTCAAACATTATTTTGATACATATAATCCATCTCAGAATTTATAACATTATTTTATTTAGTATCATCCTTTCCATATACTAATTCCTTTAATTTTATAAGTTTATCATTCTATAAGAGTAATGTTTCAGCTGATAAAGTGATAAGAAAACCATATTACTCTAGTTTTCTAACCTCTTAAGAAGATTTATACAGTATTTGTGTATTGGGAACATCTCCATCTCCCACTGTTACTTGTGAAGATTTTTCACATACCAACTCAAGTTCACCTGAAGCATCAACATCATTGAATTCAATCTTTCTCCCACTATTTGAATTTAAAATGTTTCCCCTTTCTAGAAAAATATCATGTATTACCACAATAACTTTTCTATATGAATTTTTATATATGTAATATCCTTTAGATGTACATGGATAACTGAAAAATATGCACTTTTTGCTTTAAAAAGATAATTTTGTTACTATTTATAATATTTAGAAAATCCTTTCATCCCTACACACATATTTATGAAATAATTAGTTTCTTTCTATACCATAACTCATATGGAATCCCATATGTTTCTTTATTTGGTACTTAGTTAAGAGTATACCTTGTCATCTGGCATGTGTATCCCAAAAAGGATAATGGAATACTTGTATAACACATAATGAATATGATCATGTGATGCAAGTTTCGATTCCTCCTTTCACTAACACTATTCCATTGAGGTGTATAAGGAGGAGTGAGTTAAAATAATATCCCAGAACCCTTTAAGTGATAAATGAAATCTTGGTTGAGATACTCTCCACCGTGATCTGAGTGGAGTTTCTTAATATTTCTTCCAAGATAGTTGTATGCTTCATGTTGGAATTTCTTAAACATCTTAAAAGGAATATAACTTATACATCATTAAGTAGATATATCCATACACACTATAATCATTATAAAATATAATGAAGTATGAAAACCCACCCTTTTCCTCTATTTGAAATGGATCACATACATAAGTATAAATTAATTCTAATAGTTCAGTGTCCCTTACTCATTTTTCAAAGGAGCGTGCTTTGGTCATTTTCCTTTATAAACAAGTGTGAGATACATCCAAGGGTTTTTTCTCAGTAGAGTCTAGGTACCCTACTTAATATAATTTATATAATCACTTCTCATTTGCATGACCAATCTTCATGTGACATAGGAAGGTATTATAAGAGTCATTTTTATAATTTTTTTCATTGATTACCAATATAAGGTTTTTAGTTTCAAGTATATACAATCCATTATTAAGATTCTCTAATTCATAACATTTTTTATCCTTATAAAAGAGAAAACATTTATATCCATAATTGAAATAAAATTTCATTGTTTCCAAACTCAATATTGAGAATATTTTTTTGTTAAATGAAGGAACATAATAATAATTTTTTAATACATGAACCAAACCCCTAATAAATGTCAGGTGATAATCTCCCACTACTATGGATACTACTATAACAAAATTTATAGCATGAAGATCAACCATACACATTTAAATATATTGAAATACACTTGGTGCCTATATGTGAATAAAAAAATTTAAGACACATGTTATATACAATACCCAACACGTAGATAAATAAATATTTCATTCAATGAAAAATATACCTGAGATATAATCATTTCCTTGATTCTTTTTCCTGTCCATGAAATTATTATTTTAGTGGACATTATTTCCACATTCAAAGTAGATATCCTCCTACTCATTTAAATCCCTTTTTATCATTGGATTCTTGGAAGGATAGTGTGTCAATTTCTTGGGCTTGGGTTTAGACTTAGACCCCTTACCCTTTCACTTCCTCCTATTGTTCACCATAAGGACTGAATATTTGGTTTTCTACACATCCTTATCATCTTGGATAAATAAAACCATTATGTTATGGAGAAAATTATTCATGTTATTCATATTTTAATTGATAATAAAATTCAGGAATATAGGTGGTAAAGTGGAAATAATGAGATCATTTTCTATTTCTTGGTTCAATTTGAACCCAAGGGACTGAAGTCTCTAAATATACCAAATCATCTTTAGTACATGAACTTTGGAATGATTCCCTTCTACTCTCTTGCACCTACAAAGTTCACTTGATATCACATATCACTCTTATCATTATTTATCTTGATATAAAACTCTCAAATGAGATAACATCTTATAGGCATCCTCATCCTCATCTATTTTATATAATTCAATAGACATTAATGCCAATATAATACATGATAAATATAGTGAATCGTCTTTATAATTCTTATATCTTTGTTTCTTCTCATTTCCTTCTCACTAAGGAGGCCCAAAAGTAAGTGGGGGATCTAGTATATTAAATTTCATCTCTTTGTTTAGAACTATGAAAAAGTTCATGTACCACTCCTTGATGTTATGCCCAGTTAAGATATTGTATGTATCTAATATAGATCATAGTGACATTAAACTACTGGTAGTGATTTCTATTTTATCTGCAATAAATAAATTTATCAAATTTGTGCATTATCTTTATTATCAATTATACATTGTTAACTATTTAAATCATTAAATGTCACCGACTATTTTATCGAACCCTAGTATCCTTTACTACTAGATTTTGAATACCCAATCAGTTGAGTATTATAGTGGAGAGGATCCTTAAAATATATCCTTATTTTCCAAGTTATGACAACTCCATTACTCAAAGAGTTTCAAGGGAGGATTTAGAATGGACAACCACATTGGATTATGACTCCATGAATTATTGAGTGAAGTACCATCTTTAAGGAATCATAACCTTGATTTTAACAACACTTCACATATAAATTGAAATATATATATATATATATATGATTACTTATTTTCTTCCATTTGGTTTAATTTGACCTAGAACTCTCATAATAACTCCCTGTACTAGGAGGTTCCCTTAACTAGGGCTGACGAGTATCTCATACACACGGTTTTGACAAAATTTAATCAATATAAGGCATTAAGAATTAAGATTTATTTGAGGGTGTTTTTATTAACTGAAAAAATGAAATATATAGTGGCCTAATCCTTTTACACATTTTACTAAATTATTTTTAACATAAATATCCATTAAATACAACCAAAGGATTGAAAATCCTAGTATCTTAGAAGACTAGGTTCATAATATATCAAACTGAAATGAAAATGGAATGAATATATTTTAATATCCAAAATGAGACAATAAGTTATTTTGACCTCCTAAAACTGAAAAGGATAACTTGGGTAATACATAAAATAACATGGTTTTCTAAAAATATTATTAAGGGAATGAACATGATAATGAATCATAATATGTGAGTCAAATTACATAAAATTATATCATCAAAGATAAGGCTCATGAATAATCACATGGGTGTATAAAAAATAAAAATTGAATCATAAGAACATTGAAACATAAGAAATTAGAAGAAACATATAACATTAAATAAACATAATTCATGGTCACCAACAAGATAATGTTACATGGGGGATAGAGTCCCATAATGAGTTATTTTCACTCCCTAATCTCATACATAATGTCTCAAGAAACAAAAACATTACCCAATTTTAATAGAGTGTTATCTAGGAGAACCCATAATAATAGGTAAATTTCTATTTGTTCCAAAAAATTAAAATTTTCATAATTCATAAACATTTGAATTACCCATGGAAGTAAATGGGTTGTATAATCTTGACTCGTACCATAATCATGGAGATTTTCTAAAAAATGTATTTAGGAAATAAACTGAAGGCATGTGTTGACCCATCAATGGAAGAGAGGATAACCTAGGTATATATCTAACAGACATATATATATAATTTATAATCATTTAATAACATAAAAGCTAGATAAATTGAGTTAGAGATATAAATTCCATATCCTAAAGAAAAGGTGTGGTTTGGAGAGATCCTTTAAATTATGTTCTAGAATCATCCAGTCCTAACAATTAATATCCTAGATAATCATATTATATTAAATAACTAATTAATTAAGGAACTTTTCCATATATATTTTATTTATTATAAATTTATTATGCTCATTTATAACCATTTTAATGAGATATAATGTTTAATTTTATCTTCCAAGAGCATACTTTTCATGGTTCTGTGATCAGATCACTTGTGTATAATTACTTAAGTTCTTGTAAATGGAAATAAAACTCCATAAGTTAAGTTAAATGGTATTAATGACCTTAAAAAAATTTAAATGGTCCAAAATACCCATATTTTTTTTATATAGGGATGATTCTTTTAGTAAAAACGTCAGCGTTATACGGTTTTTTCATTTAGGTGGTTTTACCAACCATCAAGAACTAGTTTCATTTTTTTAATATTATGGACATATATTCATTATAGAAAATAAAATATTTTGTATTATTCTTATAATAATATTATTAAACCATAATAATAATTTATGACTAGCCTTGAGGGTTTTAGAGGAAAACAAAGTGTGTTGTTTATGGAGGCAGTGAAAAACCATATTGTAAACAACACTTTTTTTTGAGAAACAAAATAAGGGAGGGTTGAAAATTAATATTTCATTAACATAATAAAATTACATTATATTTTTATACAAGATTAACTATTTCATTTTTTATGACGGGGTGACTAGAATGTAGAAGAAGAAAATAATTTAAGAGGTAAATTGTAAATATTACCTCTTAATTATCATCTCATTTAAATACTTCTTAAGGAACTTGGAATTTGTATTTTGGGGATACTAGTAGAAGTAGGAAGTGTATTAGAAATTTTTGAAATTAATTTGGAAAAAATTGGGAAATATCTAAGCTTCATAAGGTGTGAAGATAAGGGTTGGTATTTATAATGGGATGAGAGGGGTGTTTTTGAATATTGTAATCATTAGTTTATTATTTCAGATCAAGAATATAAAGATTATTGATTATTATGACTATATATAATAAATTGTGCATGTTATTTCAAAATAGTGTGTTCTTACATAATCCATTACTCAAAAATTAATGTATTTAGATTATAATGTTAAATAGCATATTTTACTGTATTTCACTATTCAACAAAAATTCAATTATTTTAGAAAAACATAAAAAATTAACCCTAACCATTATTTGAAATTTGAATTTAAAAATAGAAATATATTTTATGAAAATAATTTTCTAAATATTATAAATTTATTATTTATGTAAAATACTCATTTTTTTAAAATACCTATTTTAATATTACAGACAATTTTATGACCCTTTGAAAAATTACTTATGGCTTCATAAAATTAATTTTTCATTATAATACTATATAATATTAATTTAAAAATATATTTTATAAAAATAATATTTCTTTCAAGTAATTATATTAATTAAAAAATTGTGATTAAAACATTTATGATTTATAAAAATACAAACACTTAATTTATTATTTTAAACCATTTAATTATTTGTACCATGGTGTAAATATACAATATGTTCATTTTATAGGATACTTGAATATTATTTTACACTTTCATAGGTGGGGATACTATTCCAATTGTCATATTACTATTCCAATGGCTAGTTTACTATTCCAATAGTTAAATAACTACTACAATGGTCATGTTACTATTCAAATGATCATGTTTATAATGGTCATATGTGTTCCCTACATCATATAAATACATTGTATTTCATTCATTATTTATTCAATTATAAATTATTCTCAATGAGGTATGTATTTTCATTTTCAAAATTACTAACATTATGTTTCATTTCTATAGCATTTTTCATGAGTGCATTTATTCCGGTGGAAATGTCATATCCAACATTTCCTATTCTTATTACATTATATTCTACTTTTTGTACAATGTAATAATTTCAATTAATATATCCATATATGATCTCTAAATGTAATTTTAAAATTATTATAATACAATATTGTTGGTTATATCAAGTGTTTATTGTGTATTATACTACATTACTAAATGAGCCATAATTATAAGAAGGGAAATTCCATTAATAAATTTTTTGGTTGTTACATTCTTTACCACTTAAGAAATTTCACCTTTAAATTTTTTTACATACTAAGGTGAAAAATTTAGGATTATTCTCCTCCATCACTTCCTCATATTCCCATGTCACCACCACATACTTATGGTTTTTCCATAGAACATTAACTAGGTTAGTTGTCTTGTTGTATATAAATTTGCCTCTAAAGTCCAAGATCTTCACTGGATGCTCCTCATAATAGATATCATTTTATTTTTATACCACCTATGAATTAAGTACATTTGTGGGATTTGGAATATAATTCCTTAAGAGGGATATGTGGTATACATTATGTACTTGCGATGGGGTTGGTGGGAGTGCTTGTCGATAAGCCACAACTCAAATATGATCAAGAATCTTTAAGGGGATGATATGCCTAGGATATAACTTACCCTTCTTCCCAAATCTCATGACTCTCTTACATAGAGATATATAAATGAATACTTTATATACAACCTAAAACTCTATATCGCATGAATTATTATCATAAAAACTCTTCTATCAACTTTGATTGGCCCTAATGTTCTACTAAATGGTCTTTCCATTTTCTACCATTTCCCGGAAAATTTCATGTCCTAGTAGCATGTGTTCATAAACAACATCCCAATACATAAGTTTTCTAGATCTATTCCCATAATGGACTTCATATAGAGCCATTTTGATGCTTCAGTGAATGATATTATTATATGAGAACTTGAATAAAGGAATATTTTCATCCCATACCCATTTGAATTCCATCAAGAATGATCTCAAAATTTACTATAACTTATGGATAGTATTCTTAGATTGGAAATCAGTTTGGGGTGATAATTTATTTTGACGTTCAACTCAGTACCCAGATCATGTTGGAGACTCTTCCAGAACTTGGAGGTAAATTTCATATCTTGGTCAGATACAATCAATTGTGGTGTTCCATGCATCCTCACCACTTCTTTAAGGTATATCTTTTCAATTTTATTGGGTGATAAGTATTCTATAATCCCAATGAAGTGAGTATCCTTTGTATAAAGATCCACCATAACCCATATAGCATTATTCCCAATGTAAATCTTTGAAAGACCAGTGACAATGTTCATAGTGATTTTTTCTAATTTCCTTGTATGTATGGGTAATGGTTTCATCATAAAATTATAATTTTTCCTTTTAGACTTCACCTGGTGAGATAAGATGAATTTTGATGTATAATTTTTGATCTCCTTCTTCATATTTTCACACTAATGGTGCTCTCAAAGATCTCAATACATCTTCACACTCCCTAAGTGGATAAAGAAGATCAAACTATGTGTATAATTCAAGAAGTTATTATTTATCTCAATATGTTATAGTATATATAGTCTTAACACAAATATTATAACTTATTATTTATTAATTTTAAACTCTTAGGATTTCCCTTTTCATATAGCTTCCACCTTTTTTTGTATTTACACATCATATCTTTGAGAATATTTCATCTTCTGTAGAAAGTATGGTTGATTAATCATTTAAGAAAGTAATGGTGATGTTCTTTACTTTATTATTAACATGTATATCCTCTAAAATACTAAGAATATTGGACCCTTCTCAATTCTCATCACTGGTAAGGTTACTCGACCCATTCTACATAGAGAATATACCACTTTATTTGTTTTCCCATGATGGTAATGAATTGAGAAGTCATAGTCCTTTATCAGCTCTAACCATATTCAATGGTTAATATTATGATCCTTATATGTGAATATATAATTTAGGATATTATTATCCATATATATTCCATACTTCTCCCTATAGATATAATGCTTCTAGATATTTAACACAAATATCATTACATCCAACTCCAGATTATACATTGGATAGTTCTACTCATGAACATTCTACTTCTTTGAGGTATAGGATATCACATTTTAATTTTGAATATATAAAAAACTAATTATTTATTGAAATAATAATTTTATACCATGGAAAGTTCCCTACTTAATGGAAACATTAGTAAATGGTAGGGATATGCCTCTATTTCAATTCTTTGAATCTCTCTTCACATTCAATGGTCTATAAAAGCTTCACCCCCATTCGATTTATCTTGGTTAGTGGGGTTGATAATAATTTTATTTTTCTCAAAAATCATTGTTAATACCTATGTATTCTAAGGAAAATACATATATCCATTATAGATATTGGTCTGGGCCACTCCTCAATTTCCTTTTCTTTGAAGGCTCTACATATATCCCTTTTTTGTGATGAAATTCCCAAAAAATGATACTTCCTCCATCCATAACTCACATTTACATTACTTTCCATGTATCTTCTCATTTCACAAAGTCTTTAGCATAGTTTTCATATACTCCTCATACTCCCCCTTTCTCTTATAGTATATCATAATATCATCTATAAAGACTACTATAATTTTTTCAAGGTAATATATAAAGACTCTATTCATTATGTCTATAAGTATTGTTAGAGAATTAGTGAGTCTAAAATGAATCACCATGAACACATAGTTTCCCTACATTGTTCTAAATGTATTCTTATGAATATATTCCTTATTCACCTTTAATTGGTGATATTTAGACCAATGGCCCACCTTAGAGAGATATTAGGGCCTAAATAGTTGTTCAAAGAATTCATCTATCTGTGGCATGGGATACCCATTTTTATCATAATTTTGTGGTGTTCATTATAATCAAGGAAGAGGCATGTTGAATCAAACTTCTTCTTGACTAAAAGGACCAATGTGCTTTATTTTGAAGCACTTGGGAATATAAAATCCTTTACTAGATTCTATTGTGACTTCTTCTTCAGTTCTTAAAACTCAATGGTGCTCATTCTATAATTAATATTTGATATGGAAGTATATCCAATTATAAGTTTTATTAAGAACTCAACCTCTCAGTCATAAAGAATATTAGAAAACTCTCTAGGTAATAAATCAATATAATCCCCCACAATTATCAACTTTAATAATGAATATCTCCTTGTTATCAATAATTTGATCAAGATATGCTTGCTTATAAGAAAAAAATATCCACACTTGATTATAATATTACAAGGGAAATTATTCATCCTACATACACTTGTACATATTTTGAGGATGACTCGAGATGTGAAGAGTGATCTCCCTATCCCGATAGTTGATGCTTTATTTATATAAGGATAGCCAATATATTCCTAATATTAAATCAAAGTGCACTGAAGTAAGTGAGATAATATTTAATCTAATTTTTAGTCCACAAACATTGAATAGGGATGATTTATAGACCTAGCATGCCATAATTTATCTATTTATTGTTTTCATAGAAATCTCAGCACCCATGTTTTGAGGATATTTTTGAATAGTTCTACAGAATTTTCAAGATATGTAAGAACTCATATAATTATAACCATATAGTAAATTTGATTCTCATTAATAGAAAATGAGTGCACCTTTCAAAATTTTATTCTAATTATAGTCATTTATGATATCTAAAATAATAAAAGGGATGAGAATACTCAAAATAAAAATCATATAAAAGGAAAACTATGAACTTAGAAGGAATATATTACAAATGAAAATTTTATCCTAAATTATGATTATCAATGTTTCAATTTATGTCATCTATTATAATTCTTCCTTTTAGGTTTTCCAACCAAGAAATCTATTTATGTCTTTCATAGTGGTTCATAAAGAGTTTGAGAATTTACCAAATAATATCCCCATAGGATGTCAACCCTGGTGTGCAATATGGACTCATTATCATTTATCAAGGGATTTTCAAGTAAAATCCAAAGCGACCTCGTCAGGGTAATTACCCCTTGGGGAAAATATTCAAAAGGCACATCCACTTATAGTATCTAGATAGGGATTTATTTCTTGGAAACCAATCACCCTATACTTCACCAAAATTTATGATATTTTCCTATACATATCCCTAGGGTTCCCATTAAAGTATTATAGTCCTAATCCACAAAAATATCTAGACTTTAATATGATATAGACTATAGTCACCCAATACTTTTACACATATTAATACATGATTTTTAACAAAATTATCTATTAATTACAACTAAAGAATTAAAAATCCTACTGACTTTAGAAGACTATGTTTAATATATAATAGTGAAAATAAAATAAAATAACTTTATTTTAATCTCTATAATGATTTCATAAATCTATTTGATAACCTACAAATGCATAGGATAACCTAGGTAATACAAAAAAATAAAGGGGTTTTCTAAAAATCCCAGTAAGGGAATAAAAATTACAATGAGTTATCACATGTGAGTCAAATAACATAATATGATACCATAAAAGAGAAGCCTCATGAAAAAATTCATGAGAGAATTAAGTATTGATGGTATCATATGATCATGGAAACATATGAAAGTTTTGAAAACATATAATATGACATAATCATATATCAAGGCTAACCGTTGAGATAACATCACATGGTGAAAAGAGTCATGTAATGGGTTAGGTTCACAACCTAATCCCATACATGATATTTCATGAGATAAAAACTTTACCCAATACATTGAAACACTATATAGGAACACCCATAATAACATGTACATGATTCTATGTACTACAAAATGAAATCAATCATAAGGTATAAACATAATAATTACCCATGGAAATAAATGGGTTTTATAATCTTGCCCCATATCATAATAAAGGAGATTTCGTAAAGAAGGTATGTGAGAAATACACTTAAGGAATATATTAACCAATAAAAGGAAGGGAAATAATATAGGTGTATAGGTAACAGACCTATATTCAGAATTTAGTATCATTTCATAATATCAAATAGAGTGAGAAAGGGAGTTAGATAGAAAATTTACATAACCCAATTAAAAAGGGTAGTTCGGGGAGATCCCTTACCTTATGTTCTAGAATCATTATACACTTTCACTTAATGTCCAAATAATAAAATTAGATTAATTTATTATTTAATTTAGAACTGTATCCATCTATATTTTATTTATTATAATTTTATTATGTTCATTTATTACCATTTCAATGAGTTATACCATTTCATTTTTTTTTTCTTATGATTATTCATTTTATGGTTCCACGGTTGAATCACTAGTGTATAATTATTTAAGTTCTCATAAAATGGGAATAAAACTCTAGAAGATAAATGAAATGGTATTAATGGCCTTATGAAAATTGATATAGTCCCAAATACCTATATTTTTCTGACATGAGTATGATTCTTATAAAAAAATGTTATCATTATACAATTAGTTCATTTAGGTTATTTTACCGACCATCACAAACTATTTCAGTTTTATTTAATATTATGGAAATATATTCATCCTAGAACATTAAATAAGTTAAAATATACTTATTATAATCTTATTTAGTCATAATAATAATTTTATAACCACCCTCGAAGGCAGTGTAGGAAAATTAAGTGTTTTGTTCAGGGAGGTGGTTAATAAACCATATTGTAAACAACACTTTAATTATATAAATGAAATAAGGGTGGGTTGAAAATTAATATTCCATTAAAAAAATAAAATTATATTATATTCTTTATACTAGATTAATTATATCATTTCTATATGAGGGGTTAAGGAGAAGGTAGAATAAGAAAATAATTTAAAAGATGTAAATTGAGAATATCACCTCTTCAATTTTGCCTCCTTAAAATAATATTTAAGGAACTTGGAATGGATATTTTGGGGAGACCAGAAGCACTAGGATGTTGAGGACAGGTTTGGGAAGTTAATTTGAAATAAAAATTACGATCCAAGTCTTAAAATGTGTTAGGAGAAGGGTTGGTGAGGTAGGTATTTATAAGGGGATGAGAGATATTTTTTTAATATTATAATCATTATTTTATTATTTTAGATCAAGAATATAAATATTATTGATTCTTGTGACTATATATAGTAAATGGTGCATGTGATTTCTAACTAGTGGGTTCTTGAAACATATATGAAAAAAATCATGTATTTATCTTATGATGTTAAATGGCATATTTTAAGGAATTTTTCTATTCAAAAAATTCAACTATTTTAGAAAAAAATAAAAAATTCACCCAAAATAGTTTTCAACATTTAGATTCCAAAAATAAAACCTATTTTATGAAAATAAGTTTCTAAGTATTTTAAATTTAATTTTTAAATAAAATAGTCACTTATTTGGAAAATATCAATTCTAATAGTTTGACCAATTTTATGAACCATATAAAATTTAATTATAGTTTCATAAAATTATCTTATCATTATAATTAAACATAATATAATTTTTTAAAATAAATTTTCTTAAAAAATAATTTAAATCAATATATTTATTTTAAAATTGTGATTAAAACATTTATATTTAAAAAAATGAAATTTAAGATCCTGTATTTTCCATGTACATCCCTCTTGAGTTTTGGATGAACCTCTTTTAGTTGGGTTTTCTTTTCCTCTTTAAAACTTTGTGGCCAAGCCTTTTCTTTGAGGATAGAGATTTTTTTCAAGGAAAATGACCTAATGTTTAGGTATGTATGTTTATTTGAATTAATGGAGTATTAGTATAAATGTTTCAAGGGAATTTGAGGGTTCTTCATGTGTTTGGAAGACCTCAAAGTTGGTTTGGATTTTCTCTCTAGAATCTGGGCCATAATTGTTTTGCAAGAATTCATCATTTCATGAATTGGTTACACAACATGAACATGTTTCTCGGAAAATTTCATGAACTAGTTCATAGAATGAAACATTTCTAGGTTGTGAAATGAGTTTACAACACGAAGTGGTCAATCACGGTTATGTTAACCCAAGGTGATGCATTTTTAGGCATATCATATAAATTGAGAAATTCACATCATGAATAGGGTTCATATTATGAATATCTTATGACCCTCAGTTTTAAACCATGATGTGTGTATGATTTTATATCCATTAATAGTGCGGACACTTCACTTGAACCCTAGGGAGACACTAGACTATTTTGGAGATATTCTATCCCTTCCATACATATTAGTCTATCATTGTATCTATGGTGATTTACTTCAACCGGTTTCACCCTTTTGTCTTCATATTCTCAATTATAGCAGTGTGACCTATTGATTAATATTGAATCATGTTTTAATATTGATTTTTGTGTGATCTAGGTTTTCATTGTGATCTCCTTCACTTTTGTTCTTCCTTATAATTCCCTATTGATATTGTTGAGTTGATCACTTGATTAAGGTAGGTGGTCTAGAAAAAATCCCTATAGTCTATTTCTATTTTCTTAAGTATGTAAAATACTATGTGATTGTGACAACACAACATTCACATTAACTGAAAGAATAAATGGTGTTTATAATAATGTGTTTGGACCACTACTTGGATTCATTTGGATCCAATAGTGTTGATACCTCTCTTTTGGCCACTTGTAGGGTGAGCCTACCCTTAAATAATAATGAACTAGCTATTGGATTAAAAAATGAATTAGCATGTTATGAGACCTTAGGTGATTTCTTTTGATAGGGCCATATTGAAAAATGGATTACTTTTTTATTGAAATGAATGGTGAAACTTTGATATGATATGGTTGCGTACACTGGCATGTTAATGGTTTAAGAAACAACTTAATGAATGAAAGTAATTGAAAGATAAAAGGTAATTGGATGAATTAACCTTTGTGTTTTATGAAGTAATATTGTGTTCTTCTAGACATTATGGATTGTGTTATACCATATGTCATAATTCTTATAGGGATTAGCTCGGTTATGCTAAAATTATCATATAGAGGGCTTGGTCCAGTCATGTTGTAATGCTTATAAGTCTTGTCCTAGTTCTACTAAAATTCTTATATGAAGGGACTGGATCGATTATGAAATAATTATTATAGGTCATGGTCTAATTATGCTGAAATGATTATATATAGGTCATGGACTGATTATGATATAATATTTATAGGGTTTGTCCTGATCATTATGTAATGTTTATATGGTTTGGCCCAATTATTATGAAATTCTTATACAAAGGGATTTTACTAGTTATATGACTATGATATGGAATTATTACTACAGTTTTCATGGAAATTATATATGCTCAGAGATATTACAACATGGTGCCAAAGTAGATCATTTGTAATACTGTATTAATTTCTTTATTAACACTCTTATTTGTTGCTTTATTACATGCACTTACTATCATACTAGTTTTGTTTAAACACGGTGGTGCAGGCCTACTGAGTTATACTCACACCCTATTCAGTACACTTCTAGGTGCTAGATTATATTACATGAATGTATTTTGGGACAAGGGAAAATAAACTTATAATTGATTGAAGCTATAACCCTGGATGGGTTATAGCTAGGAGACAAGACTGATATAGAGATCAGGACTAATATGGAGATCAGGACCAAGGTATTTGGTGTATTCCTTAAGTTTTTTTTTAATTTATTTATTTTACATTCAACATGACATTTAGATACATTCAATCCTATCGTTAAATTTTTTTTCCATGTTTTTTGATTGTTCAGTTTCCATCACTATTTGGTTTAACTTCTTTTGTTGTACTTTTTTCACTATTTCTATTACTCTAATATTTCGTCCATGGTTATCATAATTATATACCAAGGGGTATAGTATCCCCACTATGTTCATTACACCCCTAATTCTATTTGAAAGCCTCTAGAGTATGGGGAGGCATTCTTGAGGTCTAGTAACCAACACAGTTTAGCCACATGAGATGGTTTCAGGCTAGGAGATATTATATACAAACACTAATTTTTTCATTTTAAAACCATTTATTTAGTTATAACATGGTATAAATATATCATGTTTTTATTTTATAGGATATATAAATATTATTTCACACTTCCATATGTGAGGATATAATTCTAAAATCAATATTACTATTCCCAACCGTTATAGTAATATTCCAAGGTTAGGTTACTATTCCAATGGTCATATTATTATTCTATCAGTCAAGTTACTATTCAAACACCTAGATTTATAATAGTTATTTGGGTTAACTAATTCCTATAAATACTTAAAATTTTATTCATTCTTAATTCACTACTATTTTATTCTCAAGGTTATATGATTATCATTTTCAAAATGCATATTGGATTAAAAATATTATGCTTCATTTATACATCATTATTCATGAGTGATTTTATTATAGTAAATTGAGTATATTGAAATTTTCTTATTCATATTATCTAATTGTCTATTTTTTATCCCATTGTAATAATTTCAATTCATATGTCCTTATTTGTTTTCAAAATGTAACATATGAATTATTATAATAAAATTTAGTTTGTTATATCATGTGGTGGTTTTTAATTATACTAGATTACTAAATATGATATAATTAAAAGAAGGAAAATTTCATTGAAAAATTTTTGAGTAATTAAAAACTGCTTTTTTTATATGAAAGTACTATGTGATCACACTCACAAATAAAAAACACATTAAATAGAAAACATTATTCATGTATTAATCTATGATTTTTATTATTATTTTATGTGTTCACATAAAATTTCATATTCACAAAATAATAATAAACTATGTATTAATCAAATAAAAACATGAATGGTCTTCAAGATTTACTACTATTTGATCTATTTAGTGTATGTGGATCAATCGGGATCCTATGGGTTAAATTCATAAGTCATGACATACTCATGTTGTATCTCACACCTCTTTCCAATGTATCCATGTCTCAACTAGAATGTTACCTCATATCAATGTGGTCCACATCAAATATCATCCTCAACTTTATACAAATACTCTTGGGTATGTACAAAATAAATGTAGAAAGATTATAATGGATGCATAGGCCCTTATACATAAAAAGTGGGGAAAGATAATGCAAGGAACTTCAAAAATAAATTAATTATTACAATCATCACACATAATTTAAATAATAAATTAAATGAATTAAATTCTAGATATACATTGGTCAGTTGATGCTCCAGATCATTTGACACGTGAATAAAATGCATAATAAAATTAAATGACATGTTATGACCAATTAATTATTTCATAAACATCACTAATATTTTTATCAGATATTTTTTTTATAATAAATATATTATGTGATAAAATAAAATCATTAAATTAACTCAATGTTCTTGTAAATATTAAACAAACCATGAGGTTAAAAATATTATTTTTTCATTAAATATTTTTCCATATATTTACTTTAATACGTATAAATGCATTAAATAAATAAATTCAACTCCAATTATTATATACTTTAATAATAATGAATTTATTTATTTCTTCTAAATCGTTTATTTTTAGACATATCCTAGACATTGTGGCGGGGACCACAATGTCATGTTCTCCTCTCCATTATAATAGTCCATACTTTTGAATATGATAAGTATGCAACCCAATATGACCTTATCTAGAGAGTGTTGGAGTTTGTTCTATAGAAACAACTTATATGTACTTTATGATAAATTTTATTCATTGTATTAAATATTAAAAAACTTTTTATCACATTATGATTGTTCATCTACATGACATAGTATATGATAATGTTCTAAGAGTAGTTTTCACACAAAAAGGTTATAAAAGTTCCCTACTATGATGAGAACATAGAAGTATTAGGAAATTATTCTTAAATATATGTTTTGTATATATATGAAACAATTTTAGGGACATAAATATTATAGGCTATTGGTATTGGAGACTCATAGGACTTTGAGGAACCTTCTCATGGTGTATTCCCTTGGTAATTTCTAGTGTAGGAAATTATAAGAATGATACCCACTTGTAGGAAATTCACATTTATATGTTTTAGTAGATGTTCATATATATGGACATATGTATTGAACCTTATACTATAATTTTATTATTAATGGATATTATGATTCATGTACTTTGATGTAATTATGAAAACTATTATGACATATCTTCATGGTGAAGTTGGATATATTGGGTGCATCACGAGTAATATTTCATTAATTAATAATGCAAGAAAGTATTTATCCCTTTTTTAATTTAATGGAATTTGATATCATGGGACCTTTTATGGAAATGAAACATCCTAAATAAATCCATGTTCATGGTGTTCTTTAGTCTAGTTTAATTTTTGGAGATTCCAAGAAAGATATATTGAGTACATAGTTTGATGGTACCAATATGCATCCCACTTGATTAAAGATATCACGATAAAGCGATTATATTATATATTAAGACTCTGTATAAAGTTTTATGTCATTGTATCATTAATATATTTCTTTATATTTTCCTTGATGTGTTTTAGATGAAAACCTTGGAATTTGGGCTACTTCACCTAATGTCACTGAGAAAGCGTCCTAGAGTGTCACACATAGTGTATCAAGAATCTTAGTGAAATAATAATTTTATTTATTATTTCAACTTTTAAATAAATAGGATTCACTCATGTGGTTTAATGATTATTCCTATTTTCTTGATCATAAATATTTTTTTCACTAGTTATTTGTGAGAATATTTTGTGATTAGAATATTTAATAAAGATTTATATTCTATTTAGTAAATATATTATTTATTTATTTATTGAGAATAATGAAATGATATTTATGTTTTAAATAAATAGTCCTTATTAAAGGTGAAATAAATATTCTTATGGAATGTATGATCGAGTTTTATCATCTAGTGAGAAATAATATATATATAATATTATTTTTATAAATAATATTTTATTAATTCATGAGTTTAGAACATGTTGAGAAATAATATTATTATTATTATAGACATGGTGTTCCACAAGAATTAAGAAAAATATTAAGGTTTCATGTTAAATTATTATTTTACAACACTAGAAATTATAAACTAAATTATATTATTTATTTTTGGGTTACCATTTCATTTTTTGTGCACAACAACATTCGAAGAGAATTGTCTTGAATCCCTAGAGATCTCCATCTCCAAGAATTATCATAAGAATGGAGAGTGATCCTCCTCAACAACAACTCTTAAGTCTATAGAGATCTAAGAGAACCCATCCTTAAATATATTCTTAAGGTGATCAAGGGATAACTAAACAAGTGTTATGATCTACTTTGCTAGCACCTAAAGATTCCTACAACAACATTTAGAGGTTTGTGCAGCACGTGTGGATCACTAATGGAATTGATCTACACTTGATTCCTACAATGAAATGATGGTATGACATAGTGAATTATTCATATTCATAGATAATGAAATAATTCATCACAAGGTAATTATCAATTATTTTAATTAATTATAAATAATATGTGATGATCCTGAACTTTTTTTCTGGTGTTCACTCATCAATTAATCTTTGATTCAATTCTATTGGTTAAAATGTTTATCATTGATGTATATCTTGGATTAATCATTGATTATAACAAAAAATATGATTTTGTAATTCCCC
Source organism: Viscum album (assembly GCA_963277665.1). NCBI lineage: Eukaryota > Viridiplantae > Streptophyta > Magnoliopsida > Santalales > Viscaceae > Viscum > Viscum album. The sequence continues at coordinate 790,277,464 of OY728123.1, read as the reverse complement.
ATCTAGTGCTTCCACTCTTCTTGGAACCTTAAATTGGTATCATAGGGGTTATATAATTATTTATAATTATTTAAAGATCATTGATTTATTTATGTATTTTTCATTTGTTTTCAATTCAAATTTAATCGATATTTATTACGAATCATGAGTTCTTATATTCTTCTTATTCTTATTTATCATAAATATAATAAAAAAATTAATTTTTACTAATGAATACCATTCAAAGAACTCATTATAAGGTGCCAATGATTCTAGGTAGATAGAATAAAACTTTACATTATGTCGCCCCTTGATACACATCATGTACTCATGTTCATTGGACCGAGAATTAATTCGTAATTAATTATATTAATGTAAATTTATTACACACCATGTGTATTAAAATACATTTCATGTTTACCAAGAAAGGTTGGCTCATGGTTAGAAAAATTACAGGGCATATAACATTCATACACAATATATAGTCCATTCATCAAAGACTAGTTGTGTGTTCTCTTACAAGGATTACATTACTAGTGACCATGTAACTAGAAGACCACATGTTTTATAGTCCATTTACATGTCGTGTACACAATTATTTTTAGGTAACTATTACACTTTGAGTTCCTAGGCATGTTCCATGGATATATGGTGATAAATATATACGTCGTGTAGATAGATTTTACACACCTTGTATATTATCAAATTACACAAAATTAAAAAATAATTTATTATACTACATATACATTATAAACATATGTTTCATGAGGTCATTATATTGAGTGTACATTCCATATTACTATTTTTATATATATATATTAAATTTCAAATTAATTTATACCTAATGTTCATAACTGCATATCATATATATCTTGCTATACAATCATTATTGTACGTTCCCTGAAACATCATGCTATTTAAATTACATGTGTTCCCTATGGTCATTTATTTGATAGTACATTACATGAAATTTCATTATAATTAATATATTCCACATGACACATGAGTAAACAGTATATGAATATAATACATGTTGGGTAGTTTATATGGGTACTCACTATGTTGCCTCCAAGATACATCTTAGTACATCGTTAATTTTAAATAGATTTATTTAATAAATTAAAATTATTATGGATGAAAATGTCAATAAAATTAGGATGATTATTAATATAAAATAATTGATTAATTAAATAATATAATTAATTGATTTGATCTTGATTTATCTTAAATGATAATGATTATAATTGAATTCTATTTTATTAAATTAAAAATCCGTTGAATTTATGTGGATGATCATGAATATAGAATAGACCTTTGTGTGTGATTCATTTCCTTTTAATTTATTATTAAATTAATCTTGTGGTCTATGTGTCATCCCTCCCCTAATTATGTAAGGTCTTATGATCCCATGGTTTATTTTATGTAAACCCCTTAACCAATTCTTTAGTTCCCCTCACCTATGAGTGAGTAAAATCATAATTAATGGATAAAGATTACATGAGAGTGGGATTTCAAGTTTGGAGTTGAGGATAAACCAATACAAGAGAGATACATAGGTGGATAGGTGGAAAGCTGCAACATGAACCAAGTCATGGTTCATGGTGTTTTTCCCCTAGTTTAATGATTAGTGTATCATATTATAGATAAACTAATAATTATTGAAATCTCATGATTATGCAACATTATTATTTTAATTTTTAATAGTTTCATGTTTATTTAATTGTGTATTTTTTAATGATCAAAAGAATTAATTAATTAATGGGCATGCAAGATAGAACCAAAATAAATCGGATAATGCGTAAATTTTATCTAAGACATGGTTAACCACTTATGTAAATCAACTCATTATTAACCATAATGTAAAATTATAGGAAAATTATTTTTAAATATAAAATACATCAATTATATATATTAATTTGGAATAGACTTCCACTATTTAAGTTAAAATCAAAACACATTTCAAAGTGTTTGATTATCCAAATTTAGGGTGATTTCAATTATTGGGGAATTATTAATTGATGTTTATAGTTGAATTAACTTAGTTCACAATAAGAGTAGACTTCCAAAGCAGGACTTGGTGAAACTAAGAGGAAAATATTAATGAAATCCATTTTGAGGATTTTAGTATTGGGGATTCCACTCAACAGATCAATGAAATTTGAGTTAATGTAGTTGTAATTTGGAATACATACCTAAAAACCTTCAGAATTATTGACCAGCCAAATTCACAGTGATCAGAAGAGTAATATGGATCCTTGTCACTTGAATTTCCAATAAATATGATATTCTGAAACCAATGGGTAGGGATATTGGTTTCAATAAAATAGTATAATATTAATAAATGTAATATTTATTTATTTATCTACCTTTTAAAAATAAGTACAAAAAATTGGGCTCATCTTATTTATATAAATAGAAATAAACTTGACTTCAAACATATCACTATGATGCATACTTAAGAAGGATAACCTTCTAACTGGCGCAAATTCTTAGAGTTAAAAAGTCTCTTATGTGTTATCCTACTCCATGAAAGAAAATTTTGTGTCAAAGAAGAAACTATTACTAAAGATCCGGGTAAAGAATCTAGTGGGTAAGAGTTGTCTCTCTATGATAAACATTTGAATGATTCCATAGATGCCTGGTATTTCATGCAATCATCGATTACCAATGATCTTCTCAAGAAACATGAGGACATGGATGCATATACCATGATATCTCCCCTTCCAAATCTCAATCAAGATAATGTGAGATAAGTGATATATCAAATCTCCAATGATTTTTTTACAACAAATATTAGAGATTCAGTGCCATATGGGACAGGTGTAGTCAATCTTATTAGATATATTGAGTACTTAGACATCTTAGGGATTAAATTTCCAGATGAGTTTCATATAGATCCCATACTTTCATCACTACCAAATTCAATATTTAGTTTTATTGTTAATTATAACATGATAAATAATGAGAATAATCTTTCAAAACTTCTTACTATGATTCTCTAATTGGACAACGAAATGGGTAATGATAAACCCATAGTCTTTATAGTGAAAAATAAATGGAATAATAAGGAAAAGGGTCGCATAACACATAAAAAATATAAACCTACCAAGCATCATCCTTCCAGTAATAGGATGATCCAAATTTAGGGAAAGTAATGGGAAGTAGTATGTTCTTCACATGGAAATCAAGGCCACTGGAAGAGGAAATACACCTAGAAGAAAGGGGAAGCTGAATGTGTGTTCACTATCAATTGTAATCTTTCAATATACACACCTTGGGTATGAGATGAATCTTTTGGTTATCACATATGTATCCAAATGTAGGAACAAAGTATATTCTTAAATATTTATATAGGAGAGGTGGATTTTCAAGTTTCCAATGGTGTGAGACTATGTTCTCTAGTCATTGGATACTACCACCTTTCATTTTAAATAGTAATTACATTGGTTTTAAGAGTTTTTTATTATATAATAAATGTTATCAAGAACATAATTTCTATATCATGTATATATATATAACATTTTATTTTTAAATTTGGAAATAAAAGTTATTTCTTTTATAAATACAACATATGTTATGGTATGGAAAAGATAAATAACAATACTTAAGTATTAAATTACAAAAAAATTTATTATAAATTAATAACAAATCATGTTTACACAAAAAAAAATATAACACCCAACTATAGCATCACCATCTTGGTCATGTAAACAATAAGCATTTGAAAAATCCTTATCAACAGGGTTATTTAGAAAAATTTGTTCTAAAATAACTTAAGAGATTACATGATTATTTATAAGTAAAAATGGCCAAACCATCATTTTTTAGACATGGTGAAAGGGCCACATAGATTATAGGGTTGGTACACACTAATGTGTGTGGACCATTTCCAGTAGAATCTATAGGTGGTTATTCCTAATTCATAAATTTTACTAATTAATTGAGTATATATGGATATTTATACATGATGTGGTATAATTTTGTGTACTTTATGAAATTTAGAGAATTCGATAATGGAGTATAGAATCAATATGGAAATAATATAATGAAGCTTCGATTGGATTGAGGTGGTGAATATCTTAACCATGAGTTTATCAAAATTTTACAGGAGTTTGGGATTATTTCTTAACTCACTCCATCTTAATCACCATAGTGGAATAGTATTAGTAAAAGGAGGAATTTTACCTTTCTTAAAATGGTAAGGTTGATGATGAGTCATACAGATCACTCATTATCCTTTTGTGTATATGAAATAAAAATTGAAGCATAAACATTAAACCATGTATTAAATAAAGTGGAAAATGGAATTCCCTTCGTGTTATTGAGTGAAAAGAAACATGTTTTGTCATAAACATGTGTATGGGGTTGGGAGGTGTTTGTTAAGGACATCTCAACAAACAAACTAGAACATTATGGCATAAAGCGTATCTTTATAGGGTATCCTAAGGAAACAATGAGATACAATCTATACAACCCATCAAATAATAAAGTGATTATTTCCATAAAATATATCTCTATTGAAGGGGAGAACATACTAAAGAATGATAGTGGGAGTAAGATTGACTTCAATAAAGTTGATGATCATGATACATAAGAGTTGGTATAAGAACAGATTCCATAGGTACCCATGGAAGAAGTTGTTATTGAATCACAAGTACTGCATAGGATCACCAAATTGAAAATAGAACCATAGAGATATGGTTTCTAGATACTAAATATGTTCAATCATTATCAGTTGATAGTAATAAACCTCTCTCCTACAACGAGGTAGTAGAAATCTCAAAAGTTACAAGATGGAAAGAACCCCTAAATTCTAAAATGGATTCCATGTATTATAACCAGGTTTGTGTTCTAGTCAGTCATCTATTTAATGTAAATTTTGTAGGGTGAAAATGGGTATTCAATAGAAAATTGGACATATAAGGTAAACTAAGTCCTTTTATGGAAAGGCTGGTGGCTAAAGGGTTTAAACAATATCAAGGCATTGACTAAGGAGAAATCTTTTTACTAGTTCCCATGTTTAAATCCATCAAAAATTTTACTTTCTATAACAGTTTACCATGACTATTTAATATTCAATATGGATGTTAAAACATATTTCCTTAATGGGAACCTTTGAAAATATGTATATATGTCACAACCAAAAGTTTTTGTGACTCAAAGTGATTACAACAGGATTTGAAATTTGAAAATATACATTTTTGTATTGAAGTAATCACCTAGTTCATAAAAAATATTATTGGATGGATATATAAAATAATTTGGTTTGATTAAGAATGAATGTGAGTCATGTATTTATTAATGTATTAGTGGGAAATTAGTCATTATCCTATTAGTATATGTTAAGGATATATTACATATTGGAAATGATATACCAATATTATAATCTATTAAGGACTGGTTAAATAAGTTTTTATTCATGAAATACTGAGGAGAAGCAACCGATATTCTATGGATCAATATCATTCATTTCTGATTCAATAGATTTCTTGGACTAAGTCAAGGTATATAAATTGACTAGATACTTAAGATATTTATTATGGAACAATCTAAGTGCGGACTAGTTCCAGTGGAACATGGTTTATATCATTACAAGAAAATTTGTCCACATACATAAAAAGATAATAGATAATTAGTAAGATCTCATATGAATTGGTGATAGGATCAATAAAGTATTCCATGTTTTAACTTAGAATTGATTTTTCTTATGCATTGATAATGGTAGGAAGATATCTAGATGATCCATGTGGACAACATTTTTCTATTGTTAAGGCTATCTAAATTTATCTGAGAATAAATGTGGATATATTCCTGGTTTATTGAAGAGATACGGAGTTATTCATTATATGTTATACTGATTTTAGTTTTCAAATACATAAAAATGATCTAAATTTGCATTCAGGATAAGTTTTAAGTCTCAATAGAGGATATGGGATCTATAATAGTTTAAGGAATCTAGTTTTTGATGATTCAATAGTTAGGTCTGAATATATAGATACTTTTGATGCATCAAAAAAAATATTTGGATAGGAAACTTTTTTCAGGAGCTTGATGTGCTACCTAGTATTAAAGACTCTATCACATTGTATTGTGATAAGACTGCAGAGGGGGCTCTTATAAAATATCTAAATTCACACCAATGGTAAAAGAATATACTACATATGTATCACCTATAATGGAATTTTTAAAAGAGAGTTTTAGTTTTAGTTAGAAGATTTTTAATAAATGAAAATGTGGTGGATCCCTTGAATAAATCATTATATTAGCAAAAAAATGAGTATCATGTGGGAGATAGTGGAATGAAAGTTATTAGGAGTTGTCTCTAATGAAAGTGGGGGTTTGTTTGAGTTGGTTCACTAGAATCAAGTTCTATGTACTTTATGATAACCTATATTCATTATTTTGAATATTATTAAACTAATTAACACATCATGATTCTTCTTCTATGTTATATAGTATGTGATAATTTCCTAAGTGTAGTTGTCACACTTAAATATTATATTAGTTCCCCACTATGATGAGAACCCATAAGTTTCATTACAATATTCTTAAATATATTTTCTATAGCTGAATGAAATCATTTTTTGGATACAAATTATATTGGATATCACGGTTTCATACTCATTGGACTTTGAGGTAATTATGAGAATGAGACCAACGAGTAGGAAATACACATTTATATGTTTCATTAGACATTATTCTATGTGGATGTGTGTATTGATACTTTTACTTTTATATTTTTATTAATATAAATTACGAGTTGCATACTTTGATGTATTTATGAATACCACGATGACCTGTGTTTGAAGAAAAGTTAGATATTTTTGGTACGTCGAGAGTATTATTTCATTGATGAATAATTCAATAAAATATTTATACATTTTTTTATTTAATATAAGTTGATATCTCAGTCCATTTTATGGAAATGAAATAACCTAAATAAATCCACGGCCACATTTGTCTATAGGCAAGTTCAATTTCTATAAATTCAATGAAAGAGACATTGAGAATATAATTTCATGGCACCAGCATACAACCCACTTGATTATAGATATCAAAATAAAGGGGTTATATTTCACAGTAATAATTTTTATAATGTTTTATGTCATTTAGAAATTAACTTCTTTCTCTATGGGTTCCTTGGTGAGTTTCTAGATGTGAACTTTGGACTTTAGGCTATTTCACCTAATTCCACTAAAAAAGGCTAGAGGTTCACATGCTAAGTGTATCAAAAAACTCAATTAAATAAGAATATTATTTATTATTTAATAATTTGAATAAATATCATGATTTCATGGGGTTTAATGATTATTCATGGTTTCTTGATAGCATATATTATGTTGCTGGTTATTGATGCGAAAATTTTGTGATCGGAATATTGAATAAATATTTATTTTCTATTTAGTGAATAAAATATTATTATATTTATTGGAGAATAATGTGGTGAAATTTATTTATTAAATAAATTTTCATTATTCAATAGGAATTTCGGATTGATTTTTATAGTCTTATGGGAAATAATATATATTTAATATTATCTGAATAAATAATATTTAATTAATTTGAGATTTTCTCACATTCCAAGAAATATTATTATTATTATTATAGAAATAGGGTTCAATATATTTTAAGAAAAATAATAAGGGTGCATGTGAAATTATTATTTTTTAAACCTAGCGGTATATAAATCCAATTATATTATTTATTTAGGTTTTTCTATTTCATTTACTATAAACAATGACATATGAAGAGAATTTTCTCAATACCCTAGAGTTATCCCTCTCTAAAAACACTCTAAAAATGGAGAAAGATCCTCCTCCAACACCACTCTCAGGTCTAGAGATATTAAAAAGAACCCTACCTTTAAGAGATTCTCAAGATAATCAAAGATGAATGATATAAGCATTGGGATCAACCATTCTATCACTTGGAGATTACTATATTGATGTTCAGAGGTTTTTTTAGAATGTTTCAATCACTATTAATGGGAATATTCACATGATTCTTATAATGGAATAATGGTATGACATGGGGATGTTGTTGTATTCATCAATGAGGAAAGAATTCATCATAAGGTAATTATTATTTTTTAAAATTAATTATAATTTTTATTTATTATCCTGCACTTTGGTTCTGAAATTATCTCATAAATTAATCTTTGATTCAATATCATTATTCCAGGAATTTATCATTAATGTACATCTCATATTAATCATAAATTATAAAAAATCTGATTTGGGAATACCCCATCTAGTTCTTTCCCTATGAATGGAACCTTTAGATTGTAGTGAGTACAACTCCCAAACTAAGAATAGAGTCAAGAAACCTATTAAGGACCCCAAACAAGACAATGTATAGTCTTTTAAATGACTAACTCCTATAAAAAATCGTGTAGTATAGTCTCTTTATCTCATGATATCTCACAAATAAGGATGCACACACTGTGTCATGATCCTTTATTTTGTTATTATTAATTTACCTTTATGGAAATATCATTTTCTACCACGTCCATAGATTTGTCTATGGTACTACCATCCTGATCAAGTAGGGCTAAGATATCACCTCATTTTGGGATCAAAAAGTTATATCTTTAATATTCAATCAATGTTATGCCACCAAGGTCACACCCAACACAATATATCTCTCCCTGATATAAATTTTAGGCTTTTTACCTTGCATCAAAGTATGTAATAAAATGGTACATACTGATAATAGTATCAAGTCAAGTAACCATTACATGTTTTCATAGATAGAAACTACTAGTGACTCTTGAAACATGTGTTCTTCCTATTGGTGGGTCAATCCTCATGATCTCATTTACTTGACATCACCAAGTGAAAACATCATGTGAAGAATTCTCAATGATTATGATCCCCCATAACTTGATAATCACACATCATCTATGTCCCATAAAGATAATGTATCTAGACTATAGTAAATAAGTTTAAAATTAATATAATGGTATCTATATGTTCTAATTATATCCTAAGAACTTTTATATCATTTGATACAACATGTATTCTAATGAAATTACCATATAAATAGTATATAAAGAAGTAATTATACTCTTATTATAATAAAAAACATACACGCACAAATATATATATATATATATATATATCAATTTGTATACCTGTAGTGGTAATATAATTACATAAAGGTGTTCGTTCTAGGACACCCACTCACAATAGTGTAATAATTGGCTCTTAATCTATAGTTATTTGTATCCTTATAATTTTAGTAACATAAAGTTTGGAGATGTTCTCTTATGGATGTAGGATGAAATTACGAACCACAAAAATCTTAGCGAGTCTATTATTTCTTTCCCACTTTTCTCTTTGGATTATCTATGAGTTGTATGAAAGTGATGAGTGAAGATATTTTTTAGCAGTGATTAGGGTGTAAAAAAAATTCTAGTTCAGGTTCTCTAATATGGGGGAGAAATCTGGTGGTTTGTTACATAATGCATAACCATCAACATGGGCTATCATTTTGAGAACACAAGTTTTATAATTAGTTGATTATATAGAGGATATGCTTCTCATTTACATCATATAAATTGGAATGGATATTGGTTTTGTACCTAGAATCCCACTTGATCATAAATTTATATTATCTCTCATGTGGAAACCTTAAAAAATCATGAGGAAATACATCCTAAAACTAGTCAATATCATTGGAAAATATTATATTTCCTACCTCTTCATTTACTTAAATAATGCTAGAAACTTGGTCTGTGATCTCCCCCAGTTTTTCAAAGTTAGGTCTCGAGTGGATTTCAGGAAAATCCCACTCCCCATCAAAGGTCTAAAATCACACTTATCCAGTATAAAATATACCTAAAAATGATATAAGTTTATATTCATTTGATACTAATTCAACCAATACATTCAAAGGATCATATAAAAAACAATTCATCTATATTACTAGGAAATCCTAGAGAATAATCTATCCACTAACCATGATAGTTCACTCTATAAATCTCTGAATACCCTCAAATTATACCCCTAACGGTGGATCAAAATACATCATACCATACAAATACTCTATAAATAGCTACAGCTTATCATTAAATTGATAATATATAAATTATTGTGATAAAATTGTATCAAATGAAGTATATTATATGTTGGAAGCCACTATATTCATTCCTCATATTATTGATGGCCCCTCACTATGATTAATTGCAGTCTTCTTAATATCTGGTAGCTATATCAAGCCCCTGACTATGATCTCCTATTCAAGTACATGAGTGAGTTTACCAAAAGGAGGAACCTTGATAGAATATTTAATCTCATGAATAAAATGATATAAGGATGTAGTGGGATGGTTGTGATGTGGGTGCAAGATGTAAATTTTTTACATTTTCACATTATGAGAGTCATTTTTATAGAAGTACAGGTGTCCAATTCATTGAAATGTCTACTGGATAAAGATCATCAAAATTGGAAGTGTTTATATTCAAATCACTCTCAATATAGATTTTTTTAGAAATGAGTGAGTGTGGGATCACTTTTGATCTATCAATGATTATCATCCATACTGAGGAAAGTGATAGGGAGCTGGCAATCTTCTTTTGTAATCAACAGATCCTTGTGAATGTAAGAGGTTGTGCAACCTACTAACCAGTTGTGATCCACTAAATAAAAGTGGAAGGGACCACATGTTGAGGTTTAATGTGATTAATTGGGTTAGTGATATTTGTAGCTGACAAATAATAGTGAAAGTAACATTATAATTCTAATTAAATAAAGGTTGTAATGTTTTATCTTGTGGACATTGGAGGAATATCTAAACCATATAAAAAATTTTGCCTCTTTTACTTTCTTTTGCTTCTTTATTTCATTGAATGTTTGTATGATTTTTGAGTGAATAATATAGAGCATGTTTAAATAAATGTGGTGATTAGGGTGATTTCATTCTCCTTAGGTCTCATAAATTGAATTTCAAAGAGTTCTATATAGTGACCTATATTTTGTGGTGTGCATCTTATGGTGAACAAACTTCTGATGGTTAAATTTTTTACAGGATTCTCAAAAATTGGTATTAAATCATAGGTTCTCTCATTAGTTCCCATAAGCTCAAAATTTACCTAGAAATAGCTCAGGTAACATTATCTCTTTCTCATATGTATTTTAATTTAATTTAGAGTTATTTTTATCATATGTATGGAATCAAAGGATATAAAGGCCTAGATTTATAGATTCACTAGAATTGATTTTGGATTCTAAAGGATATAGTTGGAGGACTACATCATCCAGAAGGACCTATAGGTTATGTTGAACGGAGTTATGTAAGATACAATGGAAAACGTAGAATGGTAAAGGCATTATAGAAAGTATTTAGTCTTAGTGAGGATGTCATTGGAACAAAATGTGGAATTTTGTATCTTAGTGAAGAAGACTACATCAATGTTGATCACTAAAATGTAATAAATTAAGGATATATAACCTAAATCCTTAAATATATATATGATATATATAAGAAATTTTTTATTTCATGAAAATTAGGATTTTCATGCATAGTATATCATTCCATGGAACTTTTTAAAAAATGATAAACTAATATCATTTAATTCTTCTCCCATGTATTTATTCATTTAATGAAAGTGTTTCATAAGATGAATCATGTGGGATTTTTATATATTTATGAACTTGATGCTTGAATTGGTTGATGCAGTATTCACTCATGAATTGAAAAAAATGAGTAAATGTTGTATCCTAAGAAGTATTATTGTGGATTTATATATTATTATCATTCGATGGTAGTTCAGGAGTGTGTATGAATGATTCATACTAGGCCAAGACTCCTCCCCACGTAAATCTCCCTTAATATTTCTCCTTTGAATTAGAGATTATAGCTCGTAATGGAGGAAGGATGTATCTCATCCATATGATGGATGATTTAGTCGTAAACCATATATACACTATAAAGATGGTATTTCCTTTGGTTTCTATTTATGATATTTATCAAACCCATGTGATGGTATTTCAAAATGATATAGATTCTCTTTAGTGTATGGTCACACGTTTATGGTAGTGTTCTTTATTTTATTTATCACAGTTTTATATTTATTACCTAGGATATCCTAGGAATAAGGTTTAAATTTCATTTACATGTACTAATAAATGTTACTAGATTCATTTGAAAAACATCAATGGGATTAGAGTGAATCAATGTTTATGTTTTATGAAACCATGTATGGAGAATGATGAAAATGAAAAACTAAGAATTCCTTTTCATTTTCTAAAAATTTCAGGTTTATATTAATACCCTTACGTAGAAACATTTTTCATAAGGGTCATCCTATACTACCATTATATAGATCATTCAATATAAGTTTCATCTTTATTTACATTTATATGAGTGGTCGCATAAAGGTTACCTAAAACCTACCTTTATGTTAGGAGTTCGTTTAAAGGTATTATGGTTATTACCATTATGTGAATTGTTCATGTAAAGGTATTTCTCTGATTTAAAGTCTTGTAAAAGAGTTGTTGTGTGTTACCTTGACTCGAGTACCTATTTACCTTAAACAAACATGTGTCTTAACTCTCTTAACCTAATGTGAGTGGAATTTTTCTTTGACAGAAGGCACATAGAGCTTGAATCTACCCTCACACAATTATATTTAGTCTAGCTTCACATAAAATATGTGATCTACATAAAGGTAAACAAGGTTGCCTATACACAAAAAGGGTTTCTTGCATAAGGGTAAATAAGAAAAAAATTAAAATCTTATATTAAACTTTTTAATTGATTTTCATGGTATATAAAATATTTATAAATCATATTAAATTTTATTTTGGGAATATTTAATTTTTAAGTAATTTATAAATCAGTTAGTTAAATATAAATGGTTTATAATTAATTAAATAAATTTTTAGAGAACATTTTTCCCAAAATTTTATATTTTAATATTTTAAATACCTTTTACCCAAATTATATGGAATGACTCATGATCTAGAAATAAAATTTCTTATTTATAAATCATAAGTGATAATTTATAAAGGGTTTTAAATTATGAAATAAGGTCAAAATATAAAGTGTTTATATTTAATTTTGAATAGTTTATAATTAATTGATTTAAGTGGTTCAAATTAAAGGGGTTTTATTAGGATATTAATTAAACTACATCAAAAAGGTTTTGATGATTTATTTAATAGTTTAAATAATAATTAATTATATGATATTTAGATTATGTAAAAAAATTACACAATAAAAATTGAATTATAAATTTATTTTTAATTCTTAAATTTTATATATTAAAAATAAAATAATATGTAACTAAGTATATGAATGATTTCATATGGGAATGAATATAAAATATTTATATTCACATTAATGAAATGTCTATAAAAAATAAAGATAAAATTATTAAAGGGTTTATAATTGTATTTTATTTATGAATTTTTCATAAATGATTACCTCATATGTAAATATTTGAAATTTTTATTTATTTGAAAAGTTATTACTAGTTTTAATAATACTTATAAACTATTTATATGATTAATGTTTTATGATTTAGTTTAAAATGTTAAACTACTTCTAGGAAATATATCCATTAATTACAAGCTTGGTGTATTAATGAATTTATCTTTTCATCTACCTTACCCTCATTTTATTATTTGGTTTAGGATATTGAATTTAGTTATTGAATAATGTTTTTGAAAATTATGTTTTAGAGTTATTATGAATTTAATTTTCTCTTTATTAAAGTATCCCCAGGTAGAGGTACTTGGGGTTGGACTACCTACATACCTTGAGGCTTATTCATTATCTAGGATGGTGAATGGGGTTGGTTATCTGTCTTACTGGGCTTACTTATGTGGAGATTTTAAATCTCATATAACTATAAAAATTTATATGAAGTGTTCATATAACTTATGTATATTATGTTTGGATTCTATTTTTGGGTACATAACATAATCATGTGGGTTGGGTATAGTGTTACACATCAATATGGTTCGAATATGATGGTTTAGTGGAGGGAAAAATATTCCAAACTAAATTACTAGAAGAATGCATATAGAAAACAAAATAACACGAGATAAGATGGTGTGATTAAAATCCCCTTAAAATACTAAGTTTGAGATTCCTTACAAATAGGAACCTATCATGATCTTAATCATCTAACTGGGTAGCTCATGATAAATATGGACACCCATAGTTTAACTTTTGTAAGGAAAGGAAGGATGGGTGACTTTGGTTCATCCATGTGTGGGTCATTCTAAATTTTGTTTCCCTTATATTTTCCAATGTTAGGATATTCTTATAGCTTTTTTTGGTTTCACGAGCTGGTAGACCCTACTAGGATTTGGTTATGAGAGGAATACTATTGGTTTTATCTATATGATGAATTATAAAAAGTGTTTTCCACCCATCTATCTAAGATTAAAAAATGTTTTTATTCTTATGATGCCTTACCAAAATTGATAAGTGATAGAAGAAATGCTAAAGTTATATAGAGATTAGTGAAATATGTATCATGAACCACTAATGAATATGATTTTTTTTAAATAAGTCATTATTTTAGTGGGACCCCATTTAAAAAAATTCCTTATTAAGTGGTAATAAAACATGATACCTATCTACTAAAATATTTTTTTTTTAGATGAATAAAATCATTATCATCAAAAATAATCATTAATATTAATCCATTTAAAGAGAATATTAATGTAAGATACTACTCAAACTGGTAACCTAAGAAAAGTTCTAATAAAATATTGGTGATTTAAGAAAAGATCACAAAAGAAAATTCTATGTATCAGGACAGTTCTTGAGTCATGAAGTATTAAAATAAGTCAATAAGTGAATCTAGAATATTATAGAAGTAGATTTATTCATTTAGGGTTTCAAAGGAAATATATGAAAAGTAACCAAATGGTTCTTAGTCTCTACTCATATACTCAATATGATTGGAATAATAATTTAATGATTTTTAGTCTCAAATACTCAATATGATTGGGAATGAAAAATGATATTCAATAGGAATGAATATGTTTTTGAGACTAATTATTTCCTTAAAAACATTCTTGGTTATATAGTTTAACTCTATTATTCTGACAGATATATTATATCATCTACAAGTTTTAAAAAAAATATAAATATACAAAATGATTAGAAGATTAAAAAAATTTAATTTCTCGATATTGAATATTACTTTTAAGTAATAGAGAAAAGGAGTTGTTTTATTGACAACTTGGATACTAAAAGCTTGGATAAACTTGTCATAAGGTGTGTATCTTTATCACATTTCTCTTATGTGACAAGAAAATTTATCCAATGATTTATAGTTTGTTTGTATAAAAATAATATGATTAATTTCATACACATTTTTGTGATATAATTGATTCTATAAATTTATTTAAGGGGAGAGTAAAAATATATTGTTCTTATTCATGAATTCAACATATTTTCATTTATGGTATTTCTCTAAAAATATGAGTAAATTAAAGATACTTTTATATGATATTCTAAAAGAGTTGAAGAAAATTGAACTATACATATGATGTCTAGATACAAGTGATGTGTTGACAGTGCCAATTGGTAAAAGTTCAAACCAGAAGAAGAAAATTTAATTGAAGTGGTTCAATAATATTTCTTTAAGTATCTTGGTGGGTCATTTTAATCTAGGGTTTTCCAGAAAATGAATAATA
Source organism: Viscum album (assembly GCA_963277665.1). Classification (NCBI taxonomy): domain Eukaryota; kingdom Viridiplantae; phylum Streptophyta; class Magnoliopsida; order Santalales; family Viscaceae; genus Viscum; species Viscum album. The sequence continues at coordinate 790,261,826 of OY728123.1, read as the reverse complement.
ATTACATATGATGATATTATATAAAATTATAGAAGGAGCTTATAAAAATCCATGGAATCTCTATATTAGGAATGAATGTTATATAGATTAATTTTTAATTTTTGAAATGTATGTGAAACCGAATGTATATTTTACAAAGTGATGTAAATATATAAGAGTTCAAAATCAAAGGGGAAATTGTTTGAGATTTTTTTTACATTAATAAAGGAAAAAAATTCTATATAAATGTATTGAATATAAAGGAATCTACAAATCTCTAATGTATTTGAGTAAAGGATCTGTATCTTCATTTCATTTCGTTTATATGTTAATAGGTGTTGTTAGTTGAAAAATATTTTTTAGGAAAAAATGAGATGATTAAATTTATACATATCGGTTATGATTTATAAATTTATATAACATATTTTTTAGAATAAGTTATGGATAAAAGTCTTTAGTCTGGACATGGATAAAAAGTGTTTATCTAGGATTAAGTGGTTATCCATCTATTTGTTAAAATATGAATGAATTTGATTCTTTCCCATCAATGGTGTATTTTAATAAAATCTAATTTTCTAGAAAATTATAAAAACACATAGAATACCATATATTATGTAGAAAACATAAATTATTTGTTAAATATTCCCACAAATAGAAAATAAATTTTATTTGTTAAAAAAAGTAGTTTGTGTATCTGAATAAGATATTCTAAAAAGAATATAGTGTATAATTGGCATATGGGAGTATTTTTTTTACGTATATAAGTTCAAATTTAAAAATAAAGGATTTCACCATTATTATGATAAAGTTATTTCCACTTAATATCCTAAAATTTCAAGGATATGTGATGGTAAATAAAATGTAAAGTGTCACATTTAGTTACAATTTATAAAGTAAATGTTACTATTTCTTAAAGATTATTCCAATATAAGATTAAAATGTTTTTCACTCAATATCCTATAAGGGTTTAGGGTATGTAACAATAAATAAAAATATAAAGAGTTATATTTATTTATCCTAAAAAATGAAAGACACTATTTCCTAAAAGATTTTTACTAGTCTAAAATTTGATTTATTTTCAATTAATATCCAAAATTATATAGTATATACGATGATAAAGGAAAATATAAAGAGTTACATTATGTTATCAATAAAATTTAATGTTAGAGTATCTCAAATTATTGTATCAATTAAATTACAAAGTGAATTACACTTAATATCCTAAAATATTTTAGGGTATGATGGTTAATAGAAGTATAAGAGTTATATATAGTTACCATATTTAAGTTCTTTTCACTTTATCCTAAAGTATTTTTTGTAGTATTGGTGAATAATAATGTAAATAATTACATTATTTCAAGGAATATTTTTTATGGAATTTTATTCCATGGATAATGATGATGACCATATAAATAGTTCTAAGTAGATAATAAAAGTTAAAATCATAACATTTGATGTTGTAAAGTTATGGAGATTGAATATGTTCAAGAATTTGAAAAGTTAGGAATAAAATTTCTAAGTTTCACCATTATTCAATGTTTCTTACATTATAAATGTTTCTCACTAAATATTTAGTTAGAGTGTTTTATCATATGGTCATATAGAGATCTGATGAGAATTGTATATGATGTAATGAGTTAATAAATCCCCTAAAAGTAAAGCATAAATAAGGCTGATCTAGAATTTTATCATATATTATATTTTATATAAGACCTTATGTTTCATTTTTTAAATATTCTAAAAGAGTTTTAGAATATTAAAATATATCATATTAGATGAAATATCCACTTTACCATTCTTTCACATTGTGTTTATATATATATACATTTCTAGAAGAGTAATGATAATTGACCTCTCAAAGTACATGTTTGAGTTTATCCCTAAGAGATTTTTATCATGGTGAATTATAGGTTATATTTAAAGGATAAGGTTAATATGAGTAGTATTATTATATTTAGATACATAATATGATCATGAGACGCAAAACCAAGAATAATATTATTTGTGTGTGATAAATGACCCACTAAGTATACCGCATGGAGTGTCATACATAGATGTATTTGGTATACTGGGAATGCATTAATCATATTTATGTCCCTACTACTTGAGGTTTGTGGGGTACCAATAATGAGAACCTTCATACTTTGATACCCTATATAAGAAATTCCATATATTTACTTGGATAATACGGGGGTGGTTGGGTATGTTATTGATCATGTCATCAGATGGATTTAAACCAAGATGGTATTTTTCCTCTCATATGATGAGAATAACATATGGTTCCATGATTGATATAAAATATGGGAGTGTGAGATAAGACCTAGATATTTCATATAAACTTGAATATGGAACATGTGATATGTTTGTCTATAAGGATGAATTACTTTTGATGTATTTATGGATCAGGTCAATCTATAATATGAGAATTAAGAAAACATGAGTTGGTTTTATGGCATTGACATAATTTGTGTCACATGGTCACTTGATGTCTTGGAAAAAGGATAAAATATGAGAATGTTCATTTTCATATAATGAAAACTTGTGGACATAGGTATATAGATACATGTGTTTGATAGAGATAATTCTAGATCCCTGTATATCTTGAGTAGCATCTACACTTTTCTAGAGGCCACTAATTTATTACATTTATGGATCAATATATTCATATTTTCCTCCAATTCTATAAAGGACCATGGTGTCAAACGTTTTGGTTGACTGAATGGGGACTGATTTTTACTCCAAGATCTACATTAAAAGTGTTTTATAGTTAATCAAATAGTGTAAATGATGGGTATTCATAAGGTATTTCATATGATGTGATACAAGGTGAGTTTAATTATATCTTTACAAAAGTGTTTTAAAATATATCTAAAAATAGTTTTGGATGTGATTTCATGAGATATTGTATATGATAAAATATATAATGAAATGTTATAGAGTCTATTAAGATTTATTGAAAGTGATAGATTGAAGGGGATATGAAATAAATACTTGTATATATATTGTACCTATGTAATTATTTCATTTTTTTCAATGGTTTAATATGTTTTGTTAATGATTCTTGGAGGATTATTATGGTTCTATGGAGGAATTCAATGTCATTCTGGATAACACATCTATGTAATTCCATAAGATGATTTCGCAACTTCAATTTTATATGGAAAAGGAATTGTGAGGTTACAGCTTGATGGAATCGAATATAGAAGTTCAAGGAAATGGGGAAAAGAAAGTGTGGAGATTTATGAGATGATGATCAATAGAATCAAATATATGTGGTGATGGAGTAAGAATCACTTTTTAAAACATTTTTTAATAAGTTTTGAAGTGATTAATAATGGTTTGAAGTTAGCAAAATATTTTCAGCATTTATATGAATGATGTATGATATTTTCCATATCCATGTAGTGGATTAACATAGGTTAATATCTACATAGCCATTTTATGTAGCTGATTCATCCATATAGATAATTCATATGTCCAATTTATCCATGTATTTGATTTACATTATTGATTTTGTGACATAAAAAAACACATAGCTGATAAAATCACTATCCAATTTATGTTGCTGATCTAGTGACATAGGGAAATCATGTTGCTGATTCAAACATGTAGTTGATTCAGGTTTCCATTTCAGTAATGTGGAAGACTAAAAACCACATAGCTAATTAGTACATAGCTGGTTGGGTGATGTAACTAATTGAATGAAACAAGTGGAAATACTAGATGTTATTAATGAAGTGATATATTAGTATGTATATATTTATATATCACATTGAAGATTTAAGCTTGGGTATTTAGGTGATTTAATTTAAGATTTGAATGGTAAATTAAATGAGTTTAAATATGAGATAATTTTGGAATCAGTTGACTGATTTAAATGAGATGATTCTACCATTGATGATCATGGGATTTCCATAATTCAAATACTAAAACATTGACGGTGGTGTTTTAAGAAAAATATTCATAAATATTTTTTGAATATAAATATGTGGTGCAGGTATAAAATAAAGTATACAATGAGATAATAGAGAAATATTGTACTTAAAAAAATATCATTCTAGAGACCAATACATTCAGTATCAATGAGAAGAATAAGATGTGATAAAGAAAATAATTATACTATATTATTTAAAGAAGCTGAGCTGAATCTAGATCACACAAAAACTAGAATAAGTCTTGAGACCATCACTACTGATAAAGTTATTGTGGAAGAATGAGATACAACCAAATCCTATGGTATCATGGAGAGAAATTACTCTGAATAGGGAAGACGAATTTCGACTAAAGGATCAATATAGAGAAGAATAAGGAGCTTGTGACTGGGGGGTTTAATTAGTTGCCAAAGAGGCTCATGGATGGTGTGTATAACCAGTTGAGGAGAACTTTTTGGGGGTCTAACCAACCAAGATAGTAGAGTTATATTGTTAGAGGGTATAAATAGGATCAACTATAACTTTTACTACTATGTTGTATAACCAGTTTCTACATAAACCATTGTCATTGATAACAAGATTATAGTGGAGAATCCATGGTGGGGGTCTAAACAACATGAAAAGGATTAGGATTTTAATTAGTACCATTTAAATATTTTTTGAATACTTTATTATAGTTTATTATTTCACATGACGTGAGGTTGTGTGAAATATTCTTGAGTGAATTGATAAAATTAACTAGTTCAAGAGGATGAATTTAAAAAATATCATAATTTATAAAATAAGACAACCCATTCACCCCCCCCCCAATAATGTTAAATCTTCTCTAGGTATCTATAATTGGTATTAGAGTGTTGATACCTCTAAATATCCAAGAGGTTTTGAAGATGTAATCTGATAATTATTTTAATAAAATCATATCATGTGTTTCATGAAAGTTCAAAAAGGTTAAAGTGAAGAGGGAAGGAAAAAACCAAAGGACTGGAATTGTAATAGAAATAGTCACATTTATATAGATTTCCCCAAGAAGAATATGATTATTACAAAGGATAACATTAATTCATCCTTTTAATACACCCAATGTTTAGATGAAATCAGTCACCTTTACTTTTATGAGAATATGATCAAGAAGAAGTCATTAGAGAAATTTTGTTCTCTAGATTTGGTAAAATTTGATCCTAATGTTATCTTTGATTCTAAATATCATATAGAGAAAGCTTGTGATATTTTAGTATCTCTCATGGTGCTAAAAATGATATTTTATTTTAATGATGAAATGAAAACAACATCAAATTTCAATTCAAAATAATTCCTATAAAATGACAAAGAAGACCAATGGAGAATCATGAAAGAATTTTACTATATGATTCTAAAATAATTTCCTTGGGAAATAAAATATTTAGAAGAGAATAAGTGGCCTTGAATCTTAGCATAAAGAAAATTATAACTAGGATAAAGGGTGAAAGTCATATGACTAAAGAGATTTCCCAAAATATTTTAAAGAAAATTATCATGGAGAAGGAGTTAAAGTCTAGAATTATACCTCTCAAAACCTAACTTTGATATAGGATACAATCATGTAAGGATATTACTTAAAATATGAATGCAATGGATGATTATTAGAATATATAAAGTTATAAAAAAGAAGAAATTGGGAAGATGATAAACACCTCTAAATGGAAGATGAAGATCCCTCCAAAAGATATCTTAACTTGTTTAGAAACAGAGAGGAATCCATATCCAGAATCACAACTAGGGTTGTAGCTAAGTGGTATTGAAACCTTATAATCTTCCATCCAAAAATCTTGAGTTCGATTCCTAGAAGAGATATAGTTCTGGGGTGGTGTTCACTTCTTGGTTTTAGTATATATCATCCACAGGTAGCAGAGGGGAGTTGTGGCATCATTGATAGTGATAAGAGAAATGACAGACATGTATACAGTGGGATGGCAGGTATCAAAGATCGTATTAATGATAGTGTGTGGGTTGGAAGGTTTTCAGTTCCAATAATAGATCCTCAGAAATGGTAGGAGGTTAAGTATCAACTTCGTGTTAGCAAGGAGCCATGATGTTGAGTTCATCAACAATGGGTGTTTGATGGTTCAATGGTCATGGTAAAGGTGGTGGGTTCTTGAAAGGGGCTCGGTGATTCAGAAATTGGGATGATTGGGTAGAAAAAATTGGGTGACGATGGTGAGAACCCAGAGTGGAAAATGAGAGAAACTATAATAGTAAAGACTCAGCATATGGGTGGATTCCTTAGTCAAAAAAAATGTGTTCCTATATATACCTCAAAGTATAAACCTAGATAAAGATTTAGAGTGGAAAATATAGATTTCCAGGACTACCATATTGGGAAGGATGAGATGGCATAGCATAATCCATCATAACTAACCACTATGAATATATACAAGGGGAAATGCTAGCTGGGAATCCATGAAAGGTTTGGGTTTTTTGTTTAGTTATATCAAAATATGTTGGGGAGTGACTCCTCTTAAAGTATCAGGTATTTGGGGACTTTAGGTTCATGTATTAGTCCATATTCATTCTAGTCTGATAGGTCATGTAAGGTCCCCCCTAACTCAATTAAAAATGGGATTATCCAAAATAAATAAATAAAAATGTAAGGCCTTTGTGATTTCAGGCAGATCTAAAATTTGGAAATAATTTTTTTTCATGAAAAATATGGAATACTTGTTTAAGATTTGGGCATGTTGTGAGTAGATTTTATTAATCAAACAATCCAAAGGATGTTATAAGAACTCCAATAGTTCAAAAATCTCAATTAGGGATATAAAAATTGAGGTATGACTCATATGGTAAACATTTCATTTGTTCTAACCTAGTTTATAGGGAAAGATATATCAATTGGAGGAATTAATCTAATGGTAAAGATTCCAAGTAGATACACTCCACTCCTATGAATTACAAGTAAATTTATTATCCAAAAAGGGACTATTAATCTAAAAATATGTTTACTGTTATGGGGGATGAATATGAGCCTCAATAAATGGTGTGTGAAGCACTAAAGTCAAAGAACTAACAACAAATATCTTAGAGTAAAAGAAGAGAAATATGGAAGAAAAATATAATTTTTTATATCTATGAAGAAGTTAGTAGAAAATGTGAATTTTAATCCACCTAGTAATATGTATTCCAATATGACACTTTCAACAATCAAGAATGTTGTCTTCCAAAGCGGTCCTACAAAAACCACTAAGAGGAAAAAAGAGTAAGAGAATAAACATTCCAAATACAAAGGAAAGAAAGTGGATTCATAAAATGAGGTAAAGAATTTTGAAAATTTATCACAAATTGGTGACTTGAAGAAATATGGTGACTTTTGTGAAATGTGTGGTAAATATAGACATTCTTCACACAACTACAAAGATATTATACCTAATAGTGGGAGATTTTATTAAATAAATATAAAATACCATGAATTAAATATTCAAAATCTACTATAATGTAAAATGATATTTCTCACAAAGGAAATAAATAAATAGGAAATAAAGAGTGTCATGGGTTTATAGGAATATCTCAACCTTTTAGTTACTTCTAAGAAATCTAAAGGTCCCTCCATATTCTCTATTATTTTATGTGTTTTGAGATTACTTGTAGGGAATGGAAAAGGATATTTTAGGTTATCACTTCTGAATAACATGAAGATATTTTCTTTTATATATTTTTTTGACTACCATATAATGAAATATAGGATTTTGTCACTTGAGGGGGAGAAAAATTGGAAAAAAGAGGTTATCAATAATTTTATATAAATATGCATTTTTTCCAAACATCTTTTTAATAATGGATTTTTAGGTAGTAAAATCACACACACGTCCCTATTTCTTAATTTTATTAATCATATTCATTAAATTGGAGTTCATGGTTGATGAAAATATGTGACAAAAGTGGAGATATTCTTATAGACCTACACTTTTTGATATATTTTTCAAAGTGTGTGAAGGATTAGGTATTTCTTATCTCAATATCCCCTATCATGAGAATTGAAATTTTTTAAGCATGATATAACATGAATTTTTTTGTATAGAAAACATAGAAAATCTTGGTTGTATCACTCTTATTTTATACACCAAATGTTTTCTTATAGACTTGGAGTAATCAAATTAAAGGGACTTTACTAAGATATCCATGTGGTATCATGGTTCTCATAGAAAAGGGGGAGGATAATCTAGTGTACCTTGAAAGGTTCAAGGAGAGATGATAAAACCCTCACATTGACCTTTTAATTTGATTATCAATAAGGGGGAGAAAGATAAAATACATCCAATTACACATATTGATATTGAGGATTGGTATTTCCAGCAAATTCAAAGTGGATATTTTTGGGCCCATGTAAGTATTTAATTTCTTTTCAATAGTTTAATATGTGTTTTTAATGATGCTTGGAGGATTATTATGGTTTTATGGAGGCATTGGATTTCATTCCTGGTAACAAATCCATATAAGTCCTTAATATTATTGAGCTACTTCCAAGTTCTATAGCAAAGGAACTATGAGGATACAGCTTGAATAATTCAAATGGAGAAGTTCAAGAAAATATAACAAAGTGTGGTGATTGATGATTTGATATTAAATATAATAAAATACATGTGTTGATGGATGAAGGAGAACTATCTACAATATTTTTTGGATGTGTGGAAGTGATTGTGAATGGAAGGAGGTCAGGTAAAGAAGTTTTTCATTTATTTGATTGAAGTCTAATATTTTCCATATCCATGTAGTTGATTCACAAATGTGAATCTCTTGATTTCCATTTCACATATATGATTCATCTATGTAGTCGATTCACATACCTGATTCAGCCATATATCTAATTCATATAGCTAATTCAATCATTTATCTAATTCACATGGTAGATTCATCAACTTATTCAAATATTTTAGTTGATTTAGCCACTCAGATGATTCTCATAGTTGATTCAACAACATAGGAAAATCAAATAGTTTATTTAGCCACAAATATGATCAAAAAAGTTGATTTAGTTATGTATCCAATTGAGATCCATGTAGCTGATTATGATATGTAGCTAATTTCAAAAATGGAAAGGAAATATTAGATGTTATTAATAAAGCCAGATTTGAGGATGTAGATATTTATATATCACATGGAAGATTGAATCCCAATTCTTTAGGGGGTTTAAAAAACATTTGAATATGAATTCAAATGAGTTAAAATTTGAGATAAATTATATGTTTGTTTACCAATTTAAATGAGATGATCCTATAATAGAAGATTGTAGGACTTCCATCATTCAAATATGGAAACATTTTAGAATAATATTCAAAATGGTTTTTTGAATATAATTATATGGTCTGGGTATCAAAGAAATTGTATAGATATGGAATTGAGAAATCATGTTCTTAATTAAGAATCATCTAAGAAAATTATACATCTAGTATCTAGTAGAATAATAAGATGATCTGAATCTAATAAATACACATGTTTATTCAATAAAGTTGAGGTGAATCCATATCACCCAAGATCTGGAAGAAGACTCAAGACTAGTAGTTTTTTTATGTTCTTGAGGATTTATGCGAGCAATCATAATCCTAAAGGCTCATGGAAAAAAGATAACACTAAATAGATATTTCATTATATACTAAAATATCCACATAGGGAAGAAGAAGTATCATGTGATTGGTGGGTCTAACTAGTTATTGAAGAGTCTCATGTACAGGTTTTACAACCTATCAAGGATAAGATAGTTAGGGGATCTAACTAACCAATGTTGAATATTTTTATTATGGTGGGTATAACTAAGATCAAATATATGATTGAATAAGTATTTTATAAAAAAATTCTTCCTAAACAATTGTATTTGATAATAATATTATAGTTGAAAATGTATGTTTTAGGGTTTAACCAATATATAATAGAGTAGGATTTTATACCAAACCTTGTAAATACTATGTGCTGATTTATTATAGTTTATTACAATACACAAGGTGAGTCTATATGAAATATTCTTTAGTAGGTCAATAAATTTAACTAATTTAATCGATTTAATTTAAAAGGATAAGAATTCATAAAAAAAAGAGCATTGATTTACCCCCTCCCCTAGTGGTCAATTTGGCATAGGCCTCTACAATATATGATATATATAGATATGAAAATTTATATTGTATAAAAATTATGACTTTCACGCACGGTATATCATTCCATGCAACTTGAAACAAAAATGATAAACTACTATCAATAATTCTTCCTCCCACATAAGATCTCATTTAAAGAAAGTTATTTATAAGATAAAACATATAGTAGTTTTATATATTCATGTATATGATGCTATAATATTTAAAAAACATTCACTAATAAGTTCAAAATTCATTATTAAATTTAGTATCCTGAAAATAGTTATCATGCCTTTATATATTACTATCATTCGATGGTAGTGTCAGAGTGTTTGTGATTACTTCATGCTTAGTCAGGATTCCTCCTCACATGAAGCTCTATTCATCTTTATCTTTTGGGTTAGAGGTTCTTATAGTCCATGTAATAATTATAGATCTCATTCATACATTTGATTATTTAGGTACAACTCATGGATACACTACTAAGAGGTGATTTCATTTTTATTCCATTAGAGATCATTATCAAACCCATGTGATGGTGTGTGAAGATGTTGTAGATTCTCTTTATCATATGGTACATAAGTTTTAAAAAAATAATTATTTATATTTATCATTGTTTTATATTTATTTCATGGATGATCCTTAGAATAGGGTTTAAATCACTTTTTCATGTTCTATTGGGAATTATTATATTTGACAGAAACCATTCATGAAAAGCCTACAATACTCAAAAACATGTGTTATATGTGACAACTATTCAATATAAGACTATCACAAGGAAGGTGTATAGCAAATGATGTGAATGATTTTAACATGATCATAATCCAAATTGAGTCTCTCAAGGTGAATTTGACTAATTATGTTTGAGTTATACTTTTGTTTTCATCTTTTTAGCGTATTGGGATGAAATGGTAACAATAGTGTGAAACTCCCACAGAAAAACTGACATGATATTTAAGGATGTCCAGAACCTGATTCTGAATGAGGATCATCAAAATAGGGAGATTAAAGAAACTTTCAATGATTCATTGAATATAGATGTAATAGGACACTGACCTCATTAAAAAAATCATATATGATTGTAAATTAAGTCAAGATAGAAAAGTATTGTTAAATCTAATGGATCTAGGATAGCTTTTTGGGACTATAAAAAATTGGGTCATGCCATGAAGGATTTTTATGGGATCAAAGGAAATTATAGAATAAAAAATTATGGAGGTTTAAATTCTATGAACCCAATAGCTTAGAGTAGTTCCAACTAACTCTTGAGTTTCAGTACTTCAATGGGGTATTATATCATAAATTATGGATCACCTTTACAATCCCTTATAGAAAAAAAGATTCATGTAAAATTATATTTCTAGAATAATTAAAAGAGTTCATATTCCCAATTATTAATTTATTGAAATTTTTGGAAAGGGAGATATGAAAATAAAAATTAATAATGATTGTGTCCTTAAGTTAAAAGGTGTCAAACAGATTCCAATTATTTAGAATAATCTAATTTTTGTGGCATAGTTTGTTGAAGCTAGTTGTATAAAAACAAATGAAGGTTGGAAAATCACTTGGGGTTCTATTATCATAGCTATAGGTTTAAAGGAAAATAAACTTTATTTAAATGAAAGGGAAAAGGAGGAATCACTTTCTATATTTTCTACCACTGGAAGTTTAATTTTGTGGAATTGTTGTCTTACAAACCTTAGTGGGAAGAGTGTGAAAATTATATCAGAAAATGTGTGTGTTGAGGCTGGATTATTCATACTTATAAAATTGTTGTATTTTAATACTCAGTAAGAAACATAATGTGTCTTTCAATTTGATCATAAGAAAACCGATGTACCATGAGTAGATGTTGTATATACAGATTCCTGGGGACCTTCCCTAGTTAAATATTATAGAGGATCACATTTTTTGATACTTTAATAGATGAATCTATAAGTAAACTAAGATTATAATTCCTAAGACATAAATTAGAAGTGTTTGGATTATTTTTTAATGTAAATATATTTTTTAAAGAGAAACCATAAGTAATTTGAATAGACTGAGGTTAGAAAATAGTTGTGATTTTACCAGAAGAAGTTTTAGAAAAAATTTCAAGAACATGGTTATTATTCATGGGAAGACTATACCTTGGATTCCTAAACAAAATTGTGTAACTAAAAGGATGAATAAAAAATTATGGAAAGATCGCATATCATACCACAACACTCTAAAAATCCAAATGAGGTTTTGGGATAGTTAGTGAACACAACAATGTATCTGATCAAAAGGATCCCCTCATCACCAATGGGATATGTGATTTTCGAGAAACTATAGACAATTAAACCACATAAACCTACAAACTATATTTTTTAGGTTTATCCTATATACATGATGATGACACAGATAGAGATAACCTTGATTCTAAATCTCATACATACTTTTTATGGGTTATGGATATCTAAAGAATAAACTTTTAGATGCTTCAGTTCTTAATAGTGCAGAGTCATTGAAAAAAATTTAGAGATCAAGAAGATTCCAAAGATTTTCATATAAGTATGGTGATTAATATTAATTAATACTTTTAATATATGTGAGATAACCAAAAATATTAGATGAACTATCCAACCTCATAGGTTCTAAAAAGTGGGAGCTGGATATAAAAGATAAGTTGTATTCACTTTATGTGAAAAAACACATGGGATATAGTGGAATTACAACATAAAAAGGGGATACTTAAAAATAAATGGGTCTTCCTATTAAAAGAGGAATTTGATATAAGTGGATGGGATAAGGAGATTTAATTGGTTAAAGAGTTTCATTATAATTAGGGAATTGATTTCTCTTGGATTTTTTCTCTTATAGTGAAACATAATACCCTTTGAGTTATGCTGAGTTTAGTTTCTCATGAAGGTTTAAATATGGGGAAAATGGATTTTAACATGAATTTTGTATCATGTGGACATCGAGGAATAAATTTATATTAATAAATCTATTGGTTTTTTAGATCATTAGAATTATTGTATTGTGTGTAAACTCAAGATAAGTCTCTATGGTTTAAAAAATAAACCAAAGTAGTGAAACTAGAAATTTGAATCTTTTATAGAGAATAAATGTTTCAATAGGAGAAACTCAAATCATTTTTTTATCATAAGAAGTAAAATTATGGGAACATTATCATTTTACACTTTGATGTGGATGATATAAAACTGGTGGGTCATTCAATTGAACAAATTCAAGTGATGAAGAAGGACATTTCTATAAATTTTTAAATGAAAGATCTCAGTAAAGTAAAGAGGATATTGGGAATATGGATTGAAAATGACAAGAATATTAGAATTTTGGTCCTATAATAGAGAAGCTATATCAGAAAAGTTGTTGAAAGGTATATCATTTGACTATGTAACCTAGTATGAACACCTCTTTCTAATCACATTAAACTTTCAAAGGGACAAGATCCATAGATGGATAAAAAGGTGAAGCACATAAAGAGAATAACTTATGAATTAGTGGTAAGGAATCACATGTATTATATGGTGTTAACTCATCCAAACATGGATCATATATTGGGTGTGTTCGGTCAGTATTTGGTGTTGGATGTATACTAAAATGTACATGCATTTGACGCATATACCCATGCATATAATGAGTAATATATATATATATATATAATTCTATATATATCACATTTAATTATCATTCATGTGATGCATGAATATAATATATGTGTGTGTGTGTGATATGATTTTCATGTGATACAACTTCCTATATAGCTTTTTCTAAAGAGTATCAATCATTTTTAAACCATATAGTTGGTTCATTTAATATTTTCATTTATTCATTGGAATTTTCAATGAATTCCACACATGAATAGAAGTAACACATATAATTCATTATAAATAAGAAGAATCATGCTTCAGTTATATATGATATATGATCTATTTTATTGTGGGTGGTTAAGCAAGTAAGGATTGATCGTATTCATTTGATAGATTAACATTCATAAACTTCATCCAAATATCTCCATAGAAAATATCTTTTTCTCAAAATATTGTACATAATTATTATGAAGGTTTTAGAACCCCTATAAATTTTGGTTATCCTCATTGTATAATCATGGATTAAAGAGGTTGGTGTATTACTTAATAGGTAGTATTCCATGTTTCAACATATCTTAGTGATCTCCCCTAAGAACGCTCTATCAATATTGGGAGATGGCAGATACTACTATTCATGAAATCAAGGTACTCTATTTTTTGGATATTTTTCATCGTTTAATTATTAAATATAGATCCACATGTACATGGGTTGTTTTCCATTTCCAATGATCATTAAAAGATAAAAAAACATATCAATGGTATTATAGTGGATTTATTTAATGATTAAACATGTATGAATCATTGGTTTTTAAAGAAAAAATAAATAAATAATTTCCATAAAAAAATATGTTGGACACAGACCATTCTGTGATTTTCATATGTAACACCCTGAGATTTTAAAATATGAACATCATATATGATAGCATGTATGACATGAAACACCAATATTAGAATAAAATATAACACACTGAGACTTTATGATATATTTATTTTTTAAAATAAATTCAATATCTCAAATAGCTTCCATTACATGAATCAATAATTTTATCTCTTATTACACACAACATTGATTTTATCTTTCATTACATGGAACACTAATTTTAACTTGTGTTACATAGAATATCGAGTTCAAACGAAATGTAAAATATTATTAAAATATTATTATTTAATATGATAATTATCACATAGACATTGGAATAGGTGGGTATGAATAGTACTGTCTAAATTGTGAAAATTATGGTTACCTATTGATAATAAATAAAATAAGAATCATTTAAAAAAATAAATGATTTCCGAAAACAAGTATTTCTTCTAAAAGGCAGTTGAGACATGCTTTGCAAAAATAATTTAAAAATAATCTTTACCACTTTTATAAAAAAAATTGATAAAATAAAATTAATTTTTTATATCATAATATCAAAATTATATTATAGATATTTTTTGTTATTTTTATGAAAAGTTTCATTTTTTGATGAATAATGAAAACTACTGAATTTTAATTGAAAAATACCTTTTAGTTTAAATAATTTATAATGATAAATAATATTTTTAATTAGTATTAAAGTAAAATTTGTTCATTTATGTATTATTTTATCCAATTTATCTCATTGGAAACATTTTTATAATTAATTTTGATATAAAAATTTTATAAACTTTTGAACATTTTCTCTTTGAAAACCCGCTTTTTCATGGCATCTACGAGAATAATTTTAAATTAAGTTCTTCCAATTATATAAATGGAATTTGGAAAAATGTATTCCATATTTGGAATAACAATTATTTATATTATCTAATAATTTCCACTTAGTTTTTTACCATAATGATTAGTGAAAATAGTTACAACTAATTATTATGATTAAGGTTAACATGAGGTTTTACGCTTTACATACACTTGTGTAAAAATTAATATTTCACACACATATGATTTTTATTTAATAAATTTTATTTAATATTTATAATAAATAGGTATAAAGTTTATAATAAATATTATTTTGATTTTATTCTTAAAGTTTATATTACCTATGTAAATTAAAAGATATAATTCATCGTAGTAAAAAACAAAAAGGGTAAAATTGATTAAACATAAAGAATAAGGAATAACATGAGAGAAATGTGTTTATTTTGTGTGTTGGAGATGTCTCTAAACCATACGATTCATAAAATTCATTATTGAAAAACATTGGAGGTACAAGGTGTAATAGTGACATCGCATTATGGAATACTTTTAGGAATTTACAAGAATGTCACTCCTCGTCAATTATAAAAGGTCACTCATTCTCCTCACTTATTCACATCTATCAAACCATTTTTATAGAAACAAACCTGACAAAATAACTTTAAAAATTCCATACCCTCATCCTAGAATCATTATTTTGGTCATAAATCTAACCTATGGAGGCTTTGGTGAAAACATTTGTAAGATACCTCAAGAAGAGGTAATGTTCTTCAATGATCATTTTTATTTTATTTATTCCTCCACCTCCTTAAATTATTTTTAAAACATATTGATATAATAAACGCAATATATTAAATATGGATAGATTTGGTTATAATTAGTTTATTAAATAAAATCATCCCCACTTCCATCAAATTGGTTACAAATTCATCCTTCTTGCGTACGGAAAACTACCACCTCATGAACCGATGTCGTTCATTTTTCAATTACCACCTCTCAAGGTTGGGTATTATGATGGAAATAAAGTATAAATATTATATTAATAACATAATTATACCTTATTATTTATTATATCATATATATATATACATATATATATTACTTTCCATTCCTTATGGGTTACAATAACGTCACTTGTGTGTACGACGGACTACAGCCTCATAAAGTGATGTGATTCATCATTCACTAATGCATTACATGGAAGGTGATAAGAATAAATTTAATCATTATATATGATATTAATGAAATAATTATGATATTTATTACATATTTATCATTCTGGAAATATAATATATCATTTTACATTTTCACTCACTTAATAATGACAACATCATTCGTTTATGTGTGGACAGTCGCCTTCACAAAGTGATGTGACTCTCTTTTCATCACCACACCGCATGGATGATATATATATATAAGTATATTTAAATAAAAAATATTTTTATATGATATTATGATAATTCAATATAGATAAAATTTAACTTACCTCCTTTCCTCAATGATCACTAAAAAATCCAAATGTTACTCATGCGTACGTACAACCTACTATCTCTGTCATCGTAACATACTTCATTTCTCAAAACCATATTTATTGATTGGTATTAAAAGAATAATTGATGTATAGATATGATAATTTTTTCATTATTATTATCCTATAGATTATTAACCTATGTAATATTTGTAAGAACCTGATCTTTAATGACAAAACATACATGAGAAAACAAGATAATTAACACATAAAACAATGAAAATAATGAAAGATTATTAATGAAGGGGTGATAAGAGGTTATAAAATGATCATATATGATGTTATAATTATTGATATGGTTTTTTTAAAAGTTAATAACTTGTTCAAAGAAACTATACAGTAGGTTAATCATGTCCAACTAAAAAATCATGAGGTAATGTACTTCATCTCAATTCCCATTCCTTGAGGTATATTGTAATATTATACACCTAATTTCTTTTATATGGTGTATATACTTCCTGTTTTACGTGTAATATCATTATTAATTCATACTTCTTGGTATTTTATGTTTCAATTTGAATTATTTATTCTAAGTGGATTTGATTTTAAAATTACTAAGTGGTAAAAGTTATTGTACAATCTCACTTTCTTTTGTGATTTTTAACATCCTCTTGAAACAGTCACTTTCTTGTGATAATTTTTAATTAAAATTACATATCTCTTAAATATCCATATTCTTGTAAGATGGATATTATTATTTCCTAGACCATATTCCATTTTTAAAAATACTGTTTACTATGAATGTTATTTGGTTAATTGGGAAAATATTGAAAAATATGTATCCTTTACTCAATTTGGATATTTGTTGATAGGGAACATTGTTCATGATTTTAATCATCTATTCTATATATAGGAATGATTTATACCTATAGTGATAGGTGTTTCTTGGAATTATATATCCCATTAATGTATCATTAGGTCTCATGAGACTAATTAGTCGACCAAATTAAATATTTTTACCAGTTTTTTTAAACCATCATGTGAAAGGTCTTGACAGTATAAGTATCATCTACCAAATATATGACATCCAATAATTAAAAATTTCCTTCAATAAGAATTAAGTTGTTATCATTCATTATATTTTCATAATGATATTATCTTTGGGTGAAATTTATTCTCATATTATTGATTTAATGGAATGTGTTATAAGTTATTCACCTTGCCATATTGATTGTAACTTGTCTTATTATCCATGATAGTATCACTATGATATTATCTCTGTATGAATTTAAATATTAGATCATTGATTAAATGGATTGTGTTATCAGTTATTTACCATACCATGTTGATTATTATTATTGATTCATGATAGCTTCCACAATACTTAACCCATACTAGACATTTAAGATCACCTATATTTTGTTTCCTTTCCCTAGGATATGAAGAAGTGATCTTTGAATGAGTTTTCAAGGATAATGTTTATTTTTTGTTGTTATGTATTATGTTTTATTTTATTTTCCCAAATTAAAATGGGTATCATATATATATTTAGTTTTCTAAAACTACTAAACTAATTTATCCATCCGGATTCGACCCATTTTATCTATGCCAATGTAATAAAGCAGACATCAGCTTCAAGCTACTGGGGTTTGGGTCATTATAGTTGGTATTAAGGGATGTTCAGTAGAAACATTTGGAACTAGATTAAGGAAAATATAGATTATGGAACATAACCTGATGATAGAATTTGAGAATTTTATAGAATAACATCCTAAAGTTTTGTTAAAGAAGAGATTATATCTTTTTTTCTAGAAATACATCCTAATTTGGATACTAAAATTGTACGTGGTTCTTTAAAAGAGGTACCTAGGGGTAATGTCATGACCTGTCCTCGGGGCCCGTGTTGTGACTACCCCAAGCCCGCCTTCCATAGGCCAGGGGTTGGCAACTAGCACCAAAGGCATAAATCCCTACGCTGGGAAGGCACTGCCTTTATAAAAGTAAAAAAATACAATAGAGTACGCAACAAGTAGTAATCACTAAGTAAACTGAATACAAAAGAGTGTGCTGGAAAGTAAAATGGGTCAGAATACAAACCCAACTGAATAACGAGTACAAGTACAAGGGACAAACAAATGAAATAAAGAGTATCTCTTAGATCGTCCTCTGGGGATTCCGACCTGAAGGGTAGGTACAGATGTCCACCTCAGCACTTACGTTTGTCAGTCTCCTTCGTGTGTCGACACGTCGCAAGGTCCACCTCTGGGTACCATCCAGTTGTGGCGCTCTCTACCTCCATCAGCGTTGTCCTTCATCTGCATCCAACACAACGAGGTGCGGGCATAGCCCGTGCATGGGTGCGTATAACAATACTCAGTAGGGACCCCGATACCCTCAAGGTCTCACCAAAATCCACAAAGGATAAACCACAGTAGAAAGATATAATCATGAAGTATCAACCAACCCTACTTAGGTATATGCCCATACATATACCTAAGTTATCAATCACAGTCCGGCTCCAACTCTCGAGCCCAAGCACAAACCATTCCAAAAATAAGTTAATTCAATCACCACATTGATAATGGTTGAAAGACATGACTCAGCTCACATAGGTATACAACTTATGAAGAGGGTAGAGATGATTAGATGTAGCCTCTGAATCATCTTCTTTGTCAAACCCACGTAGGATCCTGGAACAATATCAACACTCTCAAACCCACATAGGATCTTGGCACAGAAGTCATCACTGTCGAACCCTCATAGGATTCCAGTACAGTAGTTATCGTTGTCAAACCCACGTAGGATCCTGGTCATAATTCACTGTTGTTGAACCCATGGAGGATCCCGGTACAGAAGCCGTCACTGTCAAACTCACGTAGGATTCCGGTATAGTGGTTTTCGCCGTTGAACCCACATAAAATCCTGGTACAAAAGTCATTGATGTCGAAACCACAGAGGATCCTGGTACAAAAGTCATCACTATCGAACCCATGTAGGATTCTGGTACAGTGGTTGTCATTGTCGAACCCATGTAGGATCCTGGTATAGAAGTCATCATCGTCGCACCAAACTCTAGGGTTTCCACACACAGCACACTCGATTCCGG
This sequence comes from Viscum album, assembly GCA_963277665.1. Classification (NCBI taxonomy): domain Eukaryota; kingdom Viridiplantae; phylum Streptophyta; class Magnoliopsida; order Santalales; family Viscaceae; genus Viscum; species Viscum album. The sequence continues at coordinate 790,241,993 of OY728123.1, read as the reverse complement.
GAGGGTCTGCTCCTCAAGCAAAGGGGTTGATACATCAACTATCATGAAGACTTTAGTTTATGTATCCAATAGTTCTGTATCATTATAAGGAACCCAAAGTGACAGACGGTGCATCAATCGGATGTCTGGTCTGTGAGTTATTGGCATTTCAGTTCCAAGGGGCCTGTTGGATTTTGGGTACAATACAACCCAGCCATACTCCAACCTCATCCTAATTATATGCGTAATATTCCAAAATTATTGTCTCATCAAAAGGAATCCAACGTAGTTGACTTCATGTCAATCGGACGTCCGGTTCTTAAGTTATAAGTGTTTCCGCTCAGAGGGCCCGGTTGGTTCCGGGTTTGAACCAACCCGACCATACAAAAACTTTTCCAAAACCTTTAGTGAGATATACGGAAATGACTGTCTCGATCCAAGGAACCCTACGCAACTGACGGTGCATCAATCAGAGGTCCGTAGATCAATTTATGGGTGAAAAACCAAAAGTAGTACGAAGAGGGGGGCCTGGGTCGGCCCAAACCGGGTCGACCCGACCTGGGTCCGAGTCCGGCCCCGTAGGGTGCGGCCCGGCCAGCGTGGCAGGCGGCCCGGCCCGCGCGGCAGGCAGCCAGGCCCGGTGGCCTTCCGAGGCTCGGCCTCCTGGCCGAGCGCGGAGCGGGGGGGGGGGGGGGCCTTTCTGTTTTTGTAAAGGCGGCGCTAGCAGGCGCCGCTCGTGCCTCCCGGAACCCGCGAATGTGGGTTCCACTCTACCGTCGTGGCCGGTGCCACGGCGGTCTTCCGCCGGCAGCACGTGATGGGTGTCGCTGCCCCCAGGCGGCCAGCCGATTCCGGCCACCGCCTCTGGTCGTCGGTGACCCTCGTTGCTGCACCCTTCCGCAGGCCACGAGAGTCGTTCTGGTGGTCCGTTTTGCCTCTCGTCTATGCCTATGGCCTCCTTGGGTCTTTCTCTTCACTGTGACGGCCTCAAAACACTATTTCCCTTCCATTCACCCATCGCCCAACAAACCACACATCACGAACAAATTGGCGGAGGGTCCGGACTTGTTCGTTATCCCATACACACCGCGTTAGAGGCTCAGAAAATTATCCAACATATAATCACCCAAGTACGAGGGTATAATTCATATATATATATTTATACAAAAACCCCCTACCGCGTAATCGGCGTTGAATGTTGACGAGTCGCAGAAGACGGCGTCGTGGAAGATGGGTATCGTTCCGTCAACATCGGAGGAAGTAGAGCTCGAAACGTCATGTTGAAACAACGTCTTTGGTGTAATTCGTGGGTGAGGGTGCCTCCTTTCCTACTCCAGTTGAATAAGGTGTTGCTTCACGTTCTTTGAGACATGGAGCGTTCTTCATTGAAGAATAGTGTTCTTCATCGAGAGAATATTGTTCCCCGAGTTCTTTGTTGGAGAGGGTGAATTCTCCCAAATCCTTTCCACAGAATATTTACCAAGGAAAATGAAATAATAGGCTCCATAATATTATAATATTTCCATGCATTTCAAAATATTTCAAATGAATTCATGACACCAAAAATAATTAATTAATTGTGGAGCTCAATTAATTAATTAGTAGTGTTGGCACATTAAATAAGAGAGGAAGGTGGAAGGTTTAACCCTCATCAATGGGGGGTTCCAAGGGTTTCAAGGGGGAGTTTAAGAGTTGATATTCGTGTGGGCCCCACACACATTATCCTCCCATGGGAGGTTATGTGGGGAGGGTGGCCTCACTCCCAACTTTCCTTTGGTGGATTTAACTACCACCTACAAATTATGTCACACATAATTTTTAATTTATTAACAAACCCCAAAAATCAACTTCCACTCTCGACCAAACGCAACTGCGGTAGAGGTCCTCTTAAGTGACTACTAGCATTACAAGTTCATCGGTGTCCTCGGATTTCAATTCCAAGCACCGCTTCAAAAGATAGAAAAACTAGCACGTACGTTTACTTAACTTACCTGAACAAAACTTCAGAAATTGATTCCGGACTCACCGGGCCTCGGAATCAGGCACCGTCAGAAACTGTGGTCTCGTAAAATTTCAAAGAATTTAAGAAAAAAAAATCCTTTAAATTTTCGGGTCTTTAAATTACCCCCACCTTAGGGATTTACGTCCCCGTAAAGCTACAACACACACTAGGGAAATAAAAGGGCTACTAAGCACGCATCTGAGCCTCTCGCTCCCATGTGCTCTCCTGGAGGTTCCTGTGCTGCCAGCAAACGTGCACTAGAGGAATTGACCATCCACACAGGACTCGTTCCTATCAATCCTAGATCTCCACTGGGACCTCCGTGAAAGTTTCCCCTTCATCGAATTCCATCTCCCCATGGTCGATGATATGGGATGGGTCGTGCACGTATCTTCTCAGCTGAGATACGTGGAAGACGTCGTACACCCGGTACAACTGAGGTGGAAGGGCCAAGTGGTAAGACACCTTTCCTATCATGCTGAGGACCTGAAAAGGTCTGAAGAATCATGGAGATAACTTGAAACCTCAGCTAAATCTACGTAGACCTCATCAAGGCGAGACCCGTAAAAGGACATGGCCGCCATCCTCGAATTCTAGTGGTCTCCGTCTCCTATCATCATAGGACTTCTGTCTGCTCTGTGCAGTCTTCATCCACTACTGGATGATCTGCACCTTCTCCGTCGTAGCATGTACCATCTCTGGTCCTACAAGTGCTGACTCCCCGGGGTCAGTCCAGCATAGAGGTGATCTGTAAGTTCGGTTGTATAGTTCCTCGTAAGGGGCTATACCAATGGTGGAGTGGTAGCTGTTATTGTTCGAAAACTCCACCAAGGGTAATTGATCCTCCCAGCTATAACCAAAATTGAGGACACATGCATGGAGCATGTCCTCGAGAGTCTAAATGGTCCTCTCAGTCTGACCATCCATCTGAGGATGGAAGGCAGTGCTCAAGTGAAGTTGTGTCCCAAAAGCCTCCTGTAACCCCTTCCATAGCTGGGAAGTGAAACGAGCATCTCGATCAGAGACTATAGTCAATGACACACCATAAAGTCATATGATCTCCTAAATGTAGATTCATCCTAAGCTATCTACTGAGCCCTACTCTCTGATCGATAAGATGTGGGCCGACTTGGTGAGTCAGTCGACAATCACCCAGATAGAGTCGTGTCCTCTAGGTGTGCGTGGAAATCCCGTTACGAAATCCATGGATATCCTATCCCACTTCCACTCTGGCACCTCTAAGGGTTGTACCACACCTTCTGGTACCAGATGCTCTGCCTTCACTTACCTTCTTCACGTCTGTAACGCGGCCAACTGCTCTGTCGCCTCTCCTAGCAGCTGAATACCTATTCTCCTATTGAGAGAATTAGCTACAACATTCCCCCTTTCCAGGATTATAGATTATATCGATGTCATACTTCTGGTGGAATTCAAGTCATCATTGTTGTCTCAGGTTCAGGTCCTTCTGAGAGAAGATATACCTGAGACTCTGGTGGTCAGAGTAGACTGGAAAGCATTCGCCCAACAAACTATGGGTGAGACTATACAATTTAAAAGAACTCGTCTACACCCTTCTTCACCTACGTCTTACAAGAGCTGTTAAGATTTCTCTTTTGCCGAAAAAGAGAAATCTGGTCTCATACCCTGGATGAATCATGCCCATTGCCAAATATAGTCTATCCTGACATGAACGGTACTAATTCATGCCATGGACGACGTCGTAAGGTCTCGACACTACTACCAAGAGATCCAACTATCACTCTCACCTCCAAGGGTTGAGTCACACTGTCAACATCAGTGTGTGGTCACTGGGTCTCCTCCAATAGGAATCTCAAATGTGAGGGTCAAGTTAATGGTTTTATCCAGAATATCTTAGTACAATCCACACAAAAGGTAGGAAAACAAACATCACAAGGACAAGTGTCTTTTATTACTGCAGCTCAAAGTGAAAAGACACAAAGAAACCACAAACAACAACATCAATGAAGCTATAAGTTTCATGAACAAAGAACTTTATGCCTGGAACTAGTCCCACTCCTGTCCACCTGCTCCCGGAGCACTATGGTTGTAGGCCTCAACTGCCTGAATTTGAGATCTCCCCTGTCCACCTGTACCCTACAGTCGGGGGGGGGGGGGGGGGGTCCTCTTGGTAGAGGTGGTGGTAGGGCCTCGAAACGTCATCCACCACCTACTACTTGGCCAGCTCCTCTTCCACGTCCACCTGCTCCCGGCGGACCACCACGGTCAAACCTCTACTTCTGCATGGGAGGTCCTTCAACTGCCTGCTACTCATTTGCAGGACAGGTCGGGCATTCTCAATCCATGTGACCCTGCTCGCCGCATGCATAGCACCGCCTGCTCCTTGTATGGCTAGCTCTATCTCGTGTTCCCTGCACAACCGAACCTAAGTCGTGCAGTCAACCACCTATGGGTCCGTTCCTCTTGGTCCCCTGCATCATCTATCTACTGCCATCTTTAGAAGACTCCATTACGTGTCTCCCTGAGGTGGGTCTCGCAACTGGTGACTGCTCAGCGAGAAATCTCTCCACTATAAGGGATCGCTCCATTACCCCCGCCTGCGTCAGAATGTTGAGGAAGATCATCGAAGCTCTGATCTCATTCCTAAGTCCCTGTTCAAATGTCTGGGCCTTGAAGAATGGGTCCCATACCATATATGTAGAGTATCGTGAGAGGTCAATGAACCTTACTGAGTACTGATCTACTTTCATGTTGCCCTATTGTAGATGAAGTAACTCCTAAATCTGCACCGCACCAAGGGTGGCTGGTACAAACTCTACCTGGAACAAGCTCTCAAAGTCTGTCCAGAGTAGTAATGCCTCATCATGCACCTTGAGAATCAGGCTCCACCATCTTCCTGCTACTGCCTGTAGGAGACTCGCGGAAAGGATCACCATGCGGTCGGCAGGTGTCTCTACCAATATGAAAACTCTCACAACAAACTCCAACCAATCCTCAGCTGCCTGTGGGTCCATCTCTCCCCAGAAATTTGGAGGTCTCTGGAGTTGGAACTCGTGCAGCACACTCAGACGGTGTGCACTCTCTACTGCTGGAGCTGGTGGTATCGGTGACCCAGCGGGCAGTGGTACCACTGGTAACCCCACTGTGATAGGGCTCTGCACCGAAGCCTCATCGCTCAGTGGGATACCATCTCGTACGTAACTCGGATCCCTAGCTGGCTACCTTCGTGGGGCCATCCTGAAAATAAACAGGTGCGCCATGTTTAAAATAGTATACCTAGTGAGTTGACACAAAGTATTCACAAAGAAAGATTTTTTAAAGGAAACACACACGCAATCAGTGTTTTCGTGCACTAAGTCGGAGATCAGAAGTCAGAGTCCTAGTGTATGGATACATCGGCCGCCGCAACAACACCGATTTCCATAAACTGATAACCACACCCAAAACACTTAACACTATTTCCATTAAAATAAAGATCAGAGTCTTGAGTTCTGTGGTAGAACCGACTCCTCTGATACCAATTTGTCACGACCCATCCTCGGGGCCCATTCCATGACTACCCCAAGCCCGCCTTCCATAGGCCAGGGGCTGGCGACTAGCACCAAAGGCATAAATCCCTAAGTTGTTAAGGTATTTCCTTTGAAAAAGTAAACAAACACAATAGAGTACGCAACAGTTAGTAAACACTAAGTAAACTGAATACAAAAGAGTGTGCTGGAAATCAAAATGGGCCAGTATACAAACTCAACTGAACAACGAGTACAAGTAAAAGGGACAAACAGCTGAAAGTAAAGAGAAGCTCCTTGATCATACTCCGAGGATTCCTACCTGAAGGGTAGGTATAGATGGACACCTCAGTACTTACTTCTATCATTCTCCTCCATGTGCCGACACGTCTCAAGGTCGACCTCCAGGTACCGTCCAGTCATGGGGCTCTCGGCCTCCATCAACGATGTCCGTCATCTTCATCCAACAAAATGAGGTACGGGCATAGCCCGTGCAGTGGTGAGTATAACAATACTCAGTAGGGACCCCGAGACCCTCAAGGTCTCAACAAAATCCACAAAGGATAAACCACAGTAGAAAGATATAATCACAAAGCATCAACCAACCCTACTTAGGTATATTCCCATACATATACCTAAGTTATCAATCACATTCCGGCACCAAATCTCGAGCCCAAGCACAAACCATTCCAAAAATGAGGTAAGTAAATAACCACGTTGATAATGGTTGAAATACATGACTCATCTCACATAGGTATAAAACTTAAAAAGAGGGGTAGAGATGATTAGATGTAGCCTCTGAATCATCTTCTCTGTCGAACCCACGTAGGATCCTGGAACAATATCAGCGTTGTCGAACCCACGTAGGATCCTGGCACAGAAGTCATCACTGTCGAACCCACATAGGATTCTGGTACAGTATTTATCACTGTCGAACCCATGTAGGATCCTGGTATAGAAGTCACTGTTATCGAACCCACAGAGGATACCGGTACAGAAGTTGTCACTGTCAAACCCATGTAGGATTCTAGTATAGTGGTTGTCGCTATAGAACCCACTTAGGATCCTGGTACAGAAGTCACTGTTGTCGAACCCATGGAGGATCCTGGTACAGAAGTCATCACTGTCAAACCCACTTAGTATTCTGGTACAGTGGTTGTCATTGTTGAACCCATGTAGAATCCTGGTACAGAAGTCATCATCTTCGCAGCCAGCTCTAGGGTTTCCACACACAGCACACTCGATTCCGAGAGGGTCCGCTCCTCGAGAAAATGGGTCGATACATCAACTATCATTAATTCATAAGTTGATGTATCCAATAGTTCCATCTCATCATAATAAACCCAACCCGAGAGACGGTGCGTCAATCAGGCGCCCGGTCTGTGAGTTATTGGCATTTCCGTTCCAAGGGGCCAGTTGGATTTCGTGTACAATCCAACACGTCCATACTACAACCTCATATTAATCCTATGTGTAATAATACAAAAGGACCATCTAATCAAAAGGAATCCAACATAGTTTACGGCACGTCAATCGGACGTTCGGTCCTTAAGTTATAAGTGTTTCCGCTCTGAGGGCCCAGTTGGTTTCAGGTTTGAACCAACCCGGCCATACCGAAACTTCGCCAAAACCTTGAGTTTGATATACTGAAATGACCGTCTTGATCCAAGGAAACCTATTAAATTAACGGTGCATTGATTAGAGGTCATTTTCATAAGTTATGGGTGAAAAACCAAAAGTAGTTCGAAGAGGGGGGCCTGGGTCCGGTCCAACCCGGCCCAATCTGCCCTGGGTCGGCCCAAACCGGGTTGACCCGACTACGGTCTGGGTCAGGCCAGGTAGGTCATGGCCCGGCCCAGTGGCTATGGCCCGACCCACATGCGGCTACCTGGCCTACGCGGCAGGCGGCCCGTCCCGCGCGAGAGGCGGCCCGGCCCGTGCGGTAGGCGGCCCGGCCCGCGCGGAAGGCTGCTCGGTGGCCGGCCGCGGCTCGGCCAGCTGTCCGAGCACAGAGTGGGGGGGGGCTGCCCCCCTATTTTTGTAACGGTGGTTCCATTTGGCGCCGCTCATGCCTCCCAGAACCTACGGACGTGGGTTCCACCCCACCGCTGAGGCTGGTGCAACGACGGTCTTCCACCGGCGGCGCGCGAGGGGCGCCGCTGCCCCCAGATGGCCGTCCAGTGCCAGCAATGACCTCCAATCATCGGTGCCGATGCGCCCTTTTTCAGGCCACCAGAGTCATTCCGGTGGTTCGTTTTGCCTCTTTTATGGGCCTACGGCCTCCTTGGGCCTTTCTCTTCAATGCAACGGCCTCAAAATTTCGTTTCCCTTCCTTTCACCCGTTTCCCAACAAACCGTGCATCACTAACAAATTGGCGGAGGGTCCGGAATTATTCGTTAGCGTGTACCCACCGCGTTAGAGGCTCAGACAATTATCCAACATATAATCGCCCAACTACAAGGGTATAATTCATATATATAAAATTATACAAAAAACCCCTACCTCGTAATCAATGTTGAACATTGACGAGTCGCGGAAGATGGTTTCCTGGAAGATGGGCGTCATTCTGTCAACGTCGTAGGAAGTAGAGCTCGAAATGTCATGTCTCGATTACGTCTTTGGTGTACTTCGTGGGTGAGGGTTCCTCCTTTCCTACTCCGGTTGAAGAAGGTGTTGCTTCACGTTCTTCGAGACGTGGAGCATTCTTCGTTGAAGAACATCGTTCTTTTTCAAGAGAATATTGTTCCTCGAGTTCTTCGTTGGAGATGGTGAATTCTCCCAAAGTCTTTCCACAGAATATTTTCTAAGTCAAATGAAATATTAGGCTCCCCAATATTATAATATTTCCATGCATTTAAAAATATTTGAAATGAATTCATGACACCACAAATAATTAATTAATTTTGGAGCTCAATTAATTAATTAGTAGTGTTGGCACATTAAATGAGAGAGGAAGGTGGAAGGTTTAACCCTCATCAATGGGGGGTTCCAAGGGTTTCAAGGGGGAGTTGAAGAGTTGATGTTCGTGTTGGCCCCACACACATTATCCTCCCATGGGAGGTTATGTGGGGGGGTCTCCCCACTCCCAACTTCCCTTTGGTGGATTTAACCACCACCTAAAAATTATGTCACACATAATTTTTAATTTATTAACAAACCCCAAAAATTAACTTCTGCTCTCGACCAAACGCAACTGCGGTAGAGGTCCTCTTAAGTGATTACCAGTGCTGCAAGTTCATCGGTGTCCTCGGATTTCAATTCCAAGCACCAGTTCAAAAGATAGAAAAATTCGCACGTACGTTTACTGAACATAGCCGAACAAAACTTCATAAATTTATTTCGGGCTCACCGGGCCTCAGAATTAGGCGTCGTCAGAAACTGCAGACTCGTAGAATTCCAAATAATTTAATAAAAAAATTCCTTGAAATTTTCGAGTCTTTACAGGTAATCACTCTAAAAATATCTCATTGGGGTAGACCTGATCATCACTTAGTGCATTAAAATTTTCCTTACTGTACATCTGGTTTGACACTCTAGGGAAATATTCTTATGATAATTCACATTTTAGTTACAAAACATTATTAAGTATTTTAAAATAGAGATATCCCCAAAGAAACAATGTTTGTGATTATGGTATTAGTTTTGTATAAATTTTTCAGTTTATGTTAAGTATTTCACTAGTTTTTGGATTGTACATTATATTTTATAATGATATGATCTAATATAGTGTATGTAATCGTTTATAAATGTAGCCTAGTGGAAGGAATATGAACGGTATCAATGCATGTAATCTAGAGAGTAAGAATAATAATTTATTTGATGGGATTAAGCTAATATTTTGAAGGGAACTATTCTCTCAGAAATTCTCATCATATGAGGACATAGTTCCATTTTATAACAAGACAGATAATTAATTATCTATGTACTATGGCTTTGAATGGAAGTAAGATAAGAAGAGGAAATAGAGAAAAAGATGGAAAAAATTAATAAGTGAAAGAATTATTTTCCCATGTGTGATAATTGTGGAAAGAAAAACCATAGTAATTGATTAACATGAATATGATTTTTCTATAAGTATGGATAGAATGTACACCATGATTGTTATTTCAAGGGAATGAAAAAATTTCCCAATATACAATGTTTTATCTGTAAGGATATGGGTAACTACGCAAATCAATGTCTCAAGTTTCAAAGAAATATACCTCAAAAGATGATAATGAATCATGTTCAAGTTTATTATATTACTATAGAAGAAGTGGAATGATTAATTTGATTGTTTTTTATTCAACAATTATTTCATTTGAGTATTTTATCAATTATATCTTGGATATAATAATTATGAAATTTATAAGGATTGTATTGTAGTTATTTTTTATTAAGGATTATAAATCATATATTGGGAGGTACCGATGAACAAGAAAAATGATTCTATGGAAAGTTAAAATTCTTCTAAAACACATGATTTATGTAAATATAACCCTTAATATGTTCTTGATATTGAGATAATGATGTCTGGATAAAGAAATGATTGATATAGATAAACTAAATTGGACAGTACCAACTGCCTTGGAAATGATTAATGATTTGTTGAAAAAGTTGTTTATGATATCATTGATGGAGTTTACAACATTATTTGTATTTAAGAAATATATCCAATAATATGTGTTTTACATAAGGTATAAGGAATCATGCATGTTTTCGATGAGGTTGTTATGGTAATTCTGGATATTACCATATTTCAATAGAATACATGATGATGGTGTTCACGTGTTTGGTATGTTATGATTAAGAGATACTTTATGTTGTTTATATTAATGATAATTTTATTTTGGAGATTCAGTGACCTTATTTCTAAATTTTTGGATCTTAATATTTTGAAAGGTTCATAAGTTTGACCATTTATGAAAAGGTTTAAGATTAACTTTGGATGAAGTTTTAAATATTAATGTATTGCTTCTATCATGAACCAGCCCGGGTCAACCCCAAACCAGGCACCCGAACCTATCCATGGAATGGCCCAAAGGGAATTCCCAATCCCCATGGGCTAGAAACCAGTGTTGGGAAATATTAGAATAGAAAAGGTAAGTATTTCTCCCAAATATAAATAATAAGGAAAACAGCAGAAATAATGGATATCCCAATACACATTTATATAAAATTGAACGGAACATTATTTATATATGAAACTGAAAGTACAACTAAACAATACAACCAACCGACAAAAATTGATGACCAAACTATCACTATGTGATCTCACTGGTCACTCTCCAACACAATGATCACACGTTCTCAAGGTGATCAGACTCAAGCTGAAACCTGCACAAGGGCTAAAAACAGAAGAAGACTATATGCATGAGTATTAAAACTTAGTAGGTTAGCCTGATATTCTATTCCTAATGAACATTATTAAAAATAAAAGAAACATCTATTTTAAGTTTGAGATACAATATATAAAAATGTGTTTTCCAAATGAGGTTCCATGCTATAATAATTATTAGACAAAAACTTGCAAGTTTTATAAACAAAAATGATAGTAACAATTTTTCAAAGAGGTGAAACTTCAAAATGAAAATAGTTTTCAAGAGGGATACTTTAATGAATGTAAAATTTTAAATAAAACACACACACTGATAAATTTACCAAATAATCGCACCGTATACGGACAGTGAGTACAAAATAGCCAATGAGCACAAGCCATGGGAACAACCCTAGGCACTAGTTCGTTGTGGACCCGAGGTACCTCATATCTCAGTGTAAAAGTAACCATAACAAATATATTTTCTAATGCACATGGTCCACTAGTAGGGAAATAATCCATAACATATTGGTCCCCAAAATCATCATCATCTTAGTTTATTTAGTGTTTTCATTGTCAAACTTGTTACGTGAAATAGGAACAAAACCCCTATGGATCACTAGCATACTAATACATGTATGCCCACCTAGATACCTGAGTTTTCCCTTTTTGTGATATAACAAGTTACACATATATAAAATATTATTTTATCATGAATATTCCATTTAAAAATAATAAAAACATCAAACATCCCACACGCAAGTCTCACATTTCTTTCACGGATCAATAAACCACCTAAATTTTCATAAAACAATTTCAAAAAGTATAATGAGGCATTGCACATAAAATCCATTCAAAATGATATTTCAAGGCAAAAAACCCATCAATACCATATCAAAAAATATTTAGAATCCCCATAACCATTTAATAAATCAATTTCATTGACTATAAAATGGCCCAAAAAGATAGAACATTAAATACACATGGAAACCATTTTTACAAGAAAAATACCAAATGGGCCTTTAAACCTTTCTCAAAAAAACATTTGAAAAAGGTAAGCATTTAACTTTTATTAAGGAGGTGTATAAACACCATTTAAATTATAAAACCAATTTCATAAATCCATTAAAACACTCAGGTTACATATTAAAAACACAATCATTTTCATAAGGATGTGAGACGGGCCATTTTATGGAAACACGGTCCAAAACATGTTGTAAACCAAAACCCATTTGTTTGTAAACAAAATCCAAATTGGAAAGACATATAAGGACCCAAAATACCATTTTTCATGCTTCAAATGCATTTATAAATCCAAAAAAATAATCTTTAAATCACACTTAAAACATAAAATCCAATCGGGAAATTTACAGAACACATGACATGCACTTTCAAACAAAAAAATTATTTTAAGCACTTGAAAAGGAATAAAACACAAATTTCATGATATAATTTTATTCAAGACACTTAAAATGTTCAAAATTACCTAAAACAGGTTCTAAACCTCACAAACTAGGTGCAAAATATAATGGATAATTTAAGAAAACACTTGGTGTGCACTTTTATGAAAAAACAACACTACTTTTCACAAAACAAGGCTTAAACAACCATTTTTCACACCAAAAAAAATTATCCAAAGGCTAAAAAACAATAATAAACATATATAAGGTTATAAAAATAAGAAAATTATGAAACTTAATGGATAAAGTCATGTTTAAGGGATAACCTACCTAAAATCCTTAGCGGAATGGAAACGCACACCCGATATCACCATCTGAGGGTTTATAAACCACAAACCATTGATGTCCATCCCCAAATGAACAAAACCACCATAAAAAGTATGGTATAACATAATCCTAGGTTTATAATGATTATGAGAGAATTTAAAACCAATAAATAATGAAATTAAGAGGAAGAGGGAGGAGAAAGAAGAAGGAATCTCACCTTGGAAACTAGAAAACTCTACGTATTCTCTTAGATCTACACCTTTAGAGGACATTTAATGGATTGTAACTCCTTGGATATGTTCCTAAGGTCTGGAAGAACCCATGAAAGAAGATGTGTGAGTAAATGAGTATGAATTGAATGATTTATTAATGTGACAAATTACCTTTGGAAAATATGGATTACTTGAGAAACATTGAGAATTTTTCCCTAATCTGCGCTCAAGATGAGATCCAAAGAGGTAAAATATAACATTGGAGTGTGACTAGGGTTCTTGGTCTCGTGTGGGAAGTGTAATCACTGAAAATTATAAAAAAATTACTAATTTATAAAAGAATCAAATAATTTTTTAAAAAACTGGAAATGGGGCCACGGGCTGGTCCAATACCTAAATAAAAAACCCAAATTTATCATGCTTATGAATTCCTAAGGGACCCAAAAGGATATGGTTGTTTGAATATGTAAAGGTAGGAAAATTCACAAGTTTAATGGGTGAAAATATTTCAAAATAGAAGGACTTATAAAATAAAAAAAATTTGTTTTTAAATCTGGAAATGGGCTCATGGTTTGGCCCAAATCATAAGTAACCACCCTTTCTCCAAAAACTCTCAAACAGGAAATTGGGAACCCAAATTAGGATGATTGTATATATATGGAAGATCAAAACTCAAAATTAATCTCATCTAAAACCCAATAAAAGGATTAGGATTTCTAATGAACTAGATCAAAACCAAGACATGAAAAAAAAACAGGTGTGAAAACTTCACTACTTCACTATATGGAGACTCATTCATATTGGATAACTAGTGTTAACCATATTAGTTTTGTAAAATATTTAGTGATATATGGAAAAACATTTCACTCTTTTATGGATATAATGATCTATTAAAAGTTAATTTTAGTGCTTCGGGCATCAAAAAAACATTGTATATTAATTTATTATAATAATCAATTAATTGTAAATTAATAAAATCACAACCAAAGGATGAAATTATACTTAGGAAATAAAAAAATATCAAGTACGAATAAAATGGACTTTTAAAATCATTAAATATTTATGGTTTTTTGAACCTTAACTTTCCATTGATCATTCAATTTCTTATTTCAAATGACCTCAATTACTCTATATATTTATATACGCTTCTCTTCCATTCCATATATTCCCTTTACACCAATGTTCTTCTACTTTGAAAACTAGTTATGTGTTATTCCATATGACCTTTGTCCTTTCCTTTCTTTCTTAATAAGAGGGTGTTTTAACAACCCTTTTACGATGTGGGTTTTTCAACAATATTATTTTCAAATATCAAGACCTTTATTTCTAAGATCATATTCGAATTATGAGGAATTAATTTATTTAAGGTGGGGAGAATTTAATACCCAAATATTTCAAAATATGAACATCATATTTGATAGTGTGTACGACACGCAACACTAAACTTAGAAGAAAATATAACACCTTGATAATTTTCTATATATTTATTTTTAAAAAATCAATTCAATATATTAAATAACTTTAATTATACACAACACAATGTTCATATTTAATTACACATAACACTGAGTTTATCTTGTGTTACATTCAACTTTGAGTTTAGCTTTCACTATACATAATGTCGTGTTTAAACAAAACATGATATGTTATTAAAATATAATTATTTATTATGATAATTATCACAAATCCATTGGACTGGGAGTCAATTAATAAAAATAACTAAATTATGAAAATTATGGTTACTTATTTATTAAAAATAAAATAATAATCATTTAAAAGAAAAAGAATAGTTTTTTGAAAACTTGTATTTTTTCAAAAATGTGGTTTAGTCGTGCTTTGCACGTATGATTTAAAATTATTTTTTAACATGTTTAGAAAATTTATTTTATTAAATAAAATTTATTTTTTAAATCATAATATAAAATTTATCTTAGTGATACTTTTTGTATTTTTCTAAAAAGTTTTATTTTTTGAGGAATGGTGAAAAATAATTAATTTTAAATAAAAAATTACATTTCGTTTAAATAATTTATAATGTTAAATTATTTTAGGAGTTTGTTTTAAAGTAAAATTAGTTCAATTATATATCAATTTATCTAATTTAGGTCATTTTAATTTTTTTTAAATTTAATTTTTATATAAAAACTTTATGAACTTTTGAACATTTTCTCTTTGAAAACCCATTTTTTAATCATGTCTTTGGGATTAATTTTAAATTAAATTCTACTAATTCCATGAATTGAATTTGTAAAAATGGTTTCCATATTTTGAATCATAATAATTTATATTATTTAATAATTTCAACTTAATTTTTGACCATAATACTTAGTGAAAATAGTGAAAAGTAATTACCACGGTAAAGGTTAAAACCAGGTTTTTCGCGTTACATGTAATTGTGTTAAAATTAATTTTTCACTCAAAAAGGGTTCTTATGTGATAAATTTTATTTAATATTTAGAATAAATATGTATAAATTATTTTATAAATATAATTTTAATTTTATTATTAAATGATATTTTACTTAGGTAAATAAGATTGTACAAGTTACCGTGGTAAAAAAAAGGTTAAATTGAGTAAATTTATAGACTAAGGAGTAACATGATAAAAATTTTGTTTATTTTTTTATTTATGTTTTTATATAATATATCACCCCAACCATTAATTATTGATAAGTTTTTGAGGCACATGGGGTAATAGTGACATCCCATTATTGAATACTTTTGGGTATTTTCAATAATGTCACTCCTCAATTATAAAAGGGATCTCACTCTCCTCACTTATTTACACATATCAATCCATTTTTATCGAAAAAAACATGAAAAAATAAATTCATAACATCCATAAAATAATCCTAAAATCCTTATTTTGGTCAAAAATATAACCTAGTAGGGCTTTGGTGGAAACCTAAGGAAGATACCTGAAGAAAAGGTTATGTTCTTCAACGAGCATTTTTTATTTTATTTCTCACTCCCCCTCCTTAAATTATTTTTAAACCATGATTAAATGATAAAAATATATATTAAATATAATTATATGTTTTTATAATAATTTAATAACCTATACCCATCCCCACTTCCATAAAATGGGTTATAAAATCATCATTCTTGTGTACGGCGGACTACCGCCTCACGAACCAATGTCATTCATTTTTTCATTACTACCCCTCACGGTAGGGTGTGATGATGAATATAAAGTATATATATGATATTTATAACATAATTATACCTATTTAATCATTATATAATATGTAAATTTTTAAATTTCCAATCCTTTGGGGATATGATATCACCACTCATGTGTATGGTGGACTACCGCCTCACGAAGTGATGTGATTCGTCTTTCACTAGCACATTACATAGAAGGTGATAAGGATAAAGTTAATTAATATATGTAATATAAATAAAATAATTATTATATTAATGAAATATTTATCATTATTTAAATATAATATATCATTTTACCTTTTCACGCACTTAAAGATGTTAGCATTGTTTGTGTACATGTGGACAACCACCTTCACGAAGTGATGTGACTCTCTTTTCATCACCATGCCACATGGATGATATATATATATAAAGAAATAAAATGGTTTATATGATATTATTATCATTTTTTAAAGATAAAATATTACTTAAACCCTTTCCATAATGATCCTCAAAAAATGGAAATGATACTCATGCGTATGTACGACATCTTGTCTTCATGGTTATAACATTATTCATTTCTCAAAACCAACTTTCAAGATTGGTATTAAAAAAATATTTGATGAATAAATATGATAATTATGTCCTGATTATTATTTTGGAGATGATTAAACTATGTAATATTTGTTAGAACCATATCTTTAATGATAAACCACATATTAGAAAACAAGGAAATTAACACCCAAAACAATGAAAATAATGAAAGATTATTAACAAACATGTAATAAGATTTTATAAACATATCATATATGATATTATAAATATTAATATGGTTCTATTAAAAGTTAATAACATGTTTTAAGCCACTATTATTGAGGTTAAATCAAGTTAGACTAATGGAAAGTGTGAGGTAATGTACTTTGTCTCAATTTACCTTCATTAAGGCATATTGTAATGTTATGCATCTAATTTATTTTATATGGTGTATATACTGACCCTTTGACATATAATATCAAAATTCATTCAAAATTTATGGTATTTTATGTTTTAATTTGAATTATTTCATCCAAGGGTATTTGACTTAAAAATTATCAAGGGGTAAAAGTTATTGTACATTCTCACTTTCTTTTGTGATTGTTGACATCCTCTTGAAAAAATCACTTTATTATGCTCATTTTTCATTATAAATTGTATATATGTTAAATATAAATATTCTCATATTACGGATACTATTATTTCCTAAACCATATACAATTTTTACATATGGTGTATACCTTGAATGTTATTTGATTAAGTGGGGAAATATTGATAAATTTGTATCCTTTACTCAATACAAATATTTGTTGATAAGGCACATTGTTCATGATTTAAATCAATTATTAGATATATAAAGAATTATTTGTACCTATAGAGATGGGTATGGTCTGAAATTATGTAGTCCCTCAATGCATCAGTAGGTCTCATGAGACGAAATAGTTGGCCAAATTAAATGGGTTTTTACCAGTTGTTTTAAACCATCTTATAAAAGGCCCTGACAGTATAGGTATCATGTGCCTTAGATATGACATCCAATAAATATGAATTTATTTTGATAAGAATTTATTTATTATTATACATGATATTTACCCAATGATATTATATCTGGAGGATATTTATTCTCAGATTTTTTATTAAATGGAATGTGTAATCAGTTATTTATCTTGCCATATTGATTATACCTTTTCTTATTATCCATGAAAATTTCACTATGATATTATCCCTAGATGAATTTAAATATCATATTATTGATTAAATATAATTTAATATTAGTTATTTACATTTCCATGTTTATTATTCTTTTTCATTTATGATAGATTATTCTATACTTACCCCATACTGAGCATTTGAACTCACCTTTATTTTTTTTCTTTTCCCCATGATATGAAGAAGAGATTTTTAAATGAGTTTTCAAGGATGAAATTTATTTTCTATTGTTATGTATTATATTTTATTTTCTTTACCAAATGTAAAATGGATATCATGTATGTATATAGTTCTCCAAAACTTCTAAACTTCTCAATCCTTCAGGATTTGACCCATTTTATCTATGCCAATATAATAAAGTAGATACCAACTTCAAGATACGTGGGACTGGGTTTTTATATCATATGGGTAAATATGTTTTAAACTTTCATGAGGATGATATGTAATGGTTAAACCATTGCAAAAATAGGATGCATAATGGTCCTTAGGGCATTACCCTCAGGTAGATTTTCTATGTAATGGTAACCACTAACTAGACTTTACATAGAAAATGTTCTATATAAAGGTAACCATGACTTTATCGTTATAAATAAAGGTAATCATAAGACTTAACTTTAAATATAGGGTTCATGCAATGGTAGTACGTTACTTTCCCAAATCTCATGAAGGTAATATGGATATTACTTAAATGCAAGGATCATGTGTGTAGGTATTACCTTTACATAGGATGTTATGAAAAGGTTTCCTCCTACTAACCATTACATAATTTGAACTGTGTAAATATATAAACCATTTAACCTTATATAGAGAAACAATGTGAAGTTAAAGGTTAGTTTCCCTTATACAAAGTGTCTATTTAAGGGTAAAGGGAGGATACCCTTACAGAGATTAGGGATTCTAAATAAGAGTAAATAAAAAGAAACTTTCATTTTTTAAAATTTTAAATAGTTTTAATGATTTGTAAAAGGTTCATAAATCATATTAAAATGAATTTTGTGGTATTTAAATTTATAAGGAATTTATAAATTAATTAAATAATTAATTATTAAAGGATAATAATTAATTAAATAAATGTTAATGAAACATTTTCATCAAATATTAAAGGTTAATATTAAAATACCTTTTTCCATAATATTTTTAATTCCTTGTGATCTAAAAAAATATTGAGAAATCATTAAGGGTATTTTATAATGTGTTTATAAATTAATAAATATTACCAAAATATAAAATTCTTATACATAATTATGAAATGTTTATAATTAATTAATTTTGAAATTGTTCATGTTTAAAAGTGTATTTATTTAAACATTATTTAAACCTAATAAAAAAATTGATTATTGATTTTATCAAAGATTCAAATAATGAAAATATATGATATTTATATTGTATAAAGTGTTTATATAAAATAAATTTTATTATAAAGGTATTTATAATTCATGAAATATCATATAAACTTCATATAATATTTAATTTAAAATATTTCATATTATAATGAATGTAGAGTGTTTATATTCATGGTTTATATAATTTATAAAATATTTATAATTAGTATTTATTTATGAATAGTATGTAAATGTCTCATTTTTTTGGAAAATAAATAAAAACTTTATTTATTTTTTAAATTCATTTATTAATTATTCTTAGTAATTTTTTTATTAATTATGAATATTGTGTATGATTTAGTTTAATATTAAAACTACTTATAGGATTGATTTTTGCATTTCATGCTTAGTTCGATGTCATAAATTTTATTTTTCACCTACCATGACCTTATTTTATAATTAAATCCATGAGTTTATGAATAGTTGCTCAATATAGTTTTTGGATATTATTTATTAGAGATATCATGAATTTAATTATCTCTTAATTAAAGTATCCCTAGGTAGAGGGACTTGGGGTTAGAAAACCTATTGACATAAAGGTTATACATTGTCTATAAAGGTGAATGGGTTGATTATCCATCGATCTGGACATACACAGGTGGATATTTTTAATATTATATAACTTTATAGCTTTACATTAAGTGTTTACATACCTTATACATATGATTAATTTGGATATTTATAAATATGTTTGGCTTCTATTTTTTTTACGTTACAAAAACTTGTGAGTTGTGTAAAGAGTTACAAATTAATGTGGTTTGAACACATTAATTTCTTAGTTGAAATAGGAATTCCAAAGATAAATCATTAAAATAATTCATAAACAAAAAAGTTATAAAACATGATAATATAAGGATTATATAATATATAATATTTATATATTTAATATTCATGTGATGTATATTAAATTAGTGAGATAAGGAAAACCCCTTAAATATTAAGTGTGAGATTCCTTCCGAAGTGTCACTTATTATAAAATTAATCATCCAACCGGGTATGTCATGCTAAATTTGGGCTCCAAGGTATTATCTTGGTTATGGAATTCTTGTAATAAGTATCTCTAGATTTTCATGTTGGGTGGGTTATTATAAAGCTGGGTGCCACTAGAATATCCTTTGTTAGCTTATTTTGGGTGTTTTTATTAGGTTACAGTAGTCTGGAGACTGTAATATAATTAGGTTACTATAGGAATATATTTTATTGAATCCATATATTGGATTTATTTAAGTGGTTATCCAGTCAACTAACCTAGAATTATAGTTATTATGAATGGTATGATTCCCATCCTAAATTGTTAATTGATGGGAGAAATGCTAATAAGACCCAGAATTTAGTGAAGTATTGATCTTACCTTACTAAATGGATATGATTAACTAGGTCATAATTTTTATTAGGAGTAATTTCATTTAAATTCATTATTGAAAAATATATAAAACATCATATCCACCCACAGATACGTCTTTTTCATAGATAATGGCATACTTAAAAACAATTATATTGAGGTCACTAATAGGTATGAACTATAAAATTGTTATATATTGGTATATAGGATTGAGAAGTGTTCTAAAAAGATCCATTTTGAGTACTTAAATTTCAATGTTATAGATATCAATTTTGTAACACCTTGGTATTTTTATGAAATAATTCTCTTTAAATAATTTTATTTCTTCAGTAATTTGTGTTGCACGCAACAGTGAGTTTAAACGAACCACATGGCATTATTAAAATATTATGGGTTCTTTAACTTATATCTATTATATTAGTAGGTATGAATATTCATAAATAAATTAGGAAAAATATATGGTCTATACATTTATAAAATAAATTCATCATTATAATAAAAATAAAAAAATTAAAATAAAAGTGGCATTTTTCTTAAAAAACAACTTTGAGTATATAATGAATTTTATATCAATATATTAATACATATTGGTGAATTATTTTAATGAAATGTTTATATTATTTACTTAATGAAATTTTTTAAACATTAAAGAAATATTTTTCTAAGAATAGGATAATAATAAATCAAATTTTATGCCTAAAAATGTATTCTTCCTAAAATACAATTTTTTTCATATTTGGTATACTTACATTAACATTAATTTCTTACATTTATATGTATTTAATTAGATAAAAATAATTACTTATTTATAATTATTATGATTCAATTTTGTAATTAGGACGCATTTATTTTTTTTGAATATGAATTGTAGCTATAGTAAAACTTATCACCTCACTAAAGGGTAAATCGGGTTAATCTAGGTTAAAAATAAGTGATAAAGTCATAATTATTCATTATAATTATTATTTTATGAATTAAATTCTAACCTTAACACCTAAGTTTATATATTGAGTTATTTAATGGAAACTTTTCTTTAAAATGATTAATATATTATATAAACCAAATGAAGTGACAAAATGTCACTCTCTTATTTTTAAATATCATTTATGTGTTCACATAGGTAAAAAACTAGTTATGAATGAATATTAATAGTAATATTGCTACTAATGAAATTATATTTAGGATGGTAATTTACTTTTATTTTTTAGGAATTAAATAATTATCTTAAATATTTATATAATATTGATAGAGTAATTATTCAATTAAAAGAAAGAACAAATAAATGATATTAAAAATATTAAAAGTAACATAATTTGAGATATTTAGGGTGATACATGAATTATGTAGATTAACATGACATTTTTAGGATATAATAAAATATTTAGTTTGAATTTGACTTGTTTTATTGATTATTTAATGTCAAAGTAATAAATAGTATCAAAATTGAAAATAATAATATTTTATGGGATTAATATTTTATTAAATTATTTAAAAGTAATAAATATATTAAATAATAAAAAATGTGATAATATATGGTAAAAAATGACCTATAAATTTATATTCCATTTGGGAGCATTTGTCTCTCAAATAGTATTATTATATTTTAATCGTTTGAGAAATTTCAAAAGTTCTCATCACCTTAATTATAAATGGGAACTTCCTCCTTCACTTCATTACACCAAGTTGAGCCTTATAGCTTGACCATAATCTTCCAAATTCTTTTATAATCATCCCAATACACATTCAAAACATTTTTTTTATTCTCAAAATTCCAACCCTATATCTCTTTAGGGGAGATCTAAAGGAGTTGTTTTGAAGAAGAGATAATCGATCAAACTGATCACTTTCATTCTTCTAATATTCCTTAACTACTCTAAATATATTATATTTATCATAAAATAATAAATGAATTATTATAAATATGTTAAAATGTTATTATGATTATGTAAAAACTATTATACACCATCTTTCCTATCAAACAAGAAGTGAATGTATCACTTGTGCGTATATACGGCTTACTATCGCCATGTAGTTATACAATTCTTTTTTCATAATCATATTTTTTGTATGGGTATTATCATATTTTTAATGTTTATATATGATATTTATGACATAAATATACTTCTATAATGATAATATCAAGCCTAACTTCTTATCATCTAATCTTTTGAGAAATGATAATGTCGCACATGCATACGTATGGATTATCATCTCCACGATGTGATATGGTTTGTTTTTCATTTATATTTAACATGGATGGTAATAAGGATTAATTTTATGAATATAGAGGATATATATGATATAATAATTATTCTTTTAATGTGTATTATTATTTACCTTTCTTTCATTCCATCATATGAAAAATGGAAACATCGTTCATGCGTACGTAAGGCTTATCATCTCCATGGATGGTGTAATTCATTTTTCTATTAATAATTTTTATTAATGAATGTATATATATATATGTATATAATTAATATAAATGATGATTATAATATGAAAAAAATTATATAAATTATGGTAGAATGATCAAAGAATAAGGAATTAGACTACTGAACCGAAACATGCTTGGAAAACAAAGAAGTTATCACCCAGAATAGTTATTTTGGTCAAAAATTATTAATAAATGAGTGATAAGATATTATAAATAAATCATAAATGGTATTATTGTGATATTTTTATGGAATAAATTTATAATAAATCTATTTTTATTATATAGGTGGTTTAATGTGAACAAGGAAAATATAGACTTGAGGTAAGGTTTTATTTCACAATCTCATTATTATTCGGTATAGTTTAGGATTAAGTCTCCATCATGGAATATTTATCTTCCTTGTACATTTTTTATAAAAATGTTTTTAAAAACGTTTTTAATATTATCATACAATTTTTTAAAATCATTTATACCAATGTTTGACTTTTTTTAAAATGGTTTTTAAAGGATTTTTTTATTTTCTAAATGAGGTTCTCTGTAACTTTTTCAAAACAAAATAAAAAAGGGGTGTTTTTTAATTATATGAAATTAGAGTATTTTCCTATATTCATTAGTAATTAATTATTTTGACCTTCCTATACAATCTTATAATGTTATTTTCAAATAAAAAAAAATTCTTTAAAATTACATAGCTTTAAAAAGAAATTATTTCAAAATGGAAAGGATATTTTCCTCAAGAATTATTTAAAGTAGTCTTCCAAAATCATTTTCCATAAAAGATAAAATTAAATGATGTTACTTATTATTTAATATTGATAATATGCAAGGATATTATCTTTATTTTTTCCCTAGTTGGTTTATATTTTTTATGGCATGATGTTTATGAAACTGGTTTCTTTTCCATGGGTTATGCCATGATGAAATGCTTATGAAACCCATTTCCTTTCATGGGTTTTGATATGATTAATGATATATATTCTAGTGAAATGTGTATGTATATTTTTCATTATGTTATGGTTGGGTCCTATATATCCCTTAAATTCATTGGGTAAAAAATGATATATCATGATATAAATAGGACTGGAATAGGGAGTGAACCCAGTTGAGTAAGGGACCTTATCCACCATTATAGTCTTGGGAGTGAACCTTAACTACTATGATGGTTCAGGGAGTAAACCCATTCCACTATGATAGTCTTGTAAAATATACTTTAATACTAAGGAAATTATTTTATATACTTATGTATATTCCATAATTCCATGTCGTATGCCAATGTTACTCTAACATGGATCATGTTCCTTTATGATTCATATCTTATGAACTGTCAAGATTTATTCTGTGACACAATAATATAATTTTTGATATGTTGGGTATAATATTAAAATGTTATGCTTGTGTTAGTATGCCATTATCATCATGATATGATTATATAATCATTGATATCTCCCTCATTTTCCCTTATTGAGCATATGAGATCACAATTTCTTATGTTTCCTTTCCACGTGATATAAAGAATGGTATTAAGTATTACATGTCAAAAAAATTGATAATAATGAAGAAATAAGTGGGAGATGATGTAGATATTTTATAAACCAGTTGTTTATGTTTCCAAGTTTCTAAAGGCACTATACCATTACAATACTCAAGCGTCTATTTGTATAATGTAATGAATATTCATTAAAAAATATTTTATATATATGTATGAAAATATTGGTTCACTATAAATTCTATCAACTCCACCTCATGGGTATTGGATACTAAGTGTGCATCACATATTTCCGCTGACAAAAATAGACTCAAATATATGATAGAATTGATTAAGGTTGGAGTAGATATTCTTGTTGGTAATGGATCAAGAGTTTCTTCATTAAGGATCAGCATCTATGATCTAGTTTTATCAAGTGGATTAGTCCTAGAATTAGAAAAATGGTATTATTATTCCACCATAAACATGAATTTTATTTCCGTAATTTTTTTTGAAAAATGGTATTTTCATTCATTTTAAAGAACATGTGTCGTTTAATATATTAGGTTCAAATGTTTTATGGTGTTGAGAGTTTAATTAATGGTTTATATACTATAAATTTGGATAATAATATTTATAAAATTTATAATAATATGTTTATGGTTGATTCTATTCCCGCATACTTTTGGCGTTGTCATCTTAGACATATAAATGAGACGTGCATTCAAAGATTCAATAGAGATGGATTATTGAACTCATTTGATTATGAATATTTTTAGAATTAAAAATCATGTTCATTGATAAAAATGTAAAAGTGAAATTTTGGGATAAAATGATATAGGTTTAATGTATTGTTGGATCTTATATGTAGTGATGTATGTAGACGAATGAGTAATCAAGTAAGTGATGGTTTTAGGTACTTCTTCACTTTTATCGATGCCTTTAGTCGGTATGGATATATATTTATATTGAAATAAAAGTATGAAACTTTTTAAATGTTCAAAGATTTTCAAAATGAATTAATAAATCAGATAGGAATGATTATTAATATTTTAATATTAGGTTGGGGTAGTGAATACTTGAGTAAGTAATTCATCACTCCTCTGAGGACTTGTGAAATTTCTTCACAACTCACTCCTCCTAGAACACCACAATGGATCGGTTTTTCTAAAAAGATAAATCACACCTTGTATTAAATAGTTTGATCAATGATGAGTCTATGATACCTTTCTATATCATTCTTATCTTATGATCATGTGATTATTTCATTATTACTAAACCATGTCTATTTAAATTTTGTATAAAGACACGATATGAGATATGGACTAGGAAACATTCTAATTGTTTAATGAATATTTGGGGTTCTGAAGCTTATATGCAACATTTGGTTTCTGATAAACTTGACACTAAATCTAATAAATTCTTTTTTATTGGTTATAAAAAATAAATTAATAGATATTTATTTTATAACCCTACTAAAGATAAAGTATTTGTGGCCTGATGTGGTGTTCTCCTTGATAAGGAACACATGAGTCATGGTTTCAATGGGAGGAAAGTAAAACTTGTAGAAGTTAAATAACAATAAAGAGGAAGTGTTCATGATGTAGAGGTTGAGATGGTTCCACAAAGAGTTGTGCATGAAGAAATGACTCAAGCTACATAAGAACCTTAAAGGTCTGGAAGGATTCATTAATAGCTAGTGGGATATGGGTTTTATATAACAAATGATGATGCATTAGTATTTATAAATAATATACTTACCACCAATAAGAAACACATTGATAGTTTTGGTTCTGATAAATGGTTAAAATCCATGGAATCTAATACTGACCCCATATCCACTAATCAATCTTGGAACATGTTGAATGCACCTGAAGGGCTGATATCCATAGGGAGTAAGTGGGTTTCCCATAAAAAACTAACATGGATGGTAGAGTGTATACCTATAAATCATTCCTAGTAGAAAATTATTACAAAAAAGTCATGGTATTGACTATGAATCGACCCTTTCACATAATTCGATGATAAATTCCATTCAAGTTTTTCTAGCCAAAGAATCTCATTATGACTATGATATATATCATATGGATTTATAAAGAACATTTCTTAATGCTAATTTATCTATGTATGTGTATATGAGAAAACCTATTGTTTTAAAAGTTTCGAATGAGACTGTTAAGGTCTTAAAATTTCAATGGTCTATTTACTGACTAAAAAATCTTCTTGGAGTTATAATACCCCATTTAATAATGTAATAAAAGAGTGTTTTCATTAAGATAATGGATGATTCATGTGTATAAAGAATCTCAGTGGGATTATAGTAGTGTTTTTTATATTATATATTGATGAAATTATCCTTATCAGAAATGAAATCTCAATACTACACTATATAAAGGTGTGGATAAGTAAATTTTTCTTAAATAAATACATAGATGAAGAATCTAACATACTCAGTATAAGGATCTATAGAGGTAGATCTAAGATATTTCTTAGACTGAATCAGAACATGTATATTTATAGTGTGATAAAGAAATTTGACATGGAGAATTACAAGAAGGGGTCTTTAACAATGTTTCATGGAACAAATATTAGGAAGATTGAGGATCCCTATAAAGAGTTAGAATGTATGGATAAGATTACTTATGAATACAATATAGGACATATAATTTATTCTATATTATATACTCGATTTAATGTCTCATATTCATTAATCATAATAAGTATGTAAAAACACTAACTATAGTAACCTAGAGTTGATGGTTTCTTGTTACATTGGCATAGATACAAGGGTTCAAATACAAAACGATTGATTATTTTAGTAGACTTGGAGAGCCATAAAAATACATGTTACCTAGTTTACATTGGTAATATAACAAAAAAATACCAAAATATAATTTTTTATATACTTGAAACTCAATCAATGAATTCTTCTTCATATCCTGGGGAAAAATCTAATTAAGGGTGAGATTAAATGCTTGATAAGGGTTATATACAGTGGAAGATTTCAGGAATCAATAGGGAATAGTCAATATGGAAACATAAAAAACTAAAAACACATTCCATTAAGTCAATAACTTTATATACATGATTTTATAACTAATAATAAATATGGAAAGGTAAATAACTGAACACACAGTCCTTTTAATCAATAACATGAAAAAAGTTCCTCATAGATAATATCAATGAAAAAAATCTCATGGATAATAAGACCTTAATTTTTAATGATGTAAATAAAAAATATAGGACTTCATGATCTTAGATATTATGATACATATACTATCAAGACCTTTAATAAGACAATTCAAGTCTAAGGGTAAAAATCCATTTAATTTGGCCAACTGGTTTTTCTCATGAGACCTAACGATGCATCAAGGGGCTATATAATTCTGGGTCCCATATATCACTTCTTGTATAATGCATTCCTAATATATAAAATGATAAATTTAATTCATAAATCAATATTATTTATCAGGAAATATGTTTATTGAATAAAGAATATAGATTTATCAATATTTCCCTAGTTAATCAAATAACTTTCAAAATAAACATTTTATATACAAATAGTATACAGTTTAGAAAATAATCATATCCATGATACAAATAGTATTTATATTTAATATAAATATAATTTATATTGAAAATTTATCAAGAGAAAATTTTTATATCAAAAGAAAGTAAACATCCACAAAATTAATCAAGAGATGAGAGGTGACTATCGGTTTATCTTTAATATAGGTTTTTGAAATAAAATAATGTCTTTTAGAAGAATAAATAGAATAAAAGTGAAAAATTAAAATAATCGTTCATAAAATAGTTTTCTTTATAAAACCATTTAAAATTTTTAGAATATGATACATTTTTTAAAATGATTATGGCATTGAGGAAGTCTGTTATCATTGTATACATTAAAAACATTCCATTTGACTTTTTGTCAAAAATAACCCATTTAAAAAATAGTATAATGATTCCATTCAAACCCTCTTTAAAATTAAATGATAACTTAAAATTTTCTTA
This sequence comes from Viscum album, assembly GCA_963277665.1. NCBI lineage: Eukaryota > Viridiplantae > Streptophyta > Magnoliopsida > Santalales > Viscaceae > Viscum > Viscum album. The sequence continues at coordinate 790,213,768 of OY728123.1, read as the reverse complement.
ATAAATAATTTGTATAAATAACACTAATTTTGTAAAATAATTTTGGAATACATTGACATGGGAAAAAATAAGTCCCATTTAAAGAGAAATAAAATTGGTTTTTATTTTTAAAGTTTTTTGATTGATTCAAGTACTAAATAGAGAAAAATTTGGAATAAAATATATAAAATAATTAAATATATATTGGATGATATAAATATTTTATCTAATGAAGGATAAATTATATGATTCCATTAATAAGTGTAGAATCTATTCTAGAAGAAAGTGATATTGTAAAATAGATTCTTTCCTCTTTGGTAACCTTCAAATTATAACCCCCTGAAAGAAAATAATTTGAATTGAAAAATTTAAAATTATTAATAAATAGTTATTAATGTTAAATAAATTATGTTTGAAATATATACAATATAAAAAAATTAATAGGTAAAAATTAACATATATCTCTCAATGGAATGGAAATTGAGATTAAATCTCTTACCTAAGTATTCCCTTTCGTTGAATGTGATTTAAACTCTTATATAATGGTTTAAATCATGTTATTAATTTAAACTCAAACTATTCATATTTATAATATCATTTATGATCCTCCTAAAATATCTTACCACCCATTTTTTAATAATATTTCATTATTTTGGGTGTTAATTTCCATGTTTTCTCATGTTTGTTTTGTCATGAATGTTCATTTATTGTGAATAAAAAATAGATCCGTCATATAAAAAATTATATTAATGTTATAAATATAATATTAAATAATTAAATTCACTTTTTAATCCTTATTTAAAGTTATACATATATAATGAAACACACCACTTCGTGGATATGGTAGGACATATGTATGCACGAGCGAAGATATCATTCTCTTAATGGTGAAAGGGTAAGGAATTTGATGATGTATTAATTTTTAAGAATCAATATAATGACATATTTATTATATATATTTATTATTTCCATCATTATTACTATCCATGTAGTCAGTTATGGATAAAAAATTACATTGATTCATGAGGTGGTAGCTTACCGTACACATAAGCGATGGATTTGTTTCCCATTTGATGAAGAAGGAGATAGATAAATATTATGAAATAAACATAATAACAACTTATTATATATTATATACTAGTTTTATTATATTGTAATTTTAAATAAATAATTGAATTTTGTAAAAGAATAAATAAAAATAAATAGCTTAATTAAGAAGATTACCATCCCTTGGAAAAACCTCATTTGGATCTCCTCTTAAGGATGATAGGGTTAGTTTTTTGAAGAAAAGAAGACATATAATGTGGATAAGGATGTTTAGGATAAATATTTTCAGGGTTTGGTTGATCAAAATAGATTTATATGTGTGAATAATTGCAAATATGTAGTTCCCTTTTATAATTTAGAAGTGTCATTTTTGTAAATACCCAAAACTATTTAATAATGGGATGTTTCTCTCACCACATGTACCTCAAAAATTGTTAAATAGTATATTTTAGTGAATATAAGGTCAATAAAAAACTCTAAAACATAAAAAATAAACATTTTTTAAACATTTATTTCCCTTATCCACTATGTTTACGTACTTTTACCATTTTAGTTTTCACCATGATAGCTAGTTTTTAACCAAGGTAATTAATCCTTTAATAATAAGATAAAATGATTATTATTAGATAAATTAGAACCAATTATTATATATATTAAATCAAAATTATCAAATTAAATTTAAATTTGTGTGGAAAAATAATTTTAACATAATCACATGTAACGCATAAAACAGCATTTTAACATTAACTGGATAAATTAATTTTTAATGTATTTACTAATCATTATGACCAAAAATTAAGTTGAAATTAAGAAATAATTTTTATTATTATTATTCCAAATATTTAATCCATTTTATTAAAATCAATTCATATAATTAAAATAATTTAATTTAAAAACAAACCTTCAAATCATGTTACAAAAATATTTTTCAAGGAATGAATTTTTCAAGTCTGTGATGATCTTAAATTAACTATATGACTAATAATCATAATTTTATGTATTAAATTAATATATTTAGATATATAATCTATAAATTTCATTAAAATAATTCTATATTTAAGATTATTGTAGTTAATTAAAATAGATAGACATTATGCCTTTTAAAAAAACAGTTTCCCGAAATATATTAGTTTTTTGAGAAATATCTCTTTTTTATCTCCAATTGATATTATATTTATTTATATAAAATTTATAGTTAATAAATTTTTATTATAAATATTATTACACATTATTATAAATAAAATGGGGAATATTTAAATACTACATTTTTTATTTTTCATAAAAGCTAAATTCTAAGGGAATTTTTCAAAAATTCATTCTAGGATTATTTTGACAAATTAAGTTCAATATTGATATTAATCATATAAAATCATAAATTTTTCCATTTAATATTAAAATTTTCATTTTATTATTGTTTTATTAAAATAAAATTTTCACCTGCTATAATTAGTCTTGGGTGTTAGATTCTTCCTTCTATTTTATGATTTCTCCAAAGTAACTTTATAATTTGAGTCATCTGGTTCCTAAATACTTTCTATTTAGTTTAAAGAATCTAGATAGTCTCCTCACAGTTAGATAGATCATGTTCAAATTATATTTTTTCAAAGGTGATAACATGAATTGGGTGTATAATGTACTTACATAATAAATATATATAGAACACAAGATATATCTTAGAGAGGCTTGTTTTCATTATCATATGGAAATCCACATCTCCACTTATTTTCAAATTTTTAAAAGTTTTAATGTACTAGAGGATTATTTTTCCTTTCTTACTAAAATTTATGACACCCTCTCATAGAGATACTTTTAAGAAAACATGATCTCCCATATTAAATTCAAAATCTCTCCTCCAATTTTCATTATAACTCTATTGTATACTTTAAGATATTTTAATATAATCTAGATAATATTTACCTTTATCATTGTATTTTAAATAATTTTTGGGAATAAAAGTTTCCATTCACAAAATTCATCCAAACAAGTTAGAGAATGAAATCTATTTCCATATAAATCTATATACAATTCCATTTGAATAATTGAATAGAAACTATTGTTATATGAAAACTCTACCAAAGGTAAATAATGATCCCACAAACCTTGAAAGTTATGTCACAATTATCTCAACATGTCTTCCAATGTTTGAATAGTTATTTCGTGTTATCCATAAATTTGAGGATAGTATGCAGTTCTCAAAATAAGATTAGTATCGAAAGACTTCTGGAGACTCTTCTAGAATATTTATGTAAAATAAAAATCAGAAAAAATTGATATATGTGTTCCAAGATGTATTATAATTTCATTAATATATATCCTTATGAGTATCTCAAGTGGTAAATATTATATTATAGAAATGAAATGTGTAGATTTTTTAAGTTGATCAACAATAAACCAAATTACATCATTCCTTCTAGGATTTTATAGTAGTCTTGTTAAAAAGTCCATTGTAATATCACCCCATTTCCACATAGGAATTGGAAGAGGTTGCATGAATCCTATAGGGTGTTGTCTCTCATACTTCACTTGTTAACAAGCCATATATATGGACACATAACCATCAATTTCCCACTTCATGTTATACCACCAAAAATGTTCCCTCAAATCCTTATAAATCTTGGTGCTACCAGGGTGTATAGATAAATTTGATTTATGACAATCATCCAAAAATTCCATTTTTAGATCATGTTTAGATGGAACACATAATATATTTCCAAATTTTAGAATTATATCTTCACAAATGAAATCTTCCAACATCTCATAACTCATAGATTTAATTTTTCTTCTAAAATTTTCATCATCAGATTAAGAACATTTTAGCTTTTCTAATAAATATGGTTTCAAAATCATTTGAAAAATGAGTTATGTATCCCATTCCATAATAATTCATATATCTATATTTATTATATCTATGAACATAGGATCTCTCTCAATCCTTATTTGGGTTATAACTCTATGATCTTACCTACTCAATTCATATTCTATCTTATTTTCATTCCTTGGGTGGTATTGTATTGAGAAATAATAAACCTTGGGTAGCTTGAGCCATCATCTTAGCCACATTTTGAGCACTTTTTGTAAAAATGTTTTTCTTAGGCTCTTGTGGCCTTTTTATATCTCACATCTTTCACCATATAGATAATGTATCCATATCATCAATAAAAATATGATGGATTCCAACTCAAGATCATAGGTTAGATAGTTCTGTTCATGAGTCTTTAACTAACTTGATGCATATGAAATAACTTTAACATTTTTCATAAGGACACAACCAAGTACCTTATTTGATGCATTTTTTTAAGGATGGTTGTGTTCTGGTCAAAGATGAGAACACTAAAATTTATTAAAAAAAGTAAGGATTACAAGGGGGAATTACATGAGACTTAAAGTAGGGAATTTTTTAGTGTCTCTAATATAATAAGGAAGCAATATTAAGGAAGGTCATTCCTCCAAATAACTTCGTGAGGAAATCCCATGTTTTCAAGACCATCGGCAATCATGTTCGCTTCACGGTAGGTGTGAGTGACAATAAAATTGAGATTCTTGAGCGAGTTAATACAATCAATCCATCGGGAGGTGATAGTTCAAGCAAGATGAACAACACCATTCCAAATAGATTGCACTATATTTGTAGAGTTTCTCTCAATCCAAATGTTATTCCAGTTGTAATTTTTGGCAAAGTAAATGGAATGAATAACACCCATCATTTCAGCATCCAATGCAGAAGAGAGACTACAGCTTCCATAGAAACATCCTAGGATCTGATCAAGATGGTCTCTAAAGATTCCACCACAGCCCGAGGGTCCTGGGTTTCCCTTTGAAGCTCCATCCAAATTGACTTTGATCCAGCCAGTAGGAGGAGCTTTCCAGAAAACTTCAATAGTGTATTTGGGCTTTGGGTAGTTTCCATGAACTCTGATGTAGTGAAGGATCTCAAAATCCTTAATGGAGTTGTCACAGTGGTCCTTTTGAATTGAGGTAGCCTCTCTAATAGCAATAATAGTTCTCATTTTAGGCATAAATATATATCAAAAACCAATAATTTCTTGATGGTAAAATGAAAATTAGGGAATTGGATCATATCCTATTAAATTCATTAATACATTATTCACATTCCTTTTCTTAAAAAAAACTTAACCCCCTTACATATATGCTTAGTTACTAAGTTATTTAATTAGAAAATATTTTAATGGATCACTAATAGTATCCTACCAAACCAATAAAACTATATTCCTCAGTTATGTTCCTTAGTGTAGGAAATTATCTAACTATCTTTTTCATTATATGATCAACTAAGATTCCATAATTAGAGACAATATGGCCAAGAAAAGAAACTTCCTAAATCTACAAATCACACTTACTAATTTACCTATACTATTTTATTCTACAAGTGTTAATAATGATTAAAGAGTTATTATCATAGATCTTATAGATTCTAGAATATAAAATATATTATCAATGAATACCACAAAAAATCATTATTATATTCATTGAATACTTTTTTTATTAGGTCTATAAAAACATAGGGTGAATTAGCCAATTCAAATGGAATTATTATAAAATATTAATGTTCATACTTTATTTGAAATGTTGTCTTCAGAATATATTCCTTATTTACTTACAATTAATGATACCATGAATTAATTTCAATATTTAAAAAAATAATTAGCTCCATGAATTTGATCAAATAAGTCATCAATGTGAGGTAAAGGCTACTTGTTATTTATTGTAATAACACTAATATCCCTATAATCAATGCACAACCTCATGGATCCATATTTATTCTTAATAAAGAGAATAGAGGATCCCCATAATGGAATACTCTTGGAAATAAATCTTTTATCACATAACTCCTCTAGTTTTTTCCAACTCCACTAATTTCACTATGGCCATTCTATAGGGATTTTTATTATATAGATCTTTCATAGGTGATTAAATCAATGGAAAACTCAACTTCATACTTTGGTGTATGTCTAAGTAATTCCTTATGAAATACATTAATGTATTCTTATATAATATATACATCCTAAATTTTAATATTATATTCTCCATGAACTAATTTTATTTTCTATTATTACCCAAGAATATCATTCAGAAGTGACATTGGGATTGGATCTTGATAAGACTCAGATGACTAAGTCTCTACTCTAAAGATAAGGAATTTCACATATTCATCAAAAATCATAATTTCCTTATCCTTGAAATAGATTTTCTAAATCATATTTTTAAATATATTCCATCCCAAGGATTATATTGAAGTAAACCGTTTGTATGACAATAAATTATGTGATGTCTCCTTTATCTCCCGTCTTCCCCCTCCCACTCACGGCACTACCTAGGGTTTCCCTCTGAAACCCTTCGATGTGGGTTCGATGGTGTGTCTGAGCGTCATTTTTTCACTTTTATTATCTTCTTACCCTCTTTTAACTTATCCTTCCTTCTTTCGGCCCCATTGTGTAGCTTCTTCATGGTTTCTTCCCCCCTTTTTCTCTTTCATGGCTTGTCCTCTCCTATCTTTGTTTTTGCATTGGTTTCGTCTTTAGCGGTGCCTATATGACCACTTGAGTGATTGTTTTTTGGTTTTTTCATTATCAACTTCTTTATTTGGTGGTTTTATAGTTCTGAATATGGTTGTGTTAGAAACCTTGGTCATTTGTCTACTGCTCTATCCTCATGACCCTTTGAGCCTCTTCATATCAAATCTGTAGCGATGGATACAATGAGGTTTTGGGATTTTTGGTTTGGTGGTTGACGGTTTTTAGGAACTTCCCGATTCATATTTCCTTTGTTTTGTTGAATATTTTTCTGCCTAATTAATGATGTGAATTAAAATCCCTCAGCCTCCATTTCCTTGATTTTATTTATCAATCCTCTCCGACTATCCAAGGTGGACCAGGAGTAGTGGTATGAAAATGTATTGGGTGTGTAGTTTGGAGGATGGTATCCCTCCAAGTGTGAGACCGTAGAAGATAGTTTAGAGACAATGTTATCAATGTCTTTATCATAGTGTTGTTTATGGATTCTTGGTTTTGTTCAGTGTTTCTTCATTTACAATAGGTAAAGATTTATAGTTTTTGTTTTCTATGATGCTTTAACTGGTAGATTATTTCTCAGAATGATGTTGAATTGTGTCTAGTTTTAGCTATTTCTTCTAGTTATGGTGGTGGAGTTCGTGATCTTCGATGGAACAAGATGATGTTGGTGGAATTCGGTGGTGTTTTTTCTCCTTTAATGGTGGTTTTATGTTACAGTGGGATGTCATTTAGTTCTCTCTAATTATCGGTGGTGATGAACGTGAGATTTGCCTGGGGTCACAAATTGACGTGGCTCGCTGCTCGAGATCGTGTGGCTCAAGGTGTTTAGGAGGTGCTGGGTCCATAATGAAGGATTTTTTATTTCAAATTAGTTTTTTAGATGTCTCATTGAATAAGAATTTTTTATTTGGGTGGTTATTTTTTTGAATTCAATGGTATGTGAGGTTACCACTTACCCACAAAGTGTCTTTGAAAATAAAAAAAAATAGATTTGGTGGATAATAAAGTATGAAAATAGAGAATGATTATGTTTCAAAATGGGTATTTTTTGACACATCCTTATTTCATTGAGACTTTTATAGGGAGTTTTTACTGACAAATCCCTTCTTAAGGTTCTAGTGAAGTATCTAATTTTCTTGGAAAATATGTAAGATATAAAGGAGTGTGAGGATCAAGAATCAAAAAAATCATTGGAAATTTTTTAATATATTATTAAAGTACCTACCACTATATCATTGGTAATATCCACCATAGTGGTAGTGATTCCATAGTCTTGAACTTCTCCCCTTGGCCTCTTATGTGGTATATTCCCTTGATGCTTGGGATATTGGTTTGAATAATACCCCATTTCTTTATAGTTTAAGCACTAGATAGTTATGCTCACTTTCTCTCCCTTGTATTAAGGATCTAAATGTACCTTGTCACTAAAATTGTAACAAATTGCCATACTTATCAATAATTTTATAGGATGTTTCTTTCCAAAAAAAATAATGATGGAAATTTATTCGTCTTCATATTCTTATTTGACTCATTCCATTTTTTCTTGGTGTTCAGATGACTTATTCTTATCTAGATTCTCCTTCAATATATAGGATCTTAATAATTCCTTCTCTATTTTTTGGTGTATAAAACTAGTTCATCATATGATGAAAAAGTTTGAGAAATCAACTCCCTTTAGAGACTTTTATTAAGACCTTTAGAGAAACAGTCAATCTTTCATTCTTTGTTGTGTATGAAATTGATATAATACCTATATATATTTGTAAAGTTATCCCCATACTCTGAAACACTTTCTTATTCCTTTTTCATTAAGCTAAGGAAATTTATTTTCATTTCACTCCATTTATCATGATGGAAATACTTTTTAAATAATGTTTCTTTAAAATCTTTCCATTCCATGTTATCTGTTTCTTCTTCATCCCTAGGACTCAAGATCAAAAACCTTTATTGATCAACATTTCCCTTTAAAAAGTATATTTCCAATGTAATCTTTTCCTTTCTATTACATCCCAAGACCCAAAATATCTTTTTTAGGGACTTAATCAATTTCTTAGCTTCCACTAGATTAGTAGTCCCACTAAATTATGGGGTCTTCTCCCACATGAAGTGATCCAAAATAGTAGAATCATGTTATGGAACAATAGGTTTCTCCATTCAAGAAAGGTTATTTTTCATAGCCATATTAAGCTTCCTAATATTTCCATGGTATTCTTAGTTCCAACACCAACTATATTGTCTTTATTAGGTGGGAAATATCTTCATTGTCTTTGAGTATTGATACCCTTATTTTTTCCAAAAATCATTTCTAAACAATGGAATATACTGGATTAGATTATAAAATTATGAATTTTAAATCATAATTTATATTTCTAAATATTTTGTAACACCTAATATAAATTTAATATGAATGAATTGTTAATCTCAAAATCATAAACAAGGTTTATTTGGGTACATCTATATATATTCAAATCCTTCATAATGGTTTGTAATGTAAATAATAATTACATTAAGTATATCCCCTAGGAGTGTCAAACTAGGTGCATAATAAGGCCCATTTTAGTGCACCATGTGATGATTAAGTCAAATCCCAATAAACCCTTTTCAGATTTTTTTACCACTAGGTATGCCAGTATTACAACCACATCCACTTGTAGTGTTTAGATAGATATGTATTTCTAGGAAAACCACATAATAACTTCCTTAAAAAACATTAGGATGTTCTTATATACTTATCCTCAAAGTACACCATAGTGTATTATTCCCTGATATATTTTTTCCTTAATATAGTTCCCAGGGTTTCTATTAAAATTAATCTAATACCAAATGTAACAAGCCCAAATCTATTAACCCAAAGTTGTTGGTTACTTTATTACATTAGCATAGATATAGAGGGTAAAATCATAGTGGACCGATCAGTTTATTAGTCTTGCAGAACCAGATACATACATGATACCCATTTTACATTTGGAATAGAATAAAAATAATATCAAAATAAAATACTCAATATCCTTGAAACTGATTAAAATAATTCTTCATCATATCCTTGGTAAATTAATTAAATAAAGTTAAGCTCAAATTCTCAATAAGGGTTATGTACATTGGAGGGTATCATTAATCAATAAGGAATAATAAATATAGAAATGAAAATAATTTAAAACACATTCCATTTAATCAATAAATTTACTTACATGATTGGATAGGGAATAATCAATATATAAAGTTAAATAACTAAACACACATGTCATTTAATCAACATGAATTCATAGATTATATCAATGAAAATAATCTCATGGATAATAATAATTTAATTCTCAATGAAATAAATGATTAATATTGGATTTCTTTATCTCAGACATTATGATATCTATACTTCCATTAACTTTCAAAATACAGTATAAAACTATGGTTCAAATCCCATTTAATTTTCCCAACTAATTTTTTTCATGAAACCTACCAATTCATAGAGGGACTATACAATTCTAGGACCCATCCATCACTGCATGTCCAATACATTCCTCATATATCAAATGATAGATTTAATTCATGAATCATTTTTCCTAATCAAAAAATATCTATATAGAATAAAGAATACATATTTATCAATATTTCCCTAGTTAATCAAATAACTTTCAAAATAAAAGGTATATATATATGAATGGTATGTGTTTTATGAAATTATAATATCTATGATACAAAGATTATGGATATTTAATAGAAATTTTATTTCCAATGAAAAATGATCACAATAAAGTGATTATCTTAAGAGAAAGTTAACAACCACAAAATTAATCAAGAGATGATAGGTGACCATCACTTCATCAGTAATGTAATTTTTTTTATAAAATCATGTCCATTGGAAGAATAAATGGAATGGAAGTAAAAAAATTGAAATAATATTTCAAAAAATAGTTTTCATTGTAAAACCATTGAAAACGTTTATAAGAATCTACATTTTTTAAAATTGTTATGGTGAAAAGGAAGTCTTTTATTTCCATATATGTCAAAAAAAATCATTTTTATTTTATTTTATTTTTAAAAAAATAATAAAAATATTCATTTATAACCATTTTTAAAAGTCAAAGACAACTTAAAATATCCTGAATGTATTATTTTATTATTTTCATTATTTTCGGTGTTAATTTCCTTCTTTTCCCATGTGTGTTTTGTCATGAATGTTACATTTCTTATGAATAGTATATAAATCCATAATATCTAGAATAATATTAGTGTTATAAATATCATATTTAATTATTAAATATATTTTTAAACTTTCTTTAAATTTGTATGTAGAAAATGAATCGCATTGCTTTGTGGAGAGAGTTGGTCATGAAAATGCACGAGCGACAATAACAATACCCTAATGGGTGAAATGTAAATGAATTAGATGATATATTAATTTTATAGAATAAATATCATGTAATATGTATTATATATATTCATTATTTCTATCATTATGACTATCCATGTGATTTGGTGATGTAAAAAATTGCATCAGTTCACAAAGTGATAGTCCACCGTACACAAGAGCAATGGATTTGTTTCCCATTTGATAGAGAAGAAGATGGATAAATATTATGATATAGACATAATAAAATCTAAGTATTTGGGATATACTATTGTTATTATATTGGATATTATGAATATGGATATTGAAAATACTTAGTCAAAATAATCCTAGAATGAATTTTTAAAATTTTCCCTTATAAATAAACTTTTATTAAATATTAAAATGTGAATTTTATTATATTTTATTAAAATATAATTTTCACCTACTATAATTTAGTCTTGGGTGTTACAAATTATATACCAATCAAATCTTGGTGAAATTCACTCAATTGTTTTAAATAACATTCTTAAGTACTTAAGAATGACTAAGGATATATTAATGGTCTTTGGAGGAGAGGATAAACTCTATGTAAAGTGTTACATAGATTCTAGTTTCCAATATGAAAAAGATGATATGAAATATCAATTTAGATTCTTGTTTTTACTAAATGGTAAAGCTTTTAGTTGGAATAGTTTAAACAATCCAACATGGAATACTCTATAATGGAGGAAGAGTACATCACTACATCTGATACTATAAAGGAACCTATTTGGTTCAAGAAGTTCATTTATGAACTCATAGTGGTTTTTAACATATAGGTTGTTATTGAGATATATTGTGAAAATAATGTGGATGATTTTTAGGAAAAGAAACCCCAGTCTCCCAAAACGACAAAACACATTCTTCAAAAAAATTGTATCATATGGGTGATTGTTGAGAGGGGAAATCAAAAAATAAGTTGGGTTCCTACTCCGGTGAATGTAATAGATATGTTGATGAAAACATTTATGTAGTAACAAAATGAGGGCCATTTAGAATCTCTAGGTTTTCAAAATATTATATATTGGTTGTAATGATTTTAAATTTTTCATTTTTTTATAATAAAGGAAATATCAAATTATCATTCATTCATGTGTGATGAAATTTATTTTACATGAAGGTTCAAATGATAATTTCCCCTTAATGTATGAATTTGATTTGTCCCTAACTTTTGATAATTATATAGAATTATGGTCTATAATGATATAATAAGTTCAGTAATAATATACTCTTTTATTCTTTAAAAATATTTCTATACGAGATACAAACAATAGATTCCCAAGGTATAAATTAGAGACTTATTACTTGGATTGATCTACTAATGTATATCTCAGGGAGTTTCATATAGTAATCGATATACTTATGGGTGTATTATTATTATCAATCCTTATTAGATGAGTTTAGAAATATACCTACCATGAGAACACTTATATTTTGATACGCTATTTATACAGGTATACATGTTGAATTATCTAATACAGAGTTGATTGGGTATGTTTTTGATCATGTAATTAGTTGGATCACAACCAAGATGAAAGTTTCCACTTATATGACAAGAAAATACATATGGAACTTTATTGAATTATAATAAGAACATTAATGTATATCCTTAGTAGTTTCACAAATGAAGTGTTCAATTTCATGGATAATTGACATGTGATTTATTTTTTAAATAGATGAATTACATGTGATGTATTCATTGACTTTGTCAGTATTTTTTATAAAATTATGAAAATATGAGTTCTCCTATACTATGTTGACATGTTTCATGTATAGTGGTCACTCTACATCATGTAAAAATGAATCATAAAGGTATACATATTATTTATATGATATATATTTTTCTGGGAATGTTCATATAGAGATATGATTATGTTTTATGGAGATCACATTGAACCCCTTAGTAGCTTGAGTAGCATTGACACATTGCTAGAGGATTCACATTTATTACATATATTAAATATATATTTCAAAGTTTTTCTAAATTATACTAAGGCCCATAGGTTCACACAGTTATTACCTTTGATAAGGATAAATTATTGACAAAGTTTCTATTCAAAATAAAGATAGTTTTTTGAAGTCATATCCAAAAGAGTTTGGATGGATTCATAAAGTGTTGTAAATTTTTTATTAAATACATTATATAATTTTAGTGTAAGTGGGAGATTGTTGAATGTGAACTAAAATATGCATGCATTGGATTCATGTACACATTAATATTATGCATTATAGATATATATATAAAAGATTTTATATTATATATATAGTGTATAATTAATTATCAAGAATACACTACATGCATAATATATATATATATATATATATATATTAATATGCATGAGATGAATATGTGGGTTGAATGTTATTTAACTACATGTATATATTCTCCTGAATGGTATCCATTAGTTTTGAACTGGAGAGTTGGTTTATTTAAGATTTTTAATTATTCAATGAAACATTCAATGAATGATACACCAGAACCAAAAAATAAACATATAATGTATTATAAAGAAGAAGTGATAGGATTAAGCTATATAATAGATATAATATCTTATATTTAAAGTGGTTAAGGGGGTATGTACTGATCATGTTCATTCAAAATATTGATGATGATGATCTTTATATATATCTTTCTATAGAAACTATCTTCTTCCTGAAATACTTTTCAATATTCTTATTAAGGTTCTAGAACCCCTTCATCTTTTAGGTATCCTCATGATATGATCATGGATTCAAGAGTTCAATATATTACCTAGGAGGTGGTAGGACTTGTTTCAATTTCACCTATTTATATCCCTTAATCACTCTATATCTACACAAAAATATGGTATCTACTATTATTCACAAATTCTAGGTACTCTTTCTTTAGATATTTTTCATGTTTGATATCTTAAACATATAATTTCCTATATTTGGGTTTTTTTACACTACTAATGGTCATTATATAATAAAAAACTCATCACATTGTGAATCTAGGGAAATATCATTAGAAATATATGAAGTGGATTATTCAATACATCAAAGTAATAGAATATAATTAAATTTTCTTTGTGAGGATGATTTGTTGATGATGTATGTTGACATAGAATTTGGGAGTTACTCAAACTCCTAAAAGATCATAGATGGATATGTTTTCACATTTGGATAAACCATTATCAGTTGGATTAGTAGGTTGAAACCGATGATTTCACTCTCCACAACTGAAGTAGAGTATCTTGATGTAATGGATGAAAGTAATTAAATTTTATGGTTGAGGCATCATATTGAAGAACTCAGATATAGATGAGAATGTAGACAACATTATTGTAAAATTCAAATGAAATCCATTTTTTTTAAATCTTGTGTTCCATGTGATGATTAATTACATCAAACTTATGTTCCACTTTATATAGAAGATACAGATGTATGGATAGTTATATTTGGGGAATATAATTGGAAAGAAAAATTTGGGATACATATTCACCAAGGGTTTAGTCTAGTATAGTTTGAGGAAACATTGTGCCTTAGTTGATCTTGGGTGAATTTAAGGGAATGGAGGATCATTTCACATAGTTTAAAAAGGTGGTTTTCATTATACAAAGTGTTTTATTATTATATGGATGTAATTGAAGCAGTCTTCAAGTAGGAGATTGTTGGGATTTATATATTCACTTTAAGTATTGGATTAAGTTTAACAGATGAGGGAACTTTGGTAGAATCTTTTGTTATGTGAAGGTAGTGGTAGTAGGAATCATAGAGTTTATTGTGATATTTTTAGAAGATGTGAATTTATAATGGTTTCTCATAAATAGATTTAGTTTTATAGAATTCAATGTTGTTAATTAATTGGAAGCTTATATGGAGCTAGTGTTGGATTTGGTGCCCCAGAAAAACTTTTATATACTTTATATTTACATGTATTTAATGTTTTGAATAATAAAAAATTTCTTATCACATAGTGATTATTATTATGTGTGAATTTGTATTTTATAATTTTATATGAATACTTTTCACACTAAAAAGGACCTATTAGTTCTCCAATATGATGAGAAACTAGATTTTTTAGGATAGTATTCTTAAATACTAGTTATATATCTTGATGATATCATTTTAAAAGAAAAAAATGATGTTAGTTATTAGGGAAAGGGGTTGATAATTCATTGAGGCTTATTCTCATTAATTTCTCCCTTTTTTATCTCCAAGATATGGAGGCTATGATAACAATACCCACTAGTAATAAATCCACAACTCTATGTGTTATTAGAAGTTCATATATATAGACATGTGTATTGATCCTTGGAATTTAAGATTATTATTAATGAATATCACGATTCATGTACTTTTATTTATTGTCTCAAATGATGAAAACATATTTTTATGGTGGATTTGGGTACATTAGTTGTGTCACATATTATATTTTATTAATAATTAATGACAGAAAGAATTTTTCACTTCTATCGTTTAATGGAAGTTGATATCCTAGGATTATTAATGAGAATGTAATTTCCTGAATAATTCCATCTCTATGGTAGTTTTTTTAGAAAATTAATTTCTATAAAATCAACAAAAGATACATTGAGCACATAGGCTAATGACACCAATATGCATCCATCTTGATTAAAGTTATCACGATAAGGGGATTATATTATATAGTGTACATTCATAGGAGGATGTATTTCATTTAGAAATTTACTTATTTTTATATGGGTGATATGGTGTGTTTCTAGATTCTAAACATGGACTTTAGGTATGTTAATCCTAATTCTACTAATAAGGAATCCCAAAGTGTCATACACAATGTGTGTCTAGAATCTCAGTTAAATTCTATTTGAATTTAACATGTTAGAAAAATATTATTCATGCTTTTTGGTTTATTAATTATTTATGGTTGGTTGATCACAAATATTCAATCATGATTTATTTTAAATAATAAATATTTAAATTGAGTAATAATTAATATTTATTTATGAGACTTAGTGAATAAAATATTTATTTTATTTATTAATGAATAATGTTGTAATATTTATTTATTAAATAAATATTAATTATTCAATGTTAGGTAAATATCAAGGAGGATAGATGTATCGAGTTTAATGGTTTCAATTGAAATGATATATTAAATATCATTTAAATGAATATTAATTTATTTAATTAACAAATGATATTTATTTATCCATGGGTATTGTGCATGTAAATAAAATAATATTATTATTTATGTTATTATTAAACATGGGGTTCACTAAGGAATAAGGAATTTTCTAAGGGGTAATGTGTAATTACTAACCCTAACCTAGCACAATTAATATTCAGATATATCCCATTCCATAGTTAGCCGCTTGTTGTCAGAAACAAACCTATGAGATAATTATCTCATGACCTAAGAGAGAAACCTCACAAGAATGCACTTAAGATCAAGTGTGTTGATCCTCCTCCACCATATTAAGCCTTCAAGAGAACATAATGAATCATTTATCCATGAAGATAATATTTTTGTGATCAATGGTATATAATGAAAATGATTAAGAAAAACCACTCTAGCACCAAAAATTCTATAATGATGTTCTAATATTTTGGATCATGTATTGATAACCACTATAGGGATTCTACCATTGTAACCTATGAGGAAACAGTGGTAAGATGAAAGTATCCAACCATATTTTCAATAAATAATTACAAGACAAGCTAATTTTTAATCTATCTATAAATTAAATTGCAAATTATATGTGATGATCCCATCATCTTGATTCCGATGTATTATATTAATTTTTTTCTAAATTAATTCCACTAGACATGAAGTTATTACTCATGTACATTAATGATTATTCATTGATTATGATAAAAATATGAATTAGATACTGTAGCTAGGAATTTCCATTGTTCTCAAAACCTTCAAATAGATCACCAGAAGTGGACAGTGTCATCATTTGAATCACTCTTAGAATAGATTGTATGGGATAGTGAGGTGTATGATCACTTTTGATCTACTAGTGATTGATGCTCAAGATGAGAAAATTTAGAGGGATTTAGTAGTTTCCAAATGCAATGGATGTATCCCATTAACATATGTGGTCATTCCAACCTGTTCACTTGTTAAAATCCACTATATAAAGGTTGGAGGGACCACATTCTAAGGTGTCCATCAATTACATGAGTTAGTGATCTATATGGGTGAAAAATCATTGTGATTTTAACTTTATACTTTAGATGAAATGAGTGCTAAAATGTTTCCCCTATGGGTATAATTCAAAATTATGAACCACATAAAACCTTGTTTTTTCCTTTAATTACTTTCATTTATTCTTTTCATTGAATTTTTGTATGAGTTATGACTGAATAGGGAATATTATTTGAACTCACTATGGTGATTAGGGTGAGTTCATTCTTCCTAGTTCTCGTATATTGAAATTCAGATACTTCCATATGGTGACATGATTTATGTGTTTTGGATTTCCAAATGAATGATATTTTTGTGGTTGAATTTTGTGCACACTATTGGAAAATTTACCTATAATAATGGTTTATAATCATTAGAATAGAAGAGGGAACAATTGTTATACCCTATACTAATAGTTCCCACAATCATTGGATTTTGAGGCATTCGGATATACCCTATATCAATAGTTCTTATATAACTATTGGTATATGACCTTCAGGGTTGTTTGATACCAATAGTTATAGGAACCATTGGAATAAAAATGTTATACCATTGGTTTAGTGAGTCGTGGGTATAGGTCCATAAACCACCCACTAGTCAAACAACCTACTTCTCAATTTTTAAACGATATACAACCAATATTTAATAGTACATAAAAAATTATAGAGTTGAATATTCACAATATGCATTTAAAATAGAAAATATATTTTATATTTTACATTTAATCATTTGATAACCAAAAAAATCACAAAACATATATAATAAGTTTTAGTAATCAAACACCATCTACACAGTTGTGTCCTAAATATAATGTTATAAATATAGAGGATAAATATCCCCCTCATGAGAACCATTACCATCATGGACCCCACTATCATCAACATCTTTAATAAATTCCTCACTAACATTATATCCTTTTACATATTCATCACCATCACCACCAAGAAAGTTGTCTCCTTGATGAACAATAGGACCATCATCGCCATCACTCAATGTAACATTTAAAGAGAACACCATCGACATGAATGTATCAAAAAACAAAATTGTATCTAGTGAAATTTATTGAAATAAATTTTTCAAAACTTTCATAAACTCATAGGTAATCTTTTTTACTTCTTCACACACATGCGTGGATAATTTTTTGGATTCTAATTCTTATTCATGAGAGTCTTTAAAATAAATGTTGTCGGAGGTGTTAGAGGTTCCCAAAGAGGTGAAATACCTAGTGGGGGTGACATATTTTTAGCTTGTTAGTGGATCATCGCTTGGTTTTGATCACCTAATAACTATCACATATGATCATTTTTCATAAAGTTGACATTTTTTTTCTCATCAAGTACCTACAAATCACACTGTCAAAAAAATGAGATATCCAGTTATGAAATAGATATTAAAATTCGAATGAATCATAATATGACTTAAACTATTTTATTATGTTTTTATATTTACACTACACTAATCTATCTTATTTATTCTCAAGAAAAACAATTCTGCTTGAGGCATACACCCATCAATGTTCAATACCTATCATAGGTTAGAATTACTATAATTCAGTTATTAAATTGTCTATTTCAATTAAAAGTAAACCAAAATTGGGTAATCATATGAACACTCCATGGAATAATCAAGAATACTTAAGGAGAATTTGAAATCGATGAATTAAAGGTAAAATTAAGGGTGGATAGTAAAGGGAATTTGTTCAAAACCATGTTTTCCAAAATTCAGAGTATCAAATTAGAAGGAGAAATTGGGAATGCCTTTGAGATTAATTGAAAATCATATGCATATTATAAATGAAATATATAAGGGGTAGTTATATCCTACTTTTTTGTGAAAAAATAACTATAAAAGTCATATCTATTTGAATCACATCATGTCAGCTTAGTTTTATTTTGAATGGGTCATATTAGTTTGATTATTGATATGTTAGTTATTCCTTAGTATAGATAATTCATGATAATTTTGTTTAAATTGATTCTTTTTATTTTATTTTAATTCTATTAAATTTTATTTAATTCATGTGGAGTCATTTCAAGTGTTATAGGTTAGAAATAGTTTGGTTAATTGTGTTTTTTCATAATTAAACTTAGTTAGATATTAAAAATTCATGGTTTCTCTCATGATCTTGTATAACAGTTCACCACAAAGCGTGAAAGTACTTCATAGGACCCTTGTTTTTTTATTTCATTTTTATGAATCCTAAAAAATAAAATTCAATATTATGAAAAAAAATGTACTGATACAAATAATAATCATTTAATTTTATAACAAAAACCATTAATTTTGAATAATACTGTAAACTCGTTTCTCTTCCAATAAGTGATCATTTATTGGTATTGTGAAATTGGAAAATAGTTGGTATTTGGTATAACCTCTAACTTGTGGTTGACTCTACTGATCTAACAAATATATATCTCATGTTTATATGATCACCACAATTCCCCTAATTCCATCAAATGTGATGCCTTCACAACTTGAATGTCGAGATAGTTAAAGAGAAGATACAGGAAATCGATAAATTCATATAAATAATATATATATATATATATAATAAATATTATTATTCATATCTTAGATGATGTGTTCTCCCTTATTTGATTATTTACATATCTCCATGAGTTTGGTTAAACTGGAATGATGTCACTATACTTGGTAAGAGTCTCCATGAAACTTCTACATTGACTACCATTTTTATCAATCAATTGGTTTTCTTCATTGTATTCTATAATTATTTGGGTATTATAGTTCCAAAATTCATTCATATTAGTATTCTCATATCTCCTATAAAAATATCCTACTGAAAAAGAAAAAAGAAAAAAATAGAATAAATATAGATTACAACTGAAATAAAATTTACCTAATGGAATATAATGTACTTTTAAACATATAACCAATCCAGGATGATCATTAAGCTCTAATTAATTCATTGTGAATTCTAGATTGGTAGCTTTTTTAATGATTATCATGCTCTGATACATGTTCTGGGTCATCTAAAACCTATGGAGTAAAATTCATAGGAGCACAATCATAAAATCATGGATGCATAGGAGTGATAAATGGAGGTAGCATAAAATTTTATATAAAAGTATATAAGGAATGAGGATACATAATAGTATATTTAAAAGTTATATGATAAGTAGAACGTGTCTAAAATGGTGATGAAGGCATAGGTGAGAACATACATGGTGCCTCAAGTTGAGTATGAGGAGGAAAAAGTGTAGTGTATTGGGATATCTGGTGGTTGGGTTGGGTGTTAATGGGTATGAAGGGTGCTTTTAGTACCTTTAGTAACACTCCCAATCGGTTGTCCATACTACTCACCACTATTAGTAGTATGAATAGAGATCAGTTTTGGAATGGATGATGCTCCCTAAAATAAATTTAGAAAAAATAGAAACTAACATTTAATGTATTTTAATTTATAAATATTAGAAACACAATACTCATTAAGGTAACTAGAATAGGCAGTCCCATATCTCACATTCGTCAATCATTTTTAAATAATCTCTTCATGTATAGTTATTTAATATATTTAATATTCTTCATAGGAATAAAATGTACATTTTTTTAGATTTCAAATACTAATGAGAAAGACAAATATGGTATAAAATGTGGTAGGAAATAATCAAGGAAAACTAATTGGAATTCCAAACAATTAAAAAGGGGTGGAAATGCATAAGAAAGGCATACAAATTAACAATTTAAACAAGTAATAAAATATAGAATAACATAATCAAGTCATACAAACTATGTTTACTATTTACATGTAAACTCTGTTTAAAATGATAATGTAAATTATATTTAAATTTTATATATAAAATTATTTTACATTTTACATGTAAAATAATTTTAGTCTTGTTTTTCAATATATTTTTTTAAAATTGTTTTTAAGGATTTTTAAAAATATTTGTAAACCTATTTTGAATCTTTTAAAACCTTTTTAAAATCTATTTCCATCATTTTAAACCTATTTTAAATATTTTTAAACCTATTTTAAATATTTTTAAACCTATTTTAAATATGTTTAAATATTTTTAAACAAGTTTTAAATTAACTTTTTTTTCAAATATTTATAAACCCGTTTTTTGAGTTTTTAATATGTTTAAATCTATTTTAGAAATGGTTATCCATGAATTCTATTTTGGTGCTATTTAATGAAAATTTAAAAATGTTTAAACTAGTTTTAATTATCTTTTAGGACTAGTTCTCCATGAATCCAATTTATTAAGGCATGGTTCAAATCAATTTATCAATTTAAAGTTTTTATTTGTATAAAATATTTTCATTTAAGTGAAAGAAATCTAACTAAATACATCCAAATAAAACAAAACTAAAAAAACTTATGCTTCTAAACTGAAACCAAATTCAAAAAAATTTTGTAGTACCGATAAGAAATACTTAATTCAATTTAATACAAATGAACTATGAATGCATATGGTCATATATATATATATTACCAAACACTACTTCAATTTCACAAAATAAACTTTTAAAATTGTACTATTTGAGCCTTAATATGAAATATTTTGATTAGGACCAATGATTTAGTGATAGTGTCAACTTTATCCCCACAATCATCAAAAATATTTCTTGGGATTACTTCAATAATGACATTGAAATCATGTTTTAGATGATCTTTCACATAAAACACTTATTTTTCTATTGATTATAAAATATATAGTTCATTGGTAGCTAGGAAGTGAGTCATGTTAAAAACTATAAATCCATGGTCATAATTAATTTTTACATGTTATATTAGTAAATCAAACCACTTTAATTTAATCATAACAACCCAACCATGGGAGTAATAATCCAATATTATTATTTTCTAAATAACTCCATAAAAATACATATTTTCATATCAAGACCTACAATATAATGCATTTTCATAATGGTATATCATTGTATATAGTATAAAATCATCATTTCATGTTCTCATGTTAACTTCTCAATCGGTTATAAAATAATTATACCCATTTATCACTAGTTATTTTCATTCCTAAACCAAAGAATTGGGACCAAAATACAACACTCATATTTATTGAGTGACAGAGTCAACAATTAAACTCAATTCCCAAAATATATATGAATATTAAAATTAAATTAATATTTATTTTTTATTTTTTAAAAGTAAAGCTCATATCTTTGATTTCAACTAAGTAGGAAGCTCTTTACTTTTAAAACTATCTCTCCATCTCAAAGGTAATGAATGATTAATTATACTTGTAATTTTTTTATGTTCCATACCTAAAATGATAATAAAATTTTAAGATATATTTGAAACTACATTGTATGAGATAACATATACAATATCAAATTACTTACTTTATGTAGTCATCGTAAAAATCAAAGTAAAAAAAGATTGCAAGATGTGTCTTATCCCTCTCTTCAAGGAATAATGTATCCTATGTATATGATCCCTAAATACCCTCTATTTTTTGTAATTTATGGAATAGTGGGTTCACTTTTCTCATATTGATCATCTTCATTTATCATTGACTGGTTATTTTTTGTTCTCACATCATCCAAATAAATTGAATATAAATCTATAAATTCTTGATCTGAGTAAACTTTCATAATATAATCATCAATATGGTTACCATTTTGGATATAAGACTTCATTGTGTATATATTTTCTTATGTTTGATATATCCAATGAAAATAAACAGGTCCCCTAAGAAGTATTTTAGTTAGATGATGGATAGTAAGATACAGTATGCATGTTGAAAAACATGGAGGAAAAATTTTCTCTAACTCGCACAAAATTAACATTGCCTCTTCCTGCATTTTAACCAATAAGAACTTGGAAAACCATTTGGCACATAGATATCTATAAAAATAGAACAAATAAATCACTATCACCCTTTCATTATTTGATAGTAAATGAAATATTTCAATTGGAATCAATTCATGAAGAATGATGTGATATTCATGAGTATTTAGATATTTTAGTTTCAACTCTCTTCTATAGAACCATTTTTGATATATTTCATAAATATTCATAATGAACCTTTATAGTATATAGTACACCCTAAAATTGATTTTTCTCTAATGTTTCCATCACATAAGAATCACATTGAACTTTTTGGTTATTTTTAATCATCACATGGGATGTAGTTCTTATTTAATACCCCAATCCACCATATCACATTGAGATCATAAATCATATTTTTTCCCATTGACATTTAAAAAATTTTAAATAAACATTTCATATTTTTTTCAATGTACATTATATCTAAATAAATATATAAAAAATTGGTATTCCAATTATGATTAGATTTAGTGGAATCATTCTTCCTCTCTCTATATTTTATATGAATTATCCAGAATGAAAAAAAACATATTTCAATTCATCTTTTACATAAGTTATAGACATATGATAATTTGTATTCTCATTATAAATAGTATAATCAAACCTTTGATGATTATTCTTGTTTGGATGTCCAGTTTGCAAGAATCATCGATTTAACATGAAACTAAAACTATGATGATATTCAAGTCTTGTGGATATTTAATTATTTATACAAACAAGACATGATAGTTTTCCCACAATGTTCCATCCATATAGGAAAATAATTTATCATCCATATGATCACAACATGAATATGAAATATATCATTCAAAGAATCATTGTATGTGTGCACACCCATATTCCAATGTTACATTAACTCTTTTATTCAAGGTTAAAAGAACACATATATATCATTTTCTAGATTAGAAGATCCAGATATGAGTATAATAAATAAATTGAATTTCTTTTTTATATAAATAAACTAAAATGGTTATAAATGTGCATAAAAAATGGCCATGTGATGTGAGGATTAATAATCTGACCAAATAGATTAAAACCATCACAAGATAAATTGAATATGATATTACACATCTCAACTAAAAAATCAGGATACCATGCATCAAATGACCTCTATGTTATTCCATCTATAGGATGAACCAACTAATCATTGTCCTTAATTATCCTAGAATCATTCCATCATATATTTGATAATATTTCATTAGACATGAAAAGATTTTATTGCATAAGAATCAATGGAAAGTTCTGATATTAATTTTTATGGCACATGAGATAGTGGTACATATCTATTTAGCTTCCATAGAGAAATATCATATTCTTTACAATCATTTATGCCTTTGGTTTCCTCCTAGAATAAGCTACAATCTTTTGGGAAAGTGTGAATATTATTAGTAGAAAAACCAAGATGTTCAGTTAACTTCTATTCCAAATAATGATTTGACAGAATATATATATCATTAGGTAGTATGTCCTTATAAAAGTTAAAAATATAATCAATGTAAGTACTATAAATTCCATATATATTTTTCTCATGAAACAATCACATTAAAAATTATAACTTTTTCCTTTTACCATGTTCCCGATAAATAGTATTCTTGACATCATTCATCAACCTTTTCACTCTCTCAACGTCATTATTTTTATTTTTTGCCTCATGTTTACACATATAATTTTATTCTTTAATTGTAATACTTTCCTTAAAATGATTATAAATAAATGGAAACCAGTAAATATTAAATTCACCATTTCATTCTATTCATTTCGATCATAAACAACCTAATATTGTTTTTCCTCTACATTGTGATACCATACATAATATTTTTTTTGAAATCTAACTTATATTATATGTGATTAAACTCACCTAAATATAACCAAGGGATTCCAATATAATTATAAAAAATCTAGTGTATAAGACCTATATCTAAAGAATATTTAAATAAAAAATAAAAATAAAATCAAACTTCTTTTTAAACTCAGGTGAGATCCAATCAGTATCATAGATCCTAATTCTATCCATTCAGCTATAAAAAATTATCATTATCAACATAGTAAACTATAATTATAAATTCATGAAATACATGAATCTTTTGAATACATATTAGGAAAACAAAATAATCCCAAAACTAAATTCATATGTATTTACCATAGATTGGGTCATTTTGATTCTTTCTAGTTCAATTTGATCTAGTACATTAAAATAAATAATATATTTAGTTATTTTATGTTTTAAATTTTATAAATTAATGGGTTTTGATTCAATTTTATTTATTTAAAATTTATTTAGTTCTTTTTCATTCAATTTTATTTAGTTTTATTAATTTTTATTCAACTTAGTTCAATTTGGATTGGTTTAGTTTGAGTTTGGTTTCATATGTTCATGATGTATTGGTATATTTTTTATTTAGGTTGGTTTGATTCCATTAAATTTTTTTGTTTTAATTTCATTCATTATGGTTCATGTCATTTTCTTTTAATTTATTCTTTTTTTATTCTATTTAGTTTAATGTTTTGGTTAATTCATGCTTATTTTTTCTAATTTTTTTGTTTATTTTTTGTTTAGTTTTTTGGGTTCCAATATAGTTTAGTTCATTTTTTTATAGTCAATTTTTTTATTTGGTTTAATTATATATGGTTTTGAATCCATGTTCACCAAGAATAAAGGTTCTTGAGATACACTTTGTGTTGGGGGAAAATCAATCATATGGGCATCACAAAAAAAACATAGTTATTCCCAAATATAATAAATTTGAGCTGCTACCCAATTTCAATATTTCACCATGAGAGGTTTCCTATAAATTTATTAAGTATATCATTATGTAAATCCATCCATTCAATTTTAAGGGGTTGATGGATAAGTTTTATTATTTGAGCTGCTTCTGTTCTTTATTAAAGGTTGAGATGAGGAGATGGTTATTATAAAAAGAGGAAGTTCTATTTGAAAATTTGGAGGATATAAATGGGAAAAAGAATGGTGGTTAAGGCCTATAGTTCCATAGCTTACTAAGAACTACATTTCTAAATTTATCAACTACAATAAAACTTGGATGACATGATAGAGAAATCCCAAGAGAATAAGAAGGATGAGTCTTAATAAATTGAAATGTTTGGCCAAGTCATAAATAAATTTAGAAATTATGATATTATAGTAAACCCAATACCTTTATAATTTGCTAAAAACACATGACTAGCCTTGGAAATTGACTGTGTGGAAGTGACACTTTCTTAAGCTCACTTGATCAAGGTTGAAGAAATGACTTGAAAATGTTTTTGAAGTATAAGTTCCAATTCCAAAAGGGTGTAATTTCTGAAAATATGATTATAAATGATCTAATTTCAAAAAAAAATATCAATCCAAAAGAGGGAAAACATTGTAACTCATTAGTGGGAGCCTAAATCCTTTAACCAAGATATAAATTAAATAATTCAAGCAAGGATTATAATAGTCCAACATTGGGATCAAGGTAAGAATTTTTAATTCTTAAATTTAGAATATTCATGTTAGAGGAATAAAATAGACTTAACCTTAATGGATCAAGAGATAATTAATTAAGCTATATTTTTTGGAAACTATGGGAACTTTCAAATTTATCAAAAAGAGAAAATTCATCCAAGTAATGGGGTGAAAGACCATAAAAAACTCAATTGAGAAGGACCATGGGTCACAGTTATTTTTATCACACCTTAATAGAATTTAAGAAAATATCATAAGGAGTGATCATTTCAAAGATAACTTCTTCAAAAAAACAGGTAACTCATCCAATTTATAAAAAACCAATTTCTATAGTATGGGTGAAAAAAATGAAAAAACTCTAAGAACTCAAGAACTGGTCATTCCATATTCCTTCCCACTTGATATCTTTAATTACATTTATTTTATAATACATACTAGGTTGTGATAATATTATTATGAGAACGTTTTAGTACCTTGAAGTACTTCAAACATGGGGTCATCTTGTAATATATATAAAAAATATACATTTATAAATTTAAAAGAAACAAACAATGATTTTGAATGATAATTACTATTAAAATTTCTTTCCTATAAAAGTAATGAAGAATTACATGGTATGATCCATCTCCACTAAACAAACAATATAGTATATTAACTTAAAGATCCCACTTAGATCAGATATCTATGATTTTCACATATTATTTTCAAAAATCATATCAAAACATGAAAAGTATATTATCAAATTAGGTAATTCATAATATAGTGCATAAAAATATAGAAATAAAGGGATAAAATAAGAGAAAATGTGAAAAAAAAGAATAATACCTTGTTGATTTAACCTAAAAACCATTTCAAAATAATGAATCAAAGTATAATTGAATTGTAAAGGTGTAGAATCATGGAGGATGAGAAACTGGATACAGGGGTCTTTTTTCATGAAGGGAAAGGGGATAGGGTGGACTAGTAGTTGTGAGCCTATAAAAAATCTTATAAAAAAAATTAGGTATAGGCTAGGCCTATACCAATGGTCTACTAAAACCATTGGTATAGGTCCTTCAATATAGGTCCAAGTTCTAATAGAGGTGGGATTCTCAATAGAAACTCCACCCCACCCATTAAAATTTATACTCTTCTTGGGATAACCATCCTCATACCAAAGTGGGAACTCGGCCCTAGGTCTAAAATGTGAATATTGATCTTGCTAGTTAAAACAATCAACTATCACATACCCCTACATAGTGAAGCGAGTAAAATCATATGATGTAAAATTATAATATATAAAGACAACTTCCATGTAAATCCCCATCCCTCTATAGGTATGATGGTTTATGAATTTTGAAAAACCCCTTGTAATTGCCCATAATAGATGTGTTTTTGAGGGTTTAAGGATTGAAATAAATGAACTAGTGGTTCAGGCCATGGATTTGGGGTTTTATTATTATGTTGTAGCATAACCAGCTAGCTAGTATAGACCACTAGTTAGCCAGTGGTTAGGGAAGTAGACCTGGAGGTGTGCTTGGATCATCGGCTAGTTGGTTCCCTCTGAGATATAATTTTTAAATGAGGTCCAAATAGACATTTCAACCCATTTCTCCTTGAAATACCTTATGCAAAATTTCTCTTTATTTTAGTCTAAAGGTATCCCTTGGAACACCCTATTCTTCTCTCCCACTTCTTTGATGAAGATCCATAAATTCATGTTCGTTGGAGCTTACATTGGATATGATCAAGAGCCTATGGTAAGGCTATGAATCTTTTTTACTATAATATTTATTTCCTTAACTATCTAGTTTAATCTCACTATTTTAATAAAATATTCACTATTTTTAGGTATTTTTTCCAATTCATTGATTTCACTCATTTCAAGCCAAGATGGAGACCAATAGTGGATGTGTAGACTTCTCTAAGCATGAGGTAGGTGGCCCTTAAACTTAATCCTTAGTCCTACATCATTTTTAAAGTGGCTAATTATGTGTTCATGTTGTTCATTACACACATTGAACTAATTTAAATTGAATCATTTATTTGTGTGTTGAATTAGATAAATTCCCTAGTATAAATTATATTAGAAAAAGAAAAAGGCAATTCCATTTGTAATTATTTGGGTGTGAATTTGATCTTAAGTTTTATTAATTAAATGTTGTGTATTTCCAAGAGTAAGAAGGTGAAATGATTAAAGTATCTTGATTTGGTATCCTTAAGAGGGTAACTATATTTTGAATCAATGATTGTGAAAAGTAATTTCACAATCATTATTGATATTGAAGGTAAACTTTAAATCTTGACATAGATTGTTATAAAAATAAACTTGAATGATATTTTAATAACGGTTAAATAACTTAGTGTTTTAATCATTTTATTTTTGAATTATAAAGTGAATTTGGTAAATCACATGATTTAAGTGAATTAGAAAAAATTATATTGTCTATTCCTGAAATGGAAATTTGGAGTATAAGTGGTGTGGGTAAGGTGAATAAGAACCATGTGTAATAAAAATACAAAAGGAAACAATAATTGAAAGCCTTGTTTTTTTAATGTATTGGTATTATAAAATGATAAGTTATGGTTCTTAATTAGTAATGTATAATGATATAATAAATGAGGATTATGGGTTATGGTGGCCTTGATAAATTTTAAATTTGAAATAATGAGGTGTGACCTAAATGGATGCATTAAAAAATTAATTGATAATTCATGATATATAATGGAGACACTAAGAAGTAGTCTCAATATTTGATGATGTGGAAATTTTAGAAAGAGTGACCAGATTCTAAATGATTGATGATGGATTAAATGAATTAAATGGTTGCACGCTATTTTATTTAAATAAATTAGATGAAAAAATGGATTCTTAATGTATAGTAATTCTAGGATAATAACCTTGTATTCTATATGATATGAAATACTAAATAATTTGGAATGTTGGGATAAGAAAATAGATTCCATATGTTTCATGACCTTACCCACCAATGTTTGAGCCACGAATACCCCATGCTAACCTCCAATAGACCAAGGGCTGGAGACCAATTCTAAGTAGGATTATCATACACATAGGAGGCCTTAGCCTATGGTACCTATATACACACAACTGAATACATCTCCATGAAATAGTGTAGAGATAATAAATCTAGAATAAAAAATTCATGCATACACCTATTCAACAATCATAGTATAGAAAAAGTATTATAAATAAAAAATGGGAAAAATACAAGCCCACTAAAAATTTTAGAATCATCCATCCTACTCAGAATAATGGGATAACTCTCAAATATAACCATCGAAACACACCATGGTACATCCCCATTAAACACCTTTTTTCTATCCATCTAAGATATTCCTGATTTGGTCCCCCTAGGACTCTATCAAAATTTATGTCGTTTGCATGAGACATCAAATGTGCAGGAAAATATCATGCATGGGTGATTATAACAATACCCTGTAGGTTCCCCAAATACCCAAAATAAAAATAGATCAACAAAAAAGTAACAGTTTTCTTGAATCAAGTGAGAGGGAACCCAATTAAGAGAGAAACTCCATCTCAACCACTCCTTTGATATACATGACTAGTCATCTCTATCCTCATGGTACGTCAATCAAGATATGTGATGACACCATAAGGAAACCAAGAATCACCCAGATATACTCATCTCAAACTCCAAGAGTCATGAGGTCTTGACCTAATTACCAGCCACATGATTCTACTTGAGGCTCTAAGGTACACTCATATAAGAGAACACACTCTATGACCCTTTCCATCCCATATGGAACTCATCTGAGAGACCATGCTCCATTGGGAACAGCTCTCTAGATCTAAATCGAGTTCCCATAACCATAGGTCCTATCACCAATGACCTACGCCCTACACAATATCATAAGAACCCAAATGGATGAGCCCACCCCTCTTCACTTCACATGAACGAAGGTGTTCTATTCCAGTTTATGAACCACGTGCAACCTCTCTAAAGAGAGAGTAAGGAGGGACCCTCACCCTGCCACTACCCCACAGCTGAGGGAGTATTAACTCCTAAAAAACTAGTTAAACCTATATGATACCCATAGGGAGAGTCTCTCACCTCACTATTTCAATGGATAACTACCTCTTAACATGGTTTCACATATAACAAGTGGAGGGCCCGCTCCTTGTAACTAATATCCATAGCCATGGGAGCTCCAACTCCTATGGAGGACCCATTCTGTGCCACTACTCAATGATGGGAGAGTATTACTCTATAGATAGATGACCCAAATCTTATGTATAGAGGAGTTCCAAATCTATATTAATGCTCACAATGGTGGACCCACACCAGGACACAACAAGGGATTATTAAACCCATAGAGGACCCACACCTCAGTACAAAGGGGGAGTATCGACTCTATTTGTCTAGTTTCTATTGGACCCTGTACTATGACTCGATAGGGGAGTACCGACCCCAAGATAGAGGACCCACACCCTGGTGTGATAGGGGAGTATCAAATCTACCTACACATCACATATGGATAACCCGCACCCTAATATGGGGGAGTACCAACTCCAAGAATAGAGGAATTTCACCCTAGAATGATAGGGGAGTACCAACTCTAGATGAACATCACATATAGAGGTCTCGTTCCCTGGTAAAATAGGGGAGTATTGACTTCAGAATAGAGTACTTGTGCCCTAGTATGATAAGGGAGTACCAACTCTATCTACTCAACAAGTATGGAGGGTATGCTCCCTAATAAGTTTGGGGATCTCTATCTCCATATACATAAATGATACGGGGGACTCGTACCCTAGTCCATTAGGGGAGTACTAACCCTGGGAGAACTACTCTATTGGTAGAGGACTCTCACCCACTATAGGGGAGTTCCATATCTACCGATCCAAGAGGTAAGGGAAATATGTTCCCTAGTACGATATGGTAGTACCAGTCTCATCATCTCTTAAGTAAACCAAACTGATCTCTAGTACCAGTCAAGCATCACTGAAGGGATTTTCATGCTCATCATTCCTCACATCTTAACACTGCCTAGGGTAGGGTACCCACACCATGGTAGTAGGGGAGTACTACTCTACCTACCTAAGGAGTCTATGGGACCCACATCCTGATGCAATAGGGGAGTGTGCCAACCCCAAAAACTCTCCAAATATCTACCCAAATTACTATCCTCAAAAAAGAATTGTTAGCATAACCTCATACCTAAATCATCCCACATCATATTCCTCAATCCACCATGGATGTTACCATCATGTTATACACAAAAAACTTCTTAGGATATACTACTCACATGCCTAAATCTGAGCCTTGAAGGAGGAGATACACAAGGTGAAAGTCTCCAAGAAGAATACACAGTGTGTACATGGGTCAACATAGTGTGTGACTCTACTTAAACACCCAGCTATGTCCTCTTCCGTATGGATTGGTTTTCCATGTGAGACTACCCGACATGTAAAAGATGTGCATGGTGTCTATCACCTCACATGGGCCCTAGTCATTCCCTTTTCCCCACATGCCTCTTCCTTCTGTGCCTCCCACATGGCACGTACCCTCCTTGCATGGAATTTCTAAGATAAATGGACTCTTGGCCATGTTCTCAACCCATTATTGTGTCCAACACCCCATTTCTATATACTCAGGTAGTGTACTACCACATAGCCATGTCCCTTGACATGTCTTCCCTAACCAAGTCCCTAATCCACACAACCTAGGCTCACTATATGACATGTACCCCTAGTACATGACAAGTAGTCCCCAAATATAATCTTCCTCAAATATTAATAACACATGATGTGTACCTCTACACTATACACCATGTGGTCAAGAATTTCAAATGGGGATTCCCTTCGAGCCACCATAAATTCCCCAATTTACACTAAAACCCATAGATCTATCCCTATGGGATCTCTAACAATAATCTAATGGCTCTAAAATCTTAAAAAAAATGTGTCAAAAGGTGTATCAATAACT
This sequence comes from Viscum album, assembly GCA_963277665.1. Classification (NCBI taxonomy): domain Eukaryota; kingdom Viridiplantae; phylum Streptophyta; class Magnoliopsida; order Santalales; family Viscaceae; genus Viscum; species Viscum album. The sequence goes on along the minus strand of OY728123.1, from coordinate 790,181,504 downwards.
CAAATCCTCCTACCTTGTGGAGAAACACTGAATCTTTGGGTATAGATCCATGCTTTGAAGCTATTTCACCTCAATCCAGTGATGATCAGCATCAAAAATAGGGATTAGTGGAACCTCCTCTCCTCGGTTCGGCCTTAAGTCATCCATCGTACATGGTGGGGGATCCTCTCCTCCTCTATCATGCATCACATAAGGGGGGTAGGGGTTTATTGATTTAATTTTTATTAAATCAATAAACCTTATTTAACACCATGCCAACACTCTCCCCCCACTGGACACCCAATGCTGAAAACCTTTATCTCACATCTAGGGTAAAACCTATGTTTTGAACTCAACCACGAACTCATATTTCCAATATAATACTCTAATCAAGAATTATTCCACATTTACAAAGAAACTATGTACACATGACAAAATATATCTAAAATTTATAATATCACTACACATAGACTCTTTGGGACCTGTAATCCCACTTTGACTCAGCTCCTGGCTCCACAAATATTACTAGGAATATTACAAAGTCTTATAGGTCAAAATATAAGTCACTAAATCCTAAAAACATGAGTATTTGTTTCCTAAAAAGAAATAGCCTAGGAATAGGGAGAAAACTGAGATCTCTACTGGGTCTCCCATGCGAGTAAGATCAACAAGGTTTCTTTTGTTGCCTAAAAGAACACACTAAGAAGAAATAAAAAGGCCAAACAACACCCAACATATAGATTAAACCAGACCAACATCATGAAAAAATGTGGGAACATGTCTCTTCAGCTGCGACAGGTGGAAAACTCCAATTCCTCGGTCCATCTATGGTCATAGGGTCTAGCGGTACACCACCTCACTAACCAAATGTAGATACTAATGGGACCCAGTAGTTCTCATCCTCCCCTAGATGAAACTACATCATTCCATCAGCAAGCATCTCATGTACAACTCTAATTCCAAGAACACAAGGGTATAAATGAACAACACATGGATACCCAAGTGTACACACTAGTTCTTACTAGGTCCTTCATCCACAAATCTTCATCTTCACCTAACCACACCCTGAACACACAATTCAAAGGAACTCATCCAAAACACCTCAACACTATTATATTTATGTGGAACTAACTTTCTTGAATGGTTTTTCATCGCATCACAAGGATGCATCTTAGTGGGGTAAGCATCCCTCTTTATTGTGAGTCTGAAGCTACATCAAAAAACGCCTTCATAGGCCTTTGTCGACGTCCCCCTTCACCCTATAAAAACCTTGAGTAATAAGCATCAATAAAATAGTACCTCATAACAGTGTATGCCAATACGAATTAAAAAAGTAGAAAGGGAATAGTGTGTACCTCTAATCATCCTCAGAGCCTCTAGTTCATAGGCCTATGTAGCTTATAGCTGTCATCGCCCCTACCCTCTATCTTTCTGAGCCTGGTGTGGACCACCTAGGGGTGGTGATAGAAATATCTTGAACCATATTCCACCTCCCTCTACTCTCCCCACACCTCCCCCACATCCTCCATCATAAGGAACTTCATTCTCCAAGCACTACCTCTTTCAGGGTAGTCTATCAACTGTCTCCCTCTTAGAAGCATAGAGGGTTGGACAATCTTTCACAAGATGTCCCCATACATCACAAGTGTAACATTTCCTATCCTATGGATGACCAGATTCCTAGCGTAGCTCCGGTATTACACTCTCACATATCTGAACCTAGGAATGGGTATGCCTACTATGTCATGATCTTGCCTAGTGACATATACTATCTATTACATATAACTCATCCCCATGATCACCATTACCAGCTCCCTCTACCTGACCCTCCTCTGTGAATCTCTCTATAGCTAGTGCCCACTCTAGTACCCCAACATAAGAGGGAAGGTGAAACGAGAACATACCTGATCATATGTCTTTACAAATCCTCTAATGAAAGGTTTTTTCTCTAAATAATTGGTCCCAAAAAATATCCATAGAGTATCGTGATGGTTCTTTGAACCTCTATGAGTATTATTCCACATACATGTTACCCTTCTAAAGTTGTAGAAGCTCTTAGAAATGCACCAATATCAATGTGGATGGATAAAACTACTCTAAGATGATCAACTCAAACTCTGTAAAAATGAGAATCATATCATTATGGGTTTATATCATCATACTCGACCATCGTCTAACTGAGACCAGTAAAAGGCTCACTGCTAGGGAGGCCTTAGCTTATGGTACCTGTACGCATGCACACACATACATCTACATGAAACAGTGTAGAGATAGTAAATCTAGAATAATAAATGAATGAATACACCTATCCCACAATCAGAGTACATAAGAAGTAATTTAAATACAAAAATGGTAAAATGAAAGCACACAAAAAAACTATAAAGGTGTCCATCCTCCTCAGAATGATTGGATCGTTGTCAAATGAAACCACTAGAACACACTATAGTCCAGCCCTGGTAAACACTATGGTCTGTCTAGATATTTAAGCTCCACCTACTCTAAGCCCTCATAAAAATACATTAAAAGTATTAACATCTTAAAAATAAAAGTCATGTACAGGCAAAGACCATGCAATGGTGAGTATAAAAATTCCTAGAAGGTGTTCCAAATACCCAAAATAAAAAGGGAGAAACTAATAGAAAACAGTCCTCTAACGAAATATGTGTATTTGGGGTTGGGATATGATGATAATGGTTCCATTTATTATAATATAATCATCAAATATATTCAAGTACATTCATAGGCATTCAGGTGATGGTGTCAGTGTATGATTTGACACGTGTGGTGAATTATTTATCTTTTCATCAAAATTTCTAGGGTTTTATAAAATCATGTTTTTTATAAATAAAATAATGGTATATAGGGATACACCACATGGCACATTTCCAGTGATGATAATTGGAATCTCTCAAAGGTAGTAGTTGGAATTAAACCTTAAATAAATTATTCTATGAGAGAGTAAAGGAAATATAAATAAAACCTATTATATATGAATGTAAAACTTGTATAAATGTTTGATTTTTTACCTATTTATTCTACTTTCCTTTTCTTTATTCATTTATGTAACACAATTGATTAAAATATTAATGTAATTGTTATGTATTATTGATGATTTCAATTATATATATTGAGTGATTTTAAATGCTAGGGCCATGGTATTTTTACCTCTAAAGCACTTTTAATGAATATAATTAGGTATTTAAATGATATAGTGATACTTTCATGATACTTGATCTCAAATAAATAAAATACTTTAATTATAATCAATTTTTTACTAGTCAATCTTGAGATCAATTTATTTTAACCATATATAATTGAATATTAATAATCATTATTCAATTTATTTTGAATTTTTTTATCATGATTGAATTTTAACAACATATTGTTTTAACTCTAATCAATTAAACTACACCCATACATATGATTAGATCAATTAATTTAAAAAAACTCTTCATAAAGTATTTTATATTTTTATAGGATTATGATTTAAAATAACTAGGTAAAATATATAATATCAATGAATTTCGAATCATAAATATTTTCTTTGATAGGGTCACTACTGGAAAAAACCATTTAACGTTGTTCATTAGTGATATTTAACAACAATTAAAACTAAATTTTATTCCATAGAATGTTAAAATTAATTTTTCAACATTGATTATAAAAAAACAATGTTGAAGAATTATTTCAATGTCATTCTGTATAAATGATGTTGTTAGATTTTTTCATCAAATTTTAGTGAAAAATTCTATGTCAGTTTTATATATAATTCGTGTCAAATGTGAATTTACATGTTATTTTTTATAAAAAAATGATGTCTAAAGTCACTTTTATACTAGTATTATGTAAAACTGACATTAAAAGTATGAAAAAATCAACTCAAAATTATTTTTCAAATAAAAAATATTTTTTTACAATACAACATATTTGTTTACAATATAACTTATTTTTAAAAATCAAAAGATCCATAGTGGAACAAACCTTGTGAAAATATTTCACCATTCTAGTCATGATAATCTAAAAAATGAATCATAAAAAAGAATATCCACATTCAAAATGTTTTTTTAATGATGACAGTGTATTTATTAAACAACACTTTAAAAATAATACACATAATATATCTAATATTAAAAAGGATTAATTATATTATAAAATTTATCTACCTACACTTGCATGTAATTAATTTCATTTTGGTTATTTATTAATAAGTCATTTTTACTAAAATATTTCCATGACCTATTATGTTTTCATATATTAATTACTAAAAATAAGTAACATGAAAAAATTTAGATTAAAGGACTAATAAAATAGTATAAAACTTACAAATTCCACAACTCTCAAAAAAAATTGTTAACATCACCCAACAAAGAGTATAACCATGCTGTTATGAATTCATGTGGTTAAAAAATGAATAACACACAATTTCTACTAAAACATAAAATGTTAAATATGAATGATATTATTATTATTAATATTTCAAAATTATATAATTCTTCTTATCCTTCAAGGAATGGAAGGAACTAACACTTAATCTCAATTTTTTTCGATATATGTGTTATATATTTAACTCTAACATTATTCCTTATATATTTCACATTCATTAAAGTATATTATGGATCTATAAATCCATTAAAAAAATATAATAATATTTTAGGGAAAGAGTTATCAAATAACTAATTAGATAATTAATTAATTAATTCACAATAAGTTGTATTTATTTAAAGTAATGAAATTTAAAAATGAAATTTACTTGCATGAAAAACAACCACACCATCAGTACAAATAGATCACTAGTTATAATAATATATATGATGTATTTTTTAAATATTATTATTTCATATTCTCTTCCACATATTTCATCATTCATTAGAAACTCATAATAACTCTAAAAAATAAAATAATTTATTGCTAATTTTTTTAAACATTGAGAAATTTGAGATGTATCTGAAAATTTGTGTTATAAAAAATTTTGTTACTATTTTAATGAATCTTTAGATTTTATGTACCCCTATATATGGTAATTATAGGGAAAAATATAGGTAATTTAAACATAAAAGTAAATAAAAAAGAAGAACCAAAACATACCTCATAAGTCAACTAATGAAAAAAGAATAGCTAGAAAAAAGTAAAAAAAATAGATCGTACTTTGACTAACTATGTCCACATCCTTAGTATAAAATGACACTAGATTAGTTGGATAAATAATATCTTATACCATCACACTTACTTGATATGACTTCATAAGCTAGTGATGTATGTAATTCCCAGATTATGTATGATTTCGTATGATATAACATGTGAATGGGGATCCCCAACAAGAAATGCATAGTATATATTCAATTATGAATGAGGAGGTATAGGATCTTGATACGGATGATAATTATATTTAGGGGTCTAGGGACGTTGTGTTAGTTTCAAAATTTCTACAAATATAGCATGTAGAGACTGTTTAATTCAATTTCTATTGACTGATTAATCTCTTTCATCTGAGCCTCCAAGGAATCTATTTATCCCTTATAATTTTCTTCCCTAGATTTCATACTAATATGACTAAATACTTTTATATAACTGACACCCAAATTGTATGCTCTTACGTGGACTATGTGTTCTTATTTTCCTAAATCAATAGCTAGAATATCCAACCTGGTCTTAGGGATAAAAGTGCCCTGCATCGATTACTCCTAAAGGGAATCCTAAAATAATATATGAAAATGCTATATTAGTTTGTTGAATTTAAAAAATAATAATATTTAAGAAAAATGGTAATTATCTTCATAAAATATTATATGTTACTTTTCATGATGGATCGATAAGTAACATCCCAGTTTTTTTATCTTTTCCTTTTTTTTCATTTTTCATTGAGAGTGGTGGGAGGGGGTGGAAAAACTAAACCTCTTCTAATATACTACTATATTTATCTCTTAATTCATTGGATATTTACACAATAATTTACTCATTCAATAACATATACCCTCTTCATTAAAAAGTATGAGGGTATACATTCTTCATCTAGATATCTTAGTAGGATTTCATAGATGGGTTTTTTTATAAGAATAAATGAATAATTTTTCATCTAATTAACAAATAATTTTAATAATTGATTTCATCATTGATAATTATCATACTAGAAATTCTTAGTCACACTAGATGGTGAAAAAATTCTCTCAGGTATCTACATATATAAACCCATAGTTAAGGCATGGGTTTTCATTCTATCATTTCCTAAAAATATAATGTGAAGTCAATTTTGTTTTAAAATCTCTCCATCTAATTGACACAATAGATAGACACATCTTTTTAATTTATTTCATATCCTGAAATTAAAATTTCATATGTAATTGATTAAATTAAATATTATTTATGAAATATATAATATTTTAATAATTGGAAGAAAAAAAATAAGGTGAGATATTTTACCATTAAGGACTCCCACAACTAATATTTCACGCTATTATACTCTCTTCTAATCATAATATAAAATATTAATAATACAATGGATATCCATGGATATATAACTCTTAAACTACTTTTAATTCAATCTTGTTGGATTATTATTACCATCAAATTCAATTCACAACCTCTACTCTCTATGATAAAGTGAAATTTTTGGTAAATTTGTAATCCCATATCTACTACCTCTAGGTGTCATCTTCTCAGGAGAAGAATAAGACACTTCCATATGAGTATTATCAGTAGTTATTCAAATACTTTTTTCAAAAAAAAATTAATTTCATTAAAAAATTAATTATTAAAGATATATTAATATGAAAAAATATATGCATGCCTATATAAATGTTCCTTTACCTCCATGTATTTCATTAAAATAATTGTACATAATGAAATTCTATATACGTGAATTTTATTAGAATTAATTTTTTAAAAAAATATAAAATATTTATATTTTTAATAATATAAAGAAAATTATATTAATTATGTTAAATAATATAGTTGAAAAAATATATCTAAAAATGATAAATTCAACAAAATATTTAAAGAAAAATAATTACACTAGTATTCTTCAAAGATAAAATGAGTAACTAAAATTAATGAATATAAAAAATAATATAAAAACACAGAAATGATCAAAATTTATAAATTTAAATATATAAGTTAAAAAATATATCCACCACATGTGTATGTTTAATAAAATATTAATTATATCATGATTATTAAACTAATAAATGTGTAATAAAAATTGAGTAATATAAAAATTAATTAAAAAATGGAATAAATGATCAACATATATAGATTTAAATAATCAAGTTAAAATAAAATGTGCTTCTATATGTGTAAGTATTGTAAATAAATTATGATGGTTATCTCAACTAAAAAAAATTAACTTAAACTGATGAATATAAAAATTTTACTAAAATGATAGAAATGATCAATATTTATAAATTTAAATATCAAATATAGAGTTTTTACATATATAAGTTTTTTAACAAATATAAAATAGATATTTACAAAATTAATTAGGAGAGTAGTAAATTTTTTTTCTCATATCCCTTCAATGTGATCATTTTTCATTGCATGGACTACCTCTACATTGTAGTAATTGTTATCCTCAGATAATTGTGTAATTGATAAATAACTATCACATAAACCCTCAACATCATCACCATTATCATCATGTAAATGAATTTTTCTCTGAAAAATGACATGCCACTAATCATTCAAGTGTTAAAAACATTAAATATTTATTTTTCATGTGTATCCATGACAAATTATTCCTCTTTGCAACTAAATATTTTTAAATCCAAAAGTGTAAATCTATACTCATCATGTTTCACACCATTGTTACTGGAAACACAATTACACTTAAAAATAGGACTCAAAATTTTATATAATAAATCTCTCATATATTATCAATAATGGAAAAATATGTCATTGATATATAAATGGGGTTTTTGTCTTTGGAACTCAGAAAATGAAGTGATTCAAGGATGACCATTACTCAACTATTTTGAATGGTGCTCTTTTCGCCTTGACTTTTTTTCTAAAATGTGTAATCGTTAATTTCAAAACCAAAACTTTTGATAACATCAACACATAGTCCCCCTGATAGCTATTTTAATGTTTTTAATATAGATAAAATCAATGTTTAATTTATTATTAAATGGAAAAACAAATAAATTTTTATATTCATTCATCGATGAATTTTCATTTAATTTTGGATATCATACCTTCAATCTTGTAATATATGATGATATATATGGTTGAACCTCACCTCAATTGTTTAAAATGTATAAATATTTCTACATCACTTCATTTCATGTAATTAACTTTACCATTAATCCACATATCCATTTACCTTCACCATTAATTTTCAAATGTTGAGATATAGGGAGGATAAAGTTCCCTACTACATAAAAAAATAGTAAATAACTTAATCACCTATTCTGATATATATTTTTGAAAAATTTAGACCTTTACTCGATCTGTATTTTTAACATATCACTTAAAAAATTATATATCTTTCAAAGGATACATCCAATGTAAATAAAAAATCCCACACATTCTTATCTCTTCTAAAAAATGGATCATCAAATGAAGTACTATATTAAAAAATGATGGTGGAAAATACATTTCTAGATGTAAATATATGGGGAAAACTTCATTATCCAACACATCTAAAAATTTAAAATCTATAAATTTTCTGCAAATGGAATTGAAAAAGAAACACAACCTAATGATAAACTTTTTTACAGGAATTATAAATATGTCATGTAGTGAAACCAGTAGTATATGTTTAACAAATATGTAAAAATAATGATATTTCATACCTATTAACTTTAAATCCTTCAATGAAACAAAATTTTTCAAATTTGAAGAAAACCCATTGGGTACATTAATACCATTATTACATTGATAATACTTTATCTTACCACTATTTATTAATGTGTTATAAGACAAAGGTTAATATATTATGTTTCCTTTCACTGTGGAAGTGAACTCAAAACCTATTCCCATAAATATTAAGTCAAATCATCCATGAAATCCTTCTTTCAACTTTCATTTTATGTCTAATAATTTTATAATAAAACTTTCACATATGTTTTTCTCAATATGAAAATTTTCAATGTTATGTTTTACCTCCAAAAATTTATGATAAATTTTCTCAAATAAGATGGAATGTTTATTTCATGTATTTTTTTATTACCATATCATCCTTTATTTCCAAATATGATATCAATTTTTTTAAACTTTTCAAATTATTATTCATCTTAAACTTGTTTTGGGTCAAAATCATACTCTTGTAAACAATTAAATTACTTTATTAATCTTCAATAATGATGGTCCCTTCACAAAAATCTTTTATGTCCCGTGTACACAATATTTCTTCCATTTTTTAATTGATGAAATGAATTCCTTTCTTCAAAAATTAGATAGGCTTTATGTCCCTTAACATTTTGTCCAGATAATTTTCTATATGTAGGAAATTCATTTATAGTGAACATTATCAAAACATAAAAAAATCATTATTGTAAGCATTAAAAACTATAACACTTATCTCCCAAATAAATTTCAAGACATTACACAATGGTGATAGATAAATATAAATTTTATTCCCTATAGATATGAATACTTTTCATATTTAAATATTACATCTTAATAGATGAATATTCATTACATAACATTATGATCCTTCCAAAATCATACAGGTTTAGTGTCTTTAGAAACTTGGATACATAAAAAATTGTTCATAAATGATATAAATCATCTCTAATTTGGTTCTTTGAAACTAGAAACCTTCTTATACATATCATATATAAAACATTTCTTTATATCCTAGGGAAGTTAAACATAAGAAAAGGTGATCTCAAATGCTAAGTAATAGAAAACAATAGAGATATCAATGATCACTTAAGCATAGCATGAGCATAATGGTATGAGAAAATGAAAATAAAATTTTAAAACCATACCCAAAAAATCATAGATCATAATATTGAATCATGGTATAAATCATGGAAATTCATAAGTCATGAATCATAAATGAATCAAATAACATGATCTAGGAGAGAATAACATTATCATAGGACATAATATTGTGGCATGCACATAAGTATGGAGAAAATTTTCCTTATTTTAGGACCACTGCTAATATTATCATAGTGGATTGGGTTCACTCCCTATTCCATCATATACATGGTCAAGGTTCACTTCTAAAACTATTATAGTGGAAAAATTTCATTATTGAACTAGGTTCACTCTTTATTCTGGTCTATATTATCTCATGAGATATCCATGTTTACCAAATTCATTAGAGGGATATATAATTTTGGTCCCACTCATAAAATGATGAAAATAATATATATATATGTGCCAAAATATCATAAAATTTTAATCATATCATAACCCATAGAAAGTAAACAATTTTTATATACATTTTATCATTTCATCATAGCATAAGCCATAGAAAAGAAACAGCTTTCATAACAGTCTCATCATAACTTAATTAACTTGTGGGAAAGAAATAGGTTTCATAGAATCATCCTTAAATAATAATCATCATAAAATATCCAAATAATTAATGTGGAAGTTATCATTAAATTATATCTCCAATAAAGCATAAGTAACATAAAAATTCATTTAAAAGATCACTGGATCTTTTTATAAGGAAAATACCCTTTTCACTTGGAAAAAAATTATTTAAAATATATTTTTTTAACTATTATGGGAAAAAATTTCTTGAAAATAAAATTTTAAAATTATAAAGTAATATTTAAATAATTTAGAATTCATTATGGTAGGAAATTCCATTCATATTTTTTATATTAAAAAAAATTTCCCTTTTCATTTTTGATAAAAATACAAAAATAACTCATTTAAGAAATGAAAATAATATTCCATTTAAAAAAATTAAAATTAAGTAATGGGTAAAATTTATTTATTAAATAATATTATAATATTAAACAAATTGAAATTTTTTTTAGAAATACGAATATGGAGAAAAAGTATTTTTGAGTAAAGAGAGAAATAAAGTCAGTTTTTCTTTCCATAATTCTTTCGATCACCTGAGTTATTAAAGATAGGAAAATGAAAGGAAAACATTTAATATCTAGAAATAACCATATAATAAGAAAATTTATGATATTATTTAGATTTATATCATAAAATTTCATCATCATAAACTTAATCATAAATGAGCTCAATAAACAATGAGATGATAACATAAAACCCTTACCTCAAGTTTGACTTGATTACAAAGTGATCTAACCTATTTTATAATAAATTTAAATTTATTATAATTATATAAAATAATAATTTACATACTTATATTATCATATATGTTTCACTTATAAAATTTTATCACCCAATTATTAATAACTCCTTATTAAAATCATTGTTTCTATGTGTTGACTATTTCATTTTACATGAGAATTTTTTATTCGATAGTTCTAGTCCTTGTAATCTGATCACGATTTCATCATATATATAGTTTTAATAATGATATAAATATCATATATATTAATTATATATATTTATATTATTTATAAATTATATAAATATATATATAAATGAATTACATCATTCATGGAGATGGTGGGTCGTACGTACGTATAAACGTTGTTTTCACTTTTCATTTGATGGAATGAAAGAAAGTTAAATAATAATTAACCTTTACTAAATCATTATTATATAATATATATCATATATATTCATTAAATATATCCTTATTACTATCCAAGTAAAATGTAAATGAAAAATTAATTGCATTTCTTTATGGAGGTGGTAGTCCACACGTACTAACGAACGAAGTTATCATTTTCCAATGGATTGGAAGGTAAGAAGCTAGATATGATATTATAATTATATAATAATAATAATTTAATTAATATAATTTATAAATACTAAAACAATCATATTATCCATTCATTAAAGATCGTGATGAAAAATGAATTTTATCGCAATGTGAAGGTGGTAGTTCACATGTGCGCACGAGCGATACTTTTACTTCCCATTTGATGCAAAAGGGATGGATAATGGTAGTTCCATAATAATAATAAAATTTATATATATTTATTATACTTAAATTTTTATATTATTATTAATACCATATATTTATAAGATTTAGGATAAGAAATAAATTGAAAGAGGTTGGGTAGGAAAATTACATCTTCTTTAGTAGGCCTCCTTTATATCTCATCTCAAGGACACAAATAATGGTATTTTGAGAATAAAAAACATCTAATTCATGTATATTTAAGTTTATAAGATAATTCTTTAGGATTTTTTTAGGTTATATAGCCCAAAGGAGTGTAAATAAAAGAGATAAGGGGCATCCTTTTATAAGGGAGAGAAAGGACATACTTGGAATTACTTAAAATATTTAAGTATAATTAAAGTATTTATCTTGTATAATGGTTTAAAATAGACATTAATTAAAATAAAAAAGATTATATAGTTAAAATATAATCCTAAAAAGAAATTTATATAGGTTTTTATTTCATTTTAAACCTTATATTTTTGTTTAACCCCTTTAATTAACCAATTTTAACCTTAACTGTGATAATAGATTTTTCAATCTTAAAGGGTTATAATTTTACTTAAAATGAAAAAAAAATGACTCATAAATGGATAATGGATGACATTTTAGGTCATTTTTAACCATAATTTTCCTATTTAAATACTTTTTATTATTTTTAAATAATTTAATAAAATGTTGTTTTTTATAAAATATCATTAATTTCATTTTTGACACTTTATTTAATTTGAATTTAATTATATAAATACATTGATGTGATTTGAATATAAACATTTCAAATATACCTAAAATGACTTAATTTTTTATAAAATTATTTTGGAGCTATAACTCACCAATATAGTATTACTTGCAGTGTTTTTAAGATCAATTACATGATTTTTATACTACTTGCACAAGCACTGTGTTGGTATTGTGTAAGAAATAATGGTAATTATTCTATCACTAAAATTAAAAATAAATTAACAAGATAAAAAAATTAATTAATATTTCCAATAAAAATTTATAACTGAACTTATCCTCTGTTTATCCTTATGTAATAATTTTAGAGATATTAATGTCAACAGAGAGACACATTTTGGAATTTTCTTAAGTTAAAATAGCATAAATATCATTATCAAGGTAAAATGTCCCAAAAATACCATATATTATAAATAGGTATGTATTTGGTCGAATTTATCCCATAAAAGTAAATTAATACAAGTTTTTGGTTGACTTTGAGACCTTATTTTATGATTTTAACCCAGTTTTGCCCATTTTACCCATACCGAGGTGATAAATATTGAATATGGTAACTATTCATGGTGGAAAAAAATAAAAGGGTTCTATTTACCAAATATAAACTTTATGATTCCAAATATGGAATCAATTTTATCAAATTCAATTCATATATTTTTCAGAATTTAATTTAAAATTCTACTCACAAAATGTGATTAAAAGTTGTTTTCCAGAAATATTATTTTCTTAAGTATAATAAGTTTTTATACCAAAATCCATCATAAATTTAATTATAATGAATTTAATTGGATTATTAATAATATAAATGAAATAATTTTACTTTTAAACCCATTTTAAATAAAAATATTAGTTTTTAAATTCTTTAAATGAAATAGAATTTTTCTATAAAAATCATTATTTATATTATTCATTGAAAAATCAATATTTTTAGAAAATTATCAAAAATTCACTCTAAACTAATTATGAAATTGTTATTTAAAAAATTAATTTCTTTTTTTTAATAAAGTTTCTAGATTTATTATAAGTTAAATATATTATTTACTCACAAAAACCAGTAAAATCCATTTTTGAGGGAAAATATGTTTTTGAATCATATTAAGACTTTAATAAAAATTGATTACTTATTTATCAATATATTTTCTTTATATAAATTCATTATAAATAATTTTCAAAAAAAATTATTCCTAATAATTTTGGTAATTTAACGTCTAGGTTATAATGTAATACTAAATTATGATTCATTTAGACTTGGGGTTGGGTGTATCTCAAGTTATAAAAGAATTTAAATTTATTTGAAGAGAAATATATCATAAAATCATAGGTTACTACATCCTACCCCATTAAAACCGAATTTTTTCCTTGAAATCCAATTATTTTGATACAAAAAAATGACGATATCATTTTTTCATCACATCCTTGGGTTACTAAGTAGCTTCTTCAAATTTTTTATTCATCCAGAGAACTTTAACCAGGTGAGAAGTCTTGTTCTATATCACTTTAGCTCTGTGATATAAGATTTATACAGATTATTCTTTATAGTAAAGAACATTATCTAGTGGTACAACCTTTGAGTTCAATACAAGTGAAGGATTGGGTATTTACTTTATTAGGACAAATATATGGAACACATCATGATGTTGAGTGAGGTTTAGTAGAAGTAACAAGCGATAAGTTGTCATCCCAACTCGATCAAGAATATAAAAAGTGGTCAATATACCTATGGTGAATCTTTCTATTATTTCTAAGTATCATTACCTTCTTCTAAGGAGAAATTAATAGTAATACCTTCTCACAAAATTTAAAATTACATATTTCTCCATCGATTTTTCGTATCACCTTTTTTAAAATATGAGATGTCTTGGTGTATTTTTGAATGGATATGACTTTATCTGACATTTCATCAGCTTAATCAGGTCCCAATAACTTTTCCTATCCAAATTTATCTTGGAAAATTGGATTTATAAACATATTTCTATAGTATAATTCAAAATAATATATCTGAATTCTCTAGTGAAAAATATTATTATAAGAAAAAATGACTAGATTATGGTGTTTATCACAAACACCTTTGAAATCCATAAAAAAAGACCACATCATATCCCATAGGGTTTTAATGTTTCTCTTATATTGGACATATTTCTGGGGATGATACATTGTTCTAAAACATAACTCTAAATCAAAATCTTACTGAATACTTCCCCAAAACTTTGAGATAAACTTAGTATCCCAATCAGATATAGTATAATTCGGTACTCCATGAAACCTTACAACTTATTTAATGTATATTATGGAAAGATAATACGGAGAGAAATCTTCTTTGATAAAACTAAAGTGTGATGAATTATTAAGGTGATTGAATACAACCCAAATATCATTATGGAATTTAGACTTATAACATGTTAAGGTGGAAGATTCTCAATACATGTTAAGGTGGAAGATTCTAAATACATTACCTCCATTATACTTCTACATAGAGAATCTTCCACCTTGTTCGCTTTCCCAGGGAGGTAATGTATTGAGCATTCATAATCTTTAATCAACTCCAACCATCTTATATAAAGAATATTTATCTCTTTCTGGGTGAATATATACTTTAAAATTTTATAATAATTATATTTATCATGCATTTATATATAAAGATAAGGCTTATTTATATTTAATACAATAATTACTATAAAAAAAATTAATTCATGGGTCGTGAAATTTTTAATATTATCCTCCAGTTGGAGCGAGGCATAAGCTATCACCACATCATTCTATATAAGGATTCATCCTAGTCCCTTATTTAAATAATCACTATAGATCATAAAACCTTCCCCACTACATTTTTTAAGCATAGGTGTGATGACTAAAGTTCCCTTTCTTCCTTGAAATTTTCTTCACATTCATTTGTCCAAAATAACTTTTCTCCATTTTGAGTTAACTTGGTGATTATATTATACGTTCATGATAATTTCTCCACAAAACATCAATTATATCCTTTCAAAACTATAAAAATATATATCTTTGTCAAAGTGGTTGTCTTGGGATAATGATCAATAGATTCTATCTTCAATAGATCCACTAATATACCCTCATTTGAGATTATATAACCAAAAAATGAAACTTTTTATAGTTATAATTCATACATTGAAAATTTTTCATATATATTCTCCTTCCTTAGGGTCCTTAGTAAATTCCTAAAGTGATCTTTTTACTCTTCATTTCTTTAATAATATATAAGTATGTTTTCTATAAATACTACCATAAAATGGTCATAGTAATTTTAAAAACTCTATTCATTAAATCTATGAAGATATCTAGATAATTAGTAAGAAAAAATGGAATCACTTTAAATTCATAGTGTCTATACCTCATAAAGAAGGTTTTCTTGGGTATATCATTACTTTTGACCCTCAAATGATAGAATAAAGACTAAATATTAATCTTGGAAAAATGTCGATGTCCACATAATTGATCTAATAGATCATCAACATGGGGAAAAGGATACTAATTATTTATTTTAATATTATTATGTTCCTGATAATCAATACAAAGTCGCATAAATCCATATTTCTTCTTAATAAAAATAATAGGTGCACCACAAGGTGATTCACTTCACTGAATGAATCCCTTATCAATATTCTCTTGGAGTTACTTCTTTAATTTCTGTAACATAATTATGGCCATTCTATATGGATTCATTGAAATAGGTGAAGAATCAAATATGAGTTCAATTAAAAACTCAACTTCATGATTTTATGTAAGAATAAGAAATTATTATGGGAAAATATCAAAAAAAAATCTCCCACAATAGGCAAGTAATCAATGTTGAGTTTCTCCCAAACCATCTAATATAAACACCCAATTTGAATATAAATCAAGACCCATATAATGGTTATAATTTATATTAAAATTTCATATTTATCATCACACTGATATATGGTCATAGGGGTGTTTGAAATATCAAATGTGACTTCCCTTTATCAGAAATTGATTTGGTATTTATGTAAATAAATCCAATTCATGCCCAAAATAAAATCAAATTCAAATACAAAGAGAATAAAAATATTTTCATGTGGTAAATTCCCACAAAATTCATTTGTATAAGAATCATAGACTTGATAAGAGATCATCATACCATTAGGATTTTTCACTACTAATTTAACATCTAATCATTAGGGTGTAATTTTTATACCCTTAGAAAATTCTTCAGATATAAAAGAGTTGGTAGATCCATAATCAAATATGATATTAATAGATATAGAGTAGATAGTAAGTGTACCTTTCACCGCTTCATTATCATGACCCATATTATAAATAGTGATTGAATGATATTTACATTTTTCTCTGGGATTAAGTGGTTGGTGACCTCAATCAACATCAAAAACCTTTATATTTGAGCACTAGTAAGTATAATTCCCATACTCTATGCATTTGAAACATTGTAATGTGGGTGGTTCATTCTGGGGAACTTTTATTATATTCATATCATTAGATATCTAGTTTTTCCAATCACTTTGGAATTCTATTTCTTGATGAACTTTATTTGCACAATTAAAACATTTTTCAGGCCCCTTAAGACAATTTTCTCTTTGTTTCCTTCCACATTTCAAGCATAAAGTAATCATCATCTTTTTCTCTATATATTTTTTATAATTTCTTTTGAATTCAATATTTCTTTCCTTATCAAAACTGTGAGATTGATGGGTAACTCTAATCTCCATCACCACCTTGACAGTATATAGAATGATATATTCATATATATTGAAGTCTCTTATGGTTAACTCCCTTTATATACTTTTTTTTAATCCATTAAAGAATCTATCAACCTTACTTTCTAGTAAGATGACAATACCATAAGTGTACCTCTCAAGTATTGTAAAATTTTCCTCATAGATAATAACGGATTCATCATCCTTCTAATTTAGCTCAATTAATTACTCTACATTTCATATGAATAATATGAGGAAATTTCATATTGAAAAATAATCTCTTAAAATCATTTGACTTAATGGAGTCAATTTCTTATTATTTCCTCATGTTCTAAATAAGTGGTCACCATTGATCAACTTCCCCTTCTAGAAGATAAACAACCAAAATAACATTTTCTTGTTTCAAACACTAGAGAGTGGAAAATATATTCTTAGTAGTGAATATCCATTACTCAACAACAATTGGTTCAAAAAACCCACTAAAATAAGGTTGATGTTGTTGCATGAAGGAATCAATATAACATTGTTCCCTCCTTTCCTTGTTTTGAAGATCAACATGATCCATGGATTGAGAATGTTTTGTAAGAATATAAATGAGATTTATTATTCCAATACCCTAAAATTGGGTTACTCGGAAGTAAAATCATTCCATTATCTATCGCATTCAATATTAACATGGTTCCTTTGGGTTCCAGTAATTGAATAAAACCAAAAAACATGGCATTATAAATAATAATCATAGTGTAAACCCACATAATCTCTATCATACCAAAAAATTAGGATGTTATCTTATATATAAATTTATCCTAATGGTTCTCACTAAATTTTTGTAATCCTCTTTTCCAAATGTAATTAAACCTTTATCTGATACCAACTATAGCAACCCATACTTTTCATATATAAATATTACATCTTAATAGATGAATATTCATTACATAACATTACTATCCATTCCAGAATCATATAGGTTTATGGTATTTGGAAAAATGGATACATAAAAAATAATAAGTGATCTGAAACAAATCTCACTTAATTCTTATCAACTATAAACCTTATTAGACATATCATTATTAAATTATTTATTCATATCCTAGGGAAGGGAAACATAAAAAAGGGTAAGATCAGATGCTCAGTAAGGGTAAGTAAGAGAGATATCAATTATCATTGTTTTATAACATTATAATAAGAGTATGAGAACATGATATTAAATCTTAAAAACCATACCCATCATATCATAGATCATAATATTGAATCATGGAATAAATCCTGGAAGTTCAAAAGGCATAAATCAAAAATAAATCAAAGAACATGATCAATGAGAGCATGAAATTGTAAAATGACATAAGTTTTTGGCATACAAATAAGTATAGGGAATAATTTCCTTAATCAAGGATCATTTCTAATACTGTCATAGTGGATTGGGTTCAATCCCCATTCCATTATATCCTTAGTCAAGGTTCACTCCCAAGACTATCATAGTAGACAATTTTTCTTACTAAACTTGCTTCACTCCACATTATATTCCTAATTATCACATGAGATATCCAACTTTACCAAATTCATTAGAAGGATATATAATTATGGGTCCAATATATACATAATTAATATCATAAATATGTGTTCCATAAGATAATAAAAAATTCATCATAATATAACACATGGAAAGGAAATTGGTTTCATAAGCATTACATCATTTCGTTATAGCATAACCCATGGAAAAGAAATGGGTTTCATAAAGGTGTCATCATCACTTAATTAATAAATGGGAAAGAAATAAGTTTCATGGAATCATATTTAAATCATCATCACAATAATCCATCCAAATAATTTAATTATATGATAACAATAGATCATATCCGAAGTAAAGAATATGTAACATAAAAACTTCCTTTAAAATTTCATTAGAATATTTCTTGAGAAAAATACTCTCTTCACCTTGAAATCACATATTTAAAATCTAAAAATTTCACAAATATAAAGGAAAAATATTTATATAAAAATAAAACTAGAAACTTGTAATGAAATCTTTAAAGTATTGAGCAATTATGAAAGCTTTAAATTTTTTCATGTCGTGTACACTAAAACAAATATTCCTTTATTGTTTTCAATAAATAGTCAAAAGTACCTCATTCAGAAAATTACAAGAATATTCCTTTTAAATATTTTTTAAAAAATTAAATCATGGGTAAAAATGAATTTAGTCAATCATATTAGAATATTTAAAATATTCTTCAAAAATAATTTTAAAAAACATGGATATGTAAGGAAAAGAATTTTTGACCAAAGAGTGAAATATAGTTGGTTTTCCATAAAAACATTCTTTTGGTGTCATGAGTTATTAATGTGATGAAAATTAAATGAAAATATGTAATATAAATTAATAAAAAAATGATAATAAATTTAATGAGATTATTGAGAGGTAGATCATGAAATTAAAACATTGTAAACTTAATAATAAATAGTCTTGGTAAACAATGAGATTGTAACATAAAACTCTTACCTCAAGTTCGACGTGCTATGAAAGTTCTATAACCTACTATATAATAAA
Source organism: Viscum album (assembly GCA_963277665.1). Taxonomy (NCBI): domain Eukaryota; kingdom Viridiplantae; phylum Streptophyta; class Magnoliopsida; order Santalales; family Viscaceae; genus Viscum; species Viscum album. The sequence continues at coordinate 790,161,562 of OY728123.1, read as the reverse complement.
TTTATATTTATTATAATTCTATAAAATAATCATTTACATACATGTATTATCATATATGTTTCACTTATAACATTTTAAGACTCATTTATTAATAAATCTTTATTAAAATCATCATTTCTGGATGTAAACTGTTTCATTTTTCATGAGAATTTAAGTTCTACAGTTTTGGTCCATGTACTTTGATCATGGTTCCATCATATCCAGACTTTTAATCGTGATATAAATATCAAATATATTCCTTATATATATTAATATTCGTTCATAAAGGTTTTAATATTAAAACTATTGATCCTAGAGATGGTAGGTTGTACATACTCATGAACATTGTTTTCACTTTTCAACCACTAGAAAGAAAGAAGGGTAAATAATAATTCACCTTTATAGAATCATTATTATATCGTATATATCATATATATTCATTAATTATATCCTTATTACCATATAAGTAAAATATAAATTAAAAAATAATCACAATGCTTCGTAGATTTGTTAGTCCACACATACGCACGAGCGACGCCATCATTTTCCAACAGATTGGAAGTTAAGAAGGTAGATATGATATTATAATTACATAATAATAATAAATTAATAAATATTATTTATAAAATTAATCCCATAATAATACCCATCCATGAATTATGGTGATGAAAAATGAATTGTATCACTACGTAGAGGTGGTAGTCCACACGTATTCACATGTGATACTTTCACTTCCCATTTCATGGAAAAGATGGTGTATAATGGTGGTTACATAATCATAATAAAATTTCAGTACATTTATGATATTTAAGTTATTATTTTATTATTAATACCACATATTTAGTGTATATAGTAGAAGAAATAATTAAAATATATTGGGTAGGATAATTAACTCTTTTTTGGTAGGCCTCCTTTAGATCCCTTTTTAATGACCATTTGAATGGTATTTTAAGAAGAACTACACCTCTATTTCATGTATAGTAAAGTTTATAAGGTGATTTTTAGATTTTTTTCAATATATATGGCTCAGATTGGTGTAAATAAAAGAGGTAAGGGGTGTCCTTTTATAAGGGAGGTAAAGGACGCACTTGGAATTACTTAAATTATTTAAATATAATTAAAATAATTATCATGTATAATGGTTTAAAATAGAAATATATTCTAATAAAAATAGTATGTGGTTGAAATATAATCATACAATGAAATTTATACAGTATTTTTGTCATTTTAAACCTTATTTTTTGGTTCAACCCCTTCAGTAACCAATTTTATCCTTAATTGCGGTAAAAACTTTTTCAATCTTTAAGGGTTCAAATTTTAATTATAAAGTAAAAATTTGATCAAAAATGTCCAAGGGGTGATATTATAGACCATTTATCATTATAGTTTTTATATTTAAATTTTTTTATGAATTTTAAATATTTTAATAAAATACTATTATTTTTAAAAAATCATTGTCATTATTGAACTATTCGCTTAATTTGACTTTAAATACATAAAAATAGTAATGTAATTTGAATATAAACCTTAAAAAAATACTTAATATTTTTTTAATTATATATAAAATTAGTGAGATACTATAACTTCAAAAACAATATTACTTTTAGAGTTTTTAAAATCATTTATATGATTTTTTTTACTACTTACACAAGCACTGAATCGGCGTTCTTTAAGAAATTAAGGTAATAATTCCTTGACTAAAATTTTAAAATAAATTTAAAATATAAAATTATTAATTAATATTTCAAATAAAAAATTATAAACGAACTTATCCTCTTTTTACCCTATTGTAAAAAAATTAGAGATATTAAATTCATGAGAGAGACATTTTGGAATTTTCGTTACATAAAAAAGTATAAATGTCATTATAAAGGGAAATTTAAACCAAAATTACATATATTAGAACTTATTATAGATATTTTATAATTTATACCATCTAATTAAATAGTTTTTGGTTGATTTCTTGACCTTATTTCATGGTTTTATCCATGTTTTTCTCATTTTACCCTTACTGAGGTGACAAATATTTACCACATTTACTATTCATAATAACCAAAAATAAATGGGAAATATTTACCAAATTTGAACATAATGATTCAATATACTTAATTCATTTTATCAAATTCAATTAATATAAGTGGTATAATTTAATTTAAAATTAAACTCACAAAACATAGGGAAATTTAATTTTCCAGAAATATTGTTTTATTAAGTATAAAAAAATTTATACTAAAATGAAACCTGAAATTAATTATAATAAAATTAATTGGATTATTTATATTCTAAATAAACTAATATTACTTTTAATACCATTTTAAAACAAAATTAAACATTAAATTCTTTAAAGTAAAAGTTAGTTTTTTATAAAAATCAGTATTTATCACTATTCATTGAAAAAAATCTTTTCATAAAATTATTAAAAATTAACTATGATGTAATTATGAAATTATGAATTAAAAATGAAGTTAATTTTTTCAAATTCATTTTATAAAAGTTGTAGAAATTAATTATATTATTTACTCATAAACATTTTTAAAATCCATTTCTAGGGGGAAATGTAATTTTAAAGAATATAAAGACTAATAAAAATTGAGTACTTATTTATGAATATGTTTGATTTATATAAATAATTTATACATAATTTTTAAAATTTTATTATCCCTATTCATTCCTCAAATTTAATATCTATGTTATAATAGTATACAATATTATAGTTCATTTAAACTCGAGTTAGCATTTTTCACAATCTATCAAAGAATTTAAATTTATTTGAAGAGAAATATATCGTAAAATCTTAGGGTGTTACATTTACATGATTTTTTTTAGAAAACATCAAGATCATTAGAAAATATTTTCTATTCATACATATATATAGGGTAAAATTATAAACTACAAATATAAGAGGCTATGAACTATGTTATCTATTGAGAATTTGATATGGATCCATTCCAATTGTTCATAATCACATTCTATGATTTTTAAATACACTTCAAAAATTTGGCATTTTTGGACAAAATCTCTTCCATTTTGGTAAATTAGTAAGGTGAAGTAGGTTTCTATAAAATATTTTCTCCTATATATTATATCATAGCCTCTTTGTGTCATATGAATTTATAGATTGATGCTTTAAATGATGAATTATTGGAAGATAAAGGATTGTTTTAGTGGGTGGTTTTATGCCTATTCTAGATCATAATTGGATTTTTCATCCATTTTATATCATGATGTCTCAAATTTAGGACATTCTAAAAAAATTATATTTTTTCCTATATAGAACATATTCATTAGGGGACTATGTATTTATTTGTAACTCAATACCATTATTATTAACATATTTTTACCTCATAATTGGAATCTAGAAGCCAATTTTCTTTTGGAAGTAATTATTTTAATATTTCATGTGATTTGGTGAAACTTTTATCACTCTAATCATTCCATGATTTCATGTTAACTAATATCATCACTTTTGATAACATTGTAAATTTAGTGTGACCTGGGAACAGTGTTTTCTCAGCATCTTTGTATAGTTGTTTGATAATTACTATTTTTTCAATGGTTTAAATGCATAAATCATGAATTAATTATTAAATATGATTCTTTATATCATTCTGAATATCTTTTTCATCAATAGATCTTCTCTTGTTTGTAATTTTATTATGCCAAATCAATCTTGTATAATTATTATTAAAACCATATAAAATCATATGATATTTTATTTATATGTAACCTAATTTTATCAAATTAAAACACTTCATGAATAGATAGAAATTGAAGTCATGGAGCTACGAATTTTTTAATCTTAAATCGGGGGTCCTGAGGTTTCAGAATTGGGATCCCTGGTTTGATCCTTTTCGAGCTAAGAATACTATTGTGTAATCTTGGATCTGTGTTAAGGGTTTGAACTGGGTTTTTTAGAACCCTATTATCCTATGGTATGTTTCTCTTATAATAGGTACTCCTATTAAAATTGATAAAGATACTTGTTTGGTCAGGTATGGTCAATTTTCTTGTATTCTAGTTGAATTTGATATGTTTATGCCTCTTGTGGAGACAGTTTATCTACTTGCTGGTGAGATTAAATTCAAACTTGATATCAAATATGAGGATGTCCCTGAGTTTTTCCTTAATTTCTTGGATATTGGGTATGTAAAGACTAACTGTAATAGGAGGCTTTGATGCTCTAACTGTAAAAGGCAAGGGCACTCTATTGAAAAAAGAATGTTTAAACTAAAACAGTAATCTACTCTTCCTTTTTCTGAGAATGACAAAAGAAATACCCTTGATGGTGTGGTGGAGGCTTCACATCTGCCTACCTTGGGGAGTTCAAGGATAAGTTTTGGGGGATTTGTGTCCTTTGTAGATGTTGTGACTGGGAAAGGGACCTATGGTGGTGATGGTGAATGTGGTGGGGGGTGCAGACTGGTTTAGGGTATCGCACTGCCCCCACTCATGATGCTTCTGCTACCTTACTTCGTGGGTAGACTTCTAAGTGGGGTGATGATCTTGACAGTGGTTCTGAATTGGACCATGTTGTTTTCTTGGAAGAGAAATATCTTTCTAAAGGGAAATTGAATACTATAGGGAACTCTGTTGGTCATTCTAGAAAACTTTCTCCTCAAAATGTGGTATTTTCTGCTGCTTCTCCTGGAGAAATAGGGGCCTTCACCCCTGTATCTTCTCAGGGGAATGTGGTAGTGCATACCTCGCTTTATCCTTTTGCTGGTAATGCCTCTCATTTTCAGGTTGTGCCTTCTGAAAATTCTACCTCATTGGAGGTATATGTGACTTCTATGAGCCTTGGGATAGGCTTTTAACCGGACTCTGCCACTGGGACTATTCTGAAGGCCCTATTTCTTGTGAAATCCATTGTTAATGCTAATCCCCTATATGTGTTGTCCACTTCTAATACTTCTTTGTTTGCACTTGTTGCTAAGAGTTTTGTATAGGAGCTTCCTGGGCATCCTGCTTATTTAGATTCTATGAAGGATCACTTGCAAGTGGACCTATCCAACCTTGATTTTGTGAGGCCTAATTTTTTTAGCCTGCAGGATGCTATTAATTCTCCAGAATTTGATGTGCTGTATAGGGAGAGTTAGGACATGAAAGGTACTATATCCTCTCTAGTGTCTAATACCTCTTCTTTGAAGCAGGTTGCCTCCATGGAGATTCAGGATGGGCAGCCCTCTTCTGAGGTAATTGTGGATGCTATGCAATGTGATGACGGTTGTCTTATAGATAATGATGATTTTGTCCCTTTAGTGGGTGGTTAGAGTGTTGATTTGGTTGATGAGTTGGTGGGAACTGAAGATTTTACATGGAAGACCCTGAAGTAATGGAAAAGGGGGAGGCATCCAAGAGGCCGAGGAGGATTTTGTGGAATAGGCGATCGAGCCAAGAAATAAGACTTGTACATGGTATTTTATGTTGATGGTGTGTTTTCATTTTTACCCCTTATCTCCCTTGTGTTCCTGTTACTCTTTTTTAATAATATTTTTCTGGGACCATGGAGACCATCTATGGTATGTGCTGTTCTGTTAATATAATATATGATTATATTAAAATATATTAAAATTTAAACATATATGTAAACAAATAAATTTAAAACATATAATCTTATAAATATATAAAATTCTTAAATTTAAAACATATAGATTTAAATTATATACACATATATATATAACTCATAATCAAAACAAATAAAAAATTAACAATCTTTTCATAATCATTTAATCAAAACAAACAATTAAATAAAATAAACATTAATACAATATAAAAGATGAAATAACCATTAATTCATATACATTTGATTAAAAAAAAATCAACTATGTATTTATTCAAAAATATTTAATCAGGAAAAACAATTATATAATATAAACATTAATATAATAAATGAATGAATAGAATATAATAAATGGATAAAACATTTGTATAAAAAATAATAAAATGAATATAATTTAAAAATTAAAATAATCTAATAAATCTTATAAACAAATGAAATAAAAATTTAACTCATAAAAAATATAGATACAGATATTATATGTGTGAAGAACAAAGAAAATACAGTAGTAAACAAACATCAGATTGAATACTATTAAATGAGATTGTGGTCAAAAATAAATAAATATATATAGTTTAAATATCAAAATCATATAACAAATCTTCTAAAAATAAATATAAAATTATAATTATAAAAAAGGTAAATTTAAATAGTATATCTATGAAGAATAGATACAAATAAGTAGTCATTGAATATCATATTGAGTGCAATTAATTAGGATCATGTTAAATAATAAATCATTGAAAATAATTAAAAAACAACACACATAACAATTCTAAACAAAGAAAATAAAAATTTAACTCATAAAAAATAAAGATGCATATAGTATATTTGTGATGAGAAAAGGAAACCCCACAGAAAACAACCTTTATATTGAATGTAGTTGGGTGGGAGCAAGATTGAAAAACAAAATCATTGATGACAATGGTAGAACTTAGAGGAGAGATGAAAGATGACTTGAGGTTGGTGAAATAAAATAAAAACCAGTGAAATGAAAATGATTGAAGTGAAAAATAATATAATCAAGGGATGAAAAGGATAATTGGGATGAAGTTATTTGAGCATGGTGTTCATGAATCATGGAAGTTAGGTTTTTAGAAAATAATTTTGATGGAATAGAAATTCAATTTTGGATGAGTTTTAAATTTTTTTTAAGTTTTTTATTTTAGTTCCTTTGATAACTAATGTTAAAAACTTGGTATTAACATCAATTATCAAATAATCCAATATTAAATAATTTTATCAATGATGTATTCACGTCAATTTCTAGTATAACCGATTTTAAAACTCCACAAATCAATTTTTTCGCATCAGTTATACTAATAACCAATGTGAGAACATATACCGGTTTAGTTTTCACATCAGTTTCTATAAAAATCAATGTGAAATCCAAAAAAAGTTGGGATTTTCATGATATTTACTAATAAAAAATGTAAAATACCCAATATGGAATCTACTTTTACTACGAGTGGGTCCACATAAAAATTCAATAAAATATATTTTGAGGAACCAACAAACCTCAATTATATGTTTAAATTCTCTCTCAATATTTCATGACATATTTATTTCACAGTCATAACTGAAGATGGTATAAATTATCATTGTAAAAATTATTTTTTTAAGGTCTCAAAAATCTAACACTCTTTCTTTTGTGTTTCTTAGGGTATGGAGGTTTCTATATGGATAATAGAGTATTTTATTCTTTGAAATTTCAGTTACTTCCTACAGGCGTAGGTTTGTTTATGTAGTGACATATTTCCTTCTTGTGGTTTTAGGTTTGTTATTATGGTCACACAATTCCTTCTTGAAACCATAAGGTTTTTTATGCATTCACACAATTACTTCATGTAGTCACTTGGTTTGTTTTTGTGGTTATGGGGTTGTTCATGTGGTCGGTCCTTACCTTTGTAAAATTTTTGGAAATTTCTAGATTTCTCTAGAGTACCCCCAAATGTCATAAATATGACATTTTAACATAAAAATGGTTTCAATGGTTTAATTAATTGTATTTAAAGTCCATTTACATAGGTATTAATATATTCTTCCATTCTCTTATGTCGAAGACTTTATATGAGTCATTTTGTATGAATTGAAATGATATTTGAATTAATTATTAATTAATGCTTGACCTGCAATCTATAAATTCTTGGAATCCATGGAATTTATTTAAAAGATAAATTCTTTCCTTCCTTAATTCTTGCTTTTTTCACTTGAGACTGGATTTCTATAGCATTTACCTTTGAGTCACTTAAACCCTTTTGTTGAAGTTTAAGTTTCCTTCCTATGGTGATTTCGAGACTATGTGTAGCCTCTACTTTTGGTGTATAATCGTGTGAATCTTTATTCTTTGAGGTGTGGGATCTATTTACTTCTCCTCCTTTGTGAAAAAGTACGATCATATCAAGATTTTTTCTTTTTTAATGGGTTTGATTGACCTTAAAAAATATAATAATCTGTTTATTCATATGGAATATGAATACATCTATATATAAATTGAAAATTATATAGAAATATAATCACATGTTGTAGAATATAAAATATATTCTATGGGTTATTTCAAGATTTGTAATAGGTATATCTACAAGCTGTAAATGAATTCCATTCTTCTTTTATTTGTAATTTTCATGTTTTAGATTAATCAGATTATCTTAAGAACCAAGATATCACATGTTTTATATGTATTTAATATCATTGATGATATTTTAATGAGGAAACATGATGAAATTTCATGTTGTAGTTTAAATCTTGGAAATTTTAAAATTAGAAATTATCTTGGATATAGAAAAATGATAATCCCATGCAGTAATAAGAATATTATAATAAAATTGATAATAATTATTTATATAATTATAGAATGATTATATTGAAATTGGAATTAAAATTTAATAATAATAATTGATATTCTTGATACGAGAATTAAATACATGGTGGGGGTTTTTGATTGCATGTGATGATATGTTATTGATATTTCCTCTTGTTATTATTATCATGTGATATTTATGTTTGGAAGTATTTTTTTATCTATATAGAATTTTTTATATTTTGGGCATTGAATAACAACATAATCCAGTTAAATAAAATATATGATTAAATTTAAGAGTCATGAGCATAATGAATACTACTCATCTTGGATTTTCATTAAATATAGATGAATGTTTGGGGATGACCAAGCCTGTTAATTTTGTGTGGGAGGCCTTGTTGCATCGAAGCTTTGGCCTTAGTGAATTATTCCTATGTGCATGATCATACTTTTGATTTATATGTGTGCTCTACATATTTAGATCTTTTTTGTGATTTTTTAAATCTTTTCTATGGTTAAGAAACTCTAGTGAGCTATGGGATGGAGGCTAGGGGATCTTCTAATGATGATCGGCTTGTTTGATGGGTTTTGAGACTGGGGAACTAATTATGTTTGATTAAATTATGGTTTAGGATCCCGAGGATACTATGATAATCGATTCTAGTAATGGAAGTATGGATTGATATTTTGTGTGATGGTGTAGGACATTAGGTTGTAGAATGAGTTCAGATTGGAGTTTTATTATCAATGTTCATCTCTAGCTTGATGCTTGCCTAATGGCTAGATTGTTGGATGATATCTATATGATCAATATTCAACTATTGAATCTAGTTTAATTTTATTCCCAGTGAGTGTATCTTTTAATTTGTAGCTTAGGCTGAGCCCTAGTGTACCTAGATGATATGAAATGATAAATTAATTAATTAATTAATGGAGTTAATTCATGATGATCTTAGACGATTATGAAATTTTTGATAATATATCAATAGGATTAATAGTTCCATCTACACATGGATAAATGATTAAATTTTTAATCTTAGAAATTAAAAATCTGTATATTTAATTAATGGATAATTATTTATTTAATTAATTAATATGAATTATAATGCTTTTATGTTTATTTTTTACCTAGACATTAGATGTGGTAGCCAAAGTCCTATATGATTATTGTGGGAGATGATCTTAAGGATAGGTAGTTTCCCTAGTGTGGTTGTGTGAAATATTTCTCTATATTTTAGGATTTGATACTCTACCTCACACATGTTTGTAGTGCAATCGAAAGCCGAATGTTTTGGGGATGTTTTCTCTAAAATTGAGTATAGTGAAAGAACGGATGGCTAACTTTCCCATCTCCCCCACTTGTAGGACCCCGGAACACCCTAAGAGAGGAGGGGTGAATTAGGGTGTCAACTTTTTCTTTTAAAATTACGGATCTTGTTCCCACATTGGTAGGAACGTGTTAAACTTGTATGATGGATATGAACAACAATTAAACAATCACATACAAAGAGACCACAAAATACTTTTACTTGGTTCACCATAAAGGGTTGCGTCCAAGGAGCATATGATGACAGTGTGTCGGTCATACCAAAATCCACTAATCTTCACTAGTTTTGGAGTATATAGGTTTGGTCACAGTCACTTAGTGCTAGGCTCACATCCTTTACAATCTCTCAGGGATAGCTCACTACATCCCTTAGATCACTTCTATTGACTCCCCCTAGATCACTATTTTGAGATAATTCTAACTTAGTTTATCAACTAGAAGGTTGCTTCAATGGATTGGCATTAAAGTATTTGTCTCTGAATTAGCACGAGATACTGCTTGCATCAAAGACCAGAGTAGATGCGCTCTAAAATACTTGTCCACTTAAATTTGATATTCAATATGGTCCTTTGTGAAGCCCCTTCGCAAAGCTCAACCCTTTTCAAAGCACACTACTTCGCAGAGCTCACACCTTCGCAGAGGTTACTCCTTCACAAATATCCCTTGATTCATGGAGAAAACTTCCTTCATGAAGCTCCCTTGATTTCCGAAACCCACTTCCTTCGTGAATCTCGCTAAGCCTTCACGTAACAACCTTACTTCACAAAGAAAATAGCCTTCACAGAACAACCTGCCTTCACGAAGAAAATTGACTTCACTAAACAACCTGCCTTCGCAAAGCTCACTGAGCCAACATGGTACATCCTATCTTCATGAAGTACTCAATACTTAGAAGAAATGACTTTGATCAAGACTAAAATAGACTTTTTGAAAAGTTCAAGCATGCATTGACAACCAGCTTCACGGAGCACCTCTTGTTTCACAAAATTAGAGCAATTTCGTATTTTCCTTAAAAAACTTCATGTAAAATGAATAGGGGTAGCCTCTTATTTATAGGCTCGGCCTTCCGTGAAGCTCCATCGCCTCTTCGCGGATTTTCTAGAGCCTTCAAAAAACTCACTGCGAAGCTCGACCCCTCACAAAGCTCCATTATGATTTTTTGTCATTGTGAAGCTCTCTGTCATTCCTTCATGCATTTCGTGATGCTCTAATTTCTCATAATATCATATATCACCATCGTAACTTTGAGAAACACACTTTTCAAAGCCCATCTTCATGAAACCCATGCCTTTACCATATTTATGAAATGTTGATTCCAGAATAATACCTTTCATGAAGTTTAGTTCTCTTAATCATAGATCACACCATCATAATCTTCATGTCTCCATGAAACACACTTCATAAAGACCATCTTTGTAGAACTCATGCATGTTCCATATTTTTATAAGACCTTCATGAAAACCCACTTTTTAAAATGCTTTTCATTCTCTAAATTTTGGACCTCAAAAATTTGGAAAACACTAGGAAACTGTGCCACCTTCATTATTGTTGTCTAATTGAACTATAAGGTCTCTTTCCTGGTTGTAATGACCCGGACCCGAACAGCCACCCGAACAGTGCTAAAAAGTTCGGGTGCTACTACCTTAGGCGCACCTCCCAAAATGCCAAAAGCTGCCGACTAGCACCGAGGGTCTTATAGGTATAGTGGGGAGGCTATACCCTCTCAGAAGATAATAATAACGGTACTAGTCCGAGTATAATAACAAAGATGCAGTGGAATAAATGACTCAGCATACTCGAACCAGACCCGCAGATAGGAAGCACATAAATAAAAAGAGGAAGCAATAAATATAAACAACAACGGAGGAAATAAACACAACAGCATGATAATCACTTGTAACCACTACTGAGAAACAAAACATGCATCCAAAGTAGGTCATACATATCTAAATATAAAGGGTGCCAATTGCTAACTAACTGTAGCTACAAACAAGTATGATGATGATGGAAAATACGTAAAACATAGTAAACTATAGCTAGTCAAGACCTCAAGGTCCATACCATCTCCATGCAACAGCTAATGCAGCCCAGCTCCTAAATCTGGCCTCTTTCCTGCACGTAAATCCAAAAAGTCTGCACGCGTCCCGAAGGTCCCGTGCAGGGTGTGAGGGTAATTTCAGTAGGATACCACCCAACAGTGCGTACCAAATATGAGTGTTTAATCAGGCATACATTTGTAAGGAAAACAGTAAACAAAACCATGCACAATTAAACACAAACTCCACTGGTGCTCAGTAGCCACCATGGAGTGTCACCTTCTTCGGCCAATGCTGGAATCTCTGTAATGTAACCCAGCACCATGTGCCCCCTGACACTGCCTGTCTCAAGTACCGACATCCTGAAGGCACTCCCAACATTAGTAACCCGGAGGAACAGTGATGTCTATCCTCAAATAAGTAACCTTAGGGACAGCGATGTCTGCCCTCAAATAACTTAACCGGAGGGACAGCGATGTCTTCCCTCAAATAAAGTACCCAGAGGGACAACGATGTATGCCCTCAAATAACGGCGAGCCTCTGCCCCTAACCCGATAGCCTCAATTCTATCCCCTGAAGTCTCATCACCTTCCACATGGCTTCCAACGGCAAGCACCCCCAAACCGATGGTACTTAAACCGCAACTAACGGGGGGCCTCTACCTACACAAGTGGTCAAAACCACTTCATCACGGAGTCTCTCAGTGTGCACACTACTCAAAGTTTTCGAGTGAGTGGTAATCACCAAAATAGTACCCAATCCACAACACCTCTGACACCTTGTGTCCCTATGACCATGCCTCTCAATATGATGGCATTTCCATCCCAGTAACTTGGGTTATGACCAACCTGACAGTCATCATGCCTCAAACCGATGCCCAGGACGCCCAATCCCATGGTCAAAACCACCCAACGTAACCCGATCCAAGCCTAACCTGTGATCAATATCACTCAACAAAATCTGGTCCATGCCCAACACAACCAAAAGGTTTCCAGCATATGAAATTCAGCAATTACATATATACACATTTAAACAAAGCACAATAACAGGAAAAACAAACTAAACAGTTGAATTACACTAGCCCAGTAGTTATCTAACAATAGTACCGAGGTCTTTAAATCCTCTAACAAGTCATATCATGGTTCAGTAAACTAAACTCAACACTTTAGAACAAAATAATTCAATTAATACCATTTTGGCGCCCCCGACCAAAAATGCCCCGATGAGCAACGGCCACTCACCCGGCCTCGTTCAAGGAACACAGGTAACGGGGCATACCCAAAGTTATCCCATAGGTCAATGAACAATATAATATGCAATATCAGATAAAAATGGGTCCCGCTCAAAATACCTGAAAACACACCGAAGTCCACATCACCCAAATGACCACGAAAACATAAAAAGAGGTATGCACCACCTACTTGAGACTCGTACGATGCTACTCCTCCAATAACAACCTCCAATTAGGTCTAAAACACGGTAGATCTATAAAAGAATCAAAACCGCTCAAACCCCAATAACTCGTTCTAGAATATAAATCAAACAAAACGGCTCAAGAGGAATCAAGGCCTTACCAAGGGGGTTCCAACAGATCAAATCGTGATCAAAACGGAGTTTGGACGAAGATCCGGGAGCAAAAATGAGTTCTGGAGGCCTGGTTTGTGAAACCCATCAACCTCCTATGGCCTATGCCTCAAAAATGAGGCTACTGCACATTTTAGCAAAAAAAAAATAAAGGACATGGCATTTAATTCATGACTACACACTATGTGTGTCATTTAACTGTTCATATGGTGGCCACTTTTCCACCGACTTACTTTCCAGAACCTGTCGACATGAGTACACGGCGTGTACCTAGGGGTACACGGTGTGTACTTAGTTTTTCTTCTCTTCCTCACTGACTTACCCACACACCATGTATATCCATCATACACGGCTAGACTACACGGTGTGTCCAAGACGGACACGACGTGTACTTGGTTTAACGATTCTACCTAGCCAACTGGACTACATGCCATGTATGGCCTCCACACGGTCGCGGGTACACAGCGTGTCTATAACTACACTCCGTGTAGTGAGAAATTTCTACATGGTCATCACATGGCATGTACTCGGCGAGCACACGGCTGGCACTCGCCCAACCTATACACGGCGTGTACTTAAAAGTATATGGCGTGTAGTCTGGAAATTTCCAGAAACTGCCCATTTTCTCCAGTTTTCTCAGGGACAAGTCAAAAATTCAAATAGTGTCGGGATTTTGACCTGTTCTAAAAACTCAAGTTCTTAAAATCTCCCCACCTTAATATAGCTCTTACCTAAGCTATCAAATGAAACCCGGATATGGCACTAAACATACCACCCCGATCAAAGTAACCCGGACTTCCCCGGTCTCAAAGGTCCTGGCTAAATTTATCAAGGGGCTCCCCACCTTAGGAGTTGCCTAACTTGGTCTCAACCCAACAAAACTCAAAACAAACAAAGGTTCACTAACCTGTTTCCCAGATGCATAGTCCTTCCGTGATGCATCTTCACCCATGAGCCTCATTGGTGCTCTTATGTCATTCTCGACACCCAACGTATCCTGCACCACATCGGTGTCCGCATCAACAAGGTCCTGGTTCCCAGCACCTCAAGTAACCCGCATCCTCGATTCCCCAATGCCCAAGGTACCTCAGTAATCCACATCCTTGATGCCCACGGCACCTCAAGTAACTTGCATCCTCGATGCCCATGATGTTATGCATCTCATACATATATATAAATATATCACGCACCCAATATGGTGTCAATCCCAGTGACTAGAATCTAGTCAGTCCACATAGTTTTTGTGCATCACGTGCAATCTAAAGGGAAATTACTCTAAAGGTCATGCCAAAAAAGGAAACATGGAAATCACAGCCACACTTGTGGTGTACCCTTACCATCATCAGCTCACCATCCCGCTCAGCCTCTGGCAGCTCCACGGCGTGCACTTGGCCTGAAGCATGGTTGCCTGATGCCTGATCTCCCTGCAGTGCTGATCCAACCACCGGCCACTGACCCCTCAGCTGGATCCCACTATCTCTGTCATGTCCTCTACATGCAGTTGAACCTCGGAAACCCTCTCCTAGTACCGAACCTGAACCAACTCCAGATGCCACCATTTGTCCTGGTCCCTGCCTGCCGGCTATCTGAGAAGGTTGCCTACAAAACCTCTCAAGGTGCCTGACCTATTCACATGTCTGGAACTCCTTTGGAGGCCTATCGCACTGAGTCCGAACAAGTCCTGGTTGTCTACACTAAAAGAAAACCATTGAAGAACTTCTACGAGGTGGTCTAGCTGAGTCCCTAGCCTGATTTCCCTACTGGAACTCATCCCTTCCTCGCTTTATTCTATCTGAACCCTCACCTGAAGCCATTTTCTGGAAAACCTGAGGCCTATCCCTCTGGTTACCCTCTGCTATGAGCGCCTGATTCACTGCCTCTGAAAAAGAGTATAGCTTGAAGATATTCACCTGGATCCAAATGGTGTGTCATAAGCCATCCTCGAAGCACCTCACCCTAGCTGTGTTATCTCTTACCATACCAGGTGCAAAGCGAGACAGCTCGGTGAAATTAGCTGAATAGTCCATGACAGACATGTCTCCCTGCTGAAGACTCAAGAAATTCCAAGATCTCTCAGCTCTTAGTGTCTTTGGGTAAAAGTGCTCAAAGAACCTGTCCTCAAAGTCCTTCCATTCCAGCCCCTCGTGT
Source organism: Viscum album (assembly GCA_963277665.1). Lineage (NCBI taxonomy): Eukaryota > Viridiplantae > Streptophyta > Magnoliopsida > Santalales > Viscaceae > Viscum > Viscum album. Next base: position 790,146,131 of record OY728123.1, on the reverse strand, counting down.
CAGCGTGCCTGAACCTGCACATCCCATCAATGCTTTTCCGGTCCTCGAAGCATGTATGTCGCCAGCATGACCCTCCACCCCAGAGGCATCTCGAGCTGCTCGAAGATCATCTGCTTTCTCTCTATCTAGTTCTCAGCCACCTGTGGACCACCCTCACCCTGAAAAGGAGGCGGGTGTTATGACTGAAACTCTCACGTTAGATATACCATAGATGGATCTATACCCTACGCACCTCTATCGATCCCCTGCAAGACACGTACCAGGCTAGCTCAGAGATGCTTGTCGAGCCATGGTCTGAACGCTGCCAAACCCAACTGTTTTCCTGCCTGCACTGGATCCTGAACCTGATCCCATCCCTAAGCCTATACCTGCTGCTCCTGCTCTTCCTGCACCGGATCCTAAACCCAATCCTGCACCTGCAGCATTGTGTCATCACCCGCCTGACACTCCATCTGAGTCGCCCAAAAAGGAACCCGCTGAATACCATAAATGGTCAGACAGCCCATATATATATATATATATATAACAATATATATTCAATGTAGATAAGAAAGTAGTAAAAGGCATCACACAACTACCACCCTTACTCTCCCCCACTGCAACCATACCCCACAGAATCCTAGTCTCATGGCCTCCTTACCCGCCCCTAACAGATCCAAGTATCAAAAGTACATCGGGCCATGCCCGTCCTGACAACTAACATTGCCTCAAACTGACGACCGAGTTTCCCAATCCTGGTGATCAGAATCACCTCAACCGATAGTACTTGCCTACTCGTATAAGAGCCATACCCAAATACCCTATCACATGCAATTCTAAAAATATATAAATCATGTCATACACATTGAAACAACAAGAAATTCTATAAGTAATTTCACCTATTCACATTTCAAAGTAATCAAATCATGGAAATTGATATTATTCACATGGAATTATCAATTCACAAAGCATATGTGCAGTTATGAAATTGAAATACCCTAAAAATGTGTCTATCAAAAGCTAAGAAACCAAGCCTTGCAATACCGGGCCAAGGTCCAATTCTCCATTACCGTATCGGGTCAAGGTTCAAATATCACAATCAATAACATCACATGCCAAGTGAGTCACCGAGGTGGAAATCATATGAACTGTAATCTGAGCAAAAAGCAAACAGCAATTCCCACCCAAGGTAACTTGGTCCATCCCTCATACCTGGGGCTACAGGCACCCAAACAAAAGCTAGAAACCCAGTTCCAGTAACAACCTATCTCCAGTCTACCATATCCCAAATAGTAAAACCAATAAAAATAAAAGAGAAGCCTCAATATCATTAGTATCCAGTAAAATGATGCTACTAAATCTCTGTCAAGAACTTCTCTAATACCACTTTGTAACGACTCGGACCTTAACAGCCACCCGAACAGTGATAAACGGGTCGGGTTCTACTACCTTAGGCGCACCTCCCCGAATTCGAAAGGCTACCGACTTGCAGCGAGGGTCTTACAGGTATAGTGGGGTGGCTATACCCTCTCGGGGGATAATAATAATGGTATTGGTCCAAGTATAATAATAAAGATGCAGCGGAATAAATGACTCAATAGACTCGAACCAGACCCACAGAGTGGAAGCACATCAATAAACAGTGGAAGCAATAAATATAAACAACAACAGAAAAAATAAACACAATAGCATGCTAATCACTTGTAACCACAACTGAGCAACAAAACATGCATCCAAAGCAGGTCATACATATCTAAATATAAAGGGCACCAATGGCTAACCAACTGTAGCTAAAAAAAGCATGTTTATAAAGGAAAATACGCAAAATAGAGTAAACTCCAGCTAGGCAAGACCTCAAGGTCCATACCATCTCCATGAAACAGCTAATGCATCCTAGCTTCTAAAGCTGGGCTCTTTCCTACACGTAAATCCATAAAGTCTGCACGCGTCCCGAAGGGCCCATGCAGGGTGTGAGATGAATCTCAGTAAGATAACACCCAACAGTGCATACCTAATATGAATTCTTAAGCAGTCATACATTTTTTTGGAAAACAGTAAATAGAACGATGCAAATTAAACACAAACTTCATTGGTGCTCAGTATCCACCATGGAGTGTCACCTGCTTCGGCCAATGCCGGAATCTCTATCATGTAACCCGGCACCATGTTCCCCCTGACACCGCATGTCTCAAGTACCGATATAACAACCCATACTTTACATACATTGTTATTACTTCAAAATTGAAGCATACTTATTACAACATATAACAAAACCATGATAGGACCGTATAGGTATAATGTCTTTAGAAACTGGGAAGCATAAACAACTGGTTCACAAATCATCTTCATTGTCTCTCGTTTATTTCATCATATCTAGAGTCCCTTTTTGGCATATCCTACTTAATACCCTTCTTCCTGACCTGGGGAAAAGAAAACATACAAAGGGTGAGTTCAAATTCTCAATAAGGGTAAAAAAAGGAAATATCAATCATATCATATTCATAAGAACATAACATTTTGAAAATCTTATCCTGCAAAAGAGATCATAATATCATAACATGGGATAAATCATAGTAGTGAAATGAAATCCAAATATTCATAACATAAGACATGAAACTTTGTGGCATACACACATAATCATAGAAAATCATTTCATATTAGTCAAGACTCATTTCCAAGACCATCATAGCAGACAAAGTCCATTACTGAACTGAGTTCACTCCTCATTCCAGTCCTGTATCACTAAATCGGATTAACTTGTCATTCAAGTCATGTCTATCTCATGAGATATAAATCTTTACCCAATGCATTTGAGGGAGATATAGGTCCCACCCATCTCATAATTAAACCATTCTTATGTGTGCCACAAAATCATACATCATACATCATAGCATAACCCATGTAATAAAAATGGGTCTCTTAAACATCATGTCATCATAACATAATCCATATAAGATAAAAGGAATTCATAAAAATAACTCCATCATAACATAATAAAATCAATGTAATAATAGAGATATAAACAGAACCCTATACTATCTAAGATGGAAAATAATTTTGATAAAACACTTAAACTCCATTCTTGAGGAAAATATCTTTTCTACTTCAAAAAAAATTTTCCTTTCTCAACATGTCATAAAATTTTAAAATAAAAGAAGTTAATTGAAAATAAACTTAAAAACTTTTAAAGGAAGCGTCATGGAAATAATCCATTCATGCTGTATAAGTTAAAAAAACATTCTTCTTGTACTTTGGCCGGAAAAGTCAAAAAGTATCTCGTACTAAAAACGACAAAAGATTCCTTTCATATCTTTTACTAAAAATTCACCAATATGTAAAATTGGATTTAAAAATTTGTAGGAGGATATAAATAATATTACATATTGAGGAAACATATATGTGGATGATAAATATTCCCCACTAAATTCTGAAGTATAAACAATCTCAGATAAAAATGAGATTGCGAGATTTTCCCTTACCTTAGGTCTGATATGCTTTGTATGTATTCGAACCTCCTGTATAATGATTTAAATAATGTCATTGACTTATTCCAAAATCATACACATTGTTATGATATCATATATGGTCATATTATTATCTTCTTATTAGTAATATTTCATTGTTACTTGTTATTCGGGTGTTCATTGCTTTATGTTCTTATGTGTGTTTTGTCGAATAAATTCTTATTCCTATTTTTAGGTTATAGCTAAATAATTTACAGAATGTTAGTAGTATAATATATATTATATTTATTCATTCAATTCTTTTATATAATCATGGTTTAATGAATATCATGTAGAACGAATCACATCGCATCGTGGAGACGGTAAGCCGTACGTACGCACAAGCGATGATATCGTTTCCATAATTATTGAATGGTATTGGAGTGGATGACAGAATATCTCAGAATTAGTATCATGTTATAATAATCATATATAGTTATTCTTTACACCATTATACCTATCCAAGTAAGGTGGTGGTGGAAAACAGATTACACCACAGCGTGGAGACGGTATTTCGTACGTACGCACGTGCGGTGATTTCATTTTTCGTAGGATGGATAGAAGGTGAAATAGGTTTGTTTCATATTTATAATAACCTATCAGTATATGAGTGATACTAATTTTATTAATTTATGATGAAACAAATAAATAAGAAAAAGTATAAGAAGAAATAAATTTGAAAGGATTGGTAAAGGATATTACCTCTTCTTTGACGCGCCTCTTCTAAACCTCCTCTTAGGGCACTAAAGTTGGTCTTTGAAGAAGACCAGAACCTCTAGTATGTTTCTAGGGAAGTGTAGAATAGAAATGGACAGGTTTTGGGTGATCTTGAAGGCTCAAAATGTTATGAATAGGAGAGGGAGGAGGTACCCTTTTATAAGGGAGTAGAGGGGCACCTTTCGAAGCATAAGAAATATTAATTTATAATAAATTCAAACCCCACATAAAAACCTCCATAAATGACTCAGTTAGAATATTATATGAGATAGGGTTGTAATCTCATCAATCAATAAAATTTAGACATGTTGGGAATTTATTTTAAACCTTATCAAAATGATTTATCCTTATTTAATCTATTTAATTTTATTTGTGGTAATAATATTCTAAATTTTAAATTGTTATAAATAATTACTTATGTGTTTTGAATTGTCCATAATTGGATAATTTATGACATTTTAGAACATTTAAATTTCAATTTATAATTTTTAAATATTTTTGTGATTTTTAAACAATTTTATAATATGTTATTTTTATAAAATAACAATAGTGTCAATTTTGACACTATTAATTTATTGGAATTTAAATAAAATCCAAACAGAGGATATATTCGAACAAAAATATTTAATAGATTCTAACATGTAATATTCATATATAAAATTTTTGGATCACATTAAATAGTTCATATAATATTTATTTTAATATTTTTAATACCATTTATTTGATATTTCAATCAATAAAATAATTTCAACATCACTATTCTGTCATCATTAATGATAATTATTTAATCACTAAAAATTATAAATAAATTCACATGATGTATATAATTTTATTATATTTCTGTATACTATTCATGTTCGAAGTTTTATTAAGTTTATCACTAAATTAAAATTATTACACTTATAAGATATAAGAGAGTGACATGTTGTCACTTTCTTTGGTTTTAATTATAATTATATCATTTTCATGGTCAATAGTCCATGAAATGAATCTATTCCCACCATTAGATGATATGGGTCTACTTTTATTCATCAAATAGAATTTTGACAGGTGGTATGGTAATTTTATAATATTATTTTTAGCATTAATTACCCGATTTACCTTTAACTGTAGTAAATAAAAATTACCGTAGTTACTATTAATAATGTCAAAAAATTACAGTAACCTAGTAACATAATTTGGACCCACTGAATCCAAATATTGAATCCTTTTTTTTAAATTCAAAACACATAAGTTTCAGTAATTAATTTAAAATTAATCTCGTTGTTAAGAAAACGGGTTTTAAAAGTTAAAACATTGTCAAAGATTGAAATGTTTTTACCTATGAATTCAATGTAAAATTAATAGAAATTGAATAAATTATATTAAATGGTAAAAATATATTCTATTTATACTATAGAACCATTAAATTTTATCATTTAACCATATAAATTATCTTGATGAAAAAAGTTGTTTTTAAGAAAAAATTAGCTTATTTTTACTATTCATCAAAATATGAAAGTCATCAGAAAAGTATCAAAAATTTATCCAAGGTAAATTTTTATATCCTGATTCAAAAGAAGAAGTTTATTTTGTAAATTTGAACTTATAAACTTGTTGTAAATTATATTTAAAATGTGTGCGCCATTAAAAGGTGGTAAAACTGTATTTTTTGAAAAATACTTCTTTTATCCGAAAAATTGATTTTGTTTTCATATCTCATTATAGAAAATGTGTAAGATGAATAATACTATTATAAAATTAAAAATTTAATTAATACTATTCATAACATCTAGTTCATAATATTATAATAATATATCATTGTTTAGTGAAACTCGGTATTGCGTACAACGCAAGCTATCAAGGAAGGTTGTTCTTGCGTGTAATGCAAGCCAAGCTAGTGTTGTGTGTAGTGAAAGATTCCTTTGGTGTTGCGTATAAAATAAGACATTAAAAAAATTCTCATAAAATCTCAGGGTGTTACATTCTACCCCCCTTAAAATGAATTTCGCCCTTGAAATTCATCACTTCGTAACAAACAGATGAGGATACCTCTCCCTCATCATATCCTCAAGTTCCCATGTAGCTTCTTCTAATTGGTGGTTCCTCCATAAAACTTTAACCAAGTGAGTGGTCTTGTTTCATAGAACTTTTTCGCTACGGTCCAGAATCTCTATTGGCTATTCTTCATAAGAAAGATCTTGCTCCAGCGGTACAACTTCTGATCTTAGTACATGTGAAGGATCAGGTATGTACTTTCTCAGGAGAGATACATGGAACACATCATGAACTTGAGAGAGATTCGGTGGAAGCTCCAATCGGTAAGCTACCTTCCCAACACGATCCAGTATTTCTAAAGGACCGATATGCCTAGGGCTCAGCTTTCCCTTCTTTCCAAATCTCATTACTCTCTTCCAAGGAGATATTCGTAACTACACTTTATCACCCACTTCAAACTATAGGTCTTTTTTTTGGTTGTCGGCATAACTTTTTTATCGACTCTGAGCTTATCTTATGTGTTGTTGAATAGATCTGACCTTTTCTGCCATCTCATCAACAAGATCTGCTCCTAATAGCTTTCTTTCCCCAACTTCATCCCAACAAGTTCGAGTTCTGAATTTCTTTCCATAGAGAGCTTCATAAGGAGCCATCTTAATACTAGAGTGAAAGCTATTATTATAAGAAAATTTCACCAAAGGTAGGTGTTGATCCCAACCACCTTTGAATTCCATAGATCAAGCTCTCAACATGTCTTCTAGAGTTTGAATTGTCCTCTCAGACTGACTGTCTGTCTAAGGATGATAAGCAGTGTTGAAACTCAACTCTATATCTAGAGTATGCTAAAGACTTCGCCAAAACTTTGAGGTAAACCTCAGATCCCAATAAGATATAATAGAAAGTGTTACTCCATGTAATCTTACCACTTTCTTTACATATATCCTAGCAAGATGATCAAGAGATAAATCTTCTCCAATAGCAATGAAGTGTGCCGACTTCATAAGATGATCAACTATAACCCAGATAGCATTATTGCCTTTGGATGTTTTAGGAAGTCCAGTGACGAAGTCCATAGTGATTTTTTCCCATTTCCATTCTGGTATTGGTAATGGTTGTAACATCCCATTAGACTTCTGTCTCTCAGCTTTAACTTGCTGACAAACCAATTATCGAGAGACATATTCAGCAACATCTCTTTTCATGTCATCCCACAAGAAGTACTCTTTCAATTCCCTATACATATTCATGCTTCTAGGGTGAATAGAGAATGAAGAACTATAAGCCTCATCCAATATTTCCTTCTTTAATTCTGGGATGGGAGGAACACAAACCCAATTCCTGAACCTTATTATTTCATCACAATCAATGTGGAATTAAGGAACATTTTTCACCTTATTTTGTAACTCTACATCTTATTTTTGTGCCTCTTTAATCTTCACATGTATAGATGGTTGAACATTCATTTGATAAAGATAATATTTTTCCCCTTCCATTATAATTCCAAGATCCATCCTTTATAAATCCATAAATATTAGATCTTTTGTGATCCTCATCATGGATAAGCTAGTATGGTCTTGTTGACTTAATGCATCTTCCACCTTGTTTGCTTTCCCAAGGTGATAATTAATTGAGAGGTCGTAATCCTTATTCAGTTCCAACCATCTTCTTTGGCGCATATTCATCTCCTTTTGTGTGAAAATATACTTTAAACTTTTACGATGAGTATAAATATCACACCTTTCACCATAAAGATAATGCCTCCAAAACTTTAATGCAAAGATTACCGCAACTAACTCCAAATCATGAGTTGGGTAATTTTGCTCATGGATTTTCAACTGTCGTGAGTCATAAGCTATCACCATATCATTTTTCATGAGAACACACCCCAATCCCTTCTTGGATGCATCACTGTAGATCACAAACCTTTCTCCACTATAAGGCAGTGTGAGCACAGGTGCACTAGATAACCTTCTTTTGAACTCCTTGAAATTCTCTTCACACCCCACCTTCCAAACGAACTTAACTCCTTTTTGAGTAAACCTGGTGATTAGATTAGATAATCATGAAAAATCTTTCACAAAATTTCGATAATATCCAGCCAAACCAAGAAAATGTCAGATCTTAGTTATTTTTGTTGGTCTCGACCATCTTTCGATAACCTCTGTTTTTCCTGGATCCACAGATATCCCCTCTTTTGAGATTATATGACCCAAAAATGAAATTTTTTTAAGCCAAAATTCACACTTGGTAAATTTGGCATAAAGCTTCTCCTTTCTTAGGGTCTTTAATACAATTCTCAAGTGATATTCATGTTCTTCCTTTCTCTTTGAATAGGCAAGAATATCATCTATAAAGACTACCACAAACTGATCAAGATAGTCTCTAAAGACTCTATCCATTAGATCCATGAAGATAGCAGGGGAATTAGTAAGACCAAATGGCATCACTATAAATTCATAGTGTTCATACCTTGTACGGAAAGCCACCTTTGGTATATCCTACCTTTTGACCCTTAATTGATGATACCCTGAACGAAGATCAATCTTGGAAAAGTATTGAGCTCCACGTAGTTGGTCAAATAAGTCATCAATTCATGGGAGAGGATATTTGTTATTGATAGTGATCTTGTTAAGTTCTCGATAATCAATGTAGAGTCTCATTGATCCATCTTTCTTCTTAACAAACAGAATAGGTGCTCCCCAAGGTGAAGCACTAGCGTGTATGAATCCCTTATCAAGATTCTCTTGGATTTTCTTCTTCAATTCCTGCAACTCAATTTTGGTCATTCTATAAGGTGTCTTTGAAATGGGCATAGCACCCGGTATGAGTTCTATTGAAAACTCAACTTCACAATTTGGTGGAAGACCTGGTAATTCCTCTAAAAAGACATCATCAAACTCTCATAAAATGGGAATATTCTTAATCATGAGTTTCTCTCTAACCATTTGAGATAAATAACCTTCATTTATTGGAATCAAGACTCATAAGATGGAAGAAATTTCCATTGGAAGGTTATGTTCATACTTGCATCGATAGATGATCATAGATTGACTAGGAATATGAAATGTGACTTCCCTTCTTTAGACATTGATATGAGATCCATATAAAGAAATCCAATCCATGCCAAGAATCACATAAAATTCCACTATAGGAAGGATTACAAGATTTTCAGAAAGCACTTTCCCACAAACTTCAATCGGAGAAGAATTGTAAACTTTTGATGTGACTGTTGTGCCATTAGGAGTTGTCACAGCTAACTCAACAGCTAATCATTGGGGTATTACGGCGATACCCTTAGAAAATTCTTCAGAAATAAAAGAGTGGGTGGATCCAGAATCAAATAAAACATTTTCTACTTTAGAGTGGATGGTAAGTGTACCTTTCACCACTTCTTTATCGTACTCCACATCGCCGATAAAAATTGCATGTGACTTTCCTTTGTCTTTGGCCTTAAGAGTTTGTTGACGTTGATCATCATCAACAACCCTTATATTAGGGAATTGATTGGAATAATTCCTCATTTCCTTGAACTTGTAACATTGAAGTGTAGGAGGTGAATTATGTGTAGCCTTTTCTTTATCCGCATCACTAGACATCTTTTTCCCATCACTACGGAATTCAATTTCCTAATGATTGTCTTTTACACACTTAAAAAATTTACTTGTCCCTTTAAGACAATTCCCTCTATGTTTCTTTCCACACTTTGAGCAAAAGGGAAAACTCATCTTCTTTTCAATGTTGTCTTTAGATTTTACTTTGAATTCCATTTTCCTCTTCTTATCAAACCCATATGACTGATGGGATACTCCAATCTCCATTTCAACCTTGAGAGCACATCGAAAAATTTCCTCGTAGCTATTGAAGTCCCTTATAGCTAATTCCCTTCGGAGACTTGGTTTTAAGCCACTAAAGAATCGATCGATCTCACTCTCAGGTTGGATAATAATCCCAGAAGTGTACCTTGAAAGTCTTGTAAAATTTGATTCGTAGGTACCAACAGATTCATCCTCCTTTTGCTTCAGTTCAAGAAAATCCTTCTCCATCTTTGTTCAAAGAATACGAGGGAATTACTTATTGAAAAATAAGTTCTTTAACTCATCCCATTCCATGGACTCAATTTAATCCATTTTCATTGTATTCTTGACAAGATTCCACCATTTATCATCTTCACATTTCAAACGATATACTGCTAAGATGACTTTATCATGTTCAGAACATTGTAGAACTGAAAATATCTTTTCAGTGGTACTGATCCATTGTTCAGCCACTAATGGATCAGAAGAACTGCTAAATGAAGGTGGACACTGCCTCATGAAAGATTCAACAGAATGTTTCTCCCTCCTTTGCTTGTTTGGAAGTACTGCATGATTCATAGCTTGAGAAAGTTGTGTGAGCATAGCTAAAAGATTTTCCATTCCATCTCCCATAATATTTGGTTTCTTGGGGGAATAATCATTGTATTGCCTGTCGCATTACGCATTAACACGGTTCCTTCGGGTTCTATCCATTGACTAAAACCAAGAAGCATAGTGTGAGAAACACTAATCATAACAGGAAAACCACATAATCAAGAATAAAATTTCACAATTTAGTTCTTATCATAGGTTATTCATGGCCATTTCTAAAACACTGATATTGTGTTCTATGCTTAGACATATCCTTAGGGTTCTTACTAAGGCTTTCACATCCTAGTTTCCAAAGGTTGACTATAACTTTACTCTGATACCAACTATAATGACCCATACTTTACATAAATTGTTATTACTTCAGAATTAAAGCATACTTATTACAACATATAACAAAACCATGATAGGACCATAAAGGTATAGTGTCTTTAGAAACTGGGAAGCATAAACAATTGGTTCATAAATCATCTTCATTGTCTCCCATTTATTTCATCATATCTAGAGTCCCTTTTTGGCATATCCAACTTAATACCCTTCTTCTTGACCTGGGGAAAAGAAAATATACAAAGGGTGAGCTCAAATTCTCAGTAAGGGAAAAATTAAATATCAATCATATCATATTCATAAGAACATAACATTTTGAAAATCTTATCCTGCAAAAGAGATCATAATATCCTGACATGGGATAAATCATAGTAGTGAAATGAAATCCCAATATTCATAACATAAGACATGAAACTTTGTGTCATACACACATAATCATAGAAAATCATTTCATATTAGTCAAGACTCATTGCCAAGACCATCATAGCGGACAAATTCCATTACTGAACCGAGTTCACTCCTCGTTCCGGTCCTGTATCACTGAACCGGATTAACTTGTCGTTCCAACCATGTCTATCTCATGAGATATAAATATTTACCCAATGCATTGGAGGTAGATATAGGTCCCACCCATCTCATAATTAAACCATTCTTATGTGTGCCAAAAAATCATAAATCATACATCATAGCATAACCCACGTAATAAAAATGGTATTCTTAAACATCATGTCACCATAACATAATACATATAAGATAAAAGGACTTAATAAAAATAATTACATCATAACATAATAAAATCAATTTAATAATAGGGATATAAACAGAACCCTATATTATCTTAGATGGAAAATAATTTTGATAAAACACTTGAACTCCATTCTTGAGGAAAATATCCTTTCTAATTCAAAAACATTTCTCCTTTCTCAACATGTCATACAATTTTAAACTAAAATAAGTTAATTGAAAATAAACTTGAAAACTTGTAAATAAAGCTTCAGGGAAATAATCCATTCATGCCGTATAATTTAAAAAAACATTCTTCTCGTACTTTGGCCGGAAAAGTCAAAACGTATCTCATACTGAAAACAAAAAAAGATTCCTTTCATATATTTTACTAAAAATTCACCAATAGGTAAAATTATATTTAAAAAATTGTATTAGGATAGAAATAATATTACATATTGAGGAAACATGTATGTGTATGATAAATATGCCCCATTAAATTTTGAAGTATAAACAATCTTGGATAAAAATGAGATTGCGATATTTTCTCTTACCTTAGGTCTGATATGCTTTGTACGTATCCAAACATCCTGAATAATGATTTAGATAATGTCATTGACTTATTATAGAATCATACACATTGTTATGATATCATATATGGTCATATTCTTATCTTCTTATTAGTAATATTTCATTTCTACTTGTTATTCGTATGTTCATTGCTTTATGTTCTTATGTGTGTTTTGTCGAATAAATTCTTATTACTCTTTTTAGGTTATAGCTAAATCATTTACAGAATGGTAGTAGTATAATATATATCAGATTTATTCATTAGATTCATTTATATAATCATGGTTTAATGAAGATCATGTAGAACGAATCACATCACATCGTGGAGACGTTAAGCCGTACGTACGCACGAGCGATGATATCTTTCCCATAATTATTGAATGGTATTGGATTGGATGATAGAATATCTCAGAATTAGTATCATGTTATAATAATCATATATAGTTATTCTTTACACCATTATACCCATCCAAGTAAGGTGGTGGTGGAAAACAGATTACACCACGGCGTGGAGACGGTATTCCGTACGTACGCACACGTGGTGATTTTGTTTTTCGTAGGTTGGATAGAAGGTGAAATAGGGTTGTTTCATATTTATAATAACATATCAGTATATGAGTGATACTTATGTTATTAATTTATGATGAAACAAGTAAATAAGAATAAGTATAAGAAGAAATAAATTTGAAAGGATGGGTAAAGGATATTACATCTTCTTTGACGCGCCTCTTCTAAACCTCCTCTTAGGGCACTAAATTTGGTCTTTGAAGAAGACAAAGACCTCTGGTATGTTTATAGGGAAGTGGAAAAGAGAAATGGATAGGGTTTTGCTGAGCTTGAAGGCTCAAAATGTTATGAAGAGGAGAGGGAGGAGGTTCCCTTTTATAAGGGAGGAGAGGGTCACCTTTGGAAACATAAGAAATATTAATTTATAATAAATTCAAAACCCACTTAAAAACCTCCAAAAATGACTCAATTAGAATATGAGATGATATGGGGTTGTAATCTCATCAACCAAAAAAATTTATACATGTTGGGAGTTTATTTTAAACCTTATCAAATTGATTTATCCTTATTTAATCTATTTAATTTTATTCGTGGTAATAATATTCTAAATTTTAAATTGTTATAAATAATTACTTATGTGTTTCGAATCCATAATTGGATAATTTATGAAATTTTAGACCATTTAAATTTCAATTTATAATTTTTAAATATTTTTGTGATTTTTAAAAAATTTTATAATATGTTTTTTTTATAAAATAACAATAGTGTCAATTTTGACACTATTCATTTATTTGAATTTAAATAAAATCCACACAAAGGATATATTCGAACCAAAATATTTAATAGATTACTAAAATTTCATATTAATCTAGAAAATTTGTAGATCACATTAAATAGTTCATATAATATTTATTTTAATATTTTTAAAACCATTTATTAGATATTTCAATCAATAAAATAATTTCAACATCACTATTGTGTAATAATTAATAATAATTATTTAATCCCTAAAAATTATAAATAAATTCACATGGTGTAGATAATTTTATTAGATTTCTGGAGACTATTCATGTTAGAAGTTTTATGAAGTTTATCACTAAATTAAAATTATTACACTTATAAGATATAAGAGAGTGACATGTTGTCACTTTCTTTGGTTTTAATTATAATTATATCATTTTCATGGTAAATAGTCCATGAAACGAATCTATTCCCACCCTTAGATGATATGGGTCGACTTTTATTCATCCAATAGAATTTTGGCAGGTGGTAGGGTAATTTTATAATCTTATTTTTACCCTTAATTACCTGATTTACCTTTAACTGTAGTAAATAAAAATTACCGTAGTTACTATTCATAATGTCAAAAAAATAACAGTAACCAATTAACATAATTTGGACCCACTAAATCCAAATATTAAATCCATTTTTCAAAATTAAAAACATAGAAGTTGCAGTAATTAATTTAAAATTCATCCCGTTGTTAAGAAAATGGGTTTTAAAAGTTAAAACATTGTTAATGATTGAAATGTTTTTACCTATGAATTCAATGTAAAATTAATGGAAATAACATACATTATATTAAATGGTAAAAATATATTCTATTTATACTCTAAAATCATTAAATTTTATCATTTAACCATATAAATTATCTTGATGAAAAAAGTTGTTTTTATGAAAAAATTAGCGTATTTTTACTATTCATCAAAACATGAAAGTCATCAGAAAAGTATCAAAAATTTATCCAATGTAAATTTTTATATCCTGATTCAAAATAAGAAGTTTATTTTGTAAAATTGAACTTATAAACTTGTCAAAAATTATATTTAAAATGGGTGTGCCATCAAAAGGCGGTAAAACTGCATTTTTTGAAAAATACTTCTTTTATTCGAAAAATGGATTTTGTTTTCATATCTCATTATATAAAATGTGTAATATGAATTATAATGTTATAAATTTAAAAATTCAGTTATTACTATTCATAATGGCTATTTCATAATATTATAATAATATATCATTGTTTAGTGAAACTCGATATTGCGTACAACGCAAGCTATCGAGGAAGGTTGCTCTTGCGTGTAACGCAAGCCAAGCCAGTGTTGTGTGTAGTGAAAGATTCCTTTGGTGTTGCGTATAAAATAAGACATTAAAAAAATTCTCATAAAATCTCAGGGTGTTACAACCGATGTCCCGAAGGCACGCCCAACAGTAGTAACCCGGAGGAACAATGATGTTTGTCCTCAAATAAGTAACCAGAGGGACAGCGATGTCTGCCCTCAAATAACGTAACTAGAGAGACAGTGATGTCTACCCTCAAATAATGTACCCGAAGGGACAGTGATTTCTACCCTCAAATAATGGCGAGCCTCTGCCCCCAACCCGATAGCCTTAATGTTATCCCCTGAAGGCTCCTCACCTTCCACGTGGCTTCCTACGACAAGCACCCCCAAACCGATAGTACCTAAACCGCAACTAATGGGTGCCTCTACCCACATGAGTGGTCAAAACCACCTCATCACGGAGTCTCTCTATGTGCACACTACTTAAAGTTTCTGGGTGAGCGGTAATCACCAAAATAGTACCCAAGCCACAACACCTCTGACACTTCGTGTCCCTGTGACCATGCCGCTCAAGTCTGATGGCCTTGTCGTCCCAGTAACTCGGGTCATGCCCAACCTGACAGTCATCCTGCCTCAAACCGACGCCCATGATGCCCAATCCTGTGGTCAGAACCACCCAATGTAACCCGGGCCAAGCCCAACCTATGATCAACATCACTCAACAAAATATGGGCCATGCCCAACACAACCAAAAGGGTTCCAGTATATGCAATTCAGTAATTACATATATACATATTTAAACAAAACACAATAATAGGCAAAACAAATTAAACAGTATAATTTAACTAGCCCATCAGTTATCTAACAATAACACTGAGGTCTTTAAAGCCTCTAACAAGTCATATCAAGGTTCAGTAAACTAAACTCAACAGTTTAGAACAAAACAATTCAATTAATACCATTTTGGCACCCCCGACCAAAAATGCCCCAATGAGCAACGGCCACTCACCCGGCCCCGCTCAAGAAACATAGGTAACAGGGCATACCCAAAGGTATCCCATAGGTCAATGAACAATATAATATGCAATATCAGATAAAAATGGGTCCCGCTCAAAATACCAAAAAATGCGCTGAATGTCGCATCACCCAAATGACCATTAAAACACAAAAAGAGGTATACACCACCTACTTGAGACTCGTACGATGATACTCCACTGATAACATCTTCCAATTAGCTCTAAAACACAGTAAATCTACAAAAGAATCAAAACCTCTCAAACCCCAATAACTCATTCTAAAATATAAATCAAAAAAAACGACTCAAGAGGAATCAAGGCCTTACTGAGGGGGTTCCAACGGATCAAACTGTGATCTAAACGGAGTTCGGACGAGGATTCAGAAGCAAAAATGAGCTTCGGTGGCCTGGTTCGCGAAACTCGTCGACCTCCTATGCCCTCTGCCTCAAAAACGAGGCTACTACCCATTTTAGTGAAAAAAAGAAATTACACAGCATGTAATTTATGACTACATGTCGTGTGTATCATTTAACTATTCATATGGCAGCCACTTTTCTGTCGACTTACTTTCCAGAACCAGCCGACATGAGTACAGGGCGTGTACCTAGGGGTACACAGTGTGTACTTAGTTTTTCTTCTCTTCTTCGTTGACTTACCCATACGCCATGTATATCCCTCATACACGGCTAGACTACACGGCATGTCCAAGACGGACACGGTGTGTACTTGGTTTAAACGATTCTACCCAGCCAATAGGCCTACACGCCATGTATGGCCTCCACACGATCACAGGTACACAGCGTGTCTATAACTACACGTTGTGTAGTAAGAAATTTCTACACGGTCATCACACGGCATGTACTCAGGAAGCACACAACCGACACACGCCTAACCTATACACGGCGTGTACTTAAAAGTACACGGCGTGTAGTCTGGAAATTTCCAAAAACTGCCCATTTTCTCCAGTTTTCTCAGGGACAAGTCAAAAATTCAAACAGGGTCGGGGTTTTGACCCATTCTAAAAACCCAGGTTCTTACACTTGTTATCTCCCCGATCATCCATGTAAGGATTGGCAATAAACCCAAATCACACACCATTTTCAGAAAAGAACAACTTGGTTCCAATAATCTCCCCCTTTGGGTTTGTTGGCAATCAGTAGATAAATTCAATCAAGCACCAGCCACTACTGAAACCCGATACACATGAATCAACTCAGCCAACACTCTAAGTCTATGTGAGTAATGCTCAGTGTAGAAAACAATAGGGGAAGCATGAATTGGGTTCTCATGTCTTGTAATGCTTAAAACTTCTCCATTATTCATTCTCTAACATTGTACTACTCATTCACTCACCATTCTCCCCCATTGTTTCTCAAACACTATTATACCTTCTCATTTCTCCTGCAGTTCTCATTTCTCCTACTACCTGTGGGTTGAATTTATCATTTCTCCCCCATTGGAAATAAACCCAATATTACTTATTTTGACTTGTAGAACTCAAAGCACACTCCCCCTGGATTTTTTCTCCCCTATAAACCTGCATCACTTCCATAGATAGATTAAATTAGTTAAAATAAATAGGGAGAAAGGAATATATGTAACCTCCTCATGCACTGGGAGGTGGATGAACACCGAGGTTCAACTTATGTTTCTCAAACACAGCTTCTACCAGTGGCTTAGTCAAAATGTTAGCCACTTGATCATCAGTCTAAACATGAACCATTCTAATCATACCTTGTTCAACTTTTTTTTGATAAAGTGATACATGATTTCACTATGCTTCGTACGAGAATGCTGAATAGGATTCTTTGTAAGATCGATCGCACTCTTGTTGTCCCAGTAAATCACTATTGGTTGATCACCTCATCTCCAATATCAGTCAAATATTTCTTCATCCACAATAGCTGAGTGAATGCCTTTGTAGCATAGACATATTCTACCTCAGCAGTACTAAGTGAAGTACTTTCATGTTTCTTGCTCAACCATCCCACACGTTACTTCCCAATATAGAATGCTCCACCACTAGAGGACTTTCTGTCCACTACATCTCCAACCCAGTCAGCATTAGAAAATAATGATAGTTCACTATCTTTTCATGTAGCAAAGTATAACCCATAATTATGAGTACCTTGAATGTACCTCATGATTCTTTTCACTGCCACCAAAATTAATATTTAATAATTACTAATTACTAATTCATAAATAAAATATAAATGAATAATAAATATATAATATAAAATATTTAATATATAAGTAATGTATAAATAATAAATTAATATATGATAAATAAATAATAATTTAATAAATAATTAATAATAAATTATGAATAAATAAGCAATGAATATATAATAAATAAGTAATTAATAATACGTTAATAATACCAAAATGGCTCGACCATGGATTTGGAGACAAAATCAATGAATACAAATTTATTTATAAAAGAAATCATATAAGGAAAAGGGATATGTCAAACAAGGCATAGTGTGCCCACATAAAAAAGAATAAAAAGACATATCGCCAGCCCATACCAGTCCCTCTAGATCCAAAGTTTCTAGGATGTCTTCCTCTGCATTTTGGATGTCATCCTCTCTACCATGTCTTACCTCCTGCAAAGCTCCATATTCTTTATCTATTGATGATTAATAGGATTCCCCCAAAGTGGAGATAATCATAAATTTTCACGATAAATCTCGAAAGTCCATATTAATATTAGCACAGAATCTGTCTTTAATGTTAATTGATAACAACTTCTAAACTATTATATAGTCATTAAAACTAAAGACCTATAGCTCCATAAATGAGTAGATGACTTCAAGATGTGAGAAATACCATTTTTTTCTTCTTTAATAAGTCCTTCCATGGGCCTTTCACCCTCCTAGTCATATGGAGGCAGGATGCTAATGTTCCTTTCTCGAGAAATATCACAATCTTCATTGGAGGATTTCCCAAAAGAGATAAAGGCATTTTTCATTAGGTCATTAAATTGAGATGAGAACCATTCCACATTCTCACTGTCATTTGAAGGAGAAACCTGTAGGGAATAATTTTGCAATTTACTACCAGGGGAATCATCCTTTATGGCCTGCTGAGGTTGGGAGTGGGGATACTATTCTTTGGATTTCCAAGGGATGGCCAATTAAAATCCCTCTACATCCACTTGATTTTTCTTACCATTGAAAGCATTTGTAACAACCAGTTTCTCCTACTTTAGATGATGATCCACATAGTCACTAAAAACATCTTCATCAATGGATTGGTCATCTATTGATGTCTCATCATATCCATCCTCCATTGCCTGATGATCACCCAAACATCTCCCTCCAGTGTTCTCCAAAGCATTTCCAATACCTTTATTTATACTACCTCCCAAGTTGGGTGGACCCAACGCCAAGCGCTTCACCTGGAGAGAGGGATCATTTGTTAATGGAGCCACTCCCTAGGTGTCTTGCTTCACATGATGGATAGAGAGATCAGTGTTCTGGGTGTTAACATGCACAGTAGAATCCTGATTACCCATGACAGTAAGGTTTGGAACATGATCAACATCACACTAAAACAAAACAGTGTTTTAGAGGTAGTTTTTTCACTATGGTTTTCAAAACTCAGAATAAATGTTTTTTAAAAAAATTATAATTTTTTAAAAAAAAATCAAAAAAATTTACAATTATTTTTAGCGGCAGTTTCTTCAAAACTGTCGCAAAATTGAAGAAACAAAAATTTTAAAAATTATTTATTTATTAATTATTTTTTATTATTATTATTATTTAAAATAAAATATAGTTTATTATTTATAATTTTAATTATTTATAATGTGTCAATTAATAAATATTTATAATTATTAGTTAATAATATTTTTAAACTGAAAATAAATCTTCAATAAGTTGAAAAACAGACTTTGGCAGCTAATGACCATAACTTTTGATCCAAGAGTCAGTTTTAGCTTCACAACAAGTCAAATCGAAGCTTATGAAATGATATAAAACCAATTGATATTCAAATTGGGTGAAAACTAAAGGAATAAAATCTATTACAGTTTCAAAAAAGTCATAAATCGAACTCGAACTTCAAACTGCTCTAACTTTTGATCCGGGTGTCCATTTGGGCTCTACCACATATCAAATTGAAGCCTACAACAAGCTATATGTAGTGTTGGGATTGTGAAAATCTCATAGAGATTAAGTAACATTTTATCAACCCCATAAATTCCCAGAAGGCCTCTAAAATAGAGTTTTTAGTTGCCAACCACGATTTTTTAAAATTCAAATGGCTATAACTTCTAATCCAGGTGTCTGTTCGGCCTCTACCACATACCATATCGAAGGTCGTTTCATGATCTTCAATTTGATTGGTTGTGGTGATGAAAAAGGAGTCTTAGATCAAATTTTATGGTCATTTCAGTTTTTTTAGGGTTTTTAGAGGTTCTTAAAGTTTTATGATTTATTTATTTATTTATTTATTTATTTATTTATTTATTTATTTATTATTAATTAATTAATTAATTAATAGCTAGTTACTTAATTAATTATTTATTTATATATTTAATTAATTATTTATTATTTATTTATCTATTATTTATTATTTATTATTTATTTATTAATTTGTTAATTTGTCTTTTTATATATTAATTTATTTATTTAATATTTAATATTATTTATTTATTTATTTATTTTCTTTATTTATTATTTAGTTTTATGTACACATTAATTATTAATTTATTTTAAATTTATTAATTAATTATTAATTAATTATTGATTATTAGTTTAGTATTCATTTATTATATATTTATTTATTATTTATTTATTATTTCTTTATTCATTATTTATTCATTATTTATTCATTATTTATTCATTATTTATTCATTATTTATTAATTATTTATTGAATATTAAATATTAAATATTAAATATTAATTAGTAATTATTAATTATCAGTTAATTATTAGTTATCAATTATTAATTATTAGTTATTATTAACTCTTTATTATTTATTATTTATTATTTATTATTTATTATTTATTATTTTTTTATCTATTTCTTTCTTTATTTATTTCTTTATTTCTTTATTTATTTATTTATTACTTATTATTCATTATTTATTATTTATTATTTATTATTTATTATTTATTATTTATTATTTATTATTTATTATTTATTATTTATTATTTATTATTTATTAATTTATTTTAAATATATTAAATATTTATTTATTATTTGTTTATTGTTAATTTTTTATTTATTTATTTATTATTTATTTGTTCAATATTTATTATTTATTTATTAATAATTTATTAATTATTTATTAATTATTTATAAATTTTTAATTATTATTTATTAATTATGAATTATTAATTCTTAAGGATCAATTATTAATTATTAGTTATTATAAATTATTTATTATTTATTATTTATTATTTATTATTTATTATTTATTTATTTATTATTTCTTTATTTATTATTTCTTTATTTATTTATTCATTAATTCATTTATTTATTTTTTCATTTTTTTCATTTTTTCATTTATTTATTATTTATTATTTATTATTTATTATTTATTATTTTATTGTTAATTTATTAATTTATTATTTATTATTAGTTTATTATTCATTTATTATTTATTTATTTATTTAGTTATTTATTAATTTTTTATTATTTTATTTTTCAATTATTAATTTATTATTATAAAATTATTAATTACTTATTTATTATATATTCATTATAAATTCATTATATATTTATTATTTATTTATTACTTATTTATTCATAGTTTATTATTTATTATTTATTATTTATTATTTATTATTTATTATTTATTATTTATTATTTATTATTTATTATTTATTATTTATTAATTTATTATTTATTTATTATTTATTTATCATGTATTAATTTATTATTTACACATTACTTATATGTTATATGTTATATGTTATATGTTATATGTTATATATTATATATTATATATTATATATTATATATTATATATTGTATATTATATATTATATATTATATATTATATATTATATATTATATATTATCTTTTATGTATTTTGTATTATATATTATGTATTATGTGTTGTGTATTATGTATCATGTATGATGTATTATTTAGTATTTAGTATTTAGTATTTAGTATTTAGTATTTAGTATTTAGTATTTAGTATTTAGTATTTAGTATTTAGTATTTAGTATTTATTATTTATAATTTACTATTTACTATTTACTATTTACTGTTTACTATTTATTATTTACTATTTATTATTTTCTATTTTCTATTTTTTGTTTACTATTTTTTATTTACCATTTATTTCCATATTATATATTTCTTTTTTTATTATATATTATATATTATGTATTATGTATTATGTATTATGTATTGTGTATTATGTATTATGTATTATGTATTATGTATTATGTATTATATATTATATATTATATATTATGTATGATGTATTATTTAGTATTTAGTATTTATTATTTAGTATTTATAGTTTACAATTTACTATTTACTATTTACGATTTACTATTTATTATTTACTGTTTTTTATTTACCATTTATTTCCATATTATATATTTCTTTTTTTATTATTCAATTATATTCTATTTATTAATTAGTATTTATTAAATATTAATAATTACTTATTAATTATTAATTATTAATTATTGATTATTGATTATTGATTATTGATTATTGATTATTGATTATTAATTTTTCCTCTTGTTATTATGATCAAGTGATAATTATGTTTGGTATTATTGGTTTGTTTTTAGTTGTATAACATGTGTTGTCTGCTAGGAATTGGTTAACAACATAATCTTGTTAAATAAAAGATATGATTAAATAAAAGAGGAATGAGAAGAATAACTTCTTCCCATATTGGATTTTGATTAAATATAGATAAATTTTTTGGGATAATCTGACATTTTATTTTATGCAGGTTGCCTTGTTTCCAAGAAGCTTTGGCCTTAATTTATTTTTACTATATGTAGGATCATACATTTGATATGTATATGTTCTCTAGGGATTTAGATCCTTGTTTATGATTGATGACATATTTGCAGTGGTTGTGAACCTTTGATGAGATATGGGATAGAGGCCAAAGGATCTAACGATGATGATCGGCTTATTTTATGGGATGGGGTCCAGGGATATAATGGTGATTAATGTTAAATGTGATAGTGTGGGACACTGGGAGGTCAGGTGAGTTCTGAGAGGGGATTTCTCACCAATATACATTTCTTTCCTGATGCCCGCATAATGGACAGATAGTCGGATGATATTTATATAATTGGTATTCAACTACTGAATACAATTTGATGTTATGAAAAATGAGTGAATCTTTTAAGTGGTAGCTTAGGTTGAGTCCTATTGTACCCAAATGATATCAATTAATAAATGAATTAACTAATAGACATAGTTAGTTCATGGTAATCTCATATGATGATAAATTCTAGAGGATTAATAGTGTCATCGATGCTTTTCTAAAAGATTAAATTATTAATATTGTAAATGAAAAATGGTTATAATTAATTAATGGATAATTAATTAATTAATATGTAGTATGATGCTTGTATGTTTATTTTTTACTTATACCTTAGTTGTGGAAGTTGGGGGTCTTGTGAGATGATAACGATAGATGATTCTAAGGCTCGATAGTTTCCCTAGTGTGGTTGTGTGTGATGTTTCTCTGTATTTTTTCATTCCATACACTACCCCACCCACATCAGTAGGGAAACAAACACCCTAATATTTTGGGGGTATTATCTAACATCCAAGATAGTGGGTGAACGGGTTGATAACTTCTCCCTCTCACCCTATCTCTCTCTAGATGTAGATGAGTAAGCGTATCTTGGGATATAATGGCTTACATTAAAGAGTTTGTACCTACCAGGGCTATGATGCCTCATGATTATACTATACATTTATGTGTGGGTTGTAACGGATCAAGGTGTAGCACATATTTGTATCCGAATGTGGTGGATTCGGCTTCCCATGGGTGTGCATACAGGGGCTGTGATGACTTGAGGTATATTGCACATACACAGGATGTAGTGGATTTTAGGCATACACATAGTTGTGGATGGGATGATGATGATGATGATGTGGATATATTTTTTAATAACAACAAGATATGTTAGGGCCTATATGGGACTGAGGTAGGTAGGTTTGAGGCTTAACTCGCATTAGGGATGACTTTCTTATGAGAGGGATGAGCTTAGGATGTGTGGAATTGTGGTGTGAGGGTGAAAGCTAGTGGATAAGTGCAAGTGGGGTTCTTTATTTATATATATTCTTTCAATATAGTATGGTTTACTTTTGTTTTTTTCATGGTGAATGAGTCATGGTAAGGATGGTAAAGTAGTATTACTTGTTTAGGTTACGAGGGAGTTTCAATTGTTTATTTCATGTGATTTAGTATACTTATTTCATGTTTTTAATGATAGGTTTTAGGGTGGATTCTACTGAGTATGCATGTTATTCTCACCCTATATATATATATATATAATATTTTTTCAGGTCATTAAGGATAGTTTGGAGACAAGGCTGGACATTACTAGTTTGGAGGTGTTTTTGAGTAGCTGACAGAAGTTGCAGGAGTTTGTGATTGTTTCCTAGGTTTATATTTGGTCTTTTGAGTTTTATCTTTCATTTGTTTTAGTTATGTATGAAATCACATGTATTGGGATTGTTTCTTTATATTTATGCATTCAGATTTGGCTGGTGGTTTTATCCTAATTATCTCTTATTCCTTAAATCTATATATATTAATGCCCCCTATGTGGTTATTTTTATACCCTCTATGCTAGTCACCAACACATCACTTATTATAGGTGGGATTCAGGCATCATTACCACTCTTCTATCATTGTTGGCCTGGGTGGGGTACCGTTACAGGTAGGGTGTCATGAAAAGTTTCAAGTTTGGCTAGTTTTGATTCCTATAATAGCTATAACATGCACTTTACTCATAATGTTTATGATAAGCTATTATGTGAGGAGGAGAACCCCAAGATCAAAATATGATGTAAAATTATTTAGTCATGAATTTATTTCATTTAAAAAAATAACCAAGGAAATATTATTATTGTTTAAAACATAGACAATTAACCTTGTGGAATGGAACTTTTACCCTAAATTTTCCCATATTACAAGAATTTAGTTATAAAAATATTTACTAGGTTATGAATGAATTATCAAATAATTTGGGTGAGGGTGGATTTTGACTAGTTTAAGAGGTATCGTGTCATATTTATTATCTTCATTATAACATTTTTTAACTTAATTCTTCATACTGAAATTTGATATGATCTTTAAAATTATCTATTTTTATGTATATTAAATGTGACTTGCCTGTTTTTTGACTAACTTGATATGATGTATATTTATTAATTGATTGTTTAATTCTTCCATTGTAATTAATAAAAAAAATTTATCTTTCAAATGTTCATAATCTAAAAATATTCTATCTTAAATCTATATCTATTTATAAATATTTTCCATAATATCAATCTTGTGATCTTTTTTTAAGAATAAAATGTGATTACCTCTAGTATTTTTAGATATTATTGAGTCTTCTCAACCCTAAAATAAAGTTCTTGAGGTTAATATTTCTCTCATGATTATATTGAACACTCATCCATTTCCATGATTGATGTGGCATAATTCAATAATCACCCCTTAAACGTTGGACCCTTAGCTGGGTCATTATCAATTGGATCTATTTATCAAATTTTGGGTAAAGTTTTTATTTTCTATACTATGATACCACTATTAGGTGTTATTTCATTTTATCAACCACAAAAACTAGGATATTGGGTGAAGGTTTCATTCACACTTATATTGAACACCCCACATCCTTCCACAACTGATATGGGAATACTCAATAGACCCTCAGTTAGATCATCATCAACTGGATTTACCTCTAATTTTTTTAACATAGTTATTATAACAAAATATTTGATATCATTGGTAGGTATTATTGTGTCTTATTATCCCCAAAATCTAGCTCTTTAGGTGAGGGTTTCCCTCAAACTTATATCAAACCCTTTAATAATTTATGTGGGATAAATCTCCCAATGTGTGAGGGGGGGTTTTTGGTTATCTCACATCAGTTTTGGAAGGATTTGGGTGTTCAATATAAGTGTTAGAGAAACCCTCACCCCATGAGTTATATATTGGGGTTGATAAGAACCAATAACACCTATCTATGGTATCAGATACGACAATCATTGTGATTTCTATAAAATGCTGGTTGTTGATCTTTAGTGGTGAGAGAGGGTGTTCTTAGGATGTAATGGATGGGGTGACATGATAATAATGATCATTCTCAAATGTGGATGTTAAAGGAATAACACCACTACATAGGGTGAGTTTTGAAGAGATTTTTTTAGGAGAACCACTTAGATGACGGATGCTCTATGGAGCCAGAGGAGAGGAAAATGGTGTTCTATTGTCTATGTTGGATAGCGATTTTCTTGGAAGAAGATAATTTTATAGAAATTCCTAGGGAAATGATCCTTCCATGTATGAGAGTGTTCATCGAATGGTGGTGAGAAAATTTCATGAACCAATATTTGTGAGAGTTTTATCTGGCACTATTTTGAACATTAATGTTACAATTCACATGATTAGTCCCATTTTAAAAGATGATAATTTCCCCAATGGTAAGGAAGAATGTGTGTATTGGATTGTCTTTATGCCACACTTGTGAGTTTGAGCCATTATTTTGATGATTCTATAGTAGGATGAAACCAAATTTCAAAAAAAAGGGTATATTAGCGGTGATTATTTAGAGGAAGTCAAGCACAACCACCTCTAAATTAACTTTTCACATAAATTAGAATCAATACTCTTATAATCACCATTAAATTATAATTTAGTGGTGGTTATGTGATAATTGATGCTAAAATATAAATTAATTACTAAAAAAAGAGAAAATAAAATTTATAGGGGTTTATTAACTTTCATTAATCTAAGCGGTTAACAACCCCATTTAATCACTGAGATTAGCAGTAGTTAATAACCCCTATAAATTTTTTAATTCTTTTTAAATAAATTAGGTATATTTTAGCATAGATTATCTCATAGACACTTCTAAATTAGTATTTAGTATCAGTTATGGGAGTATTGCTTCAAAAATGTACCTAATTTATTAAAAACATAAAAAAAAACTAGAGGGGTTATTTATCATTGAAAATCACAGCGATTAGTGGGGTTATTAACCTCTTTTATTTTTTTATTTCTTTAATAAAAAATGATATATATATTATAGATACATTATATAAATATATTTAATTTTATTATATAATCATATTATTATACATATATATTTATAAAGTCATTATATAAATATATTAAGTGAATATTGTATAAATAAAATTGTATATATATATGTGTGTGTGTATTTTAATATATAAATACTTTCCATTAATACTTTTATAAATATATAAATATGTGTGTATCTATATACATAATATAAATGCAATTATAAATATATTTAATCAAATATATGTAATTATATAATTTAAATCATAAATAAATTATATATCTATATTTTTATATTATATAAATATATTTAATTTTGTGTATAACACATATATTTTTACAAATAATATGAAATATAAAGGTTCTTAATTGTATACAAACAATATATTGTATACATATACAAATAAGTATATTCAAATAAATATATACAAATAAATATATAAATGTAAATTCGTTTATAGACCATTAATAATCCCTTATATTAATGGTGGTTTTAACTCACTCTAATTTTTTAAATCTAATTTTATAATATAATTCTATATATATAATTATATTCAATAAACACATTATATAAATATATTTAAATGTATTATATAAACAATATTTTATAGATATATTTATAGAGACATTATATAAATATATAAAATAAATAATTATGTATAAAATATATAAATAAACACACACACACATATATATATGTTTAAATATATAAATATATGTACAATTTTATTTATATATAAATATAAATATTATATTATATTATATGTAATTATATATATATTATATACTATATATATTATACATTATATATATATATTATTCTATATTTTATAAATATATACCTTATTTATATTTGTGTGTGAATTAATATAAATATATTAATTATATAATATAAATGTATAAATAAATGTAAAGGTATATAAAAATAAATATTTAAAAATAAATATATAAATATATTATATATATAGTATATACAAATAAATATATAAATATGGATTTGTTTGTGTGTGTGTGATATAAATGTATTTATAAATATATGTGTAGTATATTTATATAATCATGTGTGTGTGATATAAATGTATTTATAAATATATGTATAGTGTATTTATATAAACATGTGTGTATGTGCAAGTATACATTATATAAATATATATATAATTATACTTATTTTGATATATGTAAATAAATAATTTAGAGGGAGTGTGCATATATATATATATATTATTATATTATACAAATATATAAATATATAATTTTATGTTAATATACATATAAGTATTAATATTAATATAATAATTATATATTTGTATATATAATATAAACGTACTTATATTTTTGTTTACATTAATATAAATGTATTTAATATATAATATAATTGTATATAATATAAATTATAACATAAATGTATAATATAAATGTACTTAAAATATAATATAAATGCATAGTATATATAGATGTACTTATTAGCATATAAATGCATTGGAATATAAATACATAAATACATAATATAAATATGAAAACATCGATGTATATATTTGTATATATAGATTATATATTTAAATTCATTTAAATATATTATACAAACAAAATTTATTTGTATAAATTCATACATATATATATATATAGATAAAAACATGTATATCTAAATAATAGAAATTTATTTCACCACAGTGGTTCAATATGCTTGCATTATACCCCCTGGTCACGGGTTCAACCCGTGGGGATAAGGATTTTCTCTTCACATAGAGTTGGCATATGCTGGGAGTAGGCAAGGAGCATAAGAGGTGGCAATGCATGTATGTAAGGGGAATAGAGGGGTTATAACTTTCACTAATATAAAAAAATAAACCTCTCTAGTAACTTATTTTTTTAAAGTTCTAGTAAGCCTCCTATCATTTTGAAGAGATAATAGATTGAACCTTTCCTCAGTGGGAAAAGGTGGTGTGTCACATGGGTGATCCATTGTGATGAAATTTTGTGACTAAAAAAAGTGGTATTAGATCTTAGGTTACAAAAAATCTATTCAAAAATCCATAAGTAAATCTAATTGATGATTATCCAACTAAGGGCATGATGTGTGTGTGAAAGAAACTATTGGTTTATCCCATTTGGGTGTGGAAAGGATCATGGTGTTCAATATAAGTGTGAGAGAAACTCTCACCTCATGAGCTATCTTTTGGGGTATAGAATTAAAAATAACATCTAATAGGTATTTTCCCAAACAATAATAATTTTTTATTAGGATCCTGGGTTCATTGGTGGTATAATTTTATGTCTATACCTAATTCAAAACCCTACATTATTTAGTATTATGTATACTAGATATAGAAAGGTTTTTATTTTGATCCAAACCATTTTTTTAACATTAATGAGAGGATAAAATATTTGGATGTCCTTTGAGTTAAAATATATGATTAAATGAATGTGAATCTCATTATATAGGTTGGTGAAACATTTAGATACAGTGCATTTTAATAGTTCAAGGATAGTTTTGGTATAAGAAATATTGTTTTATTCCTTCAAATCTCTTTATTTTGGTTCTAAAATTAACCTATACATGATTTTTCTTAACTAATTTCACAAATCACTTTAAAATGATAGTTTTTAGTTCCACTTTTTAATTATCATTGGGTTAAAATATCAGGATAATGACGTTATAAGACCAAAAGAGAGACCTAATTTCTATTTATGTACTAAAATTTGGAACATAAATGAGGAGGACCCTCAATATTTATGGATTGAAAGAAAATGATTATCTTTCCCTCCCTCATTCCCCTTAAAATGATTATTTATCTCTCTCGCTCTCTTCCCATATTTGTATTCCTCTCACGTGCTCTTCTCTCTATTACCCTCCACTTTGGTGATCTTCCTTCACTCCCATTTTCTCCCTCTTCTCTGATGATCTCCCTCCTTCCATGTTTTCTCCCTCCTCTCCTCAAATCGTCCTTCTCATCTCAAAGTCATCTTCCTCTCAGGATCTCCCTCCCCTTATGTCATCACACTCCTCTCCTCGAGTACTCTTTATCAACCCTAATTCATCTTCCTGCTAGGATCTACCACCTCCTTCCATTTCCTCCTATCCCATCAATAACATATCAACCTCACCCTTCTCCCACTACTTTATTTCTCTACATGAATATGGGTCTTCAAATATTGTGAAGAGACATTTTTTAAAAATAATTCTTGTTTGTAGACTAGTTCTATCTAAGACTGGTATTTTTATAAAACACATGTACCCCTATATTATTTTTAATTTAGCTTGTTAATTGATATAAATATGAACTAATCATGAGTTTTATTATCTTATAATATTTAATATTGTAGGTTGATTGATATTATTTGATAGAAAATTATTTTCAAAATGACATGTTCAATTATTTTGATTTTGAGGGAGTACCTATCACTAATTCGTAAGGAAAAATGCATTATAAAGTTATAAGATCATTGGGTTGAGTGATAAAATATGGGATTCCATTTAATGAAATATCAAGACTTAAATAGTTGATTATGATATTTTTTTCTCATGTTAATATTATTTTTGAGATCATATGAAAGCTTGTAATTGATAGTGGATGTCGATCAAAGGTAATGACATGTCAAAATTGTTTATTTTATTATTTTTTCACATTTTATTGATTCATTAACATTTAATATTTGAATTCTATGGTTGGATTAGTTTTTTGGAATTCAAAATAAAGTTTATCATGTGATGGAGATGTTCAAATGTAACCTTGTGAAATTAGTAGTGTGCCTTGTTTAGTGCCAGCATTAAATTTTATGAAGTGAAATGAATTTTTGGAAAATTTCAGCCAATTTTTTTCTTCATCAAGTGAATTGAGAGATATTATCTTAATTTATATCATTAAAAAAATTTGACTATGAATTTTTATGGAATAGTATTGAAAATATTAATGTTAAATACACAGTTGTGAGTTTCATGTGGAAGTTAATTGTATATGGATTGGGGAATTCGACTCCATTTCTTTATGAGAAAACTTTTCAAAATGATCACATACACTCAACTCAAGATAGACTAATAGTTTCTCACAAACCAAGGGAATAATTATCTTTATATATTATTTGTGATGGGTTGAAGTAAAATTTTGAAAAAAATTCAAACGAGATTAAAGTTGAGTTATACAGTGACTATGGTGAATCCATTATATACCGTCAAGTGAAAAGAGCCAACGAAAAGTGAGTTGGTGAAATATATGGGCTTCAAGAGTTTTTATATTTGTAAATATATTATATTTTTAATAGACTAATTAAAATATATCTTTAAACAATAGAAAAGTGGGTAGCCTCAGGAAATAGAAGATTTGAAATATTATTCATTGCATATGGTTGTTGTATTAATGATTTCTTATTAGGTTCTTATCTTGCATTTTTTGTTGATGGGTTTTACCTTAGTCGTCCTTATAAAGGTACCTTATTAGAAGCATCAAAAAATTATATTTATAACAACCTATTCCCATTATAATATTCAATTATTTGGGGTGAAACATATAATGATTAGACATGGTTTTTAAATAACATTAAATAAATTGTAGGTTATATTAAACTGGTTATTGTATTTGACCAATGAAATGTGATTGATGGTGTTTTTAGAACAATATTTTTCCAGGATATACATTCATATTGTTAAAAACATGTGGAATAAAATTTTATCTCTAAAATTACAAAATTATGTAGGGGAATGTGAGGAGGAACTAAGGAAGAAGCATTGAAATTATTAGATTCCATTTCTTATTCTTAGTTGGAATGTGATTTTTTTGTTTCTATGAATAATTTCAAAAACTTTTTTAATTAATATTAATGATGAGTTAAAAATTATAATGATGTTGATAGGTGAGAAATGTCTCAATTTCTACACTATCAATGGAATCATATCACAACCAATTTTAGGTGAATCATTCAATGGATGGATTGTTAAGGAGAGGAGACATTGTATTTGTGTATTTATTAATGAAAATCATGAGAAATTGTGTAATAAATTTTTTTCTAATAAGGAATGCATGAAAAGGTGTATAAATGGATTTGGTCATAATATTGAAGAAAAATTGAAGGTGAATGTGTTAAGGGATGAAACTATGATAGTATAGAAATATGGAAATAATATGATATTAGTTTCAACTAGTAATATAGATATCAGTGTACAACTAGGTAATTGGGAATTCAATTTTCAAGCATGTAAAATGTTTGGGATCCCTTATGATCATGCATCTGCAATGATAAGAAAATTACATGGAAACTTGTACAATTTTTTGGAAAAGTATTACCTGCTTAGCACCCAAGAAAAGATTTATCTTAGAGTTATACATTTGGTTGAAACCAATGATATTCCATAGTTTAATTCATTAACATATAATGATTATATAAATAAAACTTTTTTGTATCCATTAAACACTTATTTTCCCCCGGTAGACCATCTCGATATTGTATTGAGTCTCAATTTCAAAATAATAAGTTTCACCATTGTTATAATTATAAAGAAGTTGTGAAAATTTGAAAAAGTTGAATAAATACCAATCCAAGTTGATGTGTTAGCTCTAAGGGTGAAATTTTTTTAGGTAACTAAACCATGGAATACTGTTATTGAAATCCCATTAATTTAAATTATGGAGTTTTGTGAAATATTATTGATGATAAAGTGTGATTAATGGTTTATTATTCATAAAAAATTATGTTTGGTTATTTCATTAATAAAGTAAAAGATAACTATTTAATAAAACCTATTTATAATAAATGTCTTGTTAGATCAAGGTATGATGGAAATACAGGAAAAAAATTTGTTTCTATGGGAGAACATCATTTTTTATATCTAGTGGATGAAATGTGGGATTAATCTATTTAAATATTATTGATTTTAGTTTCTTTTAGTTTTATATTAATTGCAATTGTGTGTATAGTATTTATGATATTATAACATTTAAACCAACTCGATAATTTTAGATAACATCATTTACAGATTTTAACACTCGCCTTCCAGATTTTAACACTGAACTTCAAAATTTGAACATTGATATTACATATTTTAACACTGATGCTCTAGATATTATTTTTTGGCTTTTTTTGAAAATTCCATTGATCATGTCATTTTGTTTTAAAATTATATTAGCAATATGTACTTATGGTATGGAATTGTTTTCTTTAATTACTTATATTATATTTTTATATAAGGAACATAATAGTTTTCATATGTTAAGACTTGGGTGAATAAATGAAATTAGTATTGGGTTTATATTTATCTTGAGTCCTTTTATTAAACACTCATTATAATTTTTTTCATAAAATATTAAGTATTCCATTTTTTTCAAGTAAAAACTTTTAGGAATCACTCATTAATAGGGGGAGTGCAGATTGTTTTATAAAACCAATTTGTAATGAAGGAAATGTTAGAGAAGGATATGATAAAAATATATAAATATTCAAATATGTTTCTATGGGAGAATTTTTTTTATGTCTATTGTATGAAATGTGGGATTATTCTATTTAAATCCTATTGATTTTAGTTTCTTGCAGTTTTAAGTTAATTATAATGATTCATGGAAGATGTATGGAAATCCAACATTTAAACCAACTCATTAATTTTATATAAAATAATTACCATATTTTAGCACTAATCATCCATAGTTCTATATTGACCTTCCAAATTTTTACATTGTTTCTCCAGATATTATTTGTTTATATTTTTTTGAAATCTCTATTGATCATTTAATATTTTTTTTGAAATTCTAATTAACCATATTATTTCACTTTGGATATTTCAAACGTAATGGATCCAAAAATAATTCTACTAAAATTGATTCAAATTGTAATATTCAAACAAAAAGCTAACAAAAAAATAAAATTGTTGAAGATTAATGTTAAAATTCCAATGCATGATTTTTTTCATCCATCAAACTAGTCTCAATTTTGATTTCCAATACACTATTCCTTTAAATAATATCTTTAACTAAATTTCACCTCTAAAAATTATGACCTCTTCATATTGAATTCATGGTTCACCAACCACCATAATAAGTTAACCTTTTTTATTTGAATCTAAATCTAGAAACATATCATAAAAAATTCTAAATAATATATAGAACAAAAAATATATAGTGTCTAAAATATATACATCAGTATAATCAGTCATGTCCTTGATGGTGTCTCATTATTCCAGGTATCTGATCAAGTTAATTCCACAATCATGGATGTGTAATAAGAAAAAGAAACCCTGATAGATAATAAAAATAGATTTAGAAAACACATAAGTCAGTGACTTATTTTACTAATTAGAATGTAGCTAAATAATTCATACACAAAATTACATTTTTATAGACAAGATCAAACCCATTGTGAAATATTCTACAACATAAAAACAAGGTCATCAACCTATATGAAATTAAATAGATACAATAAATGAAAATCATTTAAAATATTTACTATTTATGTTAAACAAAAAAATGAAGAGTAAGGTTGGTTGAATTAATATCAAGGAAGACAATTTTTTTTTCAATATCACTAGATTTTGTACCATGAGAGTTCTGAACATGAAGTTTCATTATTCTTAATCCCACATAGTATTGAAACCATTAACCATTTAGCAACATAAGTAAAAAATATGAGTTGTCACTCTGCTATTTTTTTCTAACAACATTAGGCATGACATACAACAAAACATATTTCATATTCTATTCCTCTTTAAAAATATAATTTTATCCTACAACAATAGATGATCATAATATATGAGATGTAAAAAAAATATTTTTATACATTGATATATGTATTAATTTTTTACCATGAATAATGGATAAATTATGTTTCTTTCCAACAATCTAGAAGATAACTGATCATATACAAGTGTTATTAGAATCATTGTAACCATATATGATTCCATGATATGGATTCATATGTTACTAATGATTTTTATGAAAAAAATGGTTTATTATAAAGGATACATATACAGAACTTATTGTTTATCCATTCTATTGGGACCAAGAAACAATAATATATCGGTAACATCCTATTACTATTTTTAGGTATTCCTAAACCCCTCTTTTGATCATGCTTTGGTGTGGTTTTGTTTTCAGTTCTTTTGGGAGAAAAGATAGAAATTTTGAAAGTTTTTGGACTAGTGCTTAGTTGGCACATAGTTTGAAAAATCATGTGTCGCCAAGGATAAACCATGCACCTAGAGAAAAAGGGGTGCATGGCTAGGGAATATAGTTTGTCTAAACCATGAAGATATTCCCAACTAATTATGCATATGATATTTTTTAATTCAAAAATTATTTTTAAAATCCCCAAAACCCCTCTTTTAGGTCCTTGATGGGCTTGTTTGATGTCCATATGACTTCTTCTTCCAAGGAATCTCCCAAGAGTAGTTTTTGGACCCTATATACCCTTTAAAAGGAGGATCAAAGCTTGGATAATGGTGTTTGATCTCTACCTTTTAGGTTTCCTCTTCCCGTTCTCTATCTCCCGCTCTCTCTTATTTCCTCCCTAGGGTTTTGTAGATCTTAGTGTTGGTTGGAGGATATAATCACCATTTTTTGTCTTGAATCTATGTTCAATTATTGGATATCTATTGTTGGCATTCTTTTTTGGTGTTCCCCGTTTAGGGATTTTTGTTTTTTGAGATCCTGTGATCCCAAGGTAGGTGGTTCTTTTTTGATTGGCCAATTTGATTAACCCTAAAATACTTGATTTAATTTCAATTATTAATTTAAATTAAATTACTTAAAATTTCTTTCAATTGATTTGATTAAAAATCCAACTCCATTGAATTGGTGTATTTGGATTTGTTTTGTCAAGAAATTAGGAAAACCCACTAATTCTATTGAATTGGGGTCTTTTTGTGAAATTGATGGAATTCTATGAAATTTAAATTGTTGAGTTTAAATTGTGAAATTTATTTTATAGAATTTATTTTAAATTTATATTTGATAAAAATGACTTAAAATGGTTTTGACAAAAACATTTGGGTTTTATCTTGGAAAAAGGGCATGTTTTGATTAAAAACTCATGTGTTAGTTTTTAAATGGAAATTGGCATATTTGAAATGGAAAATGGGATGAATTGTATTTTTAACAGTTTTAAAATAAATTTCCCATCATTTATTTTTATTAGAGAACGTGAAAACCTAAATAGTTAGTGAGTTATTGTGATATCACTCTTTTGACGCTTTACAAATTAAACAAAACCTAGCACATCATTTCACATCCCTGATGGGATGGTGGTGTGTCCTCTTTGACCAGTGTCTAAGGGATGTGTGTATACACATATTTTTTTGATTCACCTTTGAGTGTGTGAGGATCATGTATCCTAGAACTATCATACCTTTTATAATATGAC
Organism: Viscum album; assembly: GCA_963277665.1. Taxonomy (NCBI): domain Eukaryota; kingdom Viridiplantae; phylum Streptophyta; class Magnoliopsida; order Santalales; family Viscaceae; genus Viscum; species Viscum album. The sequence goes on along the minus strand of OY728123.1, from coordinate 790,109,751 downwards.
CATGTTTCTCACATTTTTTTATTTGAAATATATTCCATTTTTGTTGAAAACTATCTACCATGCATTTTGATTTATATAAACTGTTTTATATAAAATGTTTATTAATCCATTTTTTTAAGTATTTCAATCATTTGAATTGTAAAGAATGATTTTTTTGAAATGTTCTTTTGAAATACCAAAACTATTTATCTAAAATTTAAATATTTATTTGGTTAATTAAATGTTGGGATTTTATTATAGAATCCTTCGTGAGACCCTTTTGAGATTTTAGCTCACACCCTACCTGTGACTTTGGATGTTTGTATATTATCTCCTTCCAGGTTCGAGTAGGTTAAAAGCACCACTTGGATGTGGTTCTAGCTGTTGATCGTTATCTTGGGGAGTTAAGACTGCTGGGGATTGGGTTGTTCTTTCAGTTTTCTATTACTTAATTATAGTAATTTGGGTTATTATTACCTATTTGACATATTTTACATTTCTCCCTATGGAGTTTCTCTTGTATACATACTGACTTGTCTATCTTACTTATGCAATGATTTTGGAAAAATCGTTCCCAGTTTTGTTTTGTATGATTCCAGGTTCAGGTCTCCAACCCATGGGGATCGGGAATTTCCTTTGGGTCACGTCAGGACTAGCTTGATTATCGGGTTACCAGGGTACCCATGATGGTTCGTGACAAAGTTGTATCAGATCTCTAGGTTGATATTCTTTTCTTAATGTCAGTATGAAGTTGTGTATATTTCGGGACTTAGGGGGTAGTTTTGATTGAGTACCTATCCATATCTTACTGTAATGAACCTTAAGTTACCAGGGGTTGTTTGGGAGGGACATCTTTAGGATTAGTTCTATCCTTTTCTGTGATTTTTATTTGGATAGGATGAAATACAAGACTTTTTTATTCTATCTTATTGGATTAATTAGCGTTGTTGCTCTGTTTGTGTGTTAATCTATTGTCTTCAATGTTTTCTACTGATCTGTGTATAATCATGACTCCAAGAAGATGTGAGAATCGGATCCAAGAGGAAGCTGTTGTTGAACCTTAGTGAGAAAAACCTCTTGTGGACCTGAATCTAGTTAAGGTGATCGTGCATACTATACACACTGTTTTTTTGAGCTTGTGCAGTTCTATCTAGATTTTATGTTGTTGTTCAAGGCCACTTAGTTTTTCAAACTTGATCAGGTTGAAAAGTCCATGATAGAATATACACACTGTTTTTTTGAGCTTGTGCAGTTTTCACCTGAGATAGTATCGAATCAGAAGATGAAGGCTTGGTGGTTTAAATTGGGACTTTGATATAATATTCATTCTTAGGTTTTCTTACTAAAGATACCTTCTTATGTTGATGTGTTGGAGAGAGCGTTGGTGGTAAAAATAGACTTGGCTGGTAATTCAGGGTTATCGGGTGTTTCTTTTTCTCCCAATGGAAGTGTGATTTTATTTAATGGAAAGAGAAATAGTGATGATTCTTGTGGAAGTTCTCAATAATAAGGTCATTCTAGACCTCCTGTAGTGTCTGGAAGAGGTCCCTTGATTTGTTACCAATGTGGAAATACAAGGTATTCAAAGAGGTTTTTCACTGAGGCACCTAAGAATTGTGGCTCCTGTAAATGCTTGGGTCACCTATATAATTTTTTTCATGTCTTTTATACTCCCCATAGTGGCACAGGATATTCAGTGCCTACTAAAACTGTGGTACAGTCGGATGCTTCACGAGCAAAGGGGTTCCAGCCATAGGCATCCAGAATAAAGCTTCTTCATATAGTGAAAGAATCTCCAAAGGAAGAATATATGGGTCTATCAATTGTGAGAGGTATCATTACTATAGCTTTGTCATTAGTTATTTCTCTATTTGATACGGGTTCATCTCATTCATTTATTTCAACCTTTATTGTTAATCTTATAAATCTTCCTACAGAGGTTTTGTATTATGTGATGGATATTACTATACCCCTTAGAACAAAAAATAAAAGGGTCTTCATAGTCCCAACTATGTTTTATCTTTATCAGAGTTTGAGCTTTCTTGGGATTTTCTAATTCTCGACATGAAACTACTTGAAGTCATATTCGGGATGGATTGGCTCATTACCAACAAATCTTGGATTGATTGTTATCTTTTATGGGTATCCTTTACTATACCCTATGGTGTTTACTGAATATTTCAAGGAGAATGAGAACTAAGGTCAAGTAGATACAGACCTTCTTATCCATAGTTGGGTAAAGTGATATATGTGTTCACTTTTGATCTAGAGGGATAATCTTTGAGTGGTGATATCCCTCCAATTTTCATCAAGTTTCCCGATGTTTTTCCTTCTGACTTCTCTAGGTTACCACTGGTAAGGGAGGTATATTTTTTCATTGACTTAGTTCCTGGTACTCAACCAATATCTATTTCTTCTTACCACATGGAACTAAATGAAATGAAGGAGTAGAATTCTTAGTTGGATTATCTTTTAGTGAAAGGATTTGTATGCCTGAGTGTGTCACCTTGGGCGGTTCTGGTTCTCTTCTCTAAGAAAGCTTATGGGACTCTTCTCCTTTGTGTTTATTATTGAAAACTCAATCGAGTTATGGTAAATAAAAAGTATGTATTTCCACAATTTAATGATTTTTTTGACTAGTTATAAGGGGATAAGTGGTTATTTAAGATTGATCTTTTATCTTGTTACCATCAGTTGAGAATAAAAGAATCTAACATTCATAAAACTTCCTTTTGGAGTAGGTATATCCATTATGAGTACCTTTTCATACATTTTGTTTTAACCCATGCTCATGTTATCTTTATGGCATTAAGGAACAAGATTTTACATGAGTATCTTTATACTTTCATGGTTGTCTTTATGGATGAAATCCTTGTTTACTCAAAGTCTGAGGAGGATAATGTGTGTCATCTAAGAGCATTTTTTGAATTGTTGAGAACCCACCAAATTTATTCCAATATTTTGAAATGCATTTTATAGATTTGGGGAGTGATTTTTTTGGGATACATGGTGCCATAACATGGTATATTAGTTGATCCTGAAAAGGTGAAGGTTTTTATGACAAGGGAACAACCACGGAATGTTTTTGAGATTCGGAGCTTCTTGTGATTAGCTAGGTATTATCGTGGGTTTGTAAAGGACTTCTCAAATTTGGCATCTTTGATGACTGCTCTAACTCATAAGGGAGTAATGTTTGATTGGGATGAGAAATGTCAGAGTTTTTTTGTTGAGATAAAATATCTTTGGACTACTGTAGTGGTGTTGAATCTACCAAAGGTTGGGCTAGGCAATGTGGTCTTCAGTGATGCATCTATTTCAGGATTGGGTTGTATTATTATGAAAGGTGATCATGTCATTTCTTATGGATCTTGTCATCTTAGGCAACACAAGAAGAATTACTTAACCCATGACTTTGAACTCCCAATTGTTATGCATGCACATAAGAGTTGGCAATATTACCTTTATGGAGAAAGTTTTACAATGTTTTCAGATCATAAGATCTTGAGTTATATCTTCTCTTAAAAATGTTTAAATCTCCTCTAGAGGAGTTAGGTATAATACCTACAATATTTCAACTTTGACATTGTCTATACCCCAAGGAAAGGGAATGTCATTACAGATGCTTTAAGTAGGAAAATTCTGACTCAAGTAGTGAAAGAATCTTTGGAAGAGTGGAACTTGATGGATCTCTTTGCACAGTTTCGTATAGAAGTTTGGGAATCATGGGATGAGGTTACTTATGCTAGTGTTCAGTTCACATATTTTCTTCATGAGATGATTCTTCAGGAACAGTATCTTGATGATGAGTTCTATAGTATTAGCGACTCTCTTTATGGTGGGGAGACCATACCTGACTGGTCATTCTCCACTGAGGGAATTTTATGTTATCTAAGTCTCTTTGTTTTACCATTTATGGTAAGTAATTTTTTGATGGGGGATTTTCATAGTTCCTACTAGGAAGTGAACCCAGGAACCACGAATATGTTCTATGAAATGTGAAAACAATTCTGGTGTCCAGGTATGAGATGGGTCATTGAATATTTTTTCTCTCATTGTTATACATGATAGCAGGTCAATTCTGAGCACTAGAAACCTTCAGGTTTTCTTCAATAACTTCCACTCCAAAATTTTAAGTGGGATTAGATATCTATGGAATTTGTGGTGGGGTTTCCACATACCCATAGAAAGAAGAACTCGATATGGGTTGTGATCAATAGATTGATGAAATCATATCACTTCATACTCGTTCATGATAAAACCAAAGTTGAGGATTTGGGAAATGTATATGTGAAAGAGATTATTCATTTTTACGGAGTTCCTTATTTTATAGTATTTGATAGGGATCATTGGTTCACTTTTCACTTTTGGAGAGGCCTTCAAGAGGAACTGGGATCTCAAGTCCATTTGAGTATGGCATACCATCTGCTGTCAGATGGCCTGACAAAAAAATCTATACAAATTCTTGAGGATGTGCTTTGTGCTTGAGTTCTTGAATTTTGTGGGGCTTGGGATGACCATATAGGTTTGGTTGAGTTATCTTATAACAATGGTTACCAGTTTGATATCAGAATGACTCCTTTTGAGGCCTTGTATGGCCAGCCTTGTAAATCTCTATTGTGTTGGTTGGAGATTGGTGAAATTTTCTTGTCTTGACCGAGCTTGGTTCAAGAGATGACAAAAAATATTTAGTTGATTCATCAGATAATATTGATGACATAGAGTCGATACAATTCTCATGTTGATCATCATTGTAGATCATTTGAATTTTTAGTTGGTGACAAGGTATTCTTGAAATTTTCACCTCAGTTTGGTCATCGATGTCTTGGGAGGCAAGAGAAGATTGATCATCATTTTGTGGGACCTTTTGAGGTTTTTTAGAAGGTGGGGAAAGTCTATTACCATTTAGAACTTCCACCACATCTGACATCGATACATAATGTGTTCCATGTATCTCATCTGTGGAAGTATCTATCTGATCCAACTCATATCTTGAGTTGGAGTGATCTTAAGGTTGAACCTAATCTATCTATGATGGAGCATCTATTCAGGATAGTTGATTCTAAAATCAAGGTACTTTGTGGGAGTATGATACCTTTGGTTTGATTGTTATGGTGGCATAGTTCAGATTCTTATGAGATGTGGGAGAAGGAGGCACTGATGAGAGAGTAGTAGCCACATCATTTTGGCATTGAAGCTTCTTTATAGTATTTTTGGGGATAGAAAGTTGATATGGTGAGGAGTTTGTAACATACTGTTAATTTTTTTAGGTATTACTAAACCCCTATTTTGGTTATGCTTTGTTGGGGTTTTTTTGGGGGGTTTTTTGGGATAAAATTTGGAAATTTTGAAAGTTTTTGGGCTAGTGCATGGTTGGCACACAGTTTTCCCAAATCGTGTGCCCTCTCAGTAGAAACTGTGAAAACCTAGATAGTGGGGTTTTGCACAGCTAGCACATGGTTTGAAAAACCCTATGCCACCAAGTATAAACCATGAACCTAGAGGAAAATGGTTGCATGGCTATGGTGCATGGTTTGTCTAAATCATGTGGATCTTCCCAACTAACTGTGCGTATGGGATTGTTTTATCCAAAAATTATTTTTAAAATAAATAAAACCCCTATTTTAGGTCCCTAAAGGGTCTGTATGACCCCCATACAAATTCTTCTTCCATGGGATCTCCCAAGAGTAGGTTTCTACCCCTCTACACACTCCCATAATCATATCAAAGTTTTTTGAATGGCATTTTATCTCTAACTAGTAGGTTTTCTATTCTCATTCTCTATATCCCACTCTCTCTTCATTTCTACCTAGTGTTATTTAAATCTCCATGTTGGTTGGAGGATCTAATCCCCACTATTTTAGGTCTTGAATCTACCTTCTATTCTCAGATATTTGTTTTTAGCATTATTTTTTGGTGTTTCTCATTTAGGGCTTTGCGTTTCAAGATCCTATAATCCCAAGGTAGGTGGTTCTATTTTGATTGGAAAATTTTATTAACCCCAAATTGCTTGATTTAATTTCAATCATCAATTTAAATTCAATTTCTTGAAATTTATTTCAATTCATTTGATTAAAAACCCATTTCCATTGAATTGGGGGATTTGGATTCATTTTGACAAGAAATTAGGGGGAAACCCCTAATTCCATTGAATTGGGGTGTGTTTGTGAAATTAATGGAATTTTGTGAAATATAAATTATTGAATTTAAATTTTAAAATCAATTTGATGGAATTTATTTCAATTTGGTATTTGAAAAAAATGGATTAAAATGGTTTTGATAGAAACCTTTAAGTTTTATCTTGGAAAAAAGGCATGTTTTGATTAAAAACCTATGTGTTGGTTTTTAAATGGAAATCATAATATTTGAAATGGATAATGAGATGAATTGTATTTTAAATAGTTTTAAAATAAATTTCCCATCATTGATTTTTATTAGAGAACATGTAAGCCTAGGTATTTAGTATGTTATTGGTATAGCACCCTTTTGACGCTTTACAATTAAAACAAAACCTAGTGACACACACTGCTCCACTTTCTATGGTAAGAATGTTAATTCTTCAAATAGCACTCTTTTGACACTTTACACCCTTAATCAAACTATCAGCTAGATTTTCATCTGTGTTTATCTTAGTGACACACACTGCTCCACTTTCTATAACTTCTCTAATAAAATAAATCCTAATATCTATGTGCTTATACCTACCATGACACTAAATATTTAGACAAATAAAGGGCATACTTAGAATATCAATGTATAACAATAGCATAATTACTTAAAATAAGCTCAAAAATCAAACTCTTAAGCCATATGGATTATTTGATAGCTTCTGTCAATGATATGCATTCAACTTCACTAGTTGAGATAGCCACCATTGATTACATATTACACTTCTATGGTATAGGTCCTCCACATGAAGTAAATATATAACCAGTTAGTGATTTCCTGGTATCAACATTTCTAACATAGTCAGAATCCACATAACCAGTCACTAATTTAGAAGAATTAACATTCTTACCATAGAAAATTGAAAGAGATTAAGTAGAATAAATGTACCTTAACAACCATTTCAGAGCATGTCAATGTGGTTTTCCTAGATTTTCTATAAACCTGCTCAAAGTACAGATAGAAAAGTCAAAATCTGGTCGAGTAAAAATCATAGCATGCATAATAATTCCCACTACATTAGCATATGGTATTCTACCCATATATTTAATATTAGAAATTGTGGTAGGTGACTGGGATAAAGACAATTTAAAATGTTGACCTAGAGGAACGTTAATAGGCTTCAAATAATCAGACAAATACCTCTTAATCACTTTAAGAATATAAGAACGTTGAGATACTTAAAGAATCTTATGCTTCCTATCCCTAATAATTTTAATGACCAAAATTTTTATAGCACGACATAGATATTTCATTTCAAAAGAAAAATTCAATTTCATTTTAAGATGGGTGATTAATTTCATATCACTACATATGAGTAACATGTCATCAACATAAAACAGTAAATAAAGCATGGATTTTTTTAACAGATTTAAAATATACACGTGCATCAAACTAACTCCTGTTGAAACAATTTTCAAACATAAATGAATCAAACTTCTTGTATGATTGTCTTGAAATTTGTTTTAATCTATATAATTAATTATTAAGAAAACTAACTTGATCAGTTTTAAATTCATGCTCAAAACCAATAGGAGGATTCATGTATAATTTTTCAATTAAATTATCATGAAAGAAAGTATTTTTTGATATTAGTTGTTCTATATGCATATATAAATGGATAGAAAAAGAAATAACTATTTGGGAGAATGTTTAACTATAGGAGAAAAAATTTTAGAGTAACCAACTTCTTCTCTTTAAAGGAGGCTTTTGACTATGAGTCTGGATTTAAATTTAATTTTATTCCCTATAGTGTTGTCTTCCTTTGTTTTATATATCCATTTACAACCAATCACCTTAGAAGTAGGTGGTTTATTGACTATGGACCAAGTTTGGTTATTTCATAGGAATTTCATCTCATCTTCCATAGCTGAAATCCAATGTTTAGAGAGTTGTTGTAATTGACAGCTTTATTTTAGATATGGGGATCCTCTCCACTGAGATCATTCACCACATGTAAGGAAAAGTCAACCATATCAGCATGGTTTTACCTAGGAGGAGGTCTAATAACTCTCATATTCATGTCCCTAGTGAGTTGATAACCTCTAAGGTCACTAGGAACTCCATCATCAAGAGTATCATCAAAACCAGACCCAAATTATGGCTCAGGCTGAGAAAGAGGCACCTAAGAGATAGAAGGAGTCTCAACAGGAGACTCACTAAAACTGGGAGGATCGACCACAAGATTCATCTTCTGAGAAATATCATCATTTTCATCAGTGGAAGGTTGAACTCTAGCACTAACAGACTCTTGAAACACCACATCCTGGCTAAGAATACACTTCTAAAATCCAGTTTTATCTACCCAAAGCTTATACCCCTTCACCCCCTTAGGACAACCTATGAAGATGCATTTGATAGCTCTGGGCCCAAGTTTATCATCCTTAACATGAGCATAGATAGTGCATCCAAACACCCTAAGATTTTCATAAGATGGGGGTGATTGCGCCATAATTAAATAGGATTCTTAAAGTTATTGGAAAATGAGGGACATGTATTTATTAAGTAAACTGTCATAGTGACAGCTTTTTTCCAAAAGGATTTGGGCAAGCCTGAGCATGAAATCATGCTACAAACCCGCTCAAGAATGTTATAGTTCATACGCTCATCTAGACTATTCTTCTGAGGAGTATGACTCACAGTTCAGCACCTCATAATTCCCTCATTTTCACAAAACTTGAAAAATTTAGTAGATGGGTATTCAATTTCATTATCAGTTCTCAAGGCCTTTAATTTCTTCCCAGATTGATTTTCTACAGAGTTTTTCCAAGCTTTAAACACCTCAAAGAAATTAGATTTATTTCTCAAAATATAAACCCATAATTTCCTTGAAAAATCATTTATAAAAGTGACAAAGTGGTAGCCTCCACCATGGTAGGTAGTCCTTGCAGGTCCCCATAAGTTATAGTGAACACACTCAAGTGGGCGACCAGATTTAAAGCTAGATTTATGGAAACTGACTCTTTTAGACTTACCCATGACACGGTCCTCACAAAAGGGTAAGTTACTTGATATAACTTGAGTGATAAACCCTTACTTTCTCAATTCCTCTAACTCTTTATCACTTACATGTCTCAGTCACCAATGCCAAAGTATAATGTTGGAATTGTTAGTGACATAGGTGTTTCCCAACTACCTAAAATGTATCCTTCCATCCAAAACATATAACCCATTTAGTAAGGAGCCTTTAAGATCTGTACGAGCTCCCTTGGAGATTTTAAGACAACCAAAATCAGATTTAAAGGTGAAACCTCTCTAATCCAAGACAACTAATGAGATCATATTCCTATGTAAATATGAAACCCATATCACATCCAATAAGGTGACAAGAGAATGGTATGGGAGCTCTAGCATAATAGAACCTCTACCTATGACACAACATCTATTATTGTTTCCTAAAACAACCTCTCCTTAAACTCCCTTAGTTAAATAAGAAAAATAACTCTTATCCGAGCATATGTGGAATGGACATACCAAGTCTAAAACCCACTCGGCATGAAGAGTATCTTGATACATACATGACACCTCTACTTTCATAGCCTTTTTCAACAAAGATCGAATGATCACTAGATTCATTAGAAGGTTTACCATATTTCAAATCGGGATATTTGGGTCTAATATGCCTAAGTTTCCCACAATGGTAGTAGGTAACCTCCTTCGACTTGGGCTTAGATCGATATTCTTATGATTGGCCATAACTCTTGTAACGACCTGAGTAGTTATAAATAAAATTCCCCTTTTGATTTAATTAAATGTATAATTATATATTATGGTTATAAAAAACACATGAACTTATTTTGTTTTATTATATCTTATTATATTTTAAATGACCATTAATAATCTTTATCGTTGATAATATAGTCGTTGAAAAGTGATCACATAGTTAGCATAAATATAGAATTTTAACAAATCAAAATGACACAAACAAATGAAGTGATGACCTCAACCAGTAGTATCATACCCTATGAAACCCATTTATTGAAGCTTTAGAGGGAGATAGAATTTATCGGATTTACCATTGACCAATCCCAAGACGAGATCCAACAACTTAATCATGAGTGAAACTGTTTATGGAAGAATTTCAAGCTCATCAATATCATGGCTCAAACCATGTTCAATGAACCACCCCATGAAAGTCTCACCATAACACAACTTACTCTTAGGGTATTTTTTTATTTATTAAAGGGATATGTATCAAAACTCTATAAATATGAATATTTACATTATTTTGTATAGAATAATGAATATATGTTCGTTTTATTGTTACTTTGTAAATGATTTTTATTTTGATATAATAAAACACAAATTGTATTTTTGGTTAATATTAAAACTCAATTAATGAATGTATGAATTAATGGATTTTTGAAATAAATAATATTTTAATATAATATTATTATTAAATAATTTTTATCAAATATAAATAATCATATAATTTTTATGAAGTCAAATGTAAATTTTTTATAAGGGTTCGAAAACTGTTATTGTAAAAAAATCCAGTATTTCTTAATAAATGTTGATTTTATTTTAAAATTGAAAATTAATATATTTAGAAAAATATTTAGATAAAATGAATATTCTTTTTATAATTATAATGTCGAAATTATTTAACGGTGGATTTTTCGTAATTTTCTAAGTCAAATTTTCAGGTAAAAATTAAAACCATATAAATATACCTTATGTATTATGACATTATAATGACCCAAAAGTGATTTAATAAATACTATAAAAGTTATTAATGATCAAATATATGTTTTCCCTTTAAAATAATGTGATTTTAAGTTTATTTGATAAATTTTATAATGCCTTTTTGAATCCTATAAAATCATTAATATATTTTTTGGTTTAAAAATCAATTCTTTAGGAGTGTGGCTCACCTCCACAGAAGTAAGAGCATTATTTTAATAAGTTCTACCATTGTACTTATAAAATAATGAAAACCACTCCTATTTGGTAGAAATCATGGGCAAAAACAATGGTAAGGTTTGTGATTTTGGATATTTTATTATGCAGAGTCCAAAACCTAAATAATAAAGAAATCACCCTCTTTTACTATATAAACTCACAAAAGATCCCATTTCACTTCAGTCAAACTCCTTATATCACATACATACTCTATACTCCACTCTCTAGAGTCCTCCCAAGGCTCCCACAAGCTCTCAAGAATCCCATCCCAAGCTTTTGGAGTCACACACTCAAGTAATATATTCTTCTTATCTCCTTTCGATTCAAGAACCTCATTTGAAATTAGTCCTTTTAATTTCAATTGAATATATTTTCATTCATTTATAAACATTATCTTACTATTTTATTGTTTTTATTTGAATTAGAGATCATTTATCCTCTCTCATTTTGATTGTTACTTAAGTAATTATCATGCCATAATTCCGTAAGAAGTTTCTCTCTTCTCATTTTCATTCAAACACTTCTTTTATGTTATGTATCTTAAATTACATTTACTTATGTTGGGATATGTTCTTCCATATTTCTATTATTGTATATTTAATGCACAAAAGATGAGATCCTCCTTTCACTCTCATTAATCCTCCCATGATCTTTTATGTACATCTATTACCATGCCGAAATATAGTTAGGATTATTTTCTTTATTCATATTTCTTCATTACCTTATATCTTCTATTTACAATTTTTAATGTTGTGATATGTTTTTTCATATCCCTATTAATGTCTATTTTATATCTATGTGATGAGAGACATTTTTCTCTCTCATCGGCCTATTTTTATGAATCTTTAAGTGACGTCCTTATGCTATCAAAATATCACCACAATTTTCCATGCCAAACTAATTGTGTAGTGAATACCATACTCATTTATTATCAAGGGTGTTCACCATTATTCACACATACCTTTTAATTAGAGACTTAAATGTATGTATTCCACACTCCTTGATTATGAAATAAACTATGATAATGAATAAATCCATGTTGTATGATCTATGTGGCATACTTAAACATGATAATGAAATAAATGTGATGGGTGCAACCAAAATTATATATCACTCCAATGAATTGGGGAATGTTTCATATCATGATACATCATGTTGGGATAGAGAGTGAACCTGATTCGTTTATGGGAATTTGTGCACCATGATGTCTTGGTGGTTTTATCCTTGACCTATGTTTATGATGTAGTGATTTGAGTTGTTACCACATTTCTCATGTTATAATTATCATGTTATATCAAGCCTTATTATTCATTATCCTTGTATGCCTCATTGATATGTCTATTGTCTAACATGTACTATCTTTTTCATGTTATGTCTTGTTATTCCCTTACTGGTCTTTACAACTCACCTCTTTCTTATGTACTTCCTTAGGTTATTGACACGAGCCTGTCGTGGGGTGTGTCAAAAAAAAATATAACCAATGTTAAACTGTAGTAAATTAGGTAACCTAGGTTTTCTCGAGAGATGAGTTCACAACAATTATTTTTTTCACTTAAATTTAAGAAAGAAGGAGAGGTTTTTTTAAAAATTGTTTAAGTTGAAAAATAAAGCAATCAATAAAAATAAAGGTTGAACACTAATGGATGAAGAGATTTATGGGGTCAGGGTAGGATCACCTTTTGTAATGTCATCATAGTCACAAATATCATCTTCCCTCTCTTCCTTTTGAATGGAAAATGAAAGACTCCTCGATCGAGTTATCAATCACCCTTGGTTAAAGAAACAAATAGAACTCATTCCTATGTGCATGGAAGTTCATAAACAATTCCTAAACAACTAAGGAAAGTACCGATCGGGAATTTTTTCTCCTTATAACTCTAGAAAAATTTCACTAGTTCCACACATGTACCAACGATTTTTGGACACTCACCACCTAACACAATATGCTCGATCGAAACAAATTGCACTAGGCAGAGGAAGATTAAAAGTCTTTAACCAAAGCTATTAACAATGAATACACCAAACCCAAAACACGATCACATTAATAGAATTATAAAATAATTAGAATAGAAGTAATTCAAAAGAAAAATAGGGTTTTACATTTAATCACAAAACTCCAACATTACAAAAGTGAAATTCCCTCTTCCCCAATCACTCAAAGGTTTTACCCCTCCATGTGAAGGGTAATAGAGTTGAAAGGGGGAGAAGATACCATGATGAAACAAAGCAAAGAGAAAAGAGAAAATAAAAAGAACTTCAAGAACTCAATCCTCCAGCATAGCCCCTCTTGCACCTTCTTCAACTCCTTTGAATGGAAGTGAACACTCTTATTTATAGGCTTGTGGAGTAGAAAATTTCCCTCCAAAATTACTCCACCAAAATTTTGAGCCCGGTTAGCATAATAAATGGCCGAATCTCGAGAAGGTGTCTTCATAAATGTTGTTTCCCTATGTATTTTTCATTCTTACTCAAAATCTCAAAGAATTTTGACAAGTTTAACAAAATTTATCCTCCAATTACTAATGACAACTGTTTCTGCCCGAGGTGACTCTTCAACTTCCACATTTTGGTCGCATTCAATGGGTACCTTAATGACCGAATTTCTTCATTAAATTTAATTTGGAAATTATTCTTGGAGTTCTATCTATATTCCATCTTGAATCACCTAATTTGAACATTTTTAAGCCGAGATATGTCTCATTAATTATGGTGGGTTCCATTCTGTCATCCAGAAAACTTTTTCCACTTGATGAATTTTTCTGGGCCATTGTGTGTCGAATTGAACCTTGATACAAAAGAAAAAGTTGAATCCCATGAGCCTAGAAAGCCTACAAAAAATTAATCACTCGAGTTGGATCAAAAATGTAAAATCTATTCCTGAAATACAGAAGCTCCATAAAATTGATAAATATCCCGAATTAACCAATTTCCACAATTAAGCCCATAATTCACCAAAACACTAAAATGATACAAATCAGATTTAAATTGATTAATTTGAAGGGTTTAAATCATTGAAACACACATGAAAAATAATGAAAATATTATCTATATTAGTTATCCCATGCAGTTTTAAGTACGATAGAATATTATGATCATGTTAAAGAATTTTTCAATAAAGATGTTGTATTTCATGTTTTAAGTTGCTATGTAATGTACCTAATTCTCAGACACTAGACTTATTGATATTTTAGGTTGTATTAAGTGTAACTTTATGTAATAAATCATTTATTAATGTGTATTAAAGAGAAAGGTCATTAAAATTCTTGCTACCTTTCTTACTTTTACCTTTCTTCTTCCTCAGAACTCCGAATGACCTCTCACATTCAGACCCTTGTCTTTAAGTTTAACTTTAACCTTAGCCCGTAACTCATGGGAAATCAAGGCATACTTGACTTCCTCTAAAGTCAAGGAATCTATATCATACATCATAGCATCAAAAAGATGTTCATATGAACTATATAAAGAAATTAAAAGTATAATGGCTATTAGTTCTGAGCACAGCAGAAGTGTGTGAAAGTGGGAAATATATTAAAATTTATTTTAATAATCGTTACCTGAAACTAAGAGCAATGATCTTTCATGTCAAATTTATAATTAATTTATTTAATATTTAAATAAATAAATATCCGGGCTTGGGAACTTTTTTCATTGGTGAATGTTGATCGTCCGAAAAGACCCTTTCGGATTACCTTCATTACTCTATGAGGATCCAATAATAGAATCCCTCTAGTGATGATCTACACGTGCTCCTATGATCTTTGAGAAACACCACTCGATCTATGAGTTCTAGTGCAGCGATTTAAATGTCTTGCATTGTTCATTCTTAATCACTTGTTCTTCAGTCTTGAAGAAATCTCTCTTGCACTTCTCGTTCTTGAGATGGAGAGATATGGAGGACTTGAGATAGAATTCGTTATGCACAACAATTATCTATTCTCAATTTTGGATGATCTTTACAATAGACATATCTGCCTATTTATAGAGATGGGATTTAAGTTAAAATATTTTATAATTGGATATCGACTATTAAATAATGTTTATTACCTTCAATAAATCTCTTACCGCGTGATAATAATTATATAATTATTATTGTGTGACGCATGCCAACTTGCGCAATAACAAATATTATATAACAGTCTTGTTAATTAATATTTTTCACCATACTCGGTTTTGATCTGTTTGAACTCCTCTAACATTTATTAAACAACTGAATAAATATTTTATTCATAAATAAATATTTTATTCACAATCAAGTGAATAAATATTTATTAAAATATTCAACAAATAAAATAAATATTTTATTTACAAGATGGTAAATAAATATTTATTTAATTTATGTGATCAATATAACTTGAATAAAATTATTCATCAGATTTTAGAATAATATTTATTCCATTAATTATACTCAAATATAATTTAATTTATATTAATGGAAACACTTAGTGTGTGACCCTCTAGAATTATTTTTTCTTGGCATTAGGTAGACTTTCCTAGAGTCCAAAATTATTTTTTATCAATGGGTCAAGATAACCAAGAGAAAAAAATATAATGTCGTAATGTCAACAACCACATACAAATGATCACTGTATAATATAATCCATTTTTCACAATATATCATCAAGCAGGTTTTACATTAGTGCCACCAACCTATATGCTCGATATGTCTTTCTTTAACTATCTGAAATAAACACGTCGTTACATAATGGTCATGGAATTTAATGCAATGATTCTATTTTAATCAGAGGGTCAAGATATCAGTTTTCATAAAGATGGAAGGGACAAATCTTTGAGACCAAAAGCCTCTGAGCGGCATCTTCCCCTTCTGCTGCGGACCTAGGGTTTTCTCCTATTTTTTTCCTTCCTTCCCCCTCCGGGTCGGGATCTTCTTGTGGTGTATTTGGTTCATCTCGTCATGGGCTTCATCGCTTGTGCGCCGGAGTTGTCTATCAGTGGTGCTTTGGCTGAGGGCTCAACGTGGAACCATCGACATGCTGCAGTTGGTGTCATATTTCGGCGGGGTTTCGTTGCTTCTGCAGAGGCGGCGGTTCTCGATGGTGATTCAGCGGATGAATCGACGCGGGACTGACATCGTGCCATGGTCGGCATCTCTGTTTCTCTATGGGTCTTTGGTCGGTAGTGCTTTGAAGGTCATCCTGTTGCGATGTTCGGCGTCCCGGGTTTGGGGCGGTGCTTCGACGGGCTTCCAGGCGTGCGGTTCGGCCAAACCTATGTGCTATAGAGGGGGGAGGTTTTCCAATTTCAGATCTGTGAGTTTTGATAGGTTATTTTTTCGGAGATTCTGTGGTCTTGTTTTCTGGATGGATCTGGTTCATGGTCGTCCTGGTTCAACATCAATGGCACTTATCTGCACTCCTTATCATTGTGAGGCTTGTGCCAGAACCTGGTAAGGGTGCATCATGGTTCTGATCGGAGCAGATCCATGCCCAGAGCGGCATTTCTATTTTAGGAAGACTCAGATTCCCTTATCAGTGGTTTTCCCTTAGCGAAGGGTTGGTCCATCCAGTCCTAGGTGACGATGGCTTGATCTCCTGTTTTTTGAACTATCTTCTGGAATTCTGTGGCTACGGTGGTGGGAGTGCCCTGAGAAGGATAGTGGCATTGGTATAGGGAGGTCGATATTGATGGTTCAATGGTTTTGTATTTTTGAAATGGCAGAAGGGTTTGTGAGACCTTTCGGTATGGTGTTGCACCCAGACTCGACTTCGTGGAGCAGTCCCCAAAGGAGGTTATAAAGCTTTTTGTTCATCTTTGCAGTGCTTTATGGATTTTAATGTTTGAAAGGGTATGGCGTAAGACATAATATCGGGTCTGTGCTTTGACACAGTACATGTGCTTGCCATTCAGCCTTGCATCGGTGGAGATTTTTTCATGATCATTTGCTGGGGAGGGGTAGCTCTATGTTGTTTGTTTGGTTTATCTCACCTGACCTTCAGGTTGTGAAATGTTTTATGTCGATGATGTCTGTATGGGTCCCCCCCCCTTCTTCCCTTAAAATGGGGTCTTCTTTTCTTTAAAATAAAAAAATTGAAGGCCTTCGGGCCATTGAAAAAAAAGGGACAAATCCTTCCTCAACTAATTCATTAATGACATGTCACTCATGATGCACCCAACATATCCAACATCTTCATGAACTGTTATAGTCATGATTTATGAAATACATCTAAGTACTCAAGTTGTAACATGCATTAATAATAATCTTAAAGTCTAAGGACCATCACACATGCTCATAGATAGGAAGATCTGATGACACCAAAACATGTAGAATTTCTACTAGTAGGTTCGTTCTCATAATCTCTCAACTTAGAGATTACCAAGTGAGAACTTTCATAAGAAGAAAACTCTTTTGTTTATGAGTACTTTCACCTGAATATCTATGTAATATGTGTCCCTTAATAGTACATTATAAATTGCATAACATTATTTGATAATGTCGTCATAGTATAACAAGGTTCTCATCATATCGGGGAACTGATATGACCTTATCAATGCGATGTATACTTTAGGATATTATTACATTAGAGTTATTCATAACAACAAGAAATATGTAATAATAAGTTTTATTAATATTTAATATATCGAATATACATGTAATCAAAGTACAAACAGTTGATACTAGTACATAAACTCTAACAATGGCATGGTCCTCATCTTCAAAGTTTATATTTATATTTACTAGCTCTAATAAGATTGTATTAAACTCATCAGGGTGTGTATGGATGGAAGTTCCTTAACACATCTTGAAGGTGTGTAATTGGTTCTTCTTATGTAAACAGTTAATTTAAGGATGTTGTCATATAAAGTTTTTCAATTTTAGACCAAATACCAGCTGCGGAAGTCTCATAAGAAACATCTCATAGGTCTTTATCACCTAAAAACAAGGTTAAAGATTTATACGCTTTCATAAAAACGCTGAGACATCTGAATAGATCTTCACTGTTTGACCATCAGTAGACTCACTTACTTGGGGTTTCTTAGGTCCAAAAAGGGCATCTTGTAGCCCTTGTTGGACTAACAAAGCTCGCATCTTTAATCGCCACAAATTAAAATCACTGTTGGCATCATTTTTTTTTCATACTTCACAAAAGACATTGTTTATTTGAGTGGCTCTGATACAACTTTTTTGGGAACTAGGATGAAAGGAAAGCTCTAAATAAATTTTCAATGACCCCCGAATATACAATTTGGTTCAATGTAGTATTCAAACCCAGAAAATAGAATTTGATGACACTATAAACAAATCCAAATATAAAACTGTTGGTGAATATCAAATTCAGAAAACTAAGAAACAACGTGGGGAAGAAGAAGAAACAAAAACAGAAAGAGAAAACACTGAGATTTAATGTGGTTCAGAACTTATTTGGCCTTACCCCATGTCAATAACACCACCCTATACTATTATTTTATTAAAGGTAAATTTAACAAATTACAAAACCAAACCAAGAAGAACAACTCAAAAACAACGGTGAACTGAAAGCATAAAAAGAAGCAGTGAGGATGAAAAACAAAAAACATACACAATGGGCAGGTTACCAATGTACGACAATCCTTCATTCACGCTTCGCAAGATGAGAAACCTAATTTGGATCTGCAAACACTCCCATGCTAGCACCCCTTTGTGAAAGTAGTATCTGAATCTTCACTAGAGATCTACACCAAGGTCGATGCTTCTACATGACAATGGTGTAAGGTTGGAGTAATTCCAAGAACACCGAACAACCTTTCAAGATCGAATTAAGGCTCTTCCAAAACTCAATAGTGTGATGCCTGCTATGAATTACAACTCGGAGGAGCTGGCAGCAGGATGGCGAACGGCAATGGTGGCTCAATTTGGTCTAAACTTCTTCCTCTCTGTATTTTCTTCTTTAGGGTTTCAAACTGAAATTGGGGAGAAGCATTACAGGGGAAGCCTGAAGTAAAAAAGGAAAACCAATGATTCTATCAACCTGAAAACCTACAGAAGTAAATGTGTTGGCAGAGGATAAAACCAACCAGACAACCGAGTCACACTATTAGTAAATCCCCAAACATAAAAAAATAATAATAATAACACATAGTAAGTGTGGAAGAAGTGTGTCACCCCCAACCATAAAATAAATTGCCCAACATGAGGGAAATAAATTGAGAAAATATAAAACAAAACATAAGGAATAAAAACCAATTTTATATGAAAATAAAAAATAACACATAGTAAGTATACAAAATATAATAGGGTCCTTATTAGTAAATCTGAGCTCATTGAATCAACGTTTTTTGAAAACAAATTTGTCCCCTCTTTGATACTTAACTAGTACTCCGCCCGTGTATTCGCACGGCATGATAAAGTAATTATTATTAATAATAATAGAATACCATTTATCAAACACAATAATTTATATTAATATTGAAAATATTTGAAATAAAAATGACATATATAATGAAGGAGTAAAAGTTAGAGGTATTGAGGATAAAAAGTTACATAATGAGCAACCTTATCTACCAAATACATAATGAAGGAACAAAATTTACAAAAAGACTGACTAAATGGGAACAAAAGTTACAGAAATTTAGGAATAAAAGTTGCATAATAAATAGTATCAGCTATAATAAGATGTTCCAGAACCCATAACTAGATTTTCGATCAATTTTACAGAAAGACTGACTGGATGGGAACATTTGCAGCTTTCTCTTCCTCCATTAGAACCATCAATTTATGAATCAAAGCAACTTTGAATGAATCAGCATTTATTTGTATAGTTAAGGCTTAGTTTCATAGTACACCCCCATCTCCCTCATCACTGACATAGTGATCACACTAAAAGCTTTTGATCAAAGATCCAAGCAGGTACCATGGAAGGGGACCTTATTTCCTTGATTCATGGTAGTATTTCCTGAGAACTGTCTTTGAGGACTCTATCTGCATGGTATGAATCAAGATATTAAAAACCATTATTTTTTATGTCTTCTTATTGTAAGTGATGAGTTTTATAAGGGATTTTCAGTAAGCGAGACTAATTCCATTATAAGGTAATGAAATATGTACATACTATTTCAATAAGATGGTACTAAGGAATTTGAATAAATTACTAATGAATGACATGAGTACCAATATCATGGTGGATGTTGTTGATCAAACCATAGTCATCGACAAGCATTGTCAGTCCCCCTGATGATTCCTCAATTCCTATCTAAAAAGTAATGAACCCATGAAAGAAGTTTTGGGTGATGAAATAAGTCCAATGATGCTAGTGGTAAAGACAAAAAATTGGAAACAATTCATTCAATCAAAACTTTCTATCCAACCCTTTCATCAAAAACCATTTGATCCCCTACCTAATGCATGTTAAATCTTAAAGAGAAAAGAAAACTTATTTCAATAACGATATGTTTTGTACTTATTAATAACATAAATGTTCCAATTAAATATGAATCATTTAGCATGTTTCCATTAGAAAATAAAATATCATATGTTCATATGCTAGTAATATTGTTTGTGATAGAAACTTTTGCGGTGATTTGAATGTCATACCTTGTTGTGGTACCAAGAAAGTCTTTCTTCATGACCATGGTTGTGAAATTAAGTCACCGAATCAAGAGAAACATAACAAAAATTTGTCAATAAAAAAATGATCCACTACTATAAAATAAGGATACATCATGAATAAAGTATAAATTGGTAAGTATGAAGATGTATGAAACCTTATTGGTAGAAGTAAAAAATAAACTAAGACATGATCAATTGCGCAAAAAGAATATGATAACTAAAATAAAATAGAATAAAATTCTCCACTGATCCAAAAAATGTCAAGTCATATTTAGTTCAACTAATATAAGTATCCATTGGTCTAATACATGATCCACTGATCTAAAACACATGATACACTGCTCTAAAATATATGATATAATGCTCTTAAAAATGATCCAATTATATAAAACACAAGATCCACTACTCAAACAAATTACATGTTCTACTACCCAAAAAAAATGCATGAGCCACTGCTCAAAGAAAAAACATATTCCACTACTCTAAAAAATGATCCAATACTGAAATACAATACATGATCCAGTACTAAATTAAAATACATGATCCACTACCATAAAAATGATCCACTTCTCTAAAACATGTCAATTTAGATTTAGTAAAAGTAACTAATAACATTTTGAAGTTAAATTCTTGATGACCAATATGAAAACATTTCATTAAATTAAAGGTATTTTTGTACCTGGATTTTTAGTGGTGAGAAGGAGTTATAGTGGTGGAATAAGCGGTAATAAGCCATGAGCTGAGCACCTACACATTAATGAAATATGTTTACCTGCAGATATAGTAATATTTAACAATAAGAATTCATACTGTGTATGGATAATAGGGAAACACTTTAATAAGAAATCCATAAATATGTATAAGAAATCTATTAAAACAATAAGTATGAGAAATTGGGAAACACTTCAATAAGCATTCTAGAAATATCTATGTATGACTAATAGGGATACAGTTACACATAAAAAGTCTGGAATCAGTTATGTTTCAACAACCTGTATGCAATTATATAAGTTTCAGTTTCATCTAAATGTTGGTGCACCGAAATGATATCTCAAATAAATTCATTGACATGGTGTGTAGAACCATCTAGAAATGTCAATGGGGATGAAGACATATCCAAGACAAATGGTTCCCCAGAAAAACATTCCCCAACCCATGATTTTCTAGGAGAAGAATCTGAATTCCTAATAGAATTTAGTTGGCATCCCCAAAATGCCCAAAAGATCCACCATTACTAAAAAAAATCATCCCTTGAACAGAATGACAACTCACAAATAGAAAAAGACATGATTCACTAAAACAACACAAAAATAATAACATAATCAAACATATTTCAAGTGAAGTTTTTTGAAGATTTGGTTGACCATATTAACTTATCAAAACAGATATCATACAAGGAATCATTTAGTACATTCTAATTCTAGATATAAATCTATTCATATTAACCTACAATTGTGACCATAAGAAATATGGAAACAGTTTTTCATAAGAAATATGGAAACAGTTATACATAAGAAATCATTAAAAACACTATGTATGAGAAATTGGGAAATAGTTGTATAAGAAATCTGGAAGAGATAGTTTGGATGAAAGGTAACATAACAAAATGTGTATAGAAAAGGAATTATATCTAAAAATATGGTTGAGTTATTCTTAAATAGGATCTACTTTTAAATGAGCAGAGCATATGTAAAAAACACAATCTCATATAAAACTCTTAATAATGAATGGGAAAAATGTATAGGTGACACTTGAACATTCTCTTTCTATTAAAACTAAACAATACAGGCCCCGAAATCAAGGAGGCTAGAAATAGTGGATCCCTAAGGCGTCTCCCTTAACAAAAAACATAAAATCAACCAGCAAGGACCATATTTCATCATAAATGATATAATTATTGGAGAGAGTACCTTGAGAAGCTAATACATCTGCAACGAAGTTACCTTTTCTCTCGGTGTGTTTGATGAGGATATCTTGATTGATCAATCTTTGGAACCTTCTAACAATATAAGTTAACCACCAAGGATATTGTTTGTACCCTCTCCTCTACTTCAAGAGAAGACCCAGCACTAAGGGTGTAATTTTGGCCCGGCGGCCCGAAAGCCCGAATGGTCCAGCCCGAAAGCCCGAGCGGCCCGACCCGACAAAGCCCGCATCGGGCCAAGCTGGGCTCGGGCCGTAGGTTCAGCGGGTCGGGTCTGGGCCTTTCCAAGAAGGCCCACAGGCCAAGCTGGGCCGGCCCGAAAAAGCCCGGCCTGCGCGAAGCCCAGCTTGCTGTAAAAAATTTAACGGGGAAACTGCGGGTAGGGGGGATCCCCCTACCTCGAGCTCCCAAGGCTGAGCCTGGACCAACTGGTCTAGGCGCTGCGCCTGTTAAATAATCACAGGCCTATATATATATAGATATATCTATATTTATATCTATATATCTCTATATATATCTATATATATCTATATATCTGTATATATATATATATCTATATATATATACCTGTATATATATATATATATCTACGTATATATACATCTATACATACATGTATATACCTATATATATATACATGTATATGTATACATATATATTTATCTATATATGTGTGTGTGTATTTATATTTCTATATATATGTGCATATATCATTATATATTAACAAAAAATAATATTATATATATACATATACTTATTATTATATATAATTATAATGTGTGTATAAATATATATATATAATAGTGTATATATATAAACAAAGTCATTAATAATATATATCAATTAAGTGTGGTTTTTAAAAATCCATTAATAATATATATATATGTATGTATGTATGTATGTATGTATGTATGTATGTATGTATGTATGTATGTATGTATGTATATGTATATGTATCTGATTTAATATAATATATATATAAACAAAGCTATTAATATATATATATATATATCAATGATTTAATATTATATATATATAATCACTTGTTGTATATTAATAAAAAAATAACACTCACCTAATGATGTTCGTGCAAGTCTCTCAACTTCATTAATTTTTTTAAGTATGTTGCAACATGCATATATTATATATACTATACATATATAAATGTATTTAGAAAAAAAATTAACTCACCCACTGCGACGCACCCCCCAACCCCTGATTATTATTTTTATAATTTTCTCATTATATATATATATATATATATCAATCATTTAACATTATATATATATAATAACTTGTTATATATTAATAAAAAAAATAACACTCACCCAATGATATTCACGCACACCCCCAACCTCACTAATTTTTTTTAAATATGATGAAACTTGCATATTATATATATGTATATATAAAAACAAATCTACTAATAATATATATATATATATAAATATCAATGATATGATAATATATATATATATATATATGTAAACAAAGCCATTAATATTATATATAAATCTATTAATAATATATATCAATTAAGTGTGCCTTTTAAAAATCCATTAATAATATATATGTGTGTCAATGATTTAATATTATATAATAACTTATTTTATATTAACAAAAAAAATTAACACACTCACCTAATGATATTCGTACACGTCCTCTAACCTCATTAATTTTTTTAAATATGTTGCAACTTGCATATATTATATATAAATTTATTTAGAAAAAAATTAACCCGCCCACTGCAGCGCACCCCCCAACCCCTAATTATTTTTTTACAATTTTTTCAAATTATATATATATATATATAAAAACTTATTATATTTTAACAAAAAAATAACTACTCACCAAATGATATTCGCATACCTCCAACCTCATTAATTTTTTTAAAATATGATAAAACTGTTAGGATCGTAAATGACGGGTCCTTTGATACAACGATAATTGCGAGATTAAAAATAAAGTGCAAAAGTGCGGAATTAAAGTGAACACCAGATGTAATGTGGAAAAACCCCCAAATGAAATGGGTAAAAAACCACGAGCAAATAGAAGGATTTCACTATGGTAAAATGTGGGTACAAATTCTATCTCAATTACAAGGAGAAAACACTCAAGAAAATCTCTCTTGTAAAATATGGAAAAACACCTCACAAAATACTGCACTCTGGGATGAAGATGTGTTGCTTCTGAATCCGATGATGAAAAGTCCAGGAGGAGATCCCTTTTTATAGCCTTCCTTCACACCCTTTGGTCTTCCCTCAATTAAATGACTTTTACCAAATTAATTGGGGAAATAATTGTAGGGTGTCAAATTTATTAAATGTAATGAATGCGGTGACCATCATTAATCTCTCTCCGCGTCTTCCAACATATCTCCCACTTGGAGATTTGATTAAGTGTCAATTACATCTCCACACATCCTTTCTATCTAGCCAATCTGCTGCTCATGTATCTACAAGGCCACTTGAAGATCTGCATCATCTGAACTTTTCAGAATTAATCGCCTTTGTCAGGAAATCTGCCATATTTTCTTTAGTGTGAATTTTCTTCATGTCCACACTTCCTTCCTCCACCACATCTCGAAAAAAATGGTATTGTACGCCAATGTGCTTTGTCCTGGAATGAAATGATGGATTCCTTGCAATGTGCAAGGCACTCTGACTGTCACAAAATAATGGAATATGATCATGTTTGTTCCCGAGCTCCTCCAATAACCTTCTCATCCAAATCGCCTCTTTGCAAGCTTGTGTAGCTGCCATGTACTCCGCTTCTGTCGTGGATAAAGCCACAACTGACTGTAGCTTTGAGATCCAGCTCACAACTCCTCCTGCAAGAGTAAACACATAACCCGTAGTGGATTTCCTCCGGTCAGAATCACCTACAAAATCTGAGTCAACATATCCAGTGATAGTAAAATTTGATCCTCCAAAACATAATACAACATCTGAGGTTTCCTTGATGTATATCAGGATCCTCTTCACCATTCTCCAATGCTCTCTTCCTGGATTCACCATGTACCGACTAACTACTCCCACTGCATGTGCAATTTCTGGTCTAGTACAAACCATAACGAACATTAAACTCCCCACTACTGATGCATACGGCACTCGAGACATTTTCATCCTCTCTGCTTCACTGTTAGGACTCATTGTAGAGGATAACTTGGAATTAATGGGAAGAGGGGTAGAAATTGGCTTACAGTCTTGCATATTGAAGCGTTTCAAGACTTTCCTCAAATAATTCTTCTGTGATAGCCAAATCTTTCCATTATTCCTATCTCGGTAAATCTGCATCCCAAGAATCTTGTTTGCGGGTCCCAAGTCCTTCATATCAAACTCCCTAGCCAACTCTGCCTTCGTCTCCTAGATTTGATCATTGTTGGGGCCTGCAACCAACATGTCATCCACATACAACAACAAAATGATAAAATCATTACCATTTAAACCCTTGAAATATGCATAAGGATATGAATTAAGTCTCTTGTATCCAAGGCTCGTGATATAGGAATAAAATCTCTTGTACCAACACCTTAGCGCCTGTTTGAGACCGTACAGAGATTTGTTCAACCTGCAAACCAAGTTCTCTTTAACTTTTTCGGTAAAACCTTTTGGTTGGAGCATATATATTTCTTTATCAAGATCACCATGGAGAAAAGTTGTTTTCACATCTAGCTGCTCTAGATGTAGAGTGTATGCAGCACACATAGCCAGAACTACCCGAATAGTCGTTAGTCTAACAACAGGAGAAAATATTTCATTGAAATCAATACCTTCCTTCTGACCATATCCTTTGACCACTAGTCTTTCACGATATCTTTCCACCTGGTCTGTTTCATCCCTCTTGATCTTGTAGACCCATTTATTCCCAATGGCCTTCCTTCCGTGAGGTAATGGAACAAGATCCCAAGTCTTGTTCTTGTGCAGGGCTTCGAGTTCCTCCTGCATCGCCGCCATCCATGAGGATACATCTGGACTCTGGGTCACCTCCACAAAGGAAGATGGCTCTCCATCCTCTGTCAATAAACAATACGCAATATTGCTCTCAGTGACATAGTCTGAGTGCCATACTGGTGCTCTTTTCTCCCGAATTGACCGTCGTGGTCCAGACTCAACCGGTACTTGATCATCATGCTCTGGTAATGCCTCATAGGAAATGGGTTCTTCCTTTGTTTCTTCCTTCACCTTGACTGTTGTAGTTTCTGTATTCTTCTTCTCCATGTCTTGATCAGTTGTCATTTGCACCTTGTCTTCTGCAAAAATGACATCTCTGCTGATGATAAATTTTTGGGCAGTGGGATCCCACAAACGATACCCCTTCACACCATCAGCGTATCCCAAGAAGATACATTCTCTGGATTTTGAGTCCAACTTTGATCTTTCCTGGTCATGAAGCAGTGCATATACAGGACTTCTAAAAGTATGCAAATTAGAATAATCAGCGGGTTTACCAATCCACATTTCCATCGGTGTCTTGAGAAAAATTGCCACCGAAGGGGATCGATTGATCACAAAGTAGGAGGTATTTACTGCTTCCTCCCAGAATGTCTTGTTGACTCCTGCAGTCTTCAGCATCGCCCTTGTTCTGTCCAATAGGGTTCTATTCATCTGCTCTGCCACTCCATTCTGCTGAGGAGTGTACGCCATCGTGAACTGTCTCTTGATGCCTTCCTGTTGACAAAAAGAATCAAACTCCTCACTTGTATATTCTCCACCATTTTTAGTCCTCAGACACTTGATCTTCTTTTCCGATTCAAGCTCCTTTCGCGCTTTGAATGTTTTGAATACTTCAAAAACATCTGATTTCTTTTTGATTGGAAACACCCAACATCTCTTGGAATAATCATCAATGAAAGATACAAAGTACCTTGCTCCTCTTAGAGATATAACTGGTGCTTTCCAAACATCGGAATAGATCAACTCCAAGATCTCTTGACTTCTTGTTGTTGACGTCCCAAACTTTAACCTGTGTTTCTTGCTCAAAACACAATGCTCACAAAATGGTAAGGATACCTTTGTCAGCCCAGGCAGCAACTTCTGATCCGCAAGAATCTTCAGGTCACGTTCTGAAATATGGTCAAGCTTCCGATGCCATAACGTCGTCAACGCTTCCGTTGAGGTAGTTTATGCAACAACTATCTCCGCCTCTTTGTACGTTTCACCCATAAGCACGTACAGGTTCTTTGAGATCTTCTCCGCCTTCATTACCACAAGCGTGCCCTTCACAATTCTCATCACTCCATTCTTGGTGCGAGTCTTGCATCCGATGTCATCAAATTGTCCCAAAGACAATATGTTCTTCTTCATGCCCTTCACATGACGTACTCCTTGGACGGTTCTAACTATGTTATCATGCATCTTAAATTTGATGGTTCTGACTCCAACGATCTTCAATGTATGATCATTTTCCATGTACACAAGTCCTTCCGGGATGGTTTCATATTGGTCAAACCATTCCCATCGGGACGTCATGTGCCATGTTGCTCCTGATTCGATAATCCATGCATCATCGAGGTGATGTCTTCCTTCAATAGTCGTCGCCGCATCGCTGACTAGTACGTCGCCATTTCCCGATGTACTCGCCACATTTCCTTGAGAGTTCTTCTCACCACTCTTCTTATTCCAGCAGTCTTTGCTCACATGCCCTCTCTTACCGCAATTGTAGCATTTGAAGATTTTCTTCTTACTCCTTGATTTAGACCTGCCATGATTCTGGCTTCCACCGGAACCACGCTCCATCATTCTTCCTCTTTCCATCGATAGAGCTTCCACTTGGTGTGAAGTCGTTTGTCTGTCTTCCTTGTTCTTGCGCCGAATTTCTTCTTCGAGAACCGCAGCTGCAACATCACTGAAGGACAACATATCCGTCAGGATATTATTGGTGAGGTTGATGATGAGTTGGTCATATGAATCTGGCAAACTCTGGAGCAGGATCTCCGCACGTTCAGTATCCACAATTTTATATCCCAAAGTCGTAAGTTGAGAAAAAAGGGTATTGAGGGTGTTGATGTGGTCAGTCACCGATGATGACTCTGCCATTCGAAGAGTGTATAATCTTCTCTTCAAGAAAATTTTGTTGTGGAGTGATTTTGCCTTGTACAGTTTTGTTAGAGTATCCCAAATTTCTTTCGTCGTCTTTTTCTCTGCAATGCTTGACAGGACCTCATCTGCTAAAGCCAAATGAAGGTTGGCAATAGCATTCCCGTCCATGTCGCTCCATTTCTCTTTCGTCACACCTGTCGGTTTCTCTCCAATCGCCTGTAGTCAATTATCCTTCCACAGCACTGCTTGCATCTTCATTTTCCACAATGAAAAATTATTTCCATTGAATTTTTCAATTTCGTATTTCGCCGCCATTTGGACACGTCGTTGGTCCAGAATTTTCTTGGGCCACGAACCTCCCTCTGATAACACTTGTTAGGATCGTAAATGATGGGTCCTTTGATACAACGATAATTGCGAGATTAAAAATAAAGTGCAAAAGTGCAGAATTAAAGTGAACACCAGATGTAACGTGGAAAAACCCCCAAATGAAAGGGGTAAAAAACCACGGGCAAATAGAAGGATTTCACTATGGTAAAATGTGGGTACAAATTCTCTCTCAATTACAAGGAGAAAACACTCAAGAAAATCTCTCTTGTAAAATATGGAAAAACACCTCACAAAATACTGCACTCCGGGATGAAGATGTGTTGTTTCTGAATCCGATGATGAAAAGTCCAGGAGGAGATCCCTTTTTATAGCCTTCCCTCACACCCTTTGGTCTTCCCTCAATTAAATGACTTTTACCAAATTAATTGGGGAAATAATTGTAGGGTGTCAAATTCATTAAATGTAATGAATGTGGTGACCATCATTAATCTCTCTCCGCATCTTCCAATAAAAACTTGCATATTTTATATATACTATATATACTTATATAAATCTATTTAGAAAAAAATTAACTCACCCACTGCTGCGCACCCGCTAAGGGTGTAATTTCAGTCCAAACAGGGCCGGGTCGGGCCTGCCTTGCAAAAAAATTAAAAAATGTTTTAAATTAAACAGACGCTTAAAAATAATTTTCATAAATAAGTTAAATAAATAAATGTAAAAAAACGTTTTAAATAAATGATAAAAAAACGTTTAAATAACAACACTTTAAATCAACCACCCACTACTGCGCAACCTCCAATAACTCATTAATTTTTTTTAATTTGTACATAATATATATAAATTCACAGACATATATAAATTTATTTAGAAAAAAATAACATATCCACCCACAGTAAAATATTTTTACATAAAATGTGTTAAATGTTTAAAAAAATACATGTAAAAAATATGCGTTCAAAAAAACATTTTAAATTAAACGTCTAAAAATAAATGTAAAAAAACGTTTTAAATAAGTGTTAAAAAATGGTTTAAATGAATATTTAAATAAAAATGTTTAATTTTTTTTTTTAAAACAAACATTTAAATTAATTTTTTAAAACAAACACTTAAAAAATACTTTTTACATTAAAATATGAAAAAAAGTTAAATGTTTTAAAAAAATACCTGTAAAAAGCATGCGTTTAAAAAAATTCAAAAACATTTTAAACAGATGTTAAAAAATGGTTTAAAAAATGTTTAAATAAAAAAAATTAACAAATGATTAAAAAATTATAAATAAGTTAAAAAAATAAATATAAAAAATGTTTTAAAAAAATGTTAGAAAAATGTTTAAATGATACGGCTTTAAACTCACCCACAGCAGCTGCACACCCCTCATTATTTTTTTTACAATTTTCAAATAATATATATATGTATATATATATATATAAATTCACAATATATAAATCTATTTAGACAAAAAAACATATCCTCCCACTCTAAAATGTTAATAAAAAATAAAATAAACGTTTTTAAAAAAAACATGCATTTAAAAATAAATGTAAAGAAATGTTTTAAATAAATGTTAAAAAAATGTTTAAATAAAAAAAAAGACAATTATTTTGAAAATAATAAAAGTCCACCATGGCCCAACTCAAAAAAGCCCGGCCCGGCCCGAACAAGCCCGACCCGACCCGATGGTTTGGGCCGACCCGAGGCCGGGCTCGGGCCGCCTCATGGGGTTGTTCAAGTCGGGCCGGCCCGGCCCGAATAGTGGTCAGCGGCCCGAATCTTTGCATGATAGGCCCGGCCCGGTCCGAACAGCACCAAAAGATGCGTTGAACCCCAGTACCACCAAACCACAGTTACCCCACCACCATGCATCTGCCCAATTAAGTAACAACAGACCACATTTACAATCAACCCTTCAATGGGCGCATTCCATCAAAGCCATATCCCCTATTTGACATACCTTACCTTCCTCCCAATGCAAACTCTTGGTTGCAGCATTTTGAAGGCCACAACCGAGTCTCCCCCTTCCACCAGAAACCCATGTTCTACAACCAGTAATTTCACATGTACCTGAAAAAATAGATGTAAAATAGGTCTGCCCTCCCTTGACCGATTGCATCCTTCCCATAAAATCCTACAAATAGTGGAAAAGATAATAGCACGAACCTTCCTTTCCATGTACAACATCTGAAATTATATAGTTAAAGATCTCCTCCTGCAGCGAGTTACTGTCTAGATTGATGTTAAGTTGTGAACAAAAAAATGCCTGGTCTCCATCACCCAATCTCCAGATAAGAAGATATGGTATGAGGATTCATGATGAGGTGCGAAGCAGCAATGGAATCTGGAAAATGAGGACACCCACCCAACTAACACAAACCATAGTTAAAATATAAGTCCTAAAAATCAGTTGAAAGCTTAAGTAATATCAAAAAAAAATTAACATTTTCCTGGTAATCAAATTCTCTTAACCTACAAAACGATAAAGGGTTGTTGGGAAGGTTTCATTTAAAGTGATTGTAGAGAATCAATGAATTTTACAGTGGTAGTCATCTGATGGAATGCAAGTCGAAACATTTCACAGATGATTGTTGTAGAACATTGGAGACTTGGAGTCTTACAAAACACTTGGGTGATGTTCTCGTTTAAAAAAATATTGGAAACTACTGGAATGTTGTTAATAAAACACATTTTCAATTCTTCTTTATGTACTCAGGTGAATTGAGAAAAAAATAGGATAGATATACCGACTCCCTGTTTCCATGTAAGGCCAATATTAAAATCCATTGAACTCATCTTGAACTGCAAGAGATTACAGTACATAATCACATTAGAAATCCATAAGAAATATATTTATATAATAAAAAACAACACATAAAACATTAAATTAATTCATCTAGAAAACAAGAAAAAAATAAACTAATATTAAAATGAAATGTTATATATATAAAATGATGACATGTACTTTAGAGAATAACATTACAATAAAATTAACAATTTACATAGAAGCAATGAAATTTACAATGGTGGTTGTATGATTAAATATAGTTGAAAGGGTTCATAGATGACTACCAAAGAACTTCAGAGACTGCGAGTCATTTAGAAAAATTGGTTGAAGATCTAGTTTATAGATATTTTTAATGAAATCTACTGGAATGTTGGTAATGAAACCCTTTTCCAATTCATGTTTATGTATTCACATGCACAGAGAAAACAATTGTAAAACAATCAAATAAAAATGGAAATACTAAATCATGAAAATAACTTGAAGTTCTTGGATGTCACCTAGAAATCTTGTGACCATCAAAAGCTTGGAACGGACATTTCTGCATAGAAAAAAAGTTAAAAAATTAGAATACCTTACTGAATTTGCAGAATAAAAAATATGAATTTTAACATAAAAGTAATATTTAGAAAACAAAATCAAAATAAGATAACATTTAGCAGGGAGTCTCAAACCTTTAACACCAAAATGTCATGAAACTTCCCCTTTCATAACACTTTTCATATGGAATAAATTGTTTTCAAACCCTGAATCTGGAAAAAAAATTAGAAATTGAACATGTATGCATTGGAAAAACAACCAAAACAACTCATACTATAGACCAATGATGTATTTTTGTTGAGTAGAGTGATACATTACAGTACTCCAGCTTGAGCTTTAGCTCAAACTCAATACACAACTCAAACTCAGTCAAATATTGGTTTGCAAAATTCAAATTTGATTTGATTTTTAAAATGAACAAATCAAACCCACCCATTTAAGCACTACTAAAGTATATGAAATTAAAAACAAAAAAAACATATAAAATTTACTATATGAAGACTGAGAAAAAGAGATGGCTACTGCAAATGACGGTGTAGAGGTCGACCGTGAAGAAATTCCTAAACATTTTGTAGGAGTATGTAGCTAGGGTTATTCTCTGGGAAAAGTTAGAGGACTGGATAGAATCCGTGAGGGGGATGCAGTGAAATTGTATTTTTTGTTACCAAAATTGTTTGAAGGAATTACCTGGAGCAAGACGCCAGTTGTGATATTCGGGAGCCATAGGAGGAGATGAGGTGAATCGCGAGCAGGATCCCAAGTAGGAGAGTGGGAACCGTACAGCGGGGAGAGGGGTTTCAGGGAGGGGATGGGAACCATACAGCGGGGGAGAGGGGTTTGGGGGAGGGAAATCGGGGAGGGAATCCGGAGGGGAGCGAGTAGTTTTAGGTTAATCCTGATCGGGAGCGGGATAGGGAGGCGAAGAAATGTGGAGATACCGACGACGTGGAGAATTGGAGGACGGGCACGTATGAGGAAAATGATTGTTGTAGAACGTTGGAGATTGGGAGTCTTACAAAACACTTGGGTGATGTGCTAGTTTAAAAAAAAATATTAGAAACTACTGGAATGTTGTTAATAAAATACACTTTCAATTCTTCTTTATGTACTCATATGAATTGAGAAAAAATAGGAAAGATATACCAACTCCCTGTTTCCATGTAAGGCCGATATTAAAATCCATTGACCTCACCTTGAACTGCAAGAGATTACAGTACATCATCACATTAGAAATCCATAAGTAATAGATTTATATAATAAAAAACAACACATAAAACATTAAATTAATTCATCTAGAAAACAAGAAAAAAATAAAATAATATTAAAATGAAATGTTATATATATAAAATGATGACATGTACTTTAGAGAATAACATTACAATAAAATTAACAATTTACATAGAAGCAGTGAAATTTACAATGGTGGTTGTATGATTAAATATAGTTGAAATGGTTCATAGATGACTACCAAAGAACTTCGGAGACCACGAGTCATGTAGAAAAATTGGTTGAAGATCTAGTTTATAGATATTTGTAATGGAATCTACTTGAATGTTGGTAATGAAACCCTTTTCCAATTCATGTTTATGTATTCACATGTAGAGAGAAAACAATTGTAAAACAATCAAATAAAAATGGAAATACTAAATCATGAAAAGAACATGAAGTTCTTGGATGTCACCTAGAAATCCTGTGACCATCAAAAGCTTGGAACACACTTTTCTGCATAGAAAAAAAAGTTAAAAAATTAGAATACCTTACTGAATTTGCAAAATAAAAAATATGAATGTTAACATAAAAGTAATATTTAGAAACCAAAATCAAAATAAGATAACATTTAGCAGGAGGGTCTCAAACGTTTAACACCAATATGTCACGAAACTTCTCCTTTCATAACACTTTTCATATGGAATAAATTGTTTTCAGACCCTGAATCTGGAAAAAAAATATTATAAATTGAACATGTATGCAGAAAAACAACCAAAACAACTCATACTATAGACCAAGGATGTATTTTTGTTGAGTAGAGTGATGCATTACAGTACTCCGGCTTGAGTTTTAGCTCAAACTCAGTCAAATATTGGTTTTCAAAATTCAAATTTGATTTGATTTTTAAAATGAACAAATCAAACCCACCCGTTTAAGCACTACTAAAGTATATGAAATTAAAAACAAAAAAACATATAAAATTTCCTGTATGCAGATTGAGCAGAAGAGATGGCTACTGCAAATGACGGTGTAGAGGTCGACTGTGAAGAAATCCCTGAACATTTTGCGGGAGTACGTAGCCAGGGTTATTCTGTGGGAAAAGTTAGAGGATTTGATAGAATCTGTGAGAGGGATGCATTGAAATTATATTGTTTGTTACCGAAATCGTTTGAAGGAATTACCTGGAGCAAGACGCCAGTTGTGATATTCGGGAGCCGTAGGAGGAGATGAGGTGAATCGCGAGCAGGATCCCATGTAGGAGAGATGCGGAGTCGTGAGAAGGAGGTCGGCTCTGTATTTGTGGGATTTGTAGTAGGAGGAGACATCAATGTTGTGTGGGAACCCTAGGAGCAGCGGAGGTAAATACCTTGCAGAGGCGGGTATGGAAGGAGGGAATGAAAAGTGATGGAGATTTTGTTACTGAAATCGCTTGAAGGAGATAGTTGTAGCCCGACGGCGGCAGTGATATGCGTCAACAGTAGGAGGACATCCGAGGAATCGTGAGTAGGAACCCAAATAGAGGAGGAACGGAGGTGCGAGGAGGGTGTCGTTGTATTGCGAGAGTGGTAGGAGGGGGGACAATGTTCAGCGAGAACCCTAGAGGAGTGGGAGAGGGGTTTCGAGGAGGGGAGCGGGAACCGTACAGCGGGGATAGGGGTTTCAGGGAGGGAAATCGGGGAGGGAATTGAGAGAGAAGCGAGTAGTTTAAGGTTAATCCCGATCGGGAACGGGAGAGGGAGGCGGAGAAATGTTGAGATACTGATGACGTGGAGAATTGGAGGACGGACACGTATGAGAAAAATGACGTGGATGAAAGTGAGTATGACACATGAAAGATGGAAATCCAGAATTAATATATTTAGTAGATATATATATAGTAGATATCATCAATTATCTAGTTGGACAAAACAAATCATCTTTGTCCTATTTTAACACTTCAAATCCAGAACCCAAAAAATACGTAAAAATAGAACGTTCCAGAATGTGAAAGTTTGTCACGTGGTCGGAAACTCTCCAGGACTTGACTTTTCCACAAACGGACTGTTGACTGCCCACTCGCACATCAAAATGGACTGCCGGGAACGTACCGGGAAATTTTCGAGAGGGAGCTGTGCCACCACTCATATATTTGTGATCTCTTGGTTTTGGTCATTCATGGCGCCACAACCACCCATCCTCCCGGCCCTCCTTTCTCTAATCGCCCTCTTCTCCGGCCGCGCCTGCGCCGCCTGGATGAAATCAGGTTATTGGTATTACGGCGCCGACTTCCCCATCTCAGACATAGACTCAGCCCTCTTCACCCACCTCATCTGCGCCTTCGCCGACCTCAACCCCACCACCTACGCCATCTCCATCCCCCCCTCCCAAAATGACTCCTTCGCCGCCTTCTCCGCCACCGTCCGCCGCAAGAACCCTTCCCTCACCACCCTGCTCTCCGTCGGCGGCAGCCTCGGAAATGCCACCGCCTACGCTTCCATGGTCGCCTCACCCGCCACAAGAAACTCCTTCATTCAGTCCGCGACCCGAACGGCCAGGCTCTACGGCTTCCAAGGCGTCGACATAGCGTTGCCGTACAATCCAAACACTACCGCCGGGATGACCGATCTGGGTCTCCTCCTCCGGGAGTGGCGCGCCGCCGTGGGGTCCGCCAACGTCTCCACAAATTCAACCTTCATCCTCACCATGATGGGTGACCACTCCCCGATCCCCAACGCCGCCGACGAGTCGGTGGTTTACCCGGCGGAGTCCATGATCCGGAACCTGGACTGGGTGCACCTGATGGCCATCGACTACTTTACGCCGGCATGGAATAACTTCACGGCGGCGCACGCAGCCCTGTACAATCCTACCTCCAACGAAAACACGGACTACGGAGTCCGAGCTTGGGTGGAAAGGGGAATGCCGACGAGCAAGATGGTGCTGTGCTTGCCCTTCTACGGCTACGCATGGAGGCTGGTAAACCCCAACGATACGGCCATCGGCGCGCAGGCGTCTGGGCCGGGTTACGATGGTGATGGATCCATGGCGTACAAAGTAATCATCGAATATATTCGGAGCAGAACCGCCGGCGGCAGGGCGGGGGTGTCGAAGTACGATGCCACATATGTGGTGAATTATTTCTCTATTGATGGAACTTGGATTGGGTTCGACGGCGACAAGGCCATTGCGGCCAAAGTTTCTTATGCGAGAAAGAAGGGGATGCGGGGCTACACCGCGTGGCACGTCGCCAATGACTACCATTGGAATCTCTCAAAAATAGCAGCGGGCGGCCGACCTCAAACAGATGATGCTACGGGTGAGTAAAGAAAATCTAAATAAAACAAAATATATATATTACTACAAATATTGCATGAATGTTTGATTTTTTATCTCTTTATTCTGAACTCTAAAGATGCTTCTTTTTATGATGATTGCAAGATACTAGATCTCCTATGAATCAATACTCAAATTTGACTCGATTTTTGTCAGGTCAAGCTTGAGCTCAAGTTATTTCAACAATATATACATCCAACTTGAAAATCACCATTAGATTGAGTTTGAATTTTTGTATCAAGCCTAAGTTTGAACAATATATTGTATTGATACTCAATTCAACTACACCACTACCTATGATCACATCAATTTAAAAAAAAAACTCATCCTAAAGTCTTTTATATATTGATATTGCATGATATGTTGATTTCATGGTCACAGCTGAAGATGATTCAAGGTATCATCGTACAAAAAGGTTTCCAGTTCGGCTAGTTGTGTTTCTTGCAATAGCTATGACATGCACTTTACTCATAGGGTTTATGATAACCTATTATGTGAGGAGAACCCCAGCATCAAAAGGTGGTGTAAAATTATTTAAGCATTAATTTTTTGAATTTAGCTAATTAACTAAGGAAAATATTTTTATTGTGCAACAGGAAGCCAACAAACCTTCGGCAACGAAATGTCTGCCCTAAACCATCCCATCTTGCATGCATTTAGTTATGCAAATCTTGAAGAGGTTACAAATAACTTCTCAAATAAGTTAGGGGAGGGTGGATTTGGACCTGTTTACAAGGTATCTTATCATATTCATTATCTTCATGATAACATTTTTTATCTTAAGTTAACATAGAAAATATGATCTTTATAATTACTTATTTTTATACATATCAACTAAGCGACTATTGCCTATTTTTTAAATAACTTGTCATGATGTCTATTGATTTGTCCGTTGTCCACTGCTTTCTTTGCAATCCACATTCTCATCCAATGGTTTTCTTATATATATTAGATATTTGAGGGTACAATTACAACAAAACACACACACTCACCACACACCCACAAATCGGAAGCGCGAGTCATGGCTCCCTAAGAGGTAACCCACTGATCAAGCCCTTTATTTATTATAGGTTCGTAGACCCTTATTATAAAAAGGCCCACATACCCATTTTAGTACATGGCCCGTAGGCCCATGTCACCATGGCCCAAAGGCCCGTAGCAATCGGCCCATAAGGCCCTGAAATCCCGCACTGGCCCTTGGCCACTACAGACATTGTGCATCGCCCATGGATCTGGTCGTCGACCTGCGACCGTCTTAATCGACGATTTCCCAGATTCAAGATGAGCAAGAAGTTATAACAGAAAGCAAGAAAAGAAAGAACACTGAGATGTAATGTGCTTTGGTCTGCTATGAACCTATGTGCACGGCAAGAACACCACCACAATAGTTTATTACGAAAAAAAACAAAGCAAGAATACAAGACTGCAAAAACAGTAAAACAAACCAAAGAAACTATCTGAGGAATAGGTCTAATCAGGCCAGGTGACAATGATGAAACCTGTCATGAGGAGTCGGTTTACCGTTAACCTAGGTAGACTCTCGGTATGCATACACATGGGAGGATACATCAACTATCAAGCAGTAGAAACAAAAAATCATGTCATATAATCTTCTTATAGAGCCAGGTACGTAGTAACTTGGAACGAAGCTCGAATGTGCTCCAACTACCGTTGAAACCTCCATGCAAAGTCATCCAACTCCAAAGGCAATCAAACTCTACTACTCCCCACTAAATCTCTAATCCAGGAATGATAACATCGAAGGTTGGCATCCTCACTGGACGAGCTCAGATAGAAATCCTCCAAGAATTGCTCAGAATCTCCTCTCCGCTCCAACCATTAACCCTTTTCTCTACTGCAACAAACACTACCAGTGAAACCCTAAAAATCAAATGAATTTTGAAACACTGCAGAGTGTAATCAATCCTCACACTGGAACGTCAGCAGAACAGGTGACGAACATAAGATGCAGGAAATGCGGTCGACCCTGATCAATCAGTCATTCAAAATGATTACTGCATAACAATAGGGGTAAGCACGTGGCACATGATGATTGACAGGGAAATAAATGTCTGGATCGACCTGAAAATGTGAGAGGAGAAAATGTTGGGCATACGGACGTTTATCCAATAATTTCATTAATTTCTCATTGATTTTGATGCTCACAAACATCCTCATTTGTTTTATTAATGAAGTTTATTTAACTGAATTTCAAGATTTTACTTACTGGAATATATTTATTTTATTTTCCCTGAAATTCTAGAAATGCTTAAGTCTTAATTCAGTTAAAGTTTTATTTTCTCAAAGTATTCTGGATGTGTCACGACCCGTCCCCCGAGGCCCATGTCGTGACTACTCCAAGCCCGCCTTCCATAGGACAGGGGATGACGACTCGCACCGGAAAGGCCTATCCCTAAAAATGGGACGGTATTGCCTTTTTAACCTATACAAACATGCAGTCCAAGAACACAATAAGAAGCAACCACAAAGTAAACTGTTGTAGTAAAAGTATGCTGAAAGTAAAGGGGTCGGAATACAAGCCCAACTGAAAAGTACAAGTACAACTGAAAAGTACAAACAGCTGAAAAGTGAAAAGCAGCTCCTAGATCGTCCACCACAGATCCTACATGAAGGGCAGGTACAGCTCACGATCAGTAGTCCCTGCGCCACGTCACGCCAAATAGTCCACCTCTGTGTATTGTCCATTCCTGGCTCCCTTAGCCTCGATTAATGTTGTATGTCGTCTGCACAAGACACAACAAGGTGCGGGCATAGCGCGTGTAGGGGTGAGTATAACGATACACAGTAGGGACCCCGAGACCCCATAGGTCTTCTAGAGTTCCACAAAAGAAATACCACAAAGCAAGACCTCAACTCTACTTAGGTATATGCCAATACATATACCTAAGTTATCAAGATATACTCATCTCATACATGAGGGAAGAATACCACAAAGGTAACACCACGAAGGTAGAAATACCACACAGGTAACACCACGAAGGTAGAAGTACCACACAGGTAACACCACGAAGATAGAAGTCCCACACAGGTAACACCACAAAGCTAGAAGTACCACACAGGTAACACCACGAAGAAAACACCACGAAGATGGAATACCACACAGGTAACACCATGAAGATAACACCACAAAGGTGAAAAGACTCAGTTCACAATCAGGTATAACTTAAGTAAAAAAGTACAAATGATTAGTCGTAAGCTAGATCATCTTATTCTGTTAAGTAGCACTGCTTCTAACCCACACATGATCGATAAGTAACTAACCATCAATGACCCACACAAGATCTGACCCACATAGGATCGATAGGTAACTAACCCCCGCTGACCCACACAGGATCTGACCCACATAGGATCGGTATGCGCCGACCCACACAGGATCTCTGAGCGCTGACCCACACAGGATCGGAATGCGCTGAACCACACAGGATCGCTGAGCGCTGACCCACACGGGATCTAATAGATGTCGACCCACACAAGATCAATGTTTTTTCTTCACGTTACAGTCTACCACAGGATTCCTCGCACTCGGTGCGCTCGAGTTTCGTAGAATCTGTCCCTCGAGATATCGGTCGTACCTCGACCGCCACTAAGCACCACAAAGGAGTAACTTAAAGGACCATCATGTCACAAGGGTTCCAATGCGACAGACGGTGCGTCAATCGGACGCCCGGTCTGTGAGTTATAAGCGTTTTAGTTTTGGGGGCCCGGTTGGATTCGAGTTCGATCCAACCCGGCCGTACTCCAACTTTCTCCAAAACTCTAGTGGAGTATACCAATAGGACCATCTCGATCCAAGGATCCCAATGCCATAGACAGTTTGTCAAACAAACATCTGGTTCTCAAGATATGGTCCTTTAAGTGATTTTGGGTCTGGTTGGGCACAAGTCCAGTCCGACCTAGTCAGACCGACCCGACCCGATTCGGGTCGACCCGACCCGACCTGTTCCGAGTAGGAACCCACTGGGCTGGACCGCGTCGGGCTCGGCCCGCAAGGGGGCGGCTCGCTAGGCTCGCACAGCCCGACCCGCGATGGCGCGTCCCGTTGGGCTCGCGCGTCTCGGCCCATGGTGAAGCACGACCCGACCCGAGGTGGGGCGCGGTCCGGACTGAGGTGGAGCGCAGCCCGACCCAAGGTGGGGGGCGGTCCGATCTGAGGTGGAGCACGGCCCGCTGGCAGCGTGGCCCGCTGGCAGCGTGGCCCGCTGGCAGCACGGTCCGCTCGAGCAGGCGCCGAAGGGGAGCAGCCCCCCTCCATTCGGAAGACCAAGCGGAAACCCCTATTGGCGCTGCCAAGTCACCCGCGGGACCTGAGAGGG
The DNA here is from genome assembly GCA_963277665.1 of Viscum album. NCBI lineage: Eukaryota > Viridiplantae > Streptophyta > Magnoliopsida > Santalales > Viscaceae > Viscum > Viscum album. The sequence continues at coordinate 790,068,698 of OY728123.1, read as the reverse complement.
TCCCGCCGTCACGACATCGGAGCTGCGGCTCCACCGGCGGCGCGCCGGTCGCGCCGCCCTCGCCTTCCATGGCCGGTCGGTGTGCCGGCCACCTCATCCGTCCTCTGCGGCTAACAAATCGCGGCTGATTCCTCCGGTGGTGCACGACGGCGCACCGTACCTCCTCCGTTGTGGCGTCCTGCCTTTTTAATACATAACTTTTCATTACATTTTACATACAGAGGATCTTTAAAGTCTAGTGTCTTGGAAATCAGGAACAATAAAACTTGAATACAACAAAAAAACATTCTTCTAAACCACTTTTAAGGCTTCATCATAGGTTCATCCTATGTGCAATTACTGCATCTCATATCCTGGAGACATACATCAAAGGAAAGGGTGAGCAGAATGCCCAGTAAGGGTAAACAAGAGAATCAATGTACTTGTGATATCAATAAGTACTTGAATAAAAACATAAGGACATGAGCAATGGAAGTATAGACATATCATAATGAAAAGAACTTGGAACATAACTTGAATATGTGGCTACAACATTTCATTTAGACATTTGTGAACATATCACCAAGGTCCATCCCCAAGGTGTCATAAAAATTACCATGACTATTCACCAAGGTATCGTGAAACTTGTCATCTCTAGAGATTAAATCTTTACCCAATGCATTGAAGCGCTATTAGGGCGCAACCTTAATATGTCTTTACTTACATGTGAGACACATAGATCATAATCAAACATTTCATAAATAACCCATAGAGAATAAAAGGAATGAGTTTCATTTCAAAATCACGACATTTTAAAAGCTCTTAAAAATAAGGTCATTATACCATTTATAACCCATGGAAAGGGAGTGAGGGTTATATGTATGTCGATTCCAGAATAAAATATCTCATCTTTATATATTTATGAACACCCATAAAAATGAAATAGGTCTGGGTATTCACATAAATAAACAAGGGGATTTCTTGAGAGAAAGAGATAGAAATTTTGAGACGAAATTTCTGCAGCCTAACGACTATATAACATGGTTTTAGAAAACATTGAAAAGAGAGGGGATAAGGGTCACCCACTCATAATTAATTCATAATACAGTATGTGTACTGAATAAGATAATGGTATGAATATTTTAATGACATACCACATGAAAAGGAAACATGAAAGAAAAGAGAAGATGTGATATCTTTTACGAGAAATTTGGCAGCCTAACGGCGTCACATAAAAATTCAGAAAACAAATTGATAAGAGAAGAAAGAGTCTCTCATCATTTGGACATGAAATGGGTAGTAATAAGAACATATAAGAACATACCCTCAACATAAAGAGATGGAAAATATAAGACACAACATAAAGGAAGTCATGACTTAAAAGAGGAGGGTGAAAGAATCTCTTACCTTGAAGAGTAACTTCGAAAGCTTGAAGGTTGGGACCTTGGGAGGCTTGAGGGCACCTTGAGAGGACTCCTTGGGAGGTAAGGAGACTAGAACTTCATTGAGGAGGATTTGGAAATGAAAAGAATGAGGGAAAATCTTGGTATTTATAGGAGAAGTGAGGGGACAAGTCATTAATGGTCAAGGGACACCTCATCGGTGGTATTGGAAAAACCATAGGCTTGCCCATGGTATTTGCCCATGGTATTGGCCACTTGGGACACCTCATACCTTATATTACTATTCATAAGTCGACCAGAATGATTACATAATTATTACATCCTTAATGATGTCATTAAACACCCGAAACTAAAAACTGTATTTTCACTATTCACCAAAAATTCATTTTTCTCAGAAAAATCCCCAAAAATATCCTTAACCTAATATCGATGCTCTGAATTCAAAAATGAACTCCATTTTATAAAAATAATTTTCTAAATATTTTTAATTAAATTTTTAATTAAAAAACACTATTCACCCGAAAAAACTAATACTTAGACTAAGAATTTCTGAAACATTTATTTACCTATTTTATTGAATCACATTACTTAATCAAGGTGACTAAATTATATTAATACTTTCTTTAAATGAGATTACTAATCCATTTGGTCACATTACTAATTCTAAGCGTAAAATCACTATTCATAATTTACTATTCACAAAAAATTAAGTCGATCTTATTAGATTCTAAATTTCTGACTGAACACATTTTCAGAAGACCATTTTTTGAAAATAATTACACATTAATTATTTATGGTTTACATAAATATTTTAAAATATCTCATTTTTTCCAAAATTCATCAATATACATCCTATATTTATTCGAATATCTGAAAAAAAAACACAAACTTCACCATAGGAAGAAATCACAATTTTATTTATCTCAAAGGATTACACAAAGTAGCTATGGTCTCGTTACATATCCCCTTATAACCCCAGCATAGGACCTAAGTGTAAGATATGCTAAGGTGAGAGAATCCGAGGGTGGCTCGACCAACATTGCCCGAGTAGTGATTTCTATAAGCTTGAACTTCTCCTGAAAGGCGATTCCACTCCAACTTCACACGATGAAGTTCGGCTTGGGTTTGGTCCAGATCAAAGCCCAGTGGTGCTACCTCCTTCCCAAGTTTCGTCAGATGGGCTTCGATCGCCCCAAGACTACTGGATGAGGCCATTGAATCTTCTTTCTGTATTAATTAACCAAGATCACTTGTATTTAGTGACAACAATCGCAACATTTAGTTTCCAACGGTCATATTTACCAACGGTCATATAACAGTCGAAATCCAACGGTCTCATTTTAATTAAACTCACATCATTAATTAAAGAATATAGTTTTGTTGAGTATAAATTAAAATAACACACAAAAAAAGGAAACAAAAATTCATTCAAAATTTCGGGTTGTTACATTCTTCCCCCCTTAGGAAATTTCATCCTCGAAATTTTAACTCGTATCCTCAGAAAATAAAAGGTGTGGGTACTTCTACCTCATAGACTCCTCTGGTTACCACGTGGCTTCTTCATATTTGTGGTTTTTCCACAACACCATAACAAGGTGGGTAGTCTTGTTGCGTAGGACCTTGTCTCTATGATCCAAGATCTCCACCGGCTGCTTCTCATAAGAGAGGTCATGTTCCATTTGTACCATCTCTGGGTTTAGTACATGTGAAGGGTCAGATATGTACTTCCTCAAGAGGGATACGTGGAAGACATCATGAACTTGTGCTAGATTTGGAGGAAGTGCAAGCTGATAGGCCACTACTCCCACGTGATCAAGGATTTCATAGGGGCCAATGTACCTAGGGCTAAGCTTCCCTTTCTTCCCAAACCTCATGACTCTCGTCCAAGGTGAAATTCTAAGAAAGTCCTTATCACCGACATCAAAATCCAAGTCCCTTCGACGGTGGTCGGCATAGCTCTTTTTCCGAATCTGAGCACCCTTAATGTGTTTTTGGATGGCATGGACTTTTTCTGTCATCTCTTGCACAAGATCAGGCCCAAGAAGCTTTCTCTCACCAGCTTCATCCCAACAAGTAGGAGTTCTACATCGCTTCCCATATAGAGCTTCATAGGGTGCCATTTGAATGCTCGAGTGGAAGCTATTATTATAAGAGAACTCAACTAAAAGGAGATGTTTATCCCATCCACTCTTAAATTCCATTGACCACATTCTCAGCATATCCTCGAGTGTTTGAATAGTCCTTTCAGATTGGCCATCTGTTTGGGGGTGATAGGCCGTACTGAAATTCAATTCAGTGCTCAAAGCTTGTTGAAGACTTCTCCAGAATTTTGATGTGAACCTTGAATCATGATCAGATATGATAGAAAGTGGAACTCCATGTAGCCTTACCACTTCATGTAAATCCTAGCAAGTTGATCAAGATATAAATCTTCCCAGATAGAGATAAAATGGGCAGTCTTGGTGAGACGGTCCACAATAACCCATATCGCATTGTTTCCTTTGGAAGTTCTCGGAAGACCAGTGGAGAAGTCCACAGTGATATTGTCCCACTTCCATGCTGGTATGGGTAGTGGTTGCAATACCCCTTTAGGAATTTGTCGCTCTGCCTTCACTTGCTGACATACTAGGCACCTTGAAGTGTAGTCAGCAATCTCCCTTTTCATATTATCCCGCCAATAATGATCACGAAGGTCCCTATACATTTTTGTGCTTCCAGGATGTGTAGAGAAAGTAGAGCTAGGAGCTTCATCCATCAGCTCCTTTATTTCTGGGATAGATGGAACACATAGTCTTGTACAAAATCTCAGTACACCTTCTTGATCAATATTGAACTCAGGAAACTTTCTATCCTTTACAGCCTCAAACTTCTCTTGTAACAAAGGATCTTCTTTCTGAGCCTTCTTGATCTTCTCTAGTAATGACGGTTGAGAAATCATTTGGGTTAGGGTTGATGATGTCTCTTTCCTTATAATTCCCATGTTTAGCTTTACTAGGTCATTGATCAAAGGATCTTTTTGAATCCTCATCATGGAACAAACAACTAGGTCATTCCTACTTAATGCATCAGCAAATTTTTTTTCTCTTCCTGGGTGATAATGAATTGAACAATCACAGTCTTTAATAATTTCCAACCATATCCTTTGTCTCATGTTCAATTCCTTTTGTGTGAAAATATACTTCAAACTTTGATGGTCTGTGTATATATCACATTTCTCCCCATAAAGATAGTGCCTCCATATCTTCATAGCAAAAACGACTGCAGCCAGCTCCAGATCACGCGTAGGATAATTCTTCTCATGAATCTTCAACTGTCGAGATGCATAAGCAATGAACTTTTCATTTTTCATGAGGACGCACCAAAGCCCTTTTAGAGATGCATCACTAAAAATAACGAATCCTTCTCCACTTGAGGGCATAGTTAACACAGGTGTAGTAGCCAATCTCTTCTTCAGCTCTTGGAAACTTTCCCCACACTCCTTTGTCCAGATGAACTTGACCCCTTTTTGAGTTAACTTGGTTAATGGATTAGAAAGTCGTGAAATTTTTTTCACAAACCTCCTATAATATCCTGCTAATCCAAGAAAACTACGAATCTCAGTTATTGTTGTAGGTTGAGGCCACTCTTATACAACTTTTGTCTTTGCAGGGTCAACTGTGATTCCTTCATTGGTTACAATGTGCCCTAAGAAAGCGACTTGTTGTAACCAGAAGTCACATTTACCCTCAGATGATCTTCATGTTCTTCGTGACTTTTGGAATATATCAGAATGTCATCAATAAAAACTACCACAAAGTTATCAAGGTAGTTCTTAAAGACTTTATTCATCAAATCCATAAAAATAGCAGGTGCATTAGTCAGTTCGAAGGGTATAACAACAAACTCATAATGCCCATATCTTGATCGGAAGACATTTTTCGGAATATCTTCTTTATTCACCCCCAATTGATGATAACCAGATCGAAGATCAATCTTAGAGAAGAATTGAGCCCCACAAAGTTGGTCAAATAAGTCATAAATTCTTGGAAGAGGGTATTTGTTCTTCACTGTGATCCCATTAAGTTCTCTATAATCAATGCATAGCGGCATCGATCCATCCTTTTTCTTCACAAAGAGAACATGTGCTCCCCAAGGAGACACACTTGGTCGGATAAACCCCTTCTCCAAAAGATCTTGGAGTTGTTTCTTTAATTCCTCCAGCTCCACATTTCTCATCCTATACGGGGTCTTTGATATCGTATGAGATCCAGGTACGAGTTCGATGGAGAACTCTACCTCCCTTTCTGGGGGAGGTTCAGGCAACTCCTCCGGAAATACATCAACGTATTCCTAGACGATGGGGACATTTTCTATCATCAAAATCTCATATCCTTTTTCTTCTTCACCGGTCAACTCCATAAATAATGATATAGGGGGTTCTTTTAGACAAAGATGAGGTTGATATATCTCTCCTTGGAAGATAGATGTAGGTTTTCCATTCAAGACTACTGATATTTCCTTGCTTCTGTAATTGATCTTAACATTATACTTTGAGAGTCATTCCATCCCTAATATAATGTCGAATTCCAGCATGGGAATGACTACTAGATTTGCGATAAGATTTTTCTCACTAAAGTAAATACTAGAGTTTCTAAACACTGACGATGCTCGGATAGTCACACCAGGAGTCTTGACTGACAACTCTACTTTTAGCAATTTGGGGTTTGATTCTAAATTCCTTGCAAACTTGGATGAAATAAAGGAATGCGTGGAACCAGAATCAAACAAAGTACTTGTTAGCTTTGAGAGGACAACAAGAGTACCTGCTACCACATCATTCGGAGCATCAACTTCAGCTGTCGAGATATCAAAAGCACGACCTTGATCCCTTGGCCTTTTCTGAGGATGATGGTGGTTCCCCTCCACTGTTCTCAAATTTGGATAGTGATTGGCAAAGTGCCCACGTTGTCCACACTTGAAGCACTGGACATCAGGTAGGGCCTGCACCATCTTCCCCTTTTCATTTGTGTTTGGAAGTTAAGGTTTCACCTCACTATGACAATTCCTCGTAATGTGGTCATCTCTGCCACACTTGTAGCACTTCCCACTCCCGAGCAGGCAGTTCCCTGAATGCTTATTCCCACATTTATTACATGTGGGAAGTTCCACTTGCTTTACTCCTCTTCCCTGATCAAAAGTCCTCCCTAAGCTGGGCTCCATCGATCTCTTCTTGTCATTGGATTTATGAGACCACTGCATCTCACCAAACTCTAGCTCGACTTTTATCTCACTCCGCACTATCTCCTCGTAGCTATCATAATCTCGGTTGGCTAGATTTTTCCACAGATGAGGTCTCAGTCCAACGAAGAATCTATCAACCTTACCATTTGGATCCATGACAAAGCTAGAGGTATATCATGAAAGCCTTGTGAATTTCATCTCGTATCTTCCCACAAATTCATTCTCCTTCTTCTTCAGTTTGAGAAACTCCTTCTCCATTCTTGTTATCATGAAACGAGGGAAATACTTACTGAAAAAGATCCCTCTGAACTCTTCCCACTCCATAGCTTCAACTTCCACTCTTTGCCTCGTGTTTTTGATCAGTTTCCACCACTGATCAGCTTCTCCCTCTAAGCGATAGACAGCCAGGGTGACCTTCTCTTGCTCTGAACAACATAGCACAAAAAAGATCTTCTCTATAGACCTGATCCATTGCTCAGCAATCAATGGGTCATTCGATCCACTGAAGGTTGGTGTTCGTTGGCGGATAAAGGACTCAACAGAATGTTGTTCCCTTCGTGGTGAGATCGACCTCTCATCTTGATTCAAGTTATTACTCATAACTTGAGTCAGTTGGTTCATCATCTATATGAATGTTTCCATTCTGACTTCCATCGAAGGGCCGTCAGCACATGGTCCATTGCGGTCACTATTTGCACGGTTCCTCCTATTGCCTGCCATTTTCTAAAAGAATAAAATCTTAGTGAGAAACTTGTTTCATTTACGAATCTTTTAACTATAAAGGATTCTACATCTTAAAACTTCATGCTTAAACAATTATATTTCTCTATAATTCCTTCATAATGATTCATAAAAAGCTTGAGATTAACCAAACATATCCCCCGAGAGTGTTGTAACCAAGAGTGCAGCAAGACCTGTTGTCGTGCACCAGTTCCCGTTCGAGTCTAGCTCAAAGCGGTGTTTTTGGGTTTTACCCCTATGTACATCTGTGCCAGAGCTGCCTCTACCAACTCGTATCCAGACATCGATGTATTTGTTTGATAAACCACTTACTCAATACTCAACAAAAAACCAGGAAGTTTTCCCTATATTTAAACTTTTCTATAGGGTTCTTCCTAAAGTTTTCATAGCCCAATTTCCATAAATAACTAAACTATCCTTTGATACCAACTGTGACATCCCACCTTTTTAATACATAACTTTTCATTTCATTTTACATACAGAGGATCTTTAAAGTCTAGTGTCATGGAAATCAGGAACAATAAAACTTGAATACAACAAAAAAAATTCTTCTAAACCACTTGTAAGGCTTCATCATAGGTTCATCCTATGTGCAATTACTGCATCTCATATCCTGGAGACATACATCAAAGGAAAGGGTGAGCAAAAGGCCCAGTAAGGGTAAACAAGGGAATCAATGTATTTGTGATATCAATAAATACTTGAATAAAAACATAAGGACACGAGCAATGGAAGTATAGGCATATCATAATGAAAAGAACTTGGAACATAACTTGAATGTGTGGCTACAACATTTCATTTAGACATTCGTGAATATATCACCAAGGTTCATCCCTAAGGTGTCATAAAAATTACCAAGGTTATTCACCAAGGTATCGTGAAACTTGTCATCTCTAGAGATTAAATCTTTACTCAATGCATTGGAGCGCTATCAGGGCACACCCTTAATATGTCTTTACTTACATGTGATCCACATAGATCATAATCAAACATTTCATAAATAACCCATAGAGAATAAAAGGAATGGGTTTCATTTCAAAATCGTGACGTTTTAAAAGCTCTTAAAAATAAGGTCATTATATCATTTATAACCCATAGAAAGGGAGTGAGGGTTATATGTATGTCAATTCCAGAATCAAATATCTCATCATTATATATTTATGAACACCCATAAAAATGAAATAGGTCTGGGTATTCACATAAATAAACAAGGGGATTTCTTGAGAGAAAGAGATAGAAATTTTGAGATGAAATTTCTGCACCCTAACGGCTATATAACATGGTTTTAGAAAACATTGAAAAGAGAGGGGACAAGGGTCACCCACTCATAAGTAATTCATAATACAGTATGTGTACTGAATAAGATAATGGTATGAATATTTTAATGACATACCACATGAAAAGGAAACATGAAAGAAAAGAGAAGATGCAATATCTTTTATGAGAAATTTTGCAGCCTAACAGCGTCACATAAAAATTTAGAAAACAAATTGATGAGAAAAGGGACATCATCAACCGTAACCCAAATGATTTCTCAACCATCATTGCTAGAGAAGATCAGGAAGGCTCAGAAAGAAGATCCTTTGTTACAATAGAAGTTTGAGGCTGTAAAGGATAGAAAGTTTCTGGAGTTCAATATTGATCAAGAAGGTATACTGATATTTCGTACAAGACTATGTGTTCCATCTATTCCGGAAATAAAGAAGGAGTTGATGGATGAAGCTCATAGCTCTACTTTCTCTATACATCTTGGAAGAACAAAAATGTATAGGGACCTTCGTGATCATTATTGGTGGGATAATATAAAAAAGGTGATTACTGACTACAATTCAAGGTGCCTAGTATGTCAGCAAGTGAAGGCAGAGCAAAAACTTCCTAAAGGGGTATTGCAACCACTACCCATACCAGCATGAAAGTGGGAAAATATCACTATGAACTTCGTCACTGGTCTTCCGAGAACTTCCAAAGGAAACAATGCGATATGGGTTATTGTGGACTGTCTCACCAAGACTGCCCATTTTATCTCTATCCAGGAAGATTTATCTCTTGATCAACTTTCCAGGATTTACGTGAAGGAAGTGGTAAGGCTGCATGGAGTTACACTTTCTATCGTATCTGACAGTGATCCAAGGTTCACATTAAAATTATGGAGAAGTCTTTAACAAGCTCTAAGCACTGAATTGAATTTCAGTACAGCCTATCACCCCCAAACTGATGGCCAATCTGAAAGGACTATTCAAACACTCGAGGACCTGCTGAGAATGTGCTCAATGGAATTTAAGGGTGGATGGGATCAACATCTCCCTTTAGTTAAGTTCTCTTACAACAACAGCTTCCACTCGAGCATTCAAATGGCACCCTATGAAGCTCTATATGGGAAGCGATGTAGAACTCCTACTTGTTGGGATGAAGCTGGTGAGAGAAAGCTTCTTGGGTCTGATCTTGTGCAAGAGATGACAGAAAAAGTCCTTTCCATCCAACAACACATTAAGGCTGATCAGAGTCGGAAAAAGAGTTATGCCGACAACCGTCAAAGGGACTTGGAGTTTGATTTCGGTGACAAGTCTTTCTTCGAATTTCACCTTGGAAGAGAGTCATGAGGTTTGGGAATAAAGGGAAGCTCAGCCCTAGGTATATCGGCCCCTATGAAATCCTTGATCGCGTGGGTGCAGTGGCCTATCAGCTTGCACTTCCTCCAAATCTAGAACAAGTTCATGATGTCTTCCACGTATCCCTCTTGAGGAAGTACATACCTGACCCTTCACATGTACTAAACCCAGAGGTGGTACAATTGGAACATGACCTCTCTTATGAGGAGCAGCCGGTGGAGATCTTGGATCATAGAGACAAAGTTATGCACAACAAGACTACCCACCTTGTTAAGGTGTTGTGGAGAAACCACAAATATGAAGAAGCCACGTGGGAATCAGAGGAGTCTATGAGGTAGAAGTACCCACACCTTTTCTTTTCTGAGGGTACGAGTTAAAATTTCGGGGACGAAATTTCTTAAGGGGGGAAGAATGTAACGATCCGAAATTTTGAATAAATTTTTGTTTCCTTTTTGTGTGTGTTATTTTAGTTTATAATCAACAAAACTATATTCTTTAGTTAATGATGTGAGTATAATTAAAATGAGACCATTGGGTTTCGACTGTTATATGACCGTTGGTCAATATGACCGTTGGAAATAAAATTTTGCGATTGTTGTCTCTAAATACAAGTGATCTTGGTTAATTAATACAAAAAGAAGATTTGATGGCCTCCTCCAGTAGACTTGGGCCGTTCGAATCCCATCTGACGGAACTCGGGAAGGAGGTAGCACCTTTGGGCTTTGCTCTAGACCAAACCCAAGCCGAACTTCATCATGTGAAGTTGGAGTGGAATCGCCTTCGGGAAAAGTTCAAGCTTATAAAAATCACTACTCGGGCAATGTTGGCCGAGCCACCCTCAGATTCTCTCACCTTAGCACACCTTACACTTAGGTCATATTCTGGGGTTATAAGGGTCTATGTAACGAGACCGTAGCTACTTTGTGTAATCCTTTGAGATAAATAAAATTGTGATTTCTTCCTAAGGTGAAGTTTGTGTTTTTTTTCAGATGTTCGAATAAATATAGGATGTATACTGATGAATTTTGGAAAAAGGGGATATTTTAAAATATTTATGTAAACCTTAAATAATTAATGATGTGTAATGATTTTCAAAAAATGGTCTTCTGGAAATGTGTTCAGTAAGAAATTTATAATCTAATAAGATCAACTTATTTTTTTTTTGTAAATAGTAAATTATGAATAATGATTTTACGCTTAGGATTAATAATGTGACCAAATGGATTAGTAATCTCAATTAAAGAAAGTATTAATATAATTTAGGCACCTTGATTAAGTAATGTGATTCAATAAAATAGGTAAATAACTATTTCAGAAATTATTAGTCAAGTATTAGTTTTTTCAAGTGAATAGTGTTTTTTAATTAAAAATTATATTAAAATTATTTAGAAAATTATTTTTATAAAATGGAGTTCATTTTTGAATTCAGAGCATTGATATTAGGTTAAGGTGATTTTTGGGGATTTTTCTGAAAAAAATGAATTTTCGGTGAATAGTGAAAATACAGTTTTTAGTTTCGGGTGTTTAATGATATCATTAAGAATGTAATAATTATGTAATCATTCTGATCGACTTATGAATAGTAAGATAAGGTATGGGGTGTCCCAAGTGACCAATACCATGGGAAAATACCATGGGCAAACCCATGGTTTTTCCAATACTACCGATGAGGTGTCCCTTGGCCATTAATGACTTGTCCCCTCACTTCTCCTATAAATACCAAGTCTTTCCCTCATTATTTTCATTTACAAATCCTCCTCAATGAAGTTCTGGTATCTTTACCTCCCAAGGAGTCCTCCCAAGGTGCCCTCAAGCCTCCCACGATCCTAACCTTCAAGCTTTCGAAGTTACTCTTCAAGGTGAGGGATTCTTTCACCCTCTTCTTTTAAGCCATGACTTCCTTTATATTATGTCTTATAGTTTCCATCTCTTTTTGTTGAGGGTATGTTCTTATATGTTCTCCTTACTGTCCATTTCATGTCTAATTGCTGAGAGACCCTTCTCTCATCAATTTGTTTTATGAAATTTTAAGTAACGCCGTTAGGCTGCCGAATTTCTCGTAAAAGAAATTGCATCTTATCTTTTCTTTCATGTTTCCTTTTCATGTGGTATGTCATTCAAATATCCATACCATGATCTTATTCAGTACCCATACTGTATTATGAATTATTTATGAGTGAGTGACTCTTGTCCCCTCTCTTTTCAATGTTTTCTAAAACCATGTTATATAGCCGTTATGCTGCAGAAATTTCGTCTCAAAATTTATATCTCTTTCTCTCAAGAAATTCCCTTGTTTATTTATGTGAATACCCAGAACTATTTCGTTTCTATGGGTGTTCATAAATATATAAAGATGATATATTTGATTCTGGAATTGACATGCATATAACCCTCACTCCCTTTCCATGGGTTATAAATGATATAATGATCTTATTTTTAAGAGCTTTTAAAACATCACGATTTTGAAATGAAACTCATTTCTTTTATTCTCTATGGGTTATTTATGAAATGTTTGATTATGATCTATGTGACTCACATGTAAGTAAATACATATTAAGGTTGCACCCTGATAGCTCTCCAATGCATTGGGTAAAGATTTAATCTCTAGAGATGACAAGTTTCACGATACCTTGGTGAATAACCTTGGTAATTTTTATGACACCTTTGGGATGGACCTTGGTGATATGTTCATGAATGTCTAAATGAAATGTTGTAGCCACATATTCAAGTTATCTTTCAAGTTCTTTTCATTATGATATGCCTATACTTCCATTGCTCATATCATTATGTTGTTATTCAAGTTCTTATTGATATCACAAGTACACTAATTCCCTTGTTTACCCTTACTAGACCTTCTTCTCACCCTTTCCTTTGATGTATGTCTCCAGGATATGAAAGTAAGTAATTTTACTTAGTATGATCTTATGATGAAGCCTTACAAGTGGATGAGAAAGTTGCTAGAGGAGCTCAGGCACAGACAGACGCAGATTACATTGTTTTGTGACAGTCAGAGTATCTTGCACATTGCAAGGAATCCATCTTTTCATTCCAGGACAAAGCCCATTGGGGTGCAGTATCACTTTGTCTGAGATGTGGTAGAGGAAGTGTGGATATGCAGAAAATTCATACTAAAGAAAATTTGGAAGATTTCTTGACGAAGGCGATTAACTCTGATAAGTTCAGATGGTGCAGATTCTCGAGTGGCCTCGCAGATACATGAGCAGCATGGCTTGGCAAGATAAAAAGGATGTGTGGAGATGTGATTTGTTCTCAATCAAATCTCCAAGTGGGAGATGTGTCAATTTTTTTTTCTACGGATGGTGTCGCCCCCACTTTTGTCAAAGGGGGTGGGTTGGGTTGGTGGTTGATGGCCAAACCCCCACCAAATCATCCAGTGGGAGAAGGCGGTGGGCAGGGGTGATGAAGCCTATAAAAGGAGGCTCTCCCCTTTTCAAAATATCATCTGTCATCAGTTCTCATCTCCACCCACAGATCCTAGTTATTTGAAGTATTTTGTGAGGCGGTTTCCCCACCATATTCAAGAGAGATTTTTTACAAGTGTTTTCTCCTTATAATAAGCGAGGGAGTGTGTACCCACTTTTACCCCATAGCGATACTTCTATTTGCTCGTGGTTTTTTACCCCTTCTATTTGAGGGTTTTTCCACGTTACATCTGGTGTCCCTTTTATTTTTCCGCATTTTTCACTTTATTTTATCTCGTGATTATCACTGCGCAGGTGGGCCAATCATTTACGGTCCCAACAAAAGGGGGAATTAATTTTTAATTATCCAAGTGTTTTTTAAACTGACACAATTCACCCCCCACCCTCTTGTGTGTTTGCATTTAATCTAACCAACAATTGGTATCAAATGAAGTGCTCTTTTGAAGAATCATGTTAAGCTCTAACAAGATTGAGTTTAAGATCTATGTGAAGAAAGATGTCTATGATATGACTCAAAGAAGAAATGTCAATGATCAAAGCATCATATTTCAATTGAGAGAATTACGATGTTGTAAAGCCCGTATGATCATCTATTTGAAGATTCTTGATCTTAAAGTTTATATGAAGGTTGTTAAGCCTTATGAGATCCCCCAAGAGGATCCATAGAAGTGGGATGCTACCAAAGAGTCAGAATATGATGTAAATTCTAGAGAAACGAATGCAATAATATATGGACTTGGTCTTGATTAATTCAATGATGTTTCTCAATGCCCCACTTCTTATGAGATGTGGTAGACAATTACTGTAGTCTATGAATGAAATGATAACATCAAACAACTAAGACATACCAATACTAAAATAAAATTTGATACATACATGATGTACGATGGAGAAATTATAACTCAAATGAACAGAAAATTGTCTGAAATAGTTAATGGTGTTGATGCCCTAGATCACCAATTCTAGAGTCAGATCAGGTGTTAAAATTCATTTGAGTTTTACCCTCTAAATGGAATGGAATCTCTGGTACTATCAGACAATCCACGCCTATCAAAATTCTGATAATGAAGGAATTTATCGGTACTCTAATGATGTATAAATCTAAAATGCAAGCTGAGGTAAAAGATCATAGAATGAACAAGAAGGATAATACTTCTCTCAAAGTTACTGTTTACAAAAATGATAAGTTTAAGGAGGATGTTATATCCTTAAACGATTCTAGTTGCTCAAACTCTGGAGAAGAACTGACTCACCTAGTCAAAAGATTCAATGATTCCAAGAAGAATGAGTGTGGACTGAAGGAGGAAAGGTGTTATGAATGTAAATAGACGTGGTATATCAGACTTGATTGCCCACAGTTGAAGGAAACAAGAAAGAAGGAGAAAATGTCCAAAAGAAAGTTGAGTATGAGTACAAAGGTAAGAAGTCTATGAAAGCTACATAAAGTTTTTATAAAGACTCCAACAACTCTTCAAGTTCTGTTTCTGAATAGGAGCAGTCAAATCAAAAGGAAAACATGTGTTTTATGGCTAAGGAGGATGAGGTACAATCTTATTATTCTTTTTCTTCTGATTTTGAAAGTTTCTCAAATGCTAAATTAGGTGAATACTATTCCATACTTGAAGAAGAAAAATGAATCCCTATTGAAAAAGAATAAATTGTTAAAGAATATTCATAATGATGTATTAAGTGAAAAGGATGCCCTGCTAAAAAGCACATTGGGTTGAAAGAAAATTTGAGTAAATCTGTTTTAAGTTTCCCTATGCATGAAAATAAAATTAAATAGATGCAAGCTGAAGTTTAACTCTTTAAAAATATTGTTAGATTATTTACTAAGGGAAAAAAATATTTAAACAAGATTCTTTGAAAGAATGTTCACAAAAAAGGAAAGATATGACATTTGAATTAATGGTGAAAACCCTAAGTTTTATAGAAACTATTTTTTACCAATTTTGAAGAACCATAACTTAACTAGAGTTACCTGCTTTTACTGAGGTATTAGAGGTCATTATACTAAAAAATGTTGCATAAAAAATCCTCAGATCAGTAGTTTCAAAGTCTTATGTTTCTATAGATTTACCTAATTTTGATTCTCAAAAAGTTAAATTAATCTGGTTTCCCAGATCATTACTTGATGACACTGTAAGACCCAAGAGTATTTGGGTACCAAAATAATCTTTTATTTGATATTTGTAATATAGTATATGGATAGTGGCTATTAAGGCGCGTGAGTGGATTCTTTTCAAATTTTCATGCACTGTCAAAAGTAGGAGGCCCGATCACCTTTAGTGATAATGCAAAAGGAAATATTATTGGAGTTATATTAGTGGGAGATCAAAAAACAATCATGATCAACAAAGTGAAGGTCCCGGGCACAACAGAAGCTCGTGGGTGGATGTGCCCCACTTGACGTTTTGTCATTATCAATGATCAATCCGGGATCAATACGACGATAAATGCCAGACTCCACGGATCGAATCATAGAAATAGACAAAGAAGAAGAACAGTCCTGGAACCACAAAGGAGGATCATCACAGATTGATTATAATTAATTTAATTAATTGACAAGAGATACCTTTTATGGCGTTCTTTCTTCATTGATATTTCTGATCACGTTCCGATGTGATTCGTCATTGCGTCGCAGAAGCCAGATGTAGACTTCCTCTAGCGGTGATCCACACATGCACCATGTATCTCTGGACGTCGCCAAAGGAATCTTCGGGTGCTAGCGTGGAGAAGCCTTTGCTTGCGTTGTCCACCTTAGATCGCCTTGATCCGGTGGAGGAGGATCTCTCTCAGTCTTGAGAGCGTTCTTGGAGGAAGAAGTTCTTTCGGCCTTGAAAGAATTCTCCAGAATTATTGTGCACAATGATTCAGGAAAAATGTTGGGGTTGTGAGGATATTTATAATCAGGTTTGAGGTTATAGAGTTATGACAATAAAGAAACGCATTACGCGTTTTATTTATTTCATTAACTCTTATTGAAAACCCCATGTCAAATCATTAATTCCTTGACATGTGCCCACACTGATTATAATAAATATCATTTAATAAAAAGATATTATTTCCTCAAAATCCCGACTGGAAAAACTACACGGCGTGTAATCATTAATACACGGCGTGTACTCGTTTTTCATTTCCTTTCCAAAATGAAAACTACACGGCGTGTATATTCAATGTACACGGCGTGTATATCTTGTTTTCATTTTATTCTTCCTCCAACATTAAAACGATTTAGGCTTCCTTGAATAATTATTAAACCACATACGGGAATAATATTTATTCCACTTGAGATACTTGGATACAGTTAGTGTGTGACCCTCTAGGCCTCTTTCTCGTTGGCATTAGGCGGACTTGCCTAAAGTCCAAGATTACTGTCTAGCAACGGGTCAAGGCACCCAAGAGAAAGAAGTTGACGTTGCATTGACGTGTCATATCATACGAACTCTTACCATGTAATTTAATCTCTTTGTCTCAATATCTCATAAAGCAGGTTTCATGGCAGTGTCATAAACCTATATGCTTGATCCGTCATTCTTTGACTTCCAGAAATAAACTCGTCGTGACATCATGGACATGGAATTTGGACGATAGTTCTATTTCAATCAAAGAGTCTGAGATATCTACTTTCATAAATATGGAAGAGCCAAATTCTTCCTCAACTTATCCATTAACAACATGTCATTCGTGACGCACCCAACGTGCCCTACTTCCCGCCAACTGTCTTCATGACGGTTTTTATCAGCAAATCTAAGTGCGCGAGTCACGACAGGAGTTAATGATAATCTTCCAGTCTAAGGACCATTACACATGCTCGTAGATAGCAATGTCTGATGACACCAAGACATACAAAATTACTACTGGCGGGTATGTTCTCATAATATCTCATTTTGGAGATTACCAAGTGCGAACTCCATGAGAGAGAGTCTCGTCTTCTTACGAGTACTCGCACATGACGGTCTGTATACTATGTGTCCTATCATAGTATGTCATCCAACCGTAGAACTTTATTTAAGAATATTGTTTTAGCATTTCAAGGTTCTCATCATAGTGGGGATCTGTCATAACCTTATTAGTGCAACAAATATTCCAGGACATTATTATATTATAGTCATGCTACACAATGAACAATATATAATAAGTGTACATTCATGTAATCAAAGTATAAACAGTTGGTTCTCAGGACACCAACTCTAACAAATCCCACTTGGACTAGAGCCAACTGCCTATGACTTTTAGTCCGCTAGACCTCACATGATGATCATGTTTCTACTGAGTCAAAGCTTTAGTCAAGGGGTCTGCCACGTTGTCTTTCATGGAAATACTGCTCACTACAACTTCATCTCTCTGAGAAAAATCCCTCAAGAGATGATACTTCCGAAGTATGTGTTTTGTCCGCTGATGTGACCTTGGCTCTTTTGCAAGTGGCACCGCTGCAGTATTATCACAATAGAGTGTGATAGGATCTTTACTACTAGGTACTACATCCAGCTCTTGGATGAAGTTTTGCATCCATACTGCTTCTTTAGCTACCTCAGAAGCTGTGATATACTCGGACTCTGTTGTAGAATCTGCGACCACACCTTGCTTTGAGCTCTTCCATCTCACTGCACCTCCATTCAAGCTGAAGATGTATCCAGTCCGTGACTTCATGTCATCTTGATCAGTCTGGAAACTAGCATCTACATGTCCTCTAATGACTAGTTCCTCATCTCCTCCATAAATCAGGAACATATCCTTAGTACGCCTCAGATACTTAAGGATGGTCTTGACTGCCATCCAATGGCGGTCTCCTGGATCAGCTTGATATCTGCCTACCACACTTAATGCGTAAACAACATCTAGCCTTGTACATAGCATATCATACATGACTGACCCAATCGCGGATGTGTAAGGGATCCTTTCCATTTTCTTTCTTTCCTCATGTTTCTGAGGACACATTTTCTTGGAAAGATGAATGCCATGTGAAATTGGCAACAATCCCCTCTTGGACTGTTCCATAGTGAATCTTTTCAGTATCTTGTCAATGTATGTACTTTGACTCAGGCCCAGCATTCTCTTGGATCTATCACGATGGATCTTGATCCCAAGAATATATGTTGTCTCGCCCAAGTATTTCATAGAGAAGCATTTATCCAACCATGTCTTAACTGACTGTAAGACAGGTACTTTGTTTCCAATTAGTAATATGTCATCAACATATACTATTAGTAAAATGACTGCACTACCTCTAAAATTTTTGTAGACACAAGGCTCACATTCGTTCTTAACAAATCCAAATTCTGTTACGACTTCATCAAAACGAATGTTCCATGAACTTGATGCTTGCTTTAATCCATAAATGGATTTCTGCAACTTGCATACCTTGTTGGCATCCTTTGGAGTCACAAACCCTTCAGGTTGTGTCATGTAGAAATCTTCCTAGAGGTTCCCGTTAAGGAATGATGTTTTGACATTCATTTGCCAAATTTCATAATCATGGTAAGTGGCAATGGCCAATAGGATTCTGATGGATTTCAGCATCGCAACCAGTGAAAAGGTTTCATCATAGTCAATTCCTTGACGTTTTCTAAAAAAATTTGCAACCAGTCGTGCCTTATAGGTGTTGACTTGTCCCTTCATGTCTAGTTTATTCTTGAATACCCATTTATTACCAACAGGCTTTACATCAACTGGAGGATATACCAAAATCCAGACTGGGTTTTGGTACATGGAATCCATTTCAGAATTCATGACTTCTTTCCACTTGGAAACATTTGTGCCTTTAACTGCTTCCTCGTAGGTAAGAGGATCATCATTGTCAACCAATAATGAGTCACCATACTCGGTGACAAGAAAACCATATCGTTCTGGTTCTCTTACCTCTCTCATGCTCCTACGCAGTTCTTGTGTCTCTGGAACAGATTGTTCTTCCACGGGGCTTTGTGGAATCTATTATTGTACCAACTCTTGTGTATCTTGAGCCTCGACTTCATCGAAGTCTATCTCGCTCTCACTATCTCTTTTGGAGATGTGCTCCCTCTCAAGGAATATGGCGTGTCTTGCCACTGTAACCTTTTTATCTGAGGGGTTGTATAGGTAATATGTCATTGTTTCCTTCAGATATCCTATAAAGGTACACTTTGTGCCTCAGGGTGCAAGTTTGTTACCTGAAGAGGCCTTAACAAATTCTTCGCTACCCCACACATGTAAATTTGATAACATGGTTTTGCATCCACTCTATAACTCGTATGGAATACCATTTATCGATTTAGTTGGTACTTGGTTTAGTATGTGTGCTGCTGTTTGTAATGCATATCCCCAAAAGGATAATGGAAGACTCGCATGACACATCATTGATCTCACCATGTCCAACAGAGTGCGGTTCCTCCTTTCACTTACACCATTCCACTGAGGCGTGTAAGGAGGAGTGAGTTGAGATAGAATCCAAAACTCCTGTTTGTAATGCATATCCCCAAAAGGATAATGGAAGACTCGCATGACTCATCATTGATCTCACCATGTCCAACAGGGTGCGGTTCCTCCTTTCACTTACACCATTCCACTGAGGCATGTAAGGATGAGTGAGTTGAGATAGAATTCCAAACTCCTGTAAGAAATCAATGAAGTCCTGATTAAGATATTCTCCTCCTCTGTCTGAGTGGAGTTTCTTAATCTTCTTACTAAGCTGGTTCTCAACTTCATTCTTGTATTATTTGATCTGATCAAAAGAATCTGACTTATACCTCATTAAGTAAATATATCCATATCTACTAAAATCATCAGTAAAAGTTATGAAGTACAAGAACCCACCCCTTGCTTCAACTGGAAATGGTCTACACACATCTGTGTGAACTAATTCTAGAAGCTCTTTAGCCCTTTCACCTTTCCCACTAAATAGGGCTTTGGTCATTTTTCCTTGTAGACACACATGACATACACCAAGTGGTTTTAGTTCGAAAGAATCTAAATACCCATCTTGATGTAATTTTGTCAAACGTTTCTCATTAACATGACCTAGCCGGTGATGCCAAAGTTGGGTGTGGTATGAGTCATATGAATTAACTTTATCATCGATTTTCATTACATGGTTTGTGTAGTCTAACACATAAAGGTCATCATATAAATGTGCCCTACCAAAAAAATGTTATCTTTATAAAAGTAGCAACATTCATTTCTAAACTTGAAGATGAATCCATCAGTATCCAATATGGATACTGAAATAATGTTTTTGGTTACATAGGGTACATAATAACATCCTTTTAATACCAATACCACCCCATTTGGCAATGTGAGGTGGTAGTCTCTGACACCTACAACAACGAGTCTGGCTTCGTTGGCTGCTCACAGATCCACCTCACCTCGGTCAATCTTTCTGAATCTACTTGGTTCCTATATTTGGATACAGATGTGAGCACCACAAGCAGTATCTAATACCCAATTGGTAGAAATAGATAGATTACATTCGATAACAAACGCACTTGAAACTTCCCCTTGCTTCCTTGACTGGGTGTAGTTTTTCTTCCAGTGACCCTTCTTGCCACATGCGAAACAAACAGCCTCATGTTCTCTTGTCTCACTTTTGATCTTCCTTTTCTTGGAAGACCTTGAAGAAGATTTGAGCTTAAAGCTCTTATCCTTCCCTTTCCTTTTATTCACCATAAGGACAGAAGGTTTTTCATGCTTCATATCATTGTCCACTTGGCGAATGAGGATAAGAAGATCAGATAGAGACTTCTCAATGTTGTTCATGTTGAAATTTACAACAAAGTTAGAGAAGCTCTGGGGGAGTGATGCAAGAATGAGATCGGTACCCAGTTCTTCGGGGAGTTTAAACCCTAGAAACTCCAAGCACTCAATGTAGCCAATGAGCTTGACTACATGAGGCCCAGCTGGGGCACCCTCTCCAAGCTTGCTCTGAAATAGAGCCTTGGAGATCTCAAACCTTTCCTATCTTGCTCTCTCTTGGTATAGACCACGGAGGTGCTCGAGCATGCTATAGGCATCCATGTCTTCATGAGACTTCATGAGCTCACTAGACATTGATGACAGGATCAAACACTGAACGTCGAGTGCATCGTTCAAATGTTGATCATAAACCAGGAAATCTTCATCATTCACCCCTTGGGCAGGCGAATCAGGAAGTGAGGACTCCCGCACGTAAAAATTTCGTTCATGGTGTAGGATAACCCGAAGGTGCCTAAACCATTCCTGAAAGTTACTGCCGGTGAGGATATTGTATTTATCCAAAATTGATCGCAGAAAAAATGTGATTGATGAGTTTGTCATATTGATTCTACAAATTAAAAGAGCAGATTTATCGGTGCCTTTTGATTACATTTTATGAAAAATAATAAATGAATTTATTAATTCTCCCACTATTTTATCATGTCCCAACGGCCCCCACCATTGAACTTGGAATGCCTAGTTGCTATGACATTCTGGTGGTAAGGATCCATATTCCCCTTCGCATAACCCCAACAATGGTTGGTCAAGCTATTAAAGGTATTTAGGTAAGCAGGTCTTTGCCAACTGTGAGTTTACAGTTACTTGATCTGTTAAGTGGACTCCCCAATCCTGAAATCCTGACTTGGATTTTCTCAACACTTGCCTCCATTTTACAACAAGTCTAGCAAGGGTTACTCCTCTTGATGTAAAATGTTTAAGTCAACCCAAAACTTTCATAAGATATTCCTTTATAAAAGTAAGTGTCCCAACAATGGTTGGTCAAACACATAGTTTTATTGAGTCTTTCCCTTAATCAAGTAACGGAAGGCTTGGTCTGACTTAATATGGTATTTGAGGGATTTCAATCCTTTATGCGTAGTTTCGCATTATCACATGTACTTAAGTGATTAACCATGTTCTGATAATGTTTATGTATAGTCTGATTTTTATTTTATTCCATCTTTGCATGCTTGTTTATTTCATTAACTATGTGATCGCGACAACACATACATAATAAATAAACCATGCAATCGGACAGAAATAAAATAAGATGGCATGATCATGAGCTTCTATTGATTAGCTTATCTAGCGGTTTTGATAAGCTAACCCTGACCTAGGGAAAAACACCTTGAACCCGATGGTTCATGTTTTTCAGCTCCCACCTGTCCACCTTTGTATCTTCTTGGGTTGATTTCACCTCAACTTCAGATTTTGAACTGTCTCCTCTAGCTTGGGAGATCCTCCATTACATGGGGTTTACATTAAAGAAACCAAGGGCACAGAGGCCCTACATTTTATTGGAAGAAGGCTCGCAGACCAAAAAATTTAAATTAAATAAATTTAAATGAAATCATACACACACAAAGGGTTTTTGGTCTAGCTCATGATCATCCATAGCATGCAACGACATTTACGCATATTTAGTATTCAAATTCTTTTAATCGTTCTTTTATTCAAGATAAGTCGTGCTTGAATTCAATTAATTATGATCTTATAATTAATCAATTCTTTATCTTAAATTCCTTTCTGAATTTCCTTGAGATTCTTCTTATCCATATTCCTTGTATGGGTCTTTGTACTTTGGAGGAAACCTGGTGAAATTTCATTTTTGGAAAGTACACGGCCTGTAGGCTATATTACACGGTGTGTATTTGTTTTCACCTTTTATCCAAAGTACACGTCGGGGGATTTGGCGTGTTTTCTATACTTTGGAAATTTTAGAGTACATGACGTGTAGATTAATCTAACACGACATGTATTTCCTTGTTACGCAGTTACCAGCCTGACAATCCCGTGTACGCGGTTACACGGCTTCTCCTTGTACACGGTTTCACCTGGGCTGGATCGGACTACACGGTGTGTTGATTCAACATACACGCCGTGTATTCCGGTTTCCACACGTCATTTAGTTCTGGTCAACACGGTGTATTAAAAAAAATTAGGTATGCTCAATTCACACGGCGTGGTTTGGCGGACCAGTACCGGTTTGTTGAACCTAAGTACAGGGCTTGTAGATTTCACTACACGCTGTGTATTCCTGTGTTGTACAGATAGAATGAGTGGCTCCTCCAGATGAGTTCCTCGTTTTAATTTTAATCAAAATTAAAATTAAAAGGTCGTTTCTATGATGTGAATCGTGAAACGAAGGAGGAAGAACAGATCTCGTTCATTCATTTTTATAGAACAATTTATCTTGAATTGAATCAAATATAAATGCGTAAATTATCAACGAAAATTAAATAACTATAATCAATGTTGTGACTGCTCTAATACCACTTGAAGGTCCCGAGCGCAGCTGAAGCTCGTGGGTGGATGTGCCCACTTGACTTTTTGTCATTAGCAATGATCAATCTGAGATCAATACGATGATAAACGCTAGACTCCACGGATCAAATCACGGAAATAGAAAAAGAAGACAAATAGTCCCGGAACCACAAAGGAGGATCATCACAGGTTGATTATAATTAATTTAATTAATTGACAAGAAGTACCTTTTATGGCATTCTTTCTTCGTTGATATTTATGATCACGTTCTGATGTGATCTGTCATTGCGTTGCAGAAGCCAAGTGTAGACTTCCTCTAGCGGTGATCCACACGTGCACCACGTATCTCTGGATGTCGCCAAAGGAATCTTCGGGTGCTAGCGTGGAGAAGCCTTTGCTTGCGCTGTCTGCCTTAGATCACCTTGATCCGATGGAGGAGGATCTCTCTCGGTCTTGAGAGCGTTCTTGGAGGAAGAAGTTCTTTCGACCTTGAGAGAATTCTCCAGAATTGTTGTGCACAACGATTAGGGAAAAGTGTTGGGGTTGTGAGGATATTTATAATCGGGTTTGAGGTTATAGAGTTATGACAATAAATAAACGCGTTACGCGTTTTATTTATTTCATTAACTCTTATTGAAAACCCCATGTCGAATCATTAATTCCTTGACATGCGTCCACGCGAATTATAATAAATATCATTTAATAAAACGATATTATTCCCTCAAAATCCCGAGTGGAAAAACTACATGACGTGTAATCATTAATACATGACGTGTACTCATTTTTCATTTCCTTTCCAAAATGAAAACTACACGGTGTGTACATTCAATGTACACAGCGTGTATATCTTGTTTTCATTTTATTCTTCCTCCAACATTAAAACGATTTAGGCTTCCTTGAATAATTATTAAACCACATACGGGAATAATCTTTATTCTACTTGAGATACTTGGATACACTTAGTGTGTGACCCTCTAAGCCTCTTTCTCATTGGCATTAGGCGGGTTTGCCTAAAGTCCAAGATTATTGTCTAGAAATGGGTCAAGGCACCCAAGAGAAGTTGACGCCGCATTGATGTGTCACTTCATATGAACTCTTACCTTGTAATTTAATTCCTTTGTCTCAATATCTCATCAAGTATGTTCTATGGCAGTGTCTTAATCTATATGCTTGATCCGTCATTCTTTGACTTCCAGAAATAAACTTGTCGTGACACCATGACCATGGAATTTGGGTGACAATTCTATTTCAATCAAAGGGCCCAAGATATCTAGTTACATAAATATGGAAGGGACAAATTCTTCCTCGACTTATCCATTAACAAAATGTCATTTGTGACGCACTCAACGTACCATACTTCCCGCCAACTGTCTTCGTGACGGTTTTCATCAGCAAATCTAAGTGCGTGAGTCATGACATGAGTTAATGATAATCTTCCAGTCTAAGGACCATTACACACACTCGTAGATAGCAATGTCCAATGACACCAAGACATGCGGAATTACTACTGGCGGGTCTGTTCTCATGATCTCCCATCTTGGAGATTACCAAGTGCGAACTCCATGAGAGAGAGTCTTGTCTTCTTACGAGTACTCGCACATGATGGTCTGTATACTATGTGTCCAATCATAGTATGTCATCCAACCGTAGAACTTTATTTAAGAATATTGTTATAGCATTTCAATGTTCTTATCATAGTAGGGATCTACCATGACCTTATTAATGCAACAAATATTCCAGGACATTATTATATTATAGTCATGCAAAACAATGTACAATATATAATAAGTGTACATTCATGTAATCAAAGTATAAACAGTTGGTTCTCAGGACACCAAATCTAACACAAAGTTCTCTACATTCATGGGTTAAAGCACAATTTGATAGGCATTTATCAACTTTGTGATGATGAAATTTCAGTTGATTTTTCTAACTATGCTTATTCTGATTTAAGCTGCCTAAGTTTAGAGCACCCAGAACTGAAAACGTTTATACTTTGGACCTTAGTTCCTTGTGTGAATAGAAAGTGAATTGTTTAACTGTTGAAATAAAGTAATCCTGGATATGAAATAAGATATTTGGACATTGCAATATAATTTCCATATCTAATTTATCTAAGAAATTTTTTGTTTTAGATCTTCCCAGCCTTAAGTTTGATCAAAATAGAATTTGTGATGTATGCCAAATAGGCAAGCAACATAAGTTATATTTCAAATCAATTAACAAGGTTTCTACTTTTAAACTTTTAAAATTCATCCATATGGATTTGTTTGGACCATCTAGAGTATCAAGCTTGGATGACATATTCTTTGTTCTTTTTATTTGACGATTTTTTCAGATTTACTTGCATTTGTTTCTTAAAATTTTAAAGTAAAACTTTCTTTGTTTTTGTAAGTTTTTTTAAAGTGTTAAAATAAAAAATATTTCAAAATAATTTCATTGAAAATTGATCATGGATGAAAGTTTGAGAATCTGAAATTCAATTCTTTTTGCTCAAATTTGGTATTAAATATACATTTTCTGCTCCAAGAACACCTCAACAGAATAGAACTGTAGAAATAAAAAATAGGTTTATAACATAGTCTTCTTAACTATTTTTGGCAGAAGTTTTTAATACAACTTTGTATATCATGAATAGAGTTTTAATCATGTTTCTTTTCAAAAAGACACCCTATGAATTATGGAATAACAGAAAACCTAAAGTTGAAAACTTTAATGTTTTTGGATGTAATGTGTATATCTTGAACACTAAGTAAAACCTTAGTAAGTTCAATTCAAAGGAGATTAAGGAATCTTTCTTGGATATTTTGTTGCTTCTGAATCTTATAGAGCATTTAATAAAAAGTCAAAGATAATTGAAGAATATGTTCATGTGAAGTTTGATAAAAGTAACAACAAAACTCAAATAGATGAAGTCATTGATTCTTTGAATAACTTGGGACTATTCTTCTAAAGATTTATTTTAAAATAAATTAGAATATGATCAGAGTCAATCCATTTCTAAAGAACATGAAATCGTGGAACCTGAAAGTGTCTTTGAATTAACTTGAGACATGATTCTTCTAAAGATTTATTTGAAAATAATTTAGAAAATGATCAAAATCAATCCAATTTTAAAGAACATGAAACCATGGAACCTAAGAGCATTGATTTTGTTGCTTCTGAATCTTATAGAGCATTTAATAAAAAGTCAAGGATAATTGAAGAATATGTTCATGTGAAGTTTGATGAAAGTAACAACAAAACTCAAATAGATGAAGTCATTGATTCTTTGAATAACTTGGGACTTGATTCTTCTAAAGATTTATTTTAAAATAAATTAGAATATGCTCAGAGTCAATCCATTTCTAAAGAACATGAAATCGTGGAACCTGAAAGTGTCTTTGAATTAACTTGAGACATGATTCTTCTAAAGATTTATTTGAAAATAAATTAGAATATGATCAAAATCAATCCAATTTTAAAGAACATGAAACCATGGAACTTAAAAGTGTCTTACCTAGATAGCCTAGAACCTTAAAGGATCACACTTTAGAGGCTGTTATTGACCATCCAGTGATAAGAACCAAATGGGTCTTTAGAAATAAGCAGGATGATCAAGGTATAATTACTAAGAATAAGGTTAGGCTGGTTGATATGGGTTACAACGAGGAATGAATAGATTATTAAGAAACATTTTTCCTCAGTTGTTAGGCTTAAATCCATTAGAATCATTTTAACATATGCATCGCATATGAAGTTTATATTATACTAGATACATGTCAAATATTCATTTTTAAATGATTATATAGTGGATGAAGTTTATGTTGAGCAACCTCCAAGTTTTGAAAACTCTCATCTACTAATTTTTGTTTTTAAACTTACTAAAGATCTATATAGCCTTAAACAAGCACTAAGAACTTGGTATAAAATATTGAATTCTTTTCTTTTGAAAAATGGATTTTCAGTAGGATTAGATGATTCTACTATTTTCAAGAAAAACACTTATTCTAATATTTTATTAGTTCAAATCTATGTTGATGATGTTATTTTTGATCAACTAATCAAAAGTTTTGTAATGATTTTTCAAAACTAATGCAAAAGGAATTTGAAATGAGTATGATAGGAGAACATAATATTTTTCTTGGATTTTAAATTTTTCAAAAATATTTTGGAAATATTTTAAATCAAAGTAAATATATTATTAATTTATTAAAGAGGTCTGGACTTGAAAACAGTAAGACTTATGCAGCTCTCATGTGTGCTAATGTAAAACTTAATTTGGATGAAGTTAGAAAACCAGTTGAAAACAAGTTATACAGAGGTATGAAAGTATTTTTCTATATCTTACTGTTAGTAGATTAGACATTATGTTTTATGTTTTCCTTTGTGTAAGATTTCAGTCAAGCCCAAAAGAATCTTATCTTATTGTTGTTAAATAGATTTTCATATATTTAAATGGAACTATTTTTCTCTTTGATTTATCTAAAAACCACTATATTTGATTTAATTTCATATTCAGATGCTAAATTTGGAAGGTGTAAATTAGATAGAAAAATCACCTCATGCACTTGTCACTTTTTGAGAAAGTCTCTGATTTCATGGTCTAGTAAGAAGCAATATTCAGTTGCATTATCAACTATTGAAGCAAAATGTATATTTGATGGCAGTTACTGTACACATGTGTTATGGATAAAACACTCTTCTAGACTTTGAATTTAAATTCAATCACATTCCTATTTTATGTGATAATACTAATGCTATTAATATTTTAAAAAAACTCTACGAGTCACTATAGACCTAAGCATATTGATATAAGACATCATTTTCTAAAAGATCATGGCCAAAAGGGGATATATATTTAGAATTTGTAAATACTAAACATTAACTTGCTGATATTTTTAATAAACCACTTCCCACAGCCAATTTTGGTTTTATTAAGGGGGAGTTAGGTTTATTTAATTTTGAGTAAGACAATGAATTCTCTTGATTATCTTTGTTTAGTTCATTAATTTGTGTTACTCTAAAGTTTTTATTTATTTAAGTTGAATATTTTTTATTTAAATTTGTTAGTTTAAAATTTTATTTGTGTACTTTATTTTACGAAATTGCCTTTTCAATTTTAAAAATCTGAAATAATTACACCTTAAAATTGGATTGAGAAGCTGAAACATCGCCCAAAATCGTCAAAGTAAAACTCTTCTCTCTCCTTGCTTCGAACTTGCACCCTTTCGAAAAACTGAGCATTCAATCTCTCTTGAACCCTAATTTACGAACCTTCAACCTTCGGTTTCTCATAATGGAAAAGACGAAGAGAATCAACGAAGGCGGTGTGAGTGGAACGAAGAGACAGAGACCCTCCAGTTATGAAAGGAAACTACTGCAAGGGAAAGTTACAAATTTTCAAGGGCTTTTTCAGAAGAATTTATTATTGAAGCAAGCGCTAAGTTTCCAAGGTCTGGAATATATGTTCGATGTCAAAAATACAGAGTGTCTTTGAGAAATAAGTAAAAGATTTTTGTGAGCATGCACAATTTAGTTTTGGAGATATAGAAGATTTCATCTCATCGAAGGTGAATGAAAATGAATTTTCTGTTTCAATAGTGGATATTGCTCAAATCCTCAAGTGCCCCCATGAAGGAGTTTTTCATTTCAGTTTAAGATCAATTGGGAACAGTGTCCACAAGTCTGAGGATGTTATGTCTTTCCTATTTGGAACATCTTCAATCAAGATGGAGTTCATGAAGGATTTGGAAGCTACCAGAAGGTCTTGGTCGAGTTTATTTGAACTGTTGTAGTGTCGAGAATAGTTAGGTTGGAGAAAATCCTCTATCTAGATATATACGTTATGTTTTTTATGTTGAGTGACATCAAACTGAATTTCAGTAGATACATGCTTAGGTATATGCATCATTGTTTCCAGAAGTATGTAAGAATGTTGTTCTACCCCTATGGCAGATTGGTTGCTCTTGTCTTGTACAAGAGGGATGATTGGTGACATCCAAACTGGGTTGAGATGTCATCACAACAACATCATGTCTGTCCAAACACTCAAAAAAATTGGTTTTTATGGAGCATAACAAATGGTAAGCTTGTGCTCATTTGTGTTGAGGAAGAACTGTCTACAGCTCATAAGGGGAGTACGGGAGCCTGAAATCAATCAGTTCTTCTAGGCTTGGTGGTGAAGAAGTTGGAGAATCTCGTGTTGAGGGAGCTATATTACCTCAAGTAGTTGGAGGTTTTGAAGACTCTTCTATTGGTGATACCAACATTCCAGCCAATACTAAGAGAAGACAAGTAGTTAAAGAGAACATTCCTGCCCGAGTTGGAGAAATACTTCAACTATCAAGAGTCTATTAAGAACCATGTGTTGAGGCAGATCCTGAAGCTATTTTAGTCCCAAAAGAAGAGAAGAGTGTTTAGCATGTTGTAGTTTCTACGATTGGAGAAGTAGATCAACCTGTTTCTGTGGAGGAAAGGGTTAGAGAGGTTGTTGTTGTAGTTTTTACTACAGTGAGAGATGAACAAGCTATTCAAGTTGAGGATCATATTGTGGAGAAAGATCATCCTAGTGAACAAGTACTCCTGAAGTTGCTGAAAAAATTGAACTGATCGAGGACCAATCATTTTTTGTTGTTGAAAGGTACTTGGAAAGGGCATTTGAAGAAGCTCACGAAGGTGCAAAAGTTCTTGGTGAGTTATGTTCTCACTCTGGTGAAGAGTTAGAAGTTCAGTCGCTTTAGATGGTTGTAGAGCCTTCTGTAAGGCCAGAGGAAGGTTCATCAGATGCTGATGATGAATTGAGTTTTGAGGAATGTACTCATTCCTTTACTTTGGGCATGGTTTCAATCAATTAAAGGATGAGGCTATAAAATTGAAAGCAAAGGTTGAGAATGCTCGTAAGCATTATGATGAGTTTAAAAGTACTTCAGTTTCCATAACAGAATTTGAATCTCTCCAAGTTCAGTATCAAAGTTTGAAAGAAAGTTCAGTAAGGAAGGATTTTGATGCTTTTGATAGAGAAATATTTGATCAGGTTGGAAAAATCAAAAGTGAAGTTGTTTCTAAATCAGATTTTGATGATCTCAAAAAGTTTTATCAAATCAGTTTGAGTCTGCCAAGACCAGTTTTAGTCAAGACAGAGCTTCTACTTCCAGTGGAACAAGATCAACAACTATGTCGAGGAGAATTGAGTTGTTGTGTCATGGCTGAAAGAGTTCAGAGCTTACAATGTGACAATGTACCCCTGCACACTTTGATTGAAAATCAGAAAGAGTTAGCTGAGAAGCTAACTTATCCAGAGCCTAGTGTCAAGTTCTTGGTCAATCAGTTGGGTGAAATAATGGATAAATATGTTCAGTCTTCTAAGTCTATTCATAATTTTCTGAAAGTAAACCTGGTAGTAGTGTGGAAGATGTTCTAGGAGTCAATGTTTTATATGAAGAAATGGGCTAGACCAATGAATGAGAATTTCGAGCTATTGATGGAGGAGTTAAAGGATGTACATCAGACTGTTCGTGATTAGCTAACCACAAAATCTTCCTCTCGTGAGCCTGATCCTTCTTCTCATCCTACCCTATAACCTGTTGAACCCTTAAGCTAAAAAAATTCATTGTACTTCAGGTTAATTAATATAAACAAGTTCCTTAGTTTATATTTTGTTTTCTTTATTTTCTATTTTTTATTTACTACTATTTTATGTCTAACCCAATTCATTTTTCTAAATGAATTTATTTTTGGCCTAACATAACATTCACCAACAATTTTGTGCTACATTGAATGCGTTTTTATCCATTTTTATACTTTCTTTTTTTATTTCATTAAAAGGGAGATAAATTTGAATAAACACGACATTCAATAATTCGATTTAATAAATCTATGTTTATTTGATGTTTTATTAATAACTAAAACCTAACCTATATTTTTGTGTTTATATTTCTATGAATTTTGTAATCATAAAAAAGGGAGAGATTGTTGGGAATATAGATGTTAATCCAATAATTTCATTAATTTCTTATTGATTTTGATGATCACGAACACCTTCATTTGTTTTACTAATGAAATTGTTTCAAGTGAATTTCGATATTTTATTTTATTTTCCTTGGAATTCTAGAAATACTTGAGTTTTAATTTGGCTAAAGTTTTATTTGCTCAAAATATTCTGAACATTTTGAAGGAGTCTGAATCACTATTCATAACCCTACGTTTAAGGTAAACATTAGGTTCGGGAACCTACCTTTTGACAAGGAATGCTACTTTTGAAACCTTATGTTTGGACTGAAGGTTAGGATTGAGAACCTAAATTTTGTGAAGAACCTTACGTTTGAGTATCTAATGTATAGTTAGTTAACCCAATATTTGGAAGAAACAATGTGTTGTGAACCGTACCTTTGGAGATTCCATACGCAGAAGCAAGCGTACGTTAACGCAGTTGTCTGTGAGATTTGAATTAGGGATATTTTTTGAGATTTCTACAATGATTTCGTTGGAGTAAATATCTCTTTAAAATCCGTTTGAAGACTATTTCAAAGGCTCTTCAACAACGGATTAAATCGTTCATACTTCCAAGGAAAGTTACGATTTTCAGTGGCTAATTAAATTCAAATTTCAGACGCAATGAGCGTTTTGAAGATCACGATTTATTTGATTATATTTTTTGATTTGTTTGACCAAAATCAAATCAGATTTCTTATTTAATCTCAATGTATTTTATCTTCGAAAAAGCTGGAAATAATACAAAGAGCTAATCTAAGAATCAAATTGTTTTGAACCACTGTGTTTCTCAGAAGTTTTGCAAGCTAAATCTCTTGAATATTTCATCAGACTTTTATTATTATTATAATTATTGGTGGTGTTGTTCCTTCATGTTTTAATCTTCTACAACTCACCGAAGCTTTCTCCTGGAATATGCTTTGGAGACTTACATGTTTTAATCTAATATCGTGTATTTTTTCGGATGTTGGGTAGTTTGTTCTACTGCCATTGTGCTTTCTAAGTTATTTTCTCCAACAACCCAAAGTTTCTTAAAGAGGATTGTGTTATGAAGTCTTTCTTATATTCTTCTAAAAATCTCTTCATCTATCAGTTGCGGAGGCAAATGTGAGTTGAACTTGTATCCAACAATCAACTAACTTTTTTCCGTTGGAGTATCATCATCTCGCACTAAGCCTCGTCTTTGGGGTTCCTTGTAAAAGAACTCTTTTCTATTGGAATGTTATCATCTCACACTAAGCCATACTTCTGTGGTTCCTTGTAAAAGAACTAGGATGACCTGTAAAAGCCTTTGTTGTATAGTGTCAATTGCCTGAACTCAAATCTAGAGGTCTCTAGATAAAAAGACATGTTTAGTTAAAATAACTAAGCTCGCGAAAAAAGTGATGGAGTGAACTACAGAATCTTTATACCCCGAACTACTATAAAAATTATTATGTTCATTTCTTTTGTATTCTACTACATAATATGCTTAAGGAAAAGAATAATGCATCACTTTCAAAATCAGAGGAATTAATTTGAAATTAAAGTGTTTTTTAAAATGATACACCCCCCCCCCATGTCTTCGCATTTATTCTGACCAACAAAAAACACATCCAAAGAAACACAAAAACAACACGCAATCCAATGTCAGCTGAAATTAATCGACGACAGAGTATGCACATGGGAGGGAGGCCAAACAAGTTGCAGCAAGGAAAACGTGATTTCCAGAAATCCAAATATTTCAAATTGAAATAAAACATCAATATCACACGCGGAAAAAATAGTACCCGCATATGCCATGCAAACAATAGATACGCAACCATCAACTTGTATGGTTTAAATTCACAAAACTCCACACTTTGCAATAAAAGGGATTAAAACCGATAGTGTTCTCACAACCTAGGTCAAGAAACCAGGACTATACTCAACAGTTCTAAAAAATATCGAAACTTAGACAACTGAACGACCTTAGTCAAACTATCGGTTGGGTGGTCTGACCTGTGTATCTTACTGAAAAACATGACCTCGGTTTCAATGATTTCTCAAACATAATGTAGTCTAATATCTATGTGTTTAGATCTACCATGATAGACATGATTCTTCGATAAATGCAATACATATTGACTTTCACAAAAAAAATCTATATTACTGGAAGGGACAATTCATTCATCAGACCTTTCACCTAAATTGCTTCCATAATTACCTCAGTTACGACTATATTCAGCTACAGTGGTAGTGAAAGCAACAATAGACTACATGTTGCATTTCCAAGAAACGGGACCACCACAAGCTAAGAAAACATAACCAGTAACTGGTTTTAGAGTGTCAATGTTAACATAATCAAAATCCACAAAGCCAACAATATCCTGATTATACGTGCTATTATTACCAAAAGAAACACATAGATTGGAGGACATTTACACAAACCTCAACAACCATTTTAATGCATGCCAATAAGGCTTCCCAAGTTTTTCCATAATTCCAGTCAAAGTACAAACAGTAAATGCAATATACAGTCTAGAGCATATCATAAGATACATGAGGCTCCCAACAATGTTAGCATAAGGTACTGTATCCATAAGGCCAGCATCTAAATCATTACAAGGAGACTAAGACAAAGGCAACTCAACATGTCATCAACGAATAACAACAAATAAATAAAATCATGTTTAACAGATTTAAAGTAAACACATACATCATATTTACTCATATCAAAATCATTTTAAAGCATGAAAGAATCAAATTGTTTATTCCAATAAAAAGGAAAAATTGATCAGGTTTGAATTCTTTAGAAAATCCATACAAATATTTTCATAAAAAGGAAAACTGGATCAGGTTTGAATTCTTTAGAAAATCCTTCGGAAGGTTTCATATAAATCTGTTCATCCAATTTCCCATGAAAAAAAGTCTTTACAACCTGA
Organism: Viscum album; assembly: GCA_963277665.1. Lineage (NCBI taxonomy): Eukaryota > Viridiplantae > Streptophyta > Magnoliopsida > Santalales > Viscaceae > Viscum > Viscum album. Next base: position 790,034,238 of record OY728123.1, on the reverse strand, counting down.
TAGATGAATTCTTAACAAGTGAAAGTATCTCATTATAATCAATCCCCTCCGATGAAGGAACCTTTTAGCTAAAAGCCTAGCTTTGTATTTAATTTTCATTTCACCAGTGTTATTTTCCTTTTTCTTAAAAATCTATTTGCAACATATAATTTTATCCCGTTTGGGGGGTTTTAACAATTATCTAAGTTTGATTTTTAAGACGTGAGTCTATTTCATCATTCATGGCATCTAACCACTGCCTTGATTCACCAGATTTTGCAACCTGCTTAAACATCTACGGTTCGTCACTGTTAATATCAAGGGAAACATTAAAAGTAAAAGCTGCCACATCAAAATGACAGAAACTGGCAGGAGGACTTTTGTTCTTCCAACTCTATCGCACATTAACTGGTGTCTCTCCAATCACTTTCTCCTTCAGCCTCGAACTCAGATTCAGACCCAAAACCAGCCTCAAGTTCATTGTGAACCAGCTGGGGTGGACTGGTGGAAGCAACCTCATGGTCAGGCTGCGATTCAGGGTCTATAAGCGCCTCTACACCTAAAGTTTCAGGCGGACTAGCCTCTACAAGGCCAAAAGGCTTACTCTTGATAGCAGCAGCCTCTTGGAAGACAACGTATCAACTAATAAAACATTTCTGGAACCCATGCTTATCAACCCAAAGCCCGCACCCCCCCTTATTCCTAAGGTATATCCTACGAAGACACACTTAACAGCCCTGGTCTTTTGCTTATGAGTCCTGTTGTGGGCATAAGCACTACAACCGAAAACTCTAATATGTTCAAGGCTAGGGGCGAGCCAGCCCACATCTCCCCATTGGTTTTAAAACCAATGGCCCCAGACAGACATCTATTTATTAGTTAGAAGGCAGTAGCAGCTGCTTCTGCCCAGAAGGAATTAGAGAGACCGGAGTGTGAGAGCATGCTTCTCACTCTTTCCAAAACAATCCAGTCCATCCTCTCCGCTAGACCTTTCTGTTGTGGGGTGTCCACAATGGTTTGGTGTCTAAGGATATCTTTAAGTATTACATTAGTCAATGAAGTCATTTGACAAGTACTCGATCTCATTTCTCAGGGTTTTCAACTTATTCCCAGAGTCCGACTCGACACTGGTCTTCCAAGTCTAGAAGGTTTCAAAAGTTTCAGACTCATGCTTGAGTATGTACAACCATACTTTGTCCGTAGTCGTCAATAAATGTCACAAAGTAGTGTGCTCCACTATGTGAAGCAGTCCTAGAGGGACCCCACAATTATGAATGGATATACTCCAAGTGGTCCTTAGCTCTGTAAGTAGACCTCTTAAATGCAACACGCTTGGACTTACCAAACACACAGTCTTCAGAAAAGGGAAGGCTGCCTAGGGTTACTTCTTCCAACAACCCCTATTTCCTAAGCTCATCCATTCCTTTGGCACTGACATGCCCTATTCGTCAATACCACAGCATAGTACTGTCAGGCATAGGGGCATGGATAGCATTAAATTGTTTCATGTGCGTTTTACCATGTAAAACACACAACCCATTAACAAGAGTTCTTTTCATAATGGCGAGGGATCTCATGGATATCCTAAGACTCCCGGAATCAGACCTAAAACTATAGCCCTTTCGGTCTAAGACACCTAGGGAAAAATAAGGTTTCTTTTCAGCTCAGGTATCCATCTCACCTCATCTAGAGTTCTCACCGAGCCATCATGTAATTCTAGAGAGACAGATCATCTACCCATGATTCAACAACTTCTATTATTCCCTAGGTAAACCTCACCACATTCCACTTCACTAAGTCAGTGAAGTTCTCTCGCCCAGGACACGTGAAACAAACATCCTGAATCCAAGACCCATTCCTCGCTCATGGCATTAGAACACACATTCAGAACATCTGCAGTATCGAAGTGATGCTCAACCAGCAATTAATTGTCACTATTCCTCCAAATGTGACCCGTCTGCTTACAGTGGAAACACTTCATTTGCCTACAGCTCGATCCTGACCTACTCCTAGATTTACTATTGCTTCTTCTCTCACCCTTTTGTTCAGGTCTTCCACTTACATTAAGACCCTCAGGTCCAAGTTTAACAAAACCCTCCTTCTAACATTCTTTCGACAGTAAGGAAAATTTAACTTCTTCTAAAGACATGGAATCTCTACCATACATCATAGAATCTTTGATTGAATTAATCGAATCATCTAAAGATATCAACAATATGATAGCCAAATCTTTATCATCTACTTTAACACCTATATTAGACAAATCCAATATGATCTTATTAAATTCATCAATATGCATTCTAGCTGCAGTTCCAGGATGCATGCGAAAATTGCACAATCGCATCTTCTAATGTAGCCAGCATATAAAAGTTTTTGTCACATGTAGAGTTTCAAGTTCGAACTAGATTTGGGCAGTGGTAGATTCATAGGCTACTTCACAAAGCACGTTATCTCCTAAAGACAAAAGCATTAAACTATGAGCCTTTCTAAAGGTATCAACAGGGATATCCGCCTCAGTAGTGATAGACTATTCATCATTGGACATAGCCACAACATTCCTATTAGGACCACAAAGGGCATCAAGGAGCTTGTAATGGTCAAGCAACCGTCATCAAATGTATCTATCTCAAAATTTGAAGATCTCATTATTCTAGATTAATTTTCTTTCTGATACCAATTGTTGGGGGGTGCGGTGTCGTGGCAGCCCCTATGCAACAGTAAAGACTCAGTGATCTCGGTACTTCGATTTAAAGTTGTTTAAATAAATTGTTTAGCAATCACATAAAAAAGATTTTGGGGACTCAAGATGAGCAAGAAGGTATAATAGAAAGCAAGAAAAGAAATAACACAAAGATAACGTGCTTCAATCACTAAGGAAACAAAGAAGCAATAATAAAAGACTCATAAAACGGATAAAAAAACTATATGAGGAACAAGTCTAACCAGAGCAGGTGGCGGTGATGAAACCTGTCATGAGGAGCTAGTTTCCGTTTACCTGGACCGACTCACACTATGCATATGCATGGGAGGATACATCAACCATCAGGCAGCAGGAACAAGAAAGCAGAACATATAAGTCAGGTACGTTGCAACCTGGAATGAAGCTCTAATAGTGCTCCGACTACCATTGAAACCTCCACGCAAGGCCGTCCCGCTCCAAAGGCAGTTGAACTCCACCGCTCTCCACTCCAGCCGTTCTCTTTGTTCTCCACCGGAACAAACACAACCAGAGAAACCCAAGAGATCGAATGAATTTCGAAAAGCTACAGTGTAATTAATCCTTGCACAGGAACGTCACCAGAACAGGCGGCGGACGCGGGATGCCGCACACGTTGGTCGGCTCAGATCAATCAGCCGTTCGAAATGATAAAAGCGCAACAGCGCGGATGAACACGTGGCACACGACAACTAAGTGGGAACCAAATGTCTAGATTGACCTGAAAATGTGAGAGGAGAAAACACGTCCAAAGAAACACAAAACAACACACAAGCCATCGTCGGATGAAATTAATCAACGACATAGGATACACGCAGGAGGCAGGCCAAACAAGCTGCAGTAAGAAAAAGGTGATTGCCAGAAATCCAAATATTGCAAATTGAAATAAAACATCCATATTGCATACGGAAATAACAGTACCCACGTATTCCATGCAAACATCAAATATGCAATCATCAATGTAGATGGTGAATTTCCCTTACCTCAATGTGAGGTGGGAATACTCTTTTATAGATGAGTAAATCTAATTACAAGATGGGTAAGTCCAATGTGGGACTCAGAAATACCCATTTACACTTAAATGGGGTCCAACACTCCCCCTCAAGCTGGACATGCCCAGATTGGATAGAGTCCCACAAAGAAAACAAAGATGACAAGACATAGGACCATCTCATACTCCCCCTCAAGCTGGGCCATGGAGGTTGTGAATTCCCAGCCTGGTAGTGAGAGACTCAAGGCGAGCTCCTGGGAGACCTTTGGTGAAGAGATCGGCAAGCTGATCGGCCATCGGGATATGGCCGAAACTGATATGGTTCTGCTCCAGATGGTGGCGGAGAAAGTGACAGTCCACCTCGATATGCTTTGTCCGTTCATGGAAGACGGGATTCAAGGCAATCTTCGTGGCGGCCTGATTGTCACACCAGATATGAGCAGGAGTCGATGCGGAGAAACCGAGCTCATGAAGAAGATGATGAAGCCAGATGATCTCAGTCGTGACGGTGGCCATGGCTCGATATTCGGCCTCAGCACTCGATCGGGAGACGACAGTCTGCTTCTTGCTGCGCCAAGAGATGAGATTGCCGGCGAAGAACACGGCGAAACCCGAAGTAGACTTGCGGGTAGCGAGACAACCAGCATAGTCCGCATCACAGAAGGCCTCAACATCCATGTGAGCATGATGTGAGTACTGAAGACCACGTGCAGGGTCTCTCTTGATGTATTTGGCAATGTAGAGGACAGCATCCCACTGAGATCTGGTGGGATGCTCCATGAACTGGCTGACTTTGCCAACGACACAAACAATGTCAGGACGCGTCATGGTGAGGTAGTTGAGTTTACCGACCAGGCGTCAATAGCTCTCGGGATGAGGAAATGGTTCCGAGTCGGAATGAAGGGAGCGTTCCCCAGGCTCAAGTGGTGTGTCCACTGCGGTGGCTGTGCTCAACCCGGCATCCTGCAAGATATCAAGAGCATACTTGCGCTGGCAGAGAGAGATAGTGTCCGCAGTCCGGGAGACCTCGATGCCAAGGAAGTAAGTGAGGGGACCAAGGTCCTTGGTGTGAAAGTGCTGGTGAAGATGCGCCTTGAGGCTGGCGATGCCTCTGGAGTCGCTCCCTGTGATGATGATGTCATCAACATAAACCACAAGCAGGATACAGCCGTGCGCCGTCGTACGGAAGAAGACGGTGTGATCTTTCATACTCTGAGAGAGACCAAAGGCTGTGACGACCGTGTTGAAGCGGCCAAACCAAGCACGAGGAGACTGCTTGAGGCCGTAGAGGGAGCGACGGAGACGACAGACATGCCGGTCGGCACCAGAGGCAGAAAAACCAGGAGGCTGCTGCAGGTAGACTTCTTCATCAAGAAATCCATGGAGAAAAGCATTTTTAACATCCAGTTGATGAAGCGACCAGTGATGATGAGCAGCCAGAGAGAGGAAAAGGCGGACAGAGGCCATCTTTGCGACTGGAGAGAAGGTCTCAAAGTAGTCGATGCCATAGGTCTGGGCAAACCCCTTTGCGACAAGCCGTGCTTTGAGGCGGCAAAGAGAGCCATCGGGATTTAGACGGATCGTGAAAATCCATTTACAGCCGACCGTCTGTTTGCCCGCCGGAAGTGGAACAAGATCCCATGTATGGTTGGCATCCAGAGCGTGCAATTCATCCCTCATGGCGGCGAGCCAGCCGGGGTGAGATTTTGCTTCACCAACTGTCCGAGGAATCGACACGGTCTCCAGTGCGGACAGACCCCTGTATGAAGATACAAAGAGAGGAGTAGTCTGACACGAGCGAGTACCTTTCCGGAGCGCAATCGGCACGTCCTCGGGAGCTGTGACAGGAGCATCGGACGAAGCAGGAGCAAGGTGGTCCTCGGCCGGGATGGGAGGTACAGCGGAAGGACGACGAGAGTAGGTCTGTCTAAAGAGATGACCGGGCGGGGGAGACACCAGAGGCGGGTGAACGAAGAGCGGAAGACAGTCATCGATGGTAGTGTCGGGAGAAGGAGAGGGGAGAGTGAAAGGAGAGGTCTCGACGAAGGATACGTCGGCAGAGGTGATATACCGGCGGAGGTCGGGAGAGAAGCATCGGTACCCGCGCTGAGTGCGGGAATATCCGAGAAAAATACATCGAAGGGATTTGGGAGAAAGTTTGGAGAGATTGGGGCGAGTATCCCGGACATAACAGAGACAGCCGAAGACGCGGAGTGGAAGGGAGTGAGGAGGACTGGAGGGGAACAGGGTATGAAAGGGAGTCTCCCCCTGAAGGATGGTGGAGGGAAGACGATTAAGAAGGTAAGTAGCAGTGAGGATGACATCCCCCCAGAAGAGAAGCGGTACCTGGCGGTGGAAGAGGAGGGCACGAGCGGTTTCCAGAATATGTCGGTGTTTTCGCTCGGCCACCCCATTTTGCTGAGGGGTATCAGGACAGGAGGTCTGGTGGATGATGCCATGGGCCCGCAGAAACTGCTGAAAGTGAGTGGATAAGTATTCCCGACCATTGTCAGATCGGAGACATTTGACAGGGATAGAAAACTGTGTCTGGATCTCATGAAAAAAGGTCTGAAAGGTGGAGAGAACCTCTGTCCGATCGCGAAGAAGGTAAAGCCATGTCATCCGGGAATAATCATCAATGAAAGAAATGTAATATTTATACCTAGATTGACTCGAGGTGGCACAGGGACCCCATACATCGGAATGAACCAAATCAAAGGGTTTGGCAGCCCGTGTGTCAGCCCGAGGAGAATATGATGTGCGATGATGTTTCGCAAAACGACACGACTCACAAGGAAAAGATAAACGGGGACTAATATCGGGGTAGAGTTGATGAAGTGCGAAGGCGGAGGGGTGACCCAACCGAGAATGGAGGTCTACGGCATGAGCAGGGATAGACGCGCAAGCGATGGAAGTCGGGCCAGTGAACATGTACACCCCATCCCGAAGGTGGCCTCTACCAAGTTCCCGGTTCGTCGTCCGCTCCTGAAACAAAACAGAAGACGAGGAAAAGATAGCATTACAGTGGAGATCCTTGGTAAGTTTGCTGATGGAAAGCAGGTTAAATGGACTCTGGGGCACATGAGCCACCGAGGATAGGTGGAGGGAGGAGGTGAGGGAACAGGTGCCAAAGCCGGCTATGGGGAGAGTGGACCCATCAGCAACAGTGATGGCTGAGGATCCACTATAGGGACGGTAGTTGGAGAGCATACCTGCATCCCCAGTGAGGTGGTCGGACGCACCCGAGTCAAGCAGCCATGCAGGGGAACGATGACTGACAAGAGCAGTGTGACCACCGGAATGGGCAAGAGAAGCTGATGAAGAGCCCGGTATGGAGGAGGTCCGGTAATCGTGAATCAGCTGGATCTCAGCTAGGGAGAGATCCAAAGACGGGGGAAGAGCAGCAGCAGGTGAGGACGCATCGCGGATCGCAGTCTGGCCCTGGCGGGGGTGCGACTCGGGACGACCATGCAGGACCCAGCAACGGTCTACCAGATGGTCGAGCTTGCCGCAGTACTGGCAGAGGGGGCGAGGTCGGCCGTCCCCACGGCCGCGCCCGCGGGGGCCAGTAGGACAACCACCGCCACGTCCGAGGAGCGCAGTGTGATCAGGGAGGGGGACGGGTGGTGCAAGGGCCCGATGAGCCTTCTGCAGGCGATAATAGACCTGCGGGATATCCAGTGTAGACGGGCTGACAAGCATCTCAGTGGCCGTCGTGGCGTAGTCCGGTGCGAGGCCATTCAGGAGATTGAATAGGCAGAGCTGGTCCCGCTGAGTCTGCGCTTCGGCCGGAGTTTGAGGAATTGGCCAGAGTTCCTGTAGTTCGTCGCGGAGACCCTTCCATTCCATGAAGTAGGTTGGGAAGGTCCGATCCTGCTGGCGGATATGGGAGAGACGCTGGAGAACGTCAGAGACCCGAGCCAAGTTATTGGTCTCGGAGAACATGACAATCAAGGAATCCAATAGCTCTTTGACGGTGTTGGCAGTCCTGGTGACATCTTTCACGGAGCGGTCCATGGAGTTGACCAGTAAGGCGAAGATTTTGCTGTCCGTCAGCTGCTAAGAGTCGAACTTAGGGTCAGTGATTTCAGGTGGGGGTTTCTCAAGATGAGAATGAAGTCCCATGCCGCGGAGGGACATCAAGACCGTCTTCCGCCAGACGGAGAAATTAGTGGCATCCATCCGGTCATCGACAAGCCGAGAGGAGGCCGTGATCAGGGACGGCAGAACGGAGGACGCGTCCATGGAGGGCGGGCGCTGGACCCGTTCGCCGGGAGTCTAGCGGTGGAAGGGAGGCGGCCCGGAGATGCTGCCGGAGGGAGCAGCGACAGGGGGTCGCGCTCAGGATGGTGCGGCTGGGCAGGGGCTGCGCGGGTTCTGGGCAGGAGCGCCGCGGGGCCGAGGGCAGGGCTGGACCTGGGCGCGCCGGGCGCCGGAAGCCAGGGCCGGGAGCAACGCCGGGAGAGGGCGCCGGGAGGGGAGCCGCTGGGAGATGGCGAGGGCGCCGGGGCGAGGGCGAGGGTGTCGGGGCGAAGCCGAGGACGCCGGGGCGAGGCCGAGGGCGAGGTGCCGGGGTGAGGCTGAGGGCGAGGCGCCTGGGCGGGGTGCCGAGGGCGGGATGCGCCGAGGGCGAGGCGTCGGGGCGAGGCGCCGCAGCGAGGCGCCGGGGAGCCGGGAGCTGCGTCAGGCAGGAGGGCCGCCGGGAGGAAGGAGGGCCGCCGGGAGGGAGGGCCGTCTGGAGGGAGGGAGGGCCAGGAGGGAGGGATGCCGGGAGAGTAGGGCAGAGCCAGAGGGGGGAGAGAGGCGGGGCCGGTCAGAACCGGGAAACCACTGGAGGGAGGGTCGGGAAGATCCATCTGATACCATGTAGATGGTGAATTCCCCTTACCTCAATGTGAGGTGGGGATACTCTTTTATAGATGAGTAAATCTAATTACAAGATGGGTAAGTCCGATGTGGGACTCAGAAATACCCATTTACACTTAAATGGGGTCCAACAATCAACATATATGGTCTAAACATTTAATTGGAAACATCAACAGCAATGAAACAGGTAGGCAAGCACATTCACGGGCTACAATATTTGGCTGTGCTTTGAGATGACATGCATGATGGAAGGAGAGTGAATCTCATTATATGAGTGGGTGTAACTTCTACATACAATGCATTGCAATAGTTCAAGACTAGTTCGAGTTAATGAAATGCTCATTCCTTCAAATCTCTTTATGTGGTTCCACAATTACCTTATACAAGCTTTAGCTTAGCTATTTTCACAAATCACATTAAAATTACAGTTGTTAGTCCCCCTTTTTTCACATCATTAGGTTAAAATATCTATTTTGGGTTTGGCAGGGAAAGTGGAAAGGGGAAGATATAGCTGTAAAGAGGCTTTCAAAAACTTCAGGACAAGGACTGGAGCAATTCAAGAATGAGCTCATTCTCACAGCAAAACTGCAGCATGTAAATCTGGTCAGAATAATTGGATACTGCACTGAACGGGAAGAAAATATGGTAGTTTACGAATACATGCCCAACAACAGCTTGGATTCCTATATATTTGGTAGGTTTCAGTTTTTAAAAACCCATAATGATCATGCAACTTCTTCCACCATAACGGGATCATATCTATTTTACAGATCAGGCTGGACACAGACGACGACTTCTAGATTGGGGAAAGCGTATTGAAATCATCGATGGAATTACTAATGGGCTAATGTATCTACATCAATTTTATTCAAGGGACTCCATTATTCACCGAGATTTGAAAGCTGGCAACATCTTACTTGACAATGAAATGAAGCCCAAGATCTCGGATTTGGGTTTGGCTATGATTTTCAAAGTAGATGGTAACAATGGAAATCATATCGGAAGAGTCGGCAGAGTCGGCACGCCGTAAGTCTCTAATTAGGGAAAAAAAATATTGGTCTGCATGTTTCTATCTAAATGAGCTTGATCAATGCAGTGGTTATATTCCTCCTGAAGGCTGGTGCACCCAGAAATCAGACGTATACAGCTTCGGGGTTTTACTACTGGAAATTATTAGTGGGAAGAAAAGCCGCGGTGGCTACGGAGATGACAAGGAGCTCAGCCTTTCACAATATGTAAGCCGTTCTTCACGAATTCCATAGAGAATAATATTGAACAGACCTAAAACTCCATAGTTTTTGAAAATGATGAAAAACTCCTGCAGGCAAAGGAGTTGTGGAGGGAAGGCAGAGGCTTGGAGTTCATGGACACTTCGTTGGACGATGCGACAATGCAGCTTAAACTATTGACGTGCTTGGAGGTTGGTCTTCGTTGCGTCAAAGAGGACGCCACAAAGCGACCCTCCATGCCAGAAGTTGCATCACTGCTCAGAAATGGAGGCTCACGACCTACTTTCTCGAGCGCAACAGATAAATCTGAGGGGAAGAATGGAGAAGACTATTCACTAAACATCGTGTCATTGTCAGAAATGCACCCAAGATGATCTAGAAACTGACTCATGAAGAATAAAGGATATGAAGGCTGGTAAGAGATCATTCCTACTGAATTAGAAGTCTGCAGAACCCAAATCATTTGCACTTTGGTGGGGAGATGTAGATAGTTTGCAAATTTAATGGTGTTGGGGGCAACGTTGAGGTGTATGCCCCAAGAAATAACCAAGATCCGCGGATATGCAATCGGATTCAATTAAATATTTGAAATTGAAGGAGTTCTTGTGGTTACAATGATTCCGCCTACAAATAGACCAAGAAATGTGACCATTCAAGACGAGTTTGAGAAATAAAATATAAACAGATACCAGATTGGAAACAAAGAACAATAAACCAGTAAAGATAGAAAAAAGATTTAACGTGCTTCATTACCCTTTGGGCCTATGTGGATGACAATAACATCACCCACACACACTTATTAAGCTCAAAACGAAAGGAATACAAGATATAGTTCGAAACAGGAGATAAATCTTAGAAATGAAGTGGCAACCCCCGAAAACTTAAAAGGTCGGACAATTTAGAACTGTATGGCGGTCCTGTTCTCTCTATGGTCCCCCACTGTAGCTTCTGGGTCAAGGAAAAGGCTGCACTTCTTCACCGGGAAGGGACATCGTCAACTCCACCACAAATGGCGCACCAGAGGTGCATAAGGGGGACGACATGCATTAGATTCCGATCACACACGAAGCAGAAACTCTCTCATAGAAGCTAGGGTTTCTCTTGCAGAACTAGAGAAAAATGGAAGGAGGAAAGGAGACTGAATCCATTGAAGCGGCGGGGCACAGAGGTGATCAAATCCCATGGCCGACCGTAGGCGGCCGAACAAGCGGCCCGAGATAAAGGCCCACGCGAAAGCCAAGAAGCTAGCGAACAAAGGAGAGTAGCAAGAAATAAATCTAGCATATATAATTTTGAGCATAATAAAAATTATTCAACAATTTTGCATGCATGTATTCATAAATGGTAGAGAAATTAAACATAGCAATTTCAATATGGAAACCACAATTCACAAATGACATTTCATTGTTGAGCCGGAAAGTCCCTCCGCTTAAATCTCAGATTCTCTGAGGCTTTGGTCATCATTTCCCTCCTGTTGGTTGCTCTTTTTGCCTAGATACGACTGTCGGTGGATGTCTTCGACATGCTATAAACATTTCTTGGGGGTTGAAAGAATGTACAATAGTTGATCTTCTAGATTCCCAACACTTACCGGTACGCTTCGCGGTGGAAGATGACCTCACATTCTTTTGGTCTCAGGCCCAACAACAAGTCCATGAGTTTCGTGTCTCCCTATATGGATGGTCCTACATTTTTCATATGTAGAGGCACTCCCCAACCATGATGATATGGGTAAGTTTTCGGGGGTTGCTACTTCCCTTCAATAATTCGTCCATCCTCTTGAGGATATTCCTGATCTCGGATAAAAAAAATTCATAGAGAAATAATTGGGGGGAACCCGACGAAATATAGAAGAGATAAAAATAATAATAAATATATCACTGCACAATATTTTTTAATGTGAAAAACCCTTTGACATGGAGGATTAAATTACCACGAGGCAACTCTGAAAATTACACTATAAATCAGAGTACAAAATCCAAATAAATGCCCAAACATGAATTACAATGATAGCGTAGAAATAATCTGTGTGGAAATCACACCCTCGATACGCCTCTGTCTTCTCTCTGAAAAATCATCCTGGGGATAAACGTTACCCTTCCATGACAAAACTTCATGCTTTGAGATCTATCTATGATAAGTATTGCCCTTCTTTGACAAAACACCACTACCTCAAAGATCTTGATCTAGACATGCATCGTCGTCGTCGTGTTGCTGCAATACCTCTTCGACGGGTTCTCCTTGATCTATCAATCCAGGCAAGCAAGCCTCGTGTTGATGGCCCGCCTGCTCCTTGAAGTTAATATCACAAGGTTTCTCATTACCAGATGCAATTGCTTGAACCCTAGCACATCACTGTTGCTTCGCACATGCTCCTTGTCGATGTTCTGCATAAGCTACCGCAAACATAGTTTCCCATCACATTAGATATCCACTATCAATGCTTCGCTCTCCATCCCCAACAGTTCCCACATGATACCGCAAACTCAACAACACCCTTCCTTATATCGATAGACTATACCTCGAGGAGCTCCCTTGACATGTCTGCCACCGGATGCTTCTTTTTTTAAATTCATCATAGGATTTTTTTTAAATATAGATAAGATATAAAAATTTATATCTTAACCTTCAAAAGGTTTCCATCACATGCAAATAAGATCTTATCACAAAAAATAGATATATAAAAATATCTCTCTTCAAAACCCACATTCGTAGTGAAAGTTCAAATAAAAAAATTTCTCTTATCTCCAATTCAAAAAACATAGGATGAACCCTATCAATATCCCCCTTCATCCCGTCAAAAGAGATACCATCCAACAAACTCGGTTGGATTGGAAACCTGGTTGGTATCTATTGGAAGGAGGGTAGCCCTGGTGACCCACCAATTTCTCAAGGCAGGAGGTTGTATCACATAGACCTAACCCAAACACAAACAACATGACCCAAACTAAAACAATGCTTCAAAAAGAAATAAATACACAAAAGAGAAGCAAAATCACGATGGACACAATAACATGCGATAATACCACAATGAGAAAGAAAATAAAAACAATATAGGAAAGAGAAAATTACACAAGATTTACATGGTTCAGATCTTTTGATCCTACTCCAAGATAAGAACACCGCCCACACCCACTTTTTTATTAATAATCAAAGAAACAAATGGAAGAAAATAACATAAAATCAAAGAAAGGAATACAACAATAGGCAACACCATAGGTACGACCCAATTTCATACACACCAGAACAAACAAGATGCAATGAAAGATCTAGAGCATTTATCAACAAGAACACACAAAACTAGGCCTGAACCCTCTTACTAGGGTTGGCCTCACCTGTAGAGAAAACCCTCAAAGAATCATTTTTCCAAAATGAGCCACCACAAGAACTCGACAAACCTTGAGCTCTCTCCACCAGAATAGTGCGCCTGGAATTAGCGCATAAAGAGTCACCAATCCTAGCCACCAACAAACTCTCCCTCTATAGATCACTACATTCCTCTTCAAATTCTCTCGACTTCACCCCTCTCTAAACTTTTAATTCTATCTCTCTTAGTAGGAGGAGGGAGCTTCAAACAGTTAAAAACACCTTCTAACAAACCCTCGAACAACCTCAAACATGTAGACTGCTAAAAAGCTTTGGGAAGAAGCCGTTGCAACAAACTCCCAAATGACTACCTCCACGTAAGGGTATTTAGTGGCTGCTATGCGTAAGAGTCTCCCTAGAATGCTACATAGGGTCCTTGCCACTATGTAAAGGAACCAACCTGCATAATGGTAATTTAGCCCGCTACGTGAGGGTGCTAAGAACGGCTAACCCACTACGTATGGGTCGCCAAGGTGCTATGTAACCCTCGTGTAAAGATAAGATGATTCGACCCTCAATCCATGTAAGGGTAACCCTAACCTTGCATAAGGGTAACACGCTCCCATGTAAAGGTAAACAATGCCAGTCCACTACCACGTAAAGGTAAGCTCGAGGTCACGTATAGGTAGACCTCAGATTACAGAAGCTAAGTAAGGGTACACCAAAACCTTTGTAAAGGTAACTCCTACATTCAACAACATATATAAGGGTATACACCCACTTATTTAAGGGTTATATAGAGAAAAACATAACCACATAAGGGTAAAATCATACATATGTAAGGGTAATACCCACTTACATAAGGGTAAATAGACCTCAAGTAAGGTTCATCTGCCCTCGTGTAAGGGTAACCAAAATACTCCCAAACCTATTATATGCTTAATAAAACCAAAATAAAAGGGGAAAACATGAAAATATGAGATAATTCAAGGAATTAACAAATAAAAAAAATAAACATTTTAATTTTTAACACAAATCATGAAAAAATTAACAAATCTCCACCTTATAAAAAAATGTAATTAAGTCAGGGTCGATGTCCTTGCAGGCCTATACTAGCCTATCCCATCTGTTGGTTTGGATAGTCTTTACTATCAAGAAATCCCTAAGCTCAAACCCAATTATACCAGACTGACTAACTACCTAGCATGTACTATAGTGGCACATGTCTGCCCATACTGAACACATATACTACTAATAACGACTAAACATGCCAAAAAAAATCTAATAAATGCATTAACCATAACTCATACCTTCACTTACTTGACCCCCTCATCCATATACCTTCAACCTACAACACACATGCCATCAGAGGTCTCAGTCAGCTCTCTTGTGCCTACAAGACACCTAAAGACACCAAACCAGTACCTAATTCCTCAAACAAAAAGAACATGTCAAAACAAAAATGATAAGTATAAAATATTAAAAGTGGAATAGTTCTATAATGAAATAAGAAATAAAATAGAAGAATAAAACATGAAAAACAACAAGTTGATAGGAGACAAGTCTACACCTGATCCCAAACAGATCAGAAAACTAGCCTTACCTACACCCTTTCTTCCAACCGGGGCCCCTATAACCCACATGCAATGCCAGTCCTAGGAACGCAGAAGAAAGAAAACCTATAGCTATACATACTCTATAATAAGGGATTAAAGATAGAATCATATAACATTATCACTATAAAAGCTAGGGTATACCACATTTTTCTGGGCTATACTATCCCTGGACGGTTCCTTAGGGTAGTGTTTCTTAAATTGGATGGATTTTCCACATTGATAGAACTTGAACTTCCTAAACCAACTAACATATTTATTCTCTTGGATTTTACCCTTTGATTATTCGTTCACATTGAGAAATTCAAGCCCAGACTTCATCCCACTTCCATCCACCTTAAAACCATGAATATGAAGATTCCTAGATAAGG
This sequence comes from Viscum album, assembly GCA_963277665.1. Taxonomy (NCBI): domain Eukaryota; kingdom Viridiplantae; phylum Streptophyta; class Magnoliopsida; order Santalales; family Viscaceae; genus Viscum; species Viscum album. Next base: position 790,019,167 of record OY728123.1, on the reverse strand, counting down.
CAGTTGATTTCACTTACTCTAAAGTAATAGAATTTCTACCATAAATCATATAATCTTTAACTGGGTTCAATGACTCGTCTAAGAAATTCAATAATAAAAAATCTCAATCCTCATCATTAATATCATCATATACATTCACTAATTCAATGACCATCATGTTATAACTATCTAAATGAGTCCACATAGTGGTTCCTGGGACCATTTGAAAATTATAAAGAAACATTTTCTTCTATAACCTTTCTAGAAGGGATATAATCATATAAAGATGCTCATGCTTTATCCATATAGCATTGAAAAAAGTTTTTTAGACCAATTCTCTCAAAACATTATATCCTAGGGTCAACAATAACAGAGAATGGTCTTTCTTTAAGATATTAGGGTCTATATCTTAAAAAAGTGGTATCTTATATAGGAGAAATAGTGGCGATCCTTATCCAAGAACCTACAAAAGATTTTTCAAGTCCTTTGCTGACAAGAAGATACCACTTTTTAACTCTCCATAAATTAATATCATTCTCTATATTGAACTTCACTGCATATAATCTAGTCGAATACATTTTAGACTCGATGAAACTAGCTATGATACAACTTGTTGGTGGGAGGGGATCCTAGGAAACACACCAATATCCTAAGGCAGGAGGTCATATCACATATACCCAACCCCCAAAAAATAAAAATAGTAGGAACCAAACTAAAACAGTGCTTTGAAAAGAAATAAATACAAATAACAGAAGAAAAACCATGATGGGTACCATTTCATGTGATATTAACACAATGAAAAAGAAAATAAAAATGATACAAGAAGGAGAAAATAACAAAAAAATTAAGTGGTTCAAATTTTTTGATCTTACTCCATGGTAAGAACACCACCCACACCCCCTTTTTATTATTAATAAGTAAAGGAATAAATGGAAAACAACAATAGAAAATTAAATAAAGGAACAAAACAACAAACTATGCCATATGAATAACCCGCTTTCATGCACACAAAAACAGACATGATGCAATGAAATAACCAGGGAATTTATCAATAGAAACACACAAAACCAGGATTGAACACTCTTACTAGGGCCAATTTCACCTATAGAGAAAACCCTCTAAGAATATTTATGCATGAATGATCCACCACAAGAACTCAAAAAACATCGATCTCTCTCCACCAAAATAGTTCTCTTAGTACCGATGCATATGGAGTCTCCAATCAGAGCAACCAATGAGCTCTCCCTCTATGGATTTTCACCTTCCTCTTAGAATTATCTCAGATCCACCCTCTCTATAATATTTCAATTCTATCTCTCTTATCAGGAGGAGATACCTTTGAACAATTAAAATCCCCTTCAAATAAACCCTTGAAAAAACCCAGACATGCGGATGACCGAAAATCTTTGGGAAGAAGATGTTGCAAAAAACCCATGAATGATTACCTCCAAATAAGGGACTTTAGTGGCTGCTCTACATGAGAGTCACCCTAGAACACTATGTAAGGGTCCTTACCACTACATAAAGGTCCCATATCGTATAAGGGTAATTTAGCTTGCTACGTAAGGGTACCAAGAACCGCTAACCCACTACGCAAGGGCCACCAAGGTGCTACTTATAGGTAGCACAACCCTCACATAATGGTAAGCCACTTCAGCCCTAAATCCACATAAGGGTAACCCTGAGCTCACATAAGGGTAGCATGATCCCACGTAAAGGCAACCAGGGTCTCTCTGTTGCCATGTAAAGGTAAGCTCGAGCTCACGCAAGGGTAGACCTTAGATTACCGAAGCTACATAAGGGTACCTCAACCCCTATGTAAAGGTAAATCCTATATTAAACAACTTACGTATGTGTACACACCCACTTACATAAGGGTTATACATACAAATATGGAACCATGTATGGGAAAAGAATATATACATAAGGGGGATACCCATTTATGTAAGGGCAAACATACCTCACGTAAGGGAAATCTTCTCTTACATAAGGGTGACTAGAATACTAGAAAACCTATTATAAGCTTAATAAAACCATAATAAATGGGGGGGGGGGTGAAAATAAGAGATAATTCATGGAATTAATAAAAAAACAACATTTTAATTTGTAACACAAATCATTCCAAATTTTATAGTATCACGCAACCGCCATCCTCCGTAGAAAATATGACGATGCCCTTTTTCAACTTTAATAAAAACCTGAAAATTACCCTAGAAAAGAAATATCAATGTTGAAGTCTTAATCATATATAAATCTAAATTGTCCTAATGAACAATACTATAACAAAAAAATAGGCTCCCTCATAATTGTGATTTCTATAGAATATGGAGCACCAACTGAAACAAATTTCCCCCCTTCTCAACATCCCTCGAGAAACTAGCGCATCACATAAATCTTTAATTTCAATTATTTATTCATTATTGGAAATCTATGAAGAAAAAGAATTAGTCATAAGAGATAAAACACCTCTCTTAACTTGCTTCGGCTTCCAAACTTTATTATACTTTCACACGCATCATCGATCCTCTTGAAATCTTCCACAATTCTCACATCAAATTGCAAGCTTGAAACATCACCTTTGATACCACATGTTGGGGAGATCCCCAATCCAAAAAAATTGTTTATGAAATATTTGTGAGAAACCCAATGAGATGTGGAAGAGATATAAAATAGAATAAATAAATCATTATGCATTATTTTTTAACACAGAAACCCCCTCTGATGCAAAAAAATTAAAAAACCATAGGGAAACTCTAAAAATTACACTATAAATCAGGAAGTAAAAAATACAAGTAAAAGTATAAACTTGAACTACAATGATAGAGTTGAAAAAACCTATATGAAAATAAAAACTTGATAAACCTTCGTCTTCTCTCTGAAAATTATTCTAGTGACAAACATCACCCTTCAATGAAAAAAACATCATGCTTAGAGATCCATCTATGACAAAAATCACTATTCTATGATAAAATTCCACTACCTTGGGGATATTGATCTAGACATGTGTCATCATTGATGTGTTGTTTCAATACCTCTTTGATGGATTCTCCTTAAAATGTCAATCAAGCCCCCTAAGCCTCATATCGATGGCCAACTCACTCCTTGTAGTCCATATCTCATGGCTTCTCACCACCATATGCAATTGCTTGAACCCCATAAATTACTGAAACTTCACACTAGTTTCTTGTTGATGTGCTGTATATGATACCTCAAATGTTGTATCCCATCAAATCTAAGATCCATCGTTGACACTTCACTCATCATCACCAATGGTTCCCTTATTTTATTGCAAACGTGGTAGCTCCCATCATCCTCTCGATGGACTGCATATCAAGGAAATCCCTTGATATGTCCACCAACAACTTCTTCTTTTTTTAAAGCTATAATAGGATCCTTTTCAAATGCAGATAAGATATAAACATTTATATATTAAACATCAAAATGTTTCCATCATGTGTATATAATATCTCATCACAAAAAATAGATATATAAAAATATATCACTTCAAATCCCATGTGTGCAACAAGAGGTCAAATAAAAAAATCCCACTTATCTCCAATTCATACAACAAGGGTTAAACCCTATCACATCCTTCAAGTTCTTATAAATTTGGTAGGTCACTTATTGAGTTTTGATAGTGGGTCCAAATCCATGGGCCATGCCATTTCATCATGCATTTACATTGAAGGGGATGTGTCTAAGCCCCCAGTTAAGGCTGTTCGGATTGAGGTCGAAGATGAATTTTGGTTCTATAAGTGGTGAAGTTTGAATCATGGATCAAATATTGCTCCTTTTGTTACTATTTAGGATATTTTTAATAGACATTTCATTGAGGTTCTATGAGGAAAAGGCTCTCTGTCGAAGTTAGTGTAGTTTTACCATCCGACTCTAGTTATGAAGGAAACAACATAGGTCTATCAAACCCCAACCTTTTTATTTTATTTATTATTTTTTTATATTATTCCTTTATCTCATCATTGAATTTTGGTTCATGTTCCCACTATTTTTTTTAATTTGATGTTTTTGAGTAGTTTTTGCCTCTATGAAAATTTTAGGAGAAACCATGCGACTACCTAAACACAGGGGGTTTCTTTAGTTCATTTTCTTCATTCACAGTTTAATATGAATGGGTAGAATATAGTTGAGTCTAAAACATGTGAATCCCATGGGAAACCATGAGATATTTTGGTGTGTCTAGGTGCTGGTGCATGTCTTTCACATGGTTAGAGGAAACTTTGTAGTAAGAGTGAGAGAGTGTATGAAATTTTAATAGAAAATTTCAGCATGGTTAGTGCATGTTTTCCAAAATGTGCAAGAAAAACATGTTAGGTAAGTTTGTCTTTCTAGTTTAGGGAACATGTCTGGTGTACAGTTTGGTAAACCATGTGGCCAAACCATGTGAATTTCCCAGAACTTTAAAAAGTTGGCCTTTTCCCATTTCCCTTTCAAAATAAGAACCAAAAAGGCGTTCTTTCCACCCTATTTAATTTGATACCTCAAAAGAAGAGTCCCTTAGTAATATCACCTCCTCCACCATTTGATTTTGAGCCTACTTCTTCAGATTTTTGTTGGTTCCTTCCTAGGTAAGAATTCTTATTCTTCCTCTCTCATAACTCTCTTGTTTTCCTAAAATGGGTCCTTAACCTCCAAATGTTTTCCTAGAGAGGATTTGAATGTGTATTTTCTAAAGTTTGAATGAGAGGCCTATTTGGTGCTTTAAGAACATGGTTTAATGATTGGATTTGTATTTTAAAATGTCCTTTGAATGAAAGTTTTTTTCTTAGAAAATGATTATTAGTTTAAAAGGAAAATTACTGATTAGAAATCTAAAATGATTTCCTTTGGAAGTTTACACCTCCATGGGAGCCTTCTATTATAAGGAAGGATTTTGCATGGGTGAATGTTGGGAGGTAGGATAGGCAATTGTGATTGATAGTTGTTGGTTCTTAATTGATTTGACTTACGTAAATGCCACCTCACCTACCAATGTTACTATTGTCATGGGATCCTAGGCATTTCAGTTAGGGTCGAGAGATATTTCTATCCAGTTCCAATGATACAGACTAGATACCATATTGTATTGGAGATCATATGGGGTTGTGCCACCGGTGAGGCTAGTTGGGAGTAGTTGTATTGGTTATAGATTTAGGGACTTCATCGATAGGCCAATGGATGATTCCAAAATGAGTACGTCCAGGGTCTCCCCATGGGATGTTTAGGATTTTCCCACGATTAAAAACTCTATATTTATTATTGTATCTTAGAAATTTAGTTTTATGCACTAACTCTCTTATATTTTGGTGCTACCATATTTCCCTTTCTCTGCTATTTTATTTTGATATACCATGCTACTTATATTCAGTTTTTTCTCACTTCTACTAATACATTTACTTGTTCAGGTTTCTTTAGTTTGGTTGTACTTCTTTCTTTTTTGTGTTAGTTTTTAAAAGTTGGAGTTAGAAATTGTGATGGATTAAAGGAATGTTTTAAAATGGTTTTTAAGAGGATTTAAGGGAGAGTTATGTTTGCTTTATAAAATGATAAATACCTATTTTCTATCTATAACTTAAAACTAGTTTTTATGGCCTGTTTTGAGAAAGGAAATGCATGAATTCTGTAGTTCTTACCTACTAAGATGATTTATGCTCACACCATATTTATACCACTCAGTGTCAGTAGACTCAAGCCATTTTGTAGGTTTAGTTTTATGTTATGGGTGGATGATGACTAAGAGGCCACTAAAAGATCATTTTGGGTATTTTGGTATTTTGTTTTGTTCAGCTGTTGTATCGTCCAGTTTGGCCTTTTGTAACTAGATCATGTTCTATTTTTTTTATTTATGAGTTATTGGATGTATTTTTAAGACCAAAATAATAAATATTTTATTAATCGACTGGAAGTACAAGAACAAGAATGAAATAAAAAGTAGAACAAAAAAACAAAAAGAGACAATGTCGAGGAGTCATGGAGGTTTGAAGTAGTGGAGACCAAGAGTGTCTGCTCTGACGAGATTTACACCTTCGGATGGAAAGGACCCAAGTTCTAAAAATCAAGCGATCCACTCATCATGGGATGCCTTGGGGGAAATAAAATCCACAATTGTATTCCCTTCCCACCACATATGAAGAACCTCCATATAATTAGTCACGAGCCCCTTACACCTGCAAAAAATGTATGCAATAGACCAGGGTATAGGTCCCAATACAAGAGTGGCATTGTAGATAGTGAGCAAGTCTGTTTCAACAGCCCCAAGATGGATATTCTTCTGTATACATAATAGGAGGTCAATGTTCATTACATGGGCCTCCACTTGAAGGGAGTCACCTCTTACAAAATACACCAAAAATTCTAGAACCACGGAGCCCCTAGTATCCATAACAACTCCCCCTCCCCACATGATACCCATATTGAAAGAACCATAAATGTTTAGCTTCAGTCTCAACTGATGAGGGAACCAACAGACCCATGAAACTTGAATGGCACTGAGAGCTCTGTTAGGTGTTGTAATGACCGACATAAGCGTTCTCAAATAGGGGGCATCAAAATAATTCTTACAGAGGTTGAACAGATAAATCACGGTGCTCCTGAACTTGAAAAGAAGTCCAGTTCTGGTGCTTGTGAGACCCTTGTGGAGAGCTTCATTCCACATTTTCCATAGACACCAACAACCCACTAAGAGAATGAGAGCACGTGCCTTCTTCTCTTGGCCAAAGTAACTGAAACCACAGATTGAGAAAGGAGTACTCGAGACCTCCTGATACCACAAGCCCATGAAACCTTCAAACGATCGCCACACCATGTCTTCCCACTCACCTTCAAAATATAAGTGACCAGAAGATTTTTCTCATGGCTCCCTGCAAAAATATCACCTAGAGGCCATACTCACACCCAAGAACATGATATTATTCTCAGTTGGAAGTGCATGATTCTGAACCCTCCACACCAGAAAATTGAACTTTGATAGAATCTCCTTGCACCACAGTGGTTCACCCCAAACATCCAGTTCATTGGACACCATTTGAAGTCTATGAAAGTCTTTAATGGGGAAATATCCCGAGGAAAAGCCTGTAAAAATGCACTGAACCTGTTCAGAATTCCACTCAATGTTGTCAAAGAAATCTAGTTGGTTCTCATCCAAGATCGTATGAATGAAGTTTGGGTAATTTCATGCTTTCCTAAAAGTGATATCAGGGGTAGGAAATATAGGGAATCCAAGTTTTGAACCAAACCAGTTATGTCGTCAGAAGATGATTTTCCCCTTCCCATAATTTAGTGAGCATACGGTTGCAATTTCAAAAGATGGGGCTGGATCATGAGCCAGACATTGGAATACCTAATTCTTTGTGAGTTGAAGAAAGCCCCATAATTCCCCTGCACATTTATCCACTAGATCATCATCCCCTCAAGCACCTCCTAAGATAAATTTGAATGCAATCCTTGCATGGTACACGAAACACTTCTCAAATTAATTCCCCCTCACACAAAGGCCTTGCCAACCTTGCCCATGATGCCCAATAATGCCTACCTTCTGACTGAGTGTCCTATAAGAAAGAAACCACAATGTTTTATAACCTTGAAATTACCACTTTTTTAACCTTAATGGTATAGAGAACATGCATTAGAATGGAAGACATGACACTATTTACCAGCATAATACAACCTCTGAAAGATAAAAACCAGTTTTTCCAATTCAAGATACGCCCTGAAATTCTATTAATTTTTTTTTTCAAAAGTGATAGATTTGAGGCTTATTTGGGAAAATTGGAACACCTAAATAATCTAGGGGGAAGTTCCCTCTTCTCATGCCATGAATTATCTCTAAGGATCCAATACGTCTATCCAAGAATTTAATGGAAGTATGAAAACTACTCTTGTTGCGGTTCACCAATTGTCTTGTTTGGCCTATTTTAGTTTCACTCTAACAATATATTTTTACATGGAACTCTGATATACAGGTTAACCATGTAGGAATTCTGGGTGGAAGTATGTGCTTCTTATTTATTTATTGGGTGAAATCATCCCTAAGGATTGTATCTTGGTTCCCTTGATTCTTATCATCAACCTATAGTGATTGAGGATGCCGCTCAGGTACATTGCGGGCCGACTCATGTTCCTGGTTTAGAGGTTGACATGAATTTGTTTATCAAAAAATGGTATCAAAGCCCATGTTTCTTAAGAGATCATAGGTTCTTGGAGTGCTCTTTGTTATTTGGGTGTGATGGTATAATGAAGTAGGGTTATCGGGACTCGAGAGGTAGGTTTGAGAAGTGTTTTATGAGCTCTTACTCACCCCGAGCCATGAGTTACCAGGGGTTATTGGGTTTGAGTCTTGAATTTTGATTTCTGTTATATTTTGGATATTGTTAGTGTTCTGGTTTGTTCAATGGGTTTAAGTGTTTTGGGGGATGACAATGGTAGCGAACAGGTGTCACACCATGAGCTCGCATGGCCTAGCGAACCATGCTGAGCATGAGTGCATGGATCGATATGACTCCCATTGGATGACACCTGCTCAACACATGGTCTGTTAAACAATGTGGCCAATCCTTGCACCACCATTGTTCTCCTTAAAGAATTTTTAGCATTGTGTGATGTTATTTAATTGATCTTATGGTTGGCATGTGTTGGTTTCAAATGGAAAATTATTTAGGTTTTAAAACTGCTAAAGGGGTTTTTGAAAGGGAGATATTGTTTTGAAAGAAAAGTGGAGTGTTTAGGTTCAAAGAGTCTTTGAGAATATAAAAATTGATTTTGAAATGTTGCGCTTATTTTAAAATTAAAATTAGGAAATTTAAAGTGGTTTTAAATAGAACATGGGATTTAAATTTGAATTGGATGAATTTATAGTGGAGTTTTAAATATTATTTTGTGTTATAATTTTCTTGAGAAGTGTTGTAATTTGAACTGTGTGGTTTTATTTTGGATCGAGTTTTTTCTAGTGGAATGTAAAGTATGTTTGGTCAGTTTTGATTGAGTTTTATGTGTTCATTTTATATAGAGAATACTCCCTATAAAGGTCCTGATGGATCATGGGAATTCTCATCCAGTGGCTGAATCTACCCATAATCCCAGTGGAGTGGTGGAGCCAAACTCTCCTTGGTGTCTTCAAGTCTTTCTTGGTGATTAGGGGGTCTGTTAGAGGTTATAGAGTGGCTAGAGGAAATGGAAGGTATGTTTAGGTCTTTGGGAACTCCGGAATCCTTGAGGGCCAGAGTTTTCTTGGGTCTATTAGAGGGTCCTGGTTTGGATTGGAAGAATTTAGTCGTTCCATCCCCATTAGAAGATGGGATGACATGGGAGTTCTTTAAGGCCACCTTTAGTTAGTGGTTTATTCCTAAGAGGTGAAGGTGAGGAGATTGGAAGAGCTTATGGGTGTTCAATAAGGCTAATAGACGATGAAGGGGAACATTGACCGCTTCAAAGAGCTGGTTTACTATTCTACAAAGATGGTGTAAAGTGATTCATTAAAGGCTCATCTCTTTGTGAAGGGTCTTCATTTGGAGATAGGTGATCGATTACTCTCATCTGGGCTAGTCTCATTCAAATGACTGGTGCATAAGACATTTTTGGCTAAGTTGGTTTTCATAGGGCGACCCATGATAGGTGGCATCATATTTTATCCCAGTGCTAGTAAATGTTATACATCTAGTGGGAGATAAAAACTGAAGGAACCTATTTTGGAGGAATCACCTTCTTATATTGCTACTTATTCTGAAGGAAGCATCCACTCATATGCTTCCAGTATAGTCGATTCAGGAATTCCAATCCATCTTGCCTTAGTGCTTTATCATTATGGTTGAATAGACTATCTTAAAAAATTCTATGGACTGAGATCTCAACAGAAGAAATAGAAATCCTTTCTAGTTATGAAATCTTTATATCTCTCTTATAAAATCTTTTGTGGTATCCCTTTATTAGCCACTTCTTGTTTCCCCCTTTTTATTTTGTTACATTGTTTTCTTTGATCTGTGGGTTTATTTTGGGTGATTTTATATCCTACAATTTATTAGATACATACGTGTCTAGTGTAATTATGAATTATATTTTAGATAGAAGGTCTATTGGAGTTATTAGGTTGGTATCACACGTTGTTTAGGTGGTGTGCTTGTTGAGTGCTTCATCTATTTAAACCACCTTATTAGTAGATTTATAAATTGTGGGGAGACCCACTTTGGGTCTTGACCTTCTATTCTCTCCTTGTCTGGGTTAGGTATGATTTTTGAGGATAATAATCACATTAGGTTTAGTAGCTTCGTTCAGTTTTGGGTTCGGTTGGGAGGTTTGTGTTCGGGAGGTCCACTCTTTTGAGTTAAGAATCCCCATTTCTTGTTTTATTTGGAATTCAGTGAATTTTTGGGGGTATAAAGAGTTATGGTGGGGACTTCTATCACACACTAAAATTTTTATTTTATTTATTATTATTTTATCTTGGTACTTGATCTATTTATTGAATTTCCGATCCTGTTCCCACTGATTTTTTGAAATTTTATGTTTTTGTGTAGTTTTGCCTCTGCATTGTTAATATGCATGGTTTAGGAGAAACTATGTGAATACTTGAATGAATGGTGTATATTTAGTTTATTTTCTTATTTAATGGTTTATTATTCATGGGTAGCACACAATTGAGTCTAAAGAATGCGAAGCCTAGGGGAAAATTTTCGAGAGTTTGGTGTGTTTTGGAGCCGGTGCATGGCTTGCACGTGGTTAAAGGAAATCGTACGATAAACACGTGAGAGTGTTTACAATTATAAAAGAATAATTATTCATGGATGACATGTAGTTTTCTAACCATGAGAGGGTGTTTTATATTTATAATGGATGGTACATGACTGAAGTGCAGTTTGTTAAAACGTGCATCCAAACCACGCGACTTGCCCAAAACATTAAAAATATGGGTTTCCCCCATTTTCCCTTTTAAAATAAGAACCCAAAGGGGGTTATCTTTCCCCCCATTTATTTTGGAACCTCCAAGGGAGATACCCTTGTATATCTCCCCTCCTCCACCCTTTTATTTTTTAGTCTTCTTCATATTTTTTGTGGTTCCTTCCCAGGTAATCCTTCTTCCTCCTATACCCTTCTTCTCTTATTTTCCTATTCCTCAACTACAAAAAAATTCCTCGATTATAGGGGGTTATTTTTTTAGTTTATAAGGGGTTATAACCCATTCTAAAAACATTAGAGGCGGTTATGAGGAACCACCGATAATGTACCCGCCTACTATTGTTAGAGGTAGTTTTGAGAAACTGCTGGTAAAGTGACCTAAAATTTAGTGGCGGTTACATTATAGATGGTTAAACCCCCCTCTAATATCACTATAGAATCCCAGTTTAGAGGGGGTTTTAATTCCATTTAATGTATAAGTCAAATTAGCGGTGGTTGGAAACCGCTGCTAAGTGAGTAATATGTCATATATTTGGGGCAGTTTTGGAACTGCCTCTATTTAACATGAAATTAGAGGCAGTTAAAACCACCTCTAATTGAGGACATATTAGATGGGGTTTTAATCAATCACCTCTAATTTTATTTATTTTGTTTTTTAATCAGTCCCACCCCCTCCAGTTCCCATGTGACACCCCCACCCACCAACATCTATTCCCCACTAGTTCCTAACCCCTGTGTGCACCCCCAACCCCACCAGTTCCCGACATGTGTGCACCCCCACCCCCATCCAGTTCCCTTCCCACCCTTCCCCAATGACACCCCACCCATCCCATCCAGTTCCCTTTTGATGCCATGTGATGCTTTCCCTCCCTCCAGTTCTGCGCAACATGTACCTCTCCATGTAGTTCCGTGTAGTGTGTCACCCGTGACCAACCTGCTTTCATCACAAGCCTCACGTAAAAATTTCTTGCCCGAGGTAAGCTTATTTTTATTTTTTATACACATTAATATATATATATATATGTATGTATTAGTAAGATAATTCAAATAAATATTACTTGAATAAATATTTAAGTACAGATAAATAAATAACCTACCTATATATTTATATGAATTGAAATATATATATTTATATTATGTGTTTATGTATTTATATTATAATAAATTTATATTATATTAAATTTATAGATTTATATAAACTATATGTTTTATATGTGTATTTACATACATTTGACTAAATATACTTTATAATTCTATTTATGATATTTTTTTAAAGGTTGGGGATGAAGCCTCATTTATTATTAAATCAAAGCAAAGACCTCTTTAACTGGGTAGAGGGAGACCCATTATATCGCCCGAAGGCCCAGTGGGCATTTAGCCAATTACATGACCCGTAGGCCTAATTTTTTGGCCCAAGGCCCATTCTGTGAATAGTACTGCTACAATACCCGCCTGCTACAGTACCACACAGTACCCGCCGCCACTATAGTGCTCTGCCGCCGCTACAGTGACCTGCCGCCTCTATAGTGACTGTCGTTGCTACAGTGCCGTCGCTGCTATAATATGCTACAGTACAGCTACAGTACTGTGCTCAATGGTTTTGAACCCCCATTTTTCATGTAGGATTACAGGGTGCTTACCACTATGCCAAACCCCAACTATAAACATGTTGTTGGGTAACGAGGTATTGGGGTGACCTCCCCACCTGCGTGCCACACGTCCCCAGCGAGACCCAAGGTGGCCAACCCTTGGGCTTAGGCCAGTTCCCAATGGGGTAGAGGGGCCCACGAGAGGTTTGTTAACATATAGTGCACGTTACCTTGTGATGACTCAAATCCGGAACCTCGGGGTCAGGATGCCATCTCCTTTAACCAACTCACCTGTGCCCCATGGGTTTCTATTTATGATATGTATATACACATATATTGATATATTTATAAATATATTTATGTAAATTATTGATAAACTTAAATACATATTTATATATTATGTACATGTTTATTTATATAATATATATATATATATAAGTATTTATTTAATATATTTATATAATTTCTATAAAAATATATTCATATAATGTATTTCAATACATATATTTATTATCAACATTAATATATATTTATTTGTATAAATTGTATAATACTTTATATGATTTATATATAATTTATATTATATATAATTTATATATAATTAATATTATATGAAATACATATATATGAAATAAAATTTATACAAATATTTATATTATATATAATTAATATTATATGAAATACAATTTATACAAATATTATATATGAAATAAAACTTATACAAATATTTAATTAATGATATATGAAATATAATTTATAGAAACATTTATATAATGTATTTCAATACATATATTTATTATTATGCACGTTAATATATATGTATTTCAATAAATGTAATTGTATACTATTATGTACATTAATATATATGTATTTCAATAAATATAGTTGTATAATATTGTGTACATTAATATATATTTATTTGTATAAATTGTATACCATATAATATTAATTTTATATAATATAAAAACATAAACATATTATTTAAAAATATATTTATTATTATTATAATATAAATTATAAAAACTACAAGCTTGAGTTTTTCTATGATATATTTTTTAAATAAATTATATATATATATATATATATAGTATGTTCATGATTTTATGCTATTTATAATTAATATTATATGAAATACAATTTCTACAAATAAATATATATAAATCTACATAAAATTACAATTATATTTATGTATACATATAAATAAAATTAAATAAAATCATATAATTGGAAATATATAATATAATTAAATGATATATATATACTAAATTAATTTATAATTAATATGGTATACTGAAATATATATAAAATAATTATATAATATATATAAATTTATATATAATTTAATATATATAATATAATATATATAATATAATATATGTATACAATATAAATATAAATATATATATATTTATACATATATTTATATTTAATTTTTTCTATATTATATTTATTTGTATATATAATATAATATAAATGTATTTATAAATAAATATGCAATAAAAATTTATTTAATATGATATATGTATAATATAAATAATAATATAAATGTATAGAATTTATAAAACCATATATAATTTTTTTATATTTGAATAAATATATTTATAATTACATTTATATTATGTAAACCAATATTTATACATGTATAATTTTTTATATGTATAAGTACCTATTTAAAGTATTTATATAATGTATTTATATATATATGTTTATAATGCATTTAAATACATTTATATAATGTGTTTATGTAATATGTGTGTGTGTGTGTGTGTGTGCGTGTGTACACACACACATGCACACCTATACATATATATTATAAAATTTGAATTTATATGAGATTTATTTTAAAAAATAAATAAAAATTTAGAGGGGGTTAAAAAACCCTTCTAATCAAAGGGATTAATGGTAGTTCATTAACCCTTCAAATGTCATAAATTATAGGGGGTTCACAACCTCCTCTAATGTCATATATTAAAGGGGGTTCACAACGCTTTCTAATTTCTTAAATTAGAAGGGGTTTAAACCCCCCTCAAATCTAAGGGATTAATGACAGTTCATGAACCTCCTCTACTTTAAGATACTAGAGGGGGTTTTGAACCCCCACTTTTTCCTTTAAAAAAATGATTTCCTTGTAATCTCACTTTGTATTTAAATTTTTATATTAATTTACAGGATCAACTTTTGTTGGTCCTAGATTTTCCTGATATATATCGTCTCTAAAATCCAACCGAATATATAAGGCCACTAATTATTAAATTAGCGGCTATTTTGACATAACTACCACTAAAATCCAACCAAATATTACAAAGAATTTTTTTTTAAAAAATTTAGAGGGGGTTGTGAACCCCCTCTAAATTCAATGATTAGTAGAGGTTGTGCATAACCCCCTCTAAAAAACCACCGCTAATCTACTGTTTTTTGTAGTACTCCTTGGATTGGTTTCTTCTTTAGAAAACCCTAAAGTGAGTCTTTTATTATGTGGGGTTTTTATCTTGATGTCAAGGTTTTTGGTTGAATATTTAGACCTTGTTCCTTATATATTCAAGGGTTTCTTCACATCCGCACACATCCAAGGTAGGTGTTTTCATCTATTTCCTTTCCAGAACATGCCATGTGATACTTGATCCTTTCTTAATTTATTTTAATTTAATTCCACTTGTTTTTAAACTTTTAAATTGATTTATGAAAGCCTTACGTTAGTGGTTTGATTAAAGAAGGGTTTTATATGGATCTCAATAGTTACACTTAAGTGTTAAAAATATATGCATGCTATATGTTTGGTTAAATGCCTAAATGTTCTTATTAAAAGATTTTGGTGATTTAAAATGTTGATTGTCCATTATTAAAATTATGTATAATGGTGTGTGTGGGTGAATTGTAAATTGATTTGGTTGTTGACTCTTTTATAGTATGACAGTTTCACTTGTAAATTCTTATATTTTGGATAACGACTTTAGTGAAGCCTCTTTATATAGAATCTTGATGCTCCTATGGATGTTTATATTTATATAAGTTTGATATTTACATATCTATATGTTCATAGGTGTGCACATACAGATGTTTACATGTATATAAATGGAAATTCCATGGAATGTTTTATTTAAAACTTTGTTCCCTAAAATTGCTTCTTGGTTTCATAAATTCCTTTCTAAAGTTTGAATGAGAGTCTTGTTTGGAACTTTAAAAATATGGGTTAAAGATTGGATTTGTATTTTGAAATGGAATTTTAAAAAATGTGTTTTCATAGAAAATGATTATTAGTTTGAAAGGAAAGGTCCCAATTGGAAACTTAAAATGATTTCCTTGGGAAGTGCACACTTCAATGGGAGCCTTTTATCCTAAGGAAGGATTCCACATGGGTGCATGGTGGGAGGTGGGATGGGCAATTTTAAATGATTAGTGTTGGTTCTTGATTGATATGATTTACATAATGGCCACCTCAACTCCCACTATATCTATTTTCATGGGATCCTAGGCATTTTAGTGAGGGTCGATAGATGTTTCTATCTAGTTTCAATGAGACAGACTTGATCTCCTATGGAATCAAATACTATAGAGGGTTTTTCCACTAATGAGTCTAGTTGAGAATAGCTAGATTGGTTATGGACTTAGGGACTTCATCGATTAACTAAAATATGGTTCCGAAATGAGTATGAATATGGTATCCTCATGGTATGTCTAGGATTTTCCTATGATCACATACTCTATATTTATTACCATATCTTTACACTTTAATTTTATACCCCAACTCTCTTATATTTTGGTGATACCTTATTTACCTTTCTCCACTATTTTATATTGATATACCCTGCTGTTTATGTTCAGTTTCTGGACACTTCTTCTTATACTTTTACTTGTTTATGTTTCTTTAGTTTGGTTGTGCTTATTTCATTTTGGGTTGGTTTTCAAAATTGGATTTAGAAATTGGTATGTCTTAAAGGAATATTTTAAAATATGTTTTAAGAGGATTTGAGAGAGGGTTGTTTTTGTTTTATAAAATGGTAAAATCCTTATTTTCCACCTATAATTTCAAACCACTATTCATGGAATGTTTTGGGAATGGAAATGCATTGATTCTATGGTGCTTACCTACTGAGCTATTTTGTTCCCACACCTTACTTGTTCCAGTCAGCATTGGTAGACTTGAGTTGTTTTTTAGGTTTAGGTTCCCGTTCATGATTTTTCTTCGATTGGGTTGGGTTATGGGTGAATGGTGACCAAGAGGTCATTGAGATGTCATTTTGGGTATTTTGGTATTTTATTTTATTTATCTGTATTATCATCTAGTTTAACCTTATGTATCTAGATCATATTATATTTATTTTATTTTTGAGTGGTTGGATGTATTTTGGATATTTCTCATTTGGTATGTTTTAGTTTCGTTCTGTCTATATTTATGTACATGGAACTCTGGTATACAGGTTGACCATGTCAGACATTCAGGTGTAAGTTTGTGCTTATTATTTATATATTAGGTGAAATATTCCCCAAAAATTGTTTCATGATTCCATTGAATCTTTTCATCAAACTGTGGGAATCACAGATTCCCCTCAGGTATGTTGCGGGTTGGCTTGGGTGCCTGGTTCAAGGGTTAACCCAGGTTGGTTCATGAAAGGATATGTCTCTTGATCCTTTTCTTTTTGTTTATCCCTTAGTTAGTAAGGAGATTACATCCTTGAGGGTTTTTGTGGCTTCAAGTTGGAGGATTATTCCTTTGAGTTTCACAACCAGGGTTTCAATATATACAGAAGTGCTATGACCAAGCTCAACCCCTCCCCGGATATATGAAGTTATTGTTGGAACTATAAATGAGAATACTTTTGGTATTGATGTTATTAAACATGAAGATCCTATTATCTTCAATACTATATAGAAGAAAATGGATGTATTACCTCAGGATGTCGATAGGCATGGGGTCAGTGATGTTAATGCCAACAAGCAGCCTAGTGTCACAGAGTCAAAAAGATCTACGAGAACCTCTACTAAGATATTTTTACATGCCCTTGTTAGGTGATCGAACTTTATAGGGGATGAATATAAGAATAAAACTTCAATATTTTCCTCCTCAATCACTTAACACAGTTAAATTAAGAGGCCATGAGAACTAATGATCTTGATGGATGGTTTCCTGCAATCCCTAGATGGAAGAGGAAACATCCTAGTGCCAAGTCCTTTTGAGTTTGTCTAGTAGTGAAACCTCTAAGAGAGAGACATGAAGGTTTATATGAATAAATTATAATGGTTTAGAACTCTTCTCCAAAATTTACTACCTTTTAGGAGGATATGCAATCAATATTTTTCTTTCATTCAAGTCAGATGATCGGGAATAAAAGAGGCTTTGATTCGGGGGGTGGGGGTATTTAGTTTACAAATATAGAGAAAGTAGGAACCACATGGATTATACCAAGATGCCTAAAAAATTACCACTATATCAATGATTATGGATATTGGATCAATGATATAATGAAATTCATCAAGGAAAGTTGATACTTTACCCATGGGTAACCAATAGTTTGAAGATAGAGAAGAAAAGGAGGAATGAAAAACTGAATTTTAAATGCACACTGAGGCTAGTCAAGAACCCAAATATATTGATCCCATGGTTAACAAGGGAAAAATATTAGGATTTATGAACTCATAAAAGTTTTTAAAGTTTATTGAGAGTCATATTTGATCCTACAATATAATGCAGAGATGATAGAAGAGCTTATAGAATTCAACTCTTTGAGGAAGACTTCAGTAGGATGAATGCTATAAATCTCTAAGTTAATATCATCAAATAACAAATGGAATTGACTGATTCCAATGATCATATCATACTTCACAACTTTAATGAAAGGAAGATAAATTTTTAGGATTATATCATGATCTGGGACATGATGATGTTCTTTTTCAAGGATCTCATTCAAAAGGAGTTAGAGTGGAATAAATTCTTGGATAATTGGATACTTAAAAGGGTAGGAGGTTCCAACATGCTAACATTTATTTGGAATGAAGTAATGGTTTCCATTTTTGTTTAATCATTATTACTTGTTTTTTAGGTTCACACTCAACCTTCAAAAGTGGATTTTCTTGAAAATTGAATGGAATGTAATTTGATTGTTGGTAGGTCCTTTGTTTTATTCTTACATAAGTTTTGGTCCTTTTGTGATTATTATAAGAACTGTTCTTTTTATTCTCACATGAAATGAGTGGTGAACTATATGAGTTAATCACACACATATCGAGTTTCATTTTGATGAAAATGTTTAGTTTTTACTTGAAACATATTACTTTTTCTCAATATTTTATTCTTACACACCATGTTGTTTCCATTTTTAATATCAAGTGAGATGTTTTTTTCCTGATGTTTAATATGATGTCGTAGGAATATTGAATCTCACATACATGGATATTTTATTCCCACATGGTTCTTGAGATTCACCTCACATAACACTTATGAACACTATCCCTTGTAACGGTTACTATTGATTTTCTCTTGTGGCTTTCACTAGATACGGGTGGTTATGAACAAATTGACCATATTCATCAATATATATGTGTTTGTTACATTTGTTTCTTAAGTACCGTGATTTTTTTTATCCCTAATTCATTTTCACTAGGGGAATTCTAGTTTTGGCGCTCCTGTTTCTCCGAGAGGAAAATGGGAGGGAGTTTAACAACCAGTTAATCAGTGAAGAAGTTAAGATAGATTCAGTAGTATATTATTGTTGACCAAAAGATGAAATGAGAATGAAAGACTATAGAGAATGGATTTACGATTCCCAAGTTTATATGCAAGGGTATTCTTCATGTTTTCCTATACCTGGAGGACAATGCTCATGATATCAACCTCATATTCTTAAATCCCGATGGATATGATGCACTTAAGTGTTCATACCATCGTATGGTGGTTCAATAAAGTGTGCTTATTTTTTCTTTTCTAGTTTCCTTATATATTACTTATGGTTTGATGTTTTCCATTTGTGTTGTGTGTGTTCATCCTGTTAGGAGTATATGTTATCTCCATAATCCCAATTTGACGTTGTGCTCTTGGTCTTTCCAAGAACTCCAGGTTAGATAACTTCTATGGTTTTTTTCTTGAGTCTTCCCTTCTTTCTGTATCTATTGTATTATTTTCCATTCATAGTGTAACCTTGGTGCCCCTACCCTATGCACATAGGTTAATTAGGCGAAGCATGTAAAATCCTTATGTACTTTCTTCCATTCTTTAATACTTTATATCAACTATAAGTGTTGATTATCTCATTCTTATTTGATTGACCTTGTTCCTCAACTTCTCATTTTCTCAAGATTTTTATAATAATTTTTTTTCGTGAAGAATATAAAACATGATATACTTTTTTGTAGTTTTTCTCATGAATCTAGATTATTTATTCTCATGTTTTTATTCTTTTTATTATAATAAATATGTTTATCTTTCACTTATGGTAATTCATTGAAATATTTGTTTTATTCACATATTCTTGTTTTTATCTACTGTTTATAGATATATAAACAAGTTTAAATTGCGATTATGAAATTTTGAGAAACAAAATTAAATCCATAAATCTCTTGGTCATTGAATACAGACTAACCCACAACACAACCCAAAATATACACATCTAAATATGATAGGATAATCAATATAAAATGTGTTAATTTTAGAATTCTTATTGATTTAAAAATTAAACTAAACTATTATTAGTTTTTTATTCGAATTTATCATTTTTAGAACTTCATTATAATTATATATAAGTTTTTATGGATTTTTTTTATTATGATCATTATTGGTTTTACTTTTACACGGAGTCTAGATAATAACACTTATGTTAGATCCTTGTGCAATGTTCCCGAGGATCCTTAAATAGCCCATTTCACTTATGTGTAACTTGTGACAAAGGGTTTTCATATACATCATAGGAAGTTTAGGTAACATTTTGATTATTCCATAGATTCTTACGTCATAGGATGTGTACATTTCAGTTCATGTACATTATAGGAACCTTACGTCACAAGACTCTTACATAGAGCTCTGTGGGTATCTTATGTTGTTTTCCCCTTTTGTGTTTCTGTTGGTTTTTTGGAAAGTTTGGGATCATTCATTTTTATCCATTCATTTCATGTTTTCTATTGAGTCATTGCAATGATTTTTATTCTTGAGGGTATTTTTACCCTATAAATCACTAGACTAAAGGGATGATTTGGAAGAAGGTTTTTAGAGAGTTGATCACTACTATTCGATAGAGAGAGAGAGAGATCTTGAGCCTAAGATGGTCAAATGGAGCTGAAGGTGGTGTCCCCTACCAGACTCATCGTTACCCTTTCTATTGAAGATTGGAGCTTCCCCCAATGTTGTGTTCCGATGGAGACTTGCGATTACTGATCTTGAGGTGCCTAAAATCTCATGTTTTTAACACTTCTAGAGCTACCCAAAATCTCACTTCTAATATTCAGTTGGTAAATCTGGCTAGGCATAAGATTTTCATTCTCACTATTTCTTGTGCAATTTTTTCTCTATTGCACCATTACCTTACCAGTGGATTGCTTTCTTGTTTTCTTACATTCATGTATATTTGTTTTTATAATTAATTAAATATAGGAATAAAGTGGTGCTATTTCCATGGAGTAAGACCAAACTGTTCTGAAGCATGCTAAATCTTTATTTCATTTTATTTATATTTCTTTCATTTCTCATCTTGATTTTAAATCTTCATCATTTGTTTATCCTTTGTTTCTCAAACTCTTTACAGGCTGAGAGTTTGTAATAATTACCTGATTTTTAGATTTAATAAGGGTATATCAGCGTGATTCCCATCAATAGTTGGTATCAAAGCTTTGTGTATACGATAATGGCTTCCAATAAGTATGATATTGATAAATTTGACGGTGAAAATGATTTTAATTTATGGTTACTAAGTATGGGAGTACTTCTAGTCTAACAAGGATTAAAAGATTCATTGTATTACCCTAAGAAACCTCATGTAAGTCAATCCACAAATGTAAATACTTTGGCCACTTACTTTGATATTCATACTGACATTTTGATGAAATCCCATAGTTATTTTACATTATCCTTATAAGACATGGTTATGTGAGAGGTTGATTATGAAACCTCTGTAGCTGGTATTTGGTTTATGTTATAAAAATTAGATATGTAAACTTTATTGGTAGGATTCTTTCATTACAAACATAAACTCTATACATTCAAAATGTGACATGGAACTTCCATTCAAGAGTATCTTGATAAGTTCAATAAAATCATGATAGACATGACCAACATCATTGTTAGTGTAAAATGTGAAGAAAAATTCATTATAATTTTAATTTCCTTGGATAGTTCATATAAACATATTGTAGATGTTATGATGTATAAAAAATACTCCTTGAATTTAGATTAAGTGAAATCCACTTTTATTTCTCATGAGTTTCATGGAAAGGATAAGTTTAAGTACAAAGTTGAGGGTTTTAGTGTTAGTGGTCTTTATGAGTTTTGTGGAAAGAAGAAAGGTAAGAGTAAAAAAGGCAAAAAGAACCATAGTTAATCTAGAGAGATTAAGACTAGATTAAAATGAAGAGAGGTTACCCACTATCATTGTGAGAAACTCGGGAATGTTAGAACCAAGTTCCCTAAGTTTAAGTATTGTGAGGCTTCAAAAGAATATGGTGATTATTGTCTCTTTTTTGATCAAGTATGAGAGTGTTTAATTGTTGATAGTGTCCTAAGACACGCTGCTAGATAAGTAGGTCTTAGACTTGGGGTGTTTATTCTATATGTGCCCTTATAGGATTTAGTTTTTTGAGTCGATCAAGGGAGCTAATGGAGAGGTTGTTTTTTGAAAAAAATAAGAGTCTTCATTTCATGGGCATATGTTATGTCATGTTATAACTCTTATGCTATTCTCCTGTCACCTTATTGGATGTGATATGGGTTCCATATTTTCGTCTGAATCTTATTTTGCTAGGTTTTTTTGAATCAGAGGGTATTTACCTTTAAATCTGATTTAATTTTCATAAAATCTACAAGGGTGATCATATGGATTTTAAGGTTTATTTAGTCAATGAGTTATATATTTTAAATGGAAATATTTATTCTATATAGTTGGGTATCACTTATGTCCCTAATAACGACAACACCATGCTTTGGCATAAAAATTTGGGACATATGAGTGTTAAAGTCTTAGAGGAGTTGAGTAAGCAAGGGATGCTTACCCAAGTTACACCAATAAACTTACCCTTTTGTGAATACCTTGTTCATGGTAAATATAATAGAGTCAATTTTTGAAAATCCAACTTTAATGAAAATCACCCACTTGAGTATGTTCACACTGATTTGTGGGGATCTGCTAAGACTAACCCCCATAGTGGAGGTTCCTATTTTGATACTTTCATAGATGATTTCATAATGAATATTTAGAATTAAATATTTTGAAATAAATATGATTCCTTTTAGGTGTTTTATACTTAAAAATCTTTTGTGGAAAATTAATCTAGGAAAAAATTGAAGTCCTTGACTAAAAATGGAGATGAATACCTGTCTACCACATTTATTTAATTCTACGAGGATGAGGGAATAATGAGGATCCAAACTATGATTCATACTCCTAAAAACAACGGTTTAGCTAAATGCATGAACCAAATTATTCTTGAGCAGGTTCGGAACATGCTTTCAAGCTCAAGCTTGCCCAAGTATTTTTGGGTTGAGGCAGCCACTATGAGAATTTATTTGTTTAATCAGTGTACCTCATCTGCTAAATATTTCACGACTCCTAAAGAACTTTAGATCTTCTATCCCCCTTCCTATAAACATATTAGAGTGTTTGGATGTAGCTACTATGATCATGTTAGGAATGAAAATCTAAAATCCAAGTGTTGTTAGATTTGTCTTCATAGGTTACCCAAAGGGGGTGAAAGGATATACACATTGGGTAGATAAATCTGGTCTATATAAGTGTATTGTTATTCGTATCATGGTGTTTCATGAGTATTTTCATCTTAGAGATAAACCTCCCATTGATGAAAGTAGTGATACTTCCCAGGAAAATGATATTAAGGTTGATCCTCCTATTGATAATGGTTCTCCTATAGATACTTCTCCAATTATCTATTAGTTTGGAGAAGATTATAGATCTAAATCTAATAGTGATTTAAATGATGGAGTTCTTGGGGATCTTAGAAATTATAAAATGAATAGATACAGTGAAAGGATAGTGATTAGACCCATTTCTAGATATATCCATGATGTTATGGATGCTTTTTCTCTATATGCTTCCTAAGATCTTAATAGTGAGGATCCCCAAATTTACAAGTAGGCTATTAATGATAGTAACTCTAGCCAATAAATTACTATCATAAAAGATAGGATGGAATCCCTCAGAAATAAACATACCTGGTCCATAGTCAATAAACTAACACTACCAAGATGATTGCCTATAAATTGATCTATAAGTGGATGGATGACAATACTGTAGGGAATAAGATTAAATATAAATCCATTTTAGTAGCCAAAGGTGTCACGACCCACCTTCACAAAAAGGAGGGAAGGGTCAGCAGATTTCCAGGAACTTCCTTCTTTAAGTTGAAGGAGAGATAATGACCCCCGAAACCCGCCTTCAATAGGTCCCGGAGTGGCGACCAGCACCAAGGGTATAAAATCACACACTAAATAGAAGGCATTACCCTTTTTCTTTTAATAGGATCGGGAAATAAGATAGTGAATCCCACAACACCAAAACTGAAAGTAAAAGTAAAGCCAAGAACCATTCCCAATGTATGTTACAAAAGTAAAATCCACAATGTATAAGGAGACTACAAAACAAAATACCAAAAGAAAGAACAACAACAATTGAAATGATCTGTCACAAGGTCTGAGCTAGTACGATCCAGCACGATCCTCGAAGTCCCCTTGGAAACCTGAAAGCAGTTTTATATACATAGGGTGAGCATACAAGTATACTCAGTAGGGAAAAACCAAAGACTCTCATGCACAAGTGGGGAGGCATACTAATGCCCCGTGAGAAAAGAGATAACCAAGAACCTAACAAGGAAACTAACCACCCAAGTCTCTCCAAGGCACACTCCCCCAATAACGCAAGTCAAGTAATGTATAGTAATAACACATCGATGTTTGGGTACCCCACGCCACTTTCCCATTGGTTATTAAGGACATCCTACGCATCGAACCAATCCCACCATTCTCACTGTAGTCCCACTACCACACCCCGACCGCACACACCTGGACCATATCCTCACGCAGTCCAACTGCCAAACCTCACCCGCACACACCTGGGCCACAATCGCACATCCCGCCCCCAGACACCAGAGCCACAACCACCACACATAACTATACCCTCAAACACCTGGGTCAGAACAACCACTGCCATGCCCAAAGACACCTGGGCCTCATCCCGAAGACACTTGGGAAACAACCTGCCCGCAAACACCTGGGCCAACCACCACAACTACCATGCCTGAAGATTCTTGGGCTAATAATGGACTTCAGGCCATCACAGCCTGCCCGAAGAGTCTTGGGTTATTTGGGAAAGGGAGCAGAAAAGGAGCTAATAACCAGCCACTAATAAAAGTGTTGGGAAAACACCCTCCCCCATGAAATGAGGGTGTTCGGCACTAAGTGCTCAACTTAGGTGGGGCGCGAATAAGAAACACAAAAACTACAAGTATATGTATAGGTAACAAGCACTCACCCAATCTAGGTTTTTCTTCAGCCAGCCTAAAGGACACTATCCTTACTATTCATTCATAAGAGAAGAGAACAACACCCATGTCCAAGTCACAACTCACACCAAACCAAATCCCCATGTCCCATCATTACTTTCATGTTCAATAATAATGTTTAAATAAGTTTCTACACCTACTTGGGAAACTAATAGCATAAGCACAAACCAAGGGAAAAAGTTACAGCCAACAACAATTTAAGCATTCACACCTGGTTCTATTGAAAAGTCACAAAAATAAAGGGATAAGGGAGATACCTCGAAGTACTGGAACCAAAGAAAACCCCAAGATATAGCCCCGTGTCCCCAAAAAAAATCTAGGAGCCAACGGTTTCTCAACAACAGAGGATCCCACCCCAATTCTTGATACAAACA
Source organism: Viscum album (assembly GCA_963277665.1). Taxonomy (NCBI): domain Eukaryota; kingdom Viridiplantae; phylum Streptophyta; class Magnoliopsida; order Santalales; family Viscaceae; genus Viscum; species Viscum album. Next base: position 789,993,633 of record OY728123.1, on the reverse strand, counting down.
GAGGATCCCATCCTCACCCACATCACCCCCAACAATCTAAGCCCCCATTTAAGAAAACCATAAGGTCACCTGAAAACGAACCGTGAAAACAACCAAACCACTACAACCAATACAAGGCAAGACCATGCAAGTATTTTCATATTTAAAAGATTTAACACACTCTATGGTTTCAATTCCACTGGGCTTAAACCAGGGTTATCATAGAAAAGGAGTTGATCCTGGTGCTTCCAATTTATTTAGCCGAGTGTACGTAATTAACCAATTTCCTTTGCACATCAAAGGGTTCACAACCAAAATACAAGCCATTTAAACATCAAAAGGGGTAAGGGTTTATTAATTCACAGAGAAAGACCACCAAAGACCATGATTTTCAGTAGGCGTAAGCCTGCACAATTCAGAAATCATTAATCATGAAAGAGGAGAAAAACAGAGCAGCATCATCGATCACACCCATCCCCTTCATTCTTTAGAATACATTTATTATCTTCATTAAAGTTTGGTTCATCCAATTCTATAGTAACAGTAGCGTACCCACCCCGCAAGATACAAAGAAAGGAGAGACGAAGGTGAAACCCCTACTTGATTGATCAATGATCGAAGTTTTTCTCCACGCCCTAGGAATAGGGGATGCGTGACTTGTAGGGCTCCAACACAGGTGCACCACTTGCCTCAGGAACAAAGGACTTCAACACACAAGGAAGAAGAGACTAACCAAGAGGAAGGAGAAGAAAATCCAGCGTGATAAATAGATGAGATCCCAATGTTACGGGATACGAAATTTGAACGCCTTGGAAGTCGGATCGTGGTTCTTCCACGCGGTTTGGTGGTTACACATGAATGGATTAATTATTATTTTATAGGGAGGTTTCTCGGGATTTTTAGATATTAATTATGGCTTAAAAACAGCCTTGAAACACTTCAAAAGGTTAAAAAGGCCCAAAAGTGGGGTTACGGGAAAAACTGTAGAAGGAAAACCCGTCAAGGATGGACAACACCGATCAGTCGCACCCATCGGGCGCGCCAATCGGTCGCACAGATCGGTGGCCCCGATCGGTCGCACTGATCGGTCGCACCGAAATTTGGAAAAGGGAGGGGTCATGAGGGTTTGGGCCATTACATTAGATACCTCTCAAACCATTCTCGTCCTCGAGAATCAAAACCCAAACTGAAGGAAAGAGGTGGGGTCCGAACAACCACCCCGAAAGATACCTCTCAGGAGTGAACCTCTCCGACATAGGAGCACCTTATCCCCTGAACAAACACAAACTCCCTACTACTCCTTTCCCATGAAACCATGCAAAAAAAAGGCCAAACCGTCTGATCCAGTGGGAGAGGGGTCTCCCTTCCTCCATGTTAAGATACTATCCGCTTTGAGCGGCACTGACTTGCCCGCACGAGTTTAGGCAAATCCACTTTAATGCGTCATAACTAGGAATCAGGTCCTCCCCTCCCCATTCTTTAGGACACTTCACACACACATCCATATAAAAGGAACTGCACATCCATAGTCAACAAGGTAACGTATTACACGGTAAACAAGTACTAACCCAATAGGATAAAACTCAAAACAACTCCGGGTACTGGGCATGTATCTGCGCTTCCCTCTCCCAGGTACTCTCCTCAATCCCACCATGTCTCCACAACACACGAACCAAGGGAATGGTTCATCCACGAAGAACTTTCTCCTTAAAATCCTCGATCTTGATTGGTCGTTTTATAAAGGTCGCATCGTCTTCAACATCTAACTCTCCCCAATCGATGATATGGGAGTCGTCGTGTAGATATCGACGAAGCTGGGACACATGGAATACATCGTGTATCCTCAGTAGCGGTGGTGGTAGCGCTAGATGATAAGCCACCTCACCGACCCGCCGCAACACTTCTAAGGGTCTGATGAACCTGGGAGAAAGCTTACTTCCTCTACCAAACCTCTGCTATCCACGCCGAGGGGAGACCTTCAAGAACACATGGTCCCCGAACTCGAACTCCAAGGTTCTCCTCCTATCATCGGCATATGAATTCTACCGGTCCTGAGCCGCCTTCATCCTCTCTCGTATAAGCTGAACCTTCTCTGTCGTGTTCTGCATCACCTCTGGGCCAAGAACACATGCTTCTCCAACATCAGTCCATCACACGGGTGAGCGACATGGTCGTCCATATAGGGCTTTGAATGGAGCCATGCCAATGGTAGAGTGATAGCTATTATTGTAGGCAAACTCTACCAGAGGCAAGTGTCACACCCATGATCCTCCTGAGTCTAGAACACATGCCCGCAGCATGTCCTCCAAGGTCTGGATGGTGTGATCTGTCTGCCCATTTATCTGGGGGTGGAAAGGAGTGCTAAGAAGTAGTTGGGTGCCAAAGGAATGCTGCAATCCCCTCCAGACTCGTGAGGTAAAATGTGCATCCTTGTCCGAGACTATGGAACTCGGAACTCCATGAAACCGCACTACCTCGTCCACATACTTCCGTGCTAGAGCGTCCAATGCACTTGACTTCTAAATCACTAGAAAGTGAGCCGATTTCGTCAACCGGTCCACTAGTACCCAGATGGAATCGTAGCCTCCTTGCACTTTGGGTAGTCCCACGATGAAATCCATAAAGATGTCGTCCCACTTCCACTTGGGGACATCTAAAGGTTGCAACAACCCGCCTGGAACACGGTGTTCAGCCTTCACCTGATGACACACTAGGCACTTGGCCACAAACTCTGCCATTGCTCGCTTTACTATGGGCCACCAAAACTGTCTCTTCAGACCCTGGTACTTCTTGGAAACTCCCGGGTGCACTGCTAGGGGTGAGTTGTGGAACTCACTAAGAACTTGGCCGCGTTTCGCCTTTGGAACAAACAACTTTCCTCAGAAAATCATTCAGTTCTGACCATCCTCCATCCACCCTTCCAGAGCATTGCCATGGTCGACTCGGTCACGCATCACTTTGCACTCTGGGTCTCCTCACTAAGACTCCTCCACCTGATGCAACAGAGAAGACTGTACTGTCATCTGATATAGGTATCCCCTACCATTATCCATCCTCGTATCTAGGTTCAAGGCAACCAACTCCTCCATTGCTTTCCAAGAGTCTTCCGATTCTCAGACCGCATCCTTTTGCGACCTCCTGCTCAAAGCATCAGCCACTACATTCCCTTTTCCCGAAGTGTAGGAAATATCGAAGTCATAATCCTGGAGGAACTCCATCCACCTTCACTGCCGTAAGTTTAGGTCCCACTAGGAGAAGATATACCTCAAGATTTTGTGATCCGTGAAGACCGCAAAGACTTCTCTGATGAGGTAATGCCGCCACAACTTCAGTGTGAAAATGACCGCTGTAAGTTCCAGATCGTGGGTGGCATAATTACACTCATGAGGGCGTAGATTCCTAGACCCATAAGAGATCACCCCTTGTCGCTGCATCAACACACATCCGAGGCCTTTCCCTGAGGCATCACAGAACACCTCATACGCCTTCCCTTCTTCTGGTAGTCTTAGCACTGGGGCACTAACCAATTTCTCCTTTAGATAGTTGAAGGCTGCCTTGCACTGCTCACTCCACATGAAAACCTTGTCCTTCTTGGTCAAGGCTATCAAAGGGGCTGCAACTTGGGAGAAATTGGGTATGAACCTCCAATAGTATCCTTCCAGCCCAAGGAAACTGCGAACCTATGCCACATTATTGGGTGCTGCCCAAGAAACAACCGCCTCAACCTTTTATGGGTCCACCGCTATCCCCTGTTCAGACACTACATGCCCAAGAAAGTGTACTTCTCGCATCCAGAACTTGCATTTCGACAAATTCCCAAAGAGATGGTGCTGCCAGAGGACCTCTAAAACCGTCCTCAGATGCTCCACGTGGTCCTCCTCTGATCTTGAATAGATCAGGATGTTGTTGATGAACACAACTACGAACCATTCCAGGTACTCCCGGAAGACAGAGTTCATAAGCCCCATGAACACAGTCGGGGCATTCTTAACACCAAAAGGCATGACTACAAACTTGAAGTGCCCATATCTTCACCTGAAGGCCGTCTTCAAGATGTCTCCCTCCTTCACCCTCAACTAGTGATATCAAGACCGTAGGTCGATCTTCAAGAACCATCCTGCCCCTTTCAGCTGGTCAAAGAGATTGTCTATCCTCGGAAGAGGGTAGCGATTCTTGATCGTTACCTGATTTAGCCTCCTGTAGTCTATGCACAACTTGAGACCACCATCTTCCTTCTTTGCGAACAAGACTGGAGCACCCCACGGTGACACACTCGATCGAACAAAACCCTTCTTCATCAGATCGTCGATCTGAATCCGCAACTCCCGTAGCTCCGAAGGCGCTATCCGGTAGGGAGAAATCGAAATCGGACGAGCACCAGGCTGTAAGTCTATCCCAAAATCGATATCACGTTGAGAGGGTAGAGTCATCACCTCCTCAGGGAAGACATCCATAAACTCACTAACAATCCCTGGTACTTCCACCATCTCAACATCCACTGACTCTACTGACAGCTCGGCTAACAAGGAGAGGAGGGGTTCCTCTCACCTGCTTCCCTTCTAGCCACTCTACTCACCAGTGAAAGTAACACACCGGCCGCCCAAGTCTGAGAACACAACTCTTCCTCGGAAGCAGTCGATGACGACACCCATAGAGAACAGCCAGTCGATGCCTAGAATGACATTGTATGGCTGTATCTGCAAAAGTAGTAGATCCCTGAACAACTGATGTGGCCCTATCATCAGTCTGCATCCTCTACAAATAGATAACAAGTTGGTCTGACCTCCGACTGGTGTGCTCAACACCAGGGGAACTGGAAGTCTCTCGGCATCTAGACCCAGAGCACGGGCCAGACTGGGTGCAACAAAGGAGTGCAAAGATCCGGTATCGAACAAGGCATAAGAAAGGGTACTGAACAAACTAATTGTACCTCTAACAACCTCTGGTCTTGCTGGAGTTGCTGCCTCCGTGGCGTGCAACTGTCCACACCCAGATCCTCTTCCCCTCGGCTGTCGGCCGCCTCCCCGACCATGCCCCGGTCGAGGTCCCTGAGGAGCACCCTGAGGTCAGCCTCCCCTCGGAACGTCTGCCCTCGGAGGAGCGGGAGCTCGCTGCCCCTTCTGCTACTGAAGCGGGTGCTGGGCCTGTCCGCCACTGCCGTATTGAACTTGTTTCGGGCACTGATTCCGGAGATGTCCATGGATCCCACATACGAAGCACCTCGGTCCTAGGCCCGAAGGGAAAGGGCGAGGACCGGGGGACCGGAACTGGAACTGCTGTGGCCTGCTCCCTACTGGTCGGAACCTAGAGGGTCCCGATGCTGGAGGTCTAGTGCTGACGGCCTTTCCCTTTGACGGGCCTAGCTGAATCCCCTCTCATGACACACCGCCTAGTGTGTGCATTCTCTCCACCACCTCTGCCTTCTTCTGGACCTCCAAGTATGTCGGAAAGGTGAAGGGGGTAACGATGTACTGGAGGGAAGGTCGGAGTGCCTCCTCTAAACGTCTCGCCCGAGACTCCTCATCCGGAAAGAGGTCTGGAGCAAAGCGGAGAAGATACTTGAACTTGATCCCAGCTCCCTTACCGACATACTCCCCTGCTGGAGGGAGAGTAGCTCCTGCCTCTTCTCTGCCTTCATCGTAGAAGAGAGGAATTCCGTCCGGAACTCCTTCTCGAAATCAGCCCATGCCACCTCATCCTCTCTCCTCTCCCCCAGGTAGAGCGTCCACCACTGACGTGTTGTTCCCCGCATCTGGATGATGGCCAGAGGAACCTAGTACTCAGTCGGAGCCCGGATCAAGCCGAAGGCTATCACCAGCTCCTCTATCCAGCCCTCCGTCTTTATGTCAGAGGTGCTGCCCACGTACTTCTTGAGGGTCTGTCGCTGGAAGGCTCGAAGAATCTTCTGCCACTGGTCGTCCTCCTCCCGATCATCCCTCTGCTGATCGGCCAAGTCAACCTCCTGGGCCTCGATCGCCCGTACAACTCGTGGTCGTCTCTCGGGTGCCATAGCTGCAAGGTAAACAAGGAATGCCTAAGCCCAAGTAGTGCATAATATTGTTCTTAAAACTTCTTAAACTTATTATTTTTTTCAAATTCCCAAAAACACCCCAGAAACACAAGATTACAAGTCATTATGATGCATATACCTTTCCTAGGGTCTCTACCCTGCAATCAGCGTGGCCTCACTTGGTCATTCGGTAGGTCCAGAGTCCTTGCATCAGATCATGGGGGGCCCTAAAATCCCATGTCCTAGCCAATCTTCCCTGGCCTAATTCACGCACCAAGGTCACCCAACACTGTCGCCCTACCATCCCATGCAATCATTACTGTGCCTAACTCTAGACTCCATCCTATCTCTCAACCTCAGCCTCTAATACCATTCTGTCACAACCCGCCTTCACCAAAAGGAGGGAAGGGTCAGCAGATTTCCAAGCCCTTCCTTCTTTAAGTTGAAGGAGAGATAATGACCCCCAAAACCCACCTTCAATAGGTCCCGGAGTGGCGACCAGCACCAAGGGTATAAAATCACACACTAAATGGAAGGCATTACCCTTTTTATTTTAATAGGATCGGGAGATAAGATAGTGAATCCCAAAACACCAAAACTGAAAGTAAAAGTAAAGCCAAGAACCATTCCCAATGTATGTTACAAAAGTAAAATCCACAATGTATAAGGAGACTACAAAGAAAAATACCAAAAGAAAGAACAAAAACAACTGCAATGATCTTTCATAAGGTCTGAGCTAGTATGGTCCAACACGATCCCCGAAGTCCTCCTGGAAACCTAAAAACAGTTTTATATACGTAGGGTGAGCATACAAGTATACTCAGTAGGGAAAAACCAAAGACTCTCATGCACAAGTGGGGAGGCATACTAATGCCTTGTGAGAAAAGAGATAACCAAGAACCTAACAAGGAAACTAACCACCCAAGCCTCGCCAAGGCACACTCCCCAAATAACGCAAGTCAAGTAATGTATAGTAATAGCACATCGATGTTTGGGTACCCTGCACCACTTTCCCACTGGTTATTAAGGACATCATACGCATCAAACCAATCCCTCCATTCTCACTGCAGTCCCACTGCGACACCCCGCCCGCACACACCTGGGCCATATCCTCACGTAGTCCCACTACCAAACCTCGCCCGCATACACCTGGGCCACAACCGCAAATCCCTCCTGTAGACACCTGGGCCACAACCACCACACATAACCATACCCGCAAACACCTGGGTCAGAACAACCACTACCATGCCCGAAGACACCTGGGACTCATCCTGAAGACACTTGGGAAAGAACCTACCCGCAAACACCTGGGCCAACCACCACAACTACCCCGCCCGAAGATTCTTGGGCTAATAATGGACTTCAGGCCATCACAGCCTGCCCGAAGAGTCTTGGGCTATTCGGTAAAGGGAGTAGAAAAGAAGCTAATAACCAGCCACTAATAGAAGTGTTGGAAAAAACACCCTCCCCCATGAAATGGGGGTGTTCAGAACTAAGTGCTCAACTTGGGTGGGGCGCGAATAAGAAACAAAAAAACTACAAGTATATGTATAGGTAACAAGCACTCACCTAATCTAGGTTTTTCTTCAGCCAGCCTAAAGGACACTATCCTTACTATTCATTCATAAGAGAAGAGAACATCACCCATGTCCAAGTCACAACTCACACCAAACCAAATCCCCATGTCCCATCCTTACTTTCATGTTCAGTAATAATGTTTAAATAAGTTTCTGCACCTACTTGGGCAACTAACAACATAAGCACAAACCAAGGGAAAAAGTTATAGCCAACAACAATTTAAGAATTCACACCCGGTTCTATTGCAAAGTCACAACAAGAAAGGGATAAGGGAGATCCCTCGAAGTAATGGAACCAAAGAAAACCCCAAGATACAGCCCCATGTCCCCCAAAAAAATCTAGGAGCCAACGGTTTCTCAACAACAGAGGATCCCACCCCAATTCGTGATAAAAATAGAGGATCCCATCCTCACCCACATCACCCCCAGCAATCTAAGCCCCCATACAAGAAAACCATAAGGTCACCCGCAAACGTCCCATGAAAACAACCAAACCACTACCACCAACACAAGGCAGGCCCATGCAGGTATTTTCAAATTTAAAATATTTAACACACTCCATGGTTTCAATTCCACTGGGCTTAAACCGGGGTTATCATAGAAAAGGAGTTGATCCTGGTGCTTCCAATTTATTTAGCCGAGTGTACGTAATTAACCAATTTCCTTTACACAGAAAAGGTTTCACAACCAAAATACAAGCCATTTAAACATCACAAGGGGTAAGGGTTTATTAATGCATAGTGAAAGACCACCAACGACCATGATTTTCAGTAGGTGTAAGCCCGCACAATTCCGAAATCATTAATCATGAAAGAGGAGAAAAATAGAGCAGCATCATCGATCACACCCATACCCTTCATTCTTTAGAATCCGTTTATTATCTTCATTAAAGTTTGGTTCATACAATTATATAGTAACAGTAGCATACCCACCCCGCAAGATACACAAAAAGGAGAGATGAAGGTGAAACCCCTACTTGATTGATCAACGATCGAAGTTTTTCTCCACGCCCTAGGAACAGGGGATGAGCGACTTGCAGGGCTCTGGCATAGGTGCACCACTTGCCTTGGGAACAAAGGACTTCAACGCACAAGGAAGAGGAGACTAGCCAAGAGGAAGGAGAAAAAAATCCAGCGTGATAAATAGATGAGATCCCAATGTTACGGGATACAAAATTTGAACGCCTTGGAAGTCGGATCGTGGTTATTCCACGCGGTTGGGTGGTTACACATGATTGGATTAAATGTTATTTTATAGGGAGGTTTCTCGTGATTTTTAGATATTAATTATGGCTTAAAAACTACCTTGAAATGCTTCAAAAGGTTAAAAAGGCCCAAAAGTGGGGTTATAGGAAAAACTGTAGAAGGAAAACCCGTCGAGGCTGGACAACACCGATCGGTCGCACCGAACGGTCGGTGGCATCGATCGGTTGCACTGATCGGTCACACCGAAATTTGGAAAAGGGAGGGGTCATGAGGGTCTGGGCCATTACAAAAGGTTTCCTTCTAAGAGAGAGAGTGGATTATTTTGATATTTTTTCTCCTATAGTTAAGAATTCTTCCATAATATTTTAATTTCGTTTTCTTCTTGTCTTGATCATCATATTGAATATCTTTATGTCAAAACCGCCTTATTTCATTTTGATTTAGATAAAAAATTATACATGAAGACTCATACTAGTTTTGATCATGAATTTAAATATAACAATGTTTGTTTATTGAATAAATATCTTTATGGATTAAAATAAGCCTCTAGAAAGTGATATAGAAAATTTTATTCACTCATGTTACAAAATTGTTTTAAAAGGAGTGAGTTTGATTCGTGTGTTTACTTTAAATTCAATAAAATATGTATGATTTATATATTTCTATACTTTGATGACATGTTGCTCATGAGTAGTGATATGAAACACACCACTGATATTAAGTTGTAACTAAATTTAGGTTTTGAATTGAAGGATTTGGGATGTTTTAACAAGAATTTTGGTATAAAAATAATTTTAGATGGAAAGAATAGATTTATTTACTTTTCTCAGCATGTCTATGTTCTTAAAGTGATCAAGAGCCATCTGTTTGATGTGTTAAAACTTGTTAGTGTTTCATTTTAAACTATCATTGTAGAAGTCACTTAAAACTACAACTATTGTTGAATATATGAGTATAATTCCATATGCTAATGTTGTGGGAAACATTATGTTTTATATGATTTTTACTAGGAAAAATGTATCATTCTCTGTGTGTACTTTGAGAAAGTTCTTGGGAAATATAGGTAAGAAACATTATAATTCTATTAAGTGGATGTTGGGGTACATTTATTCTACTTCATTGATTTCAATATGTTATAGTAGGAATTTAAGTTAAGGAAAATTAGTGAATAGTTATGCTGGTTCTAATTATCCTAGAGATATTAATATATGAAAATCACTATCTGGTTTTGTTTTCACTACATGGGGACCTATCTCATGGAAATGAAATATTAAATCATTGGTGATACTCTCATCAATCGAGGTCAAGTACATTGCATTAATAGAGGCTATAAAAGAGGTTATTTAGATTAAGGGTTTTATTATTGAACTCAGTTTATGTAATTTTTTTAATTACACTTCACTGTGATTCACAATCTGCCTTAGGTATCCCTAAAAACCCAACATGTCAGGGTAGGTCCAAACATATAGATATTAAGTTTCATTTTATTAGAGAGGTTATTGAAAGTGGAATGGTGTGTATAAAAAAGATAAACACTGATGATAACCCAGTTGATATTTTCACTAAGGTTGTGAATTTTTCTAAATTTAAACAGTGTTTAAATATTCTAAACAGGGTTCCACATGAAAAAAATTAAGTGCATGGACATCACCCTTATTTTTTTAGTTTCTTTTGTAAATGGCGGCAATTTTTTGATTTTATCATGCTTATTGATTTTCAAATGAAACTAATCTATTGTGAGTTTTTTGTTTGAAATTTTCATGTTTATATCTTCATTATAATTATTTAACTATTTTCCAATTTTTTATTATACTCATTATTGGTTTTACCTTTACATGGGGTTCAGATGTTGACCCTAACATGAGGTCCCTCTATGAGGTTCTTGAGGATCCTTACATAGCCCATTTCATTTAAGTAACACTTGTGCCAAAGGGTTTTTATATACATCACATGACACATGCTTAACATTTCACTTATGTCATGGACTCTTATGTCACAGGACACATACATCCTATAATCCTTACATCACAAGACTCTTAGTAGAGCATTAGGGGTCTATTATATTGTTTTCCCCTTTCATATTTCCACTTCTTTTTTAGTATGTTAGGGATCATTCATTTTCAAATGTCCATTTCACATTTTTTGCTGATTTGTTGCAATAGTTTTGATTCTAGGGGGTATTTCTACCCTAGACACCTCTATATTTGAGGGATGATTCACAAAAAGGTTTTGAGAGAGCCGATCACTAATATTTTAGACAGAGAGAGTGAGCATGAGTTTGAGAAGGTAGGCCACATCCAAATGATTTTTCCACTACCAGACTCTCTATTTCTCATGCTGTTAGATATTGGAGATTTCCCCATTGCTATGTACTGGTATAGAATTATAGCTGCTGATAGTGAGGTTCCCTAGCTCAGATATTGTTGGTGTTGTAGGATCTACCCAAATATCCAAATTATGACATTTTATTGGCAAATATGGTTGGGTTTAATATTTTCATTCTTACTATTTATTATGGGAGATTTTCTCTATTTCATCATTATATTCCTACCGGCTTGTTTTATTATTATCTCACACTCTTCTATGTTTGTTTTGATCCTTAATAAAAGGTAGGGATAAGATGATATTCTTACTATAGAGTAAGACCAAAGTGGTCCAAACCATGTTAAATCTCCATGTACTTTTCTTTTTCTTTCTTTCGTCTATCATATTCATGGATTATCTTCATCATTTTTAATACATTGTTTCTGCAAATCTTTACAGACTGAAAGATTATAATTGTTATGTTATATTGAGATTGAATGAGGCTGTATATGTGTGATTCCACTCAATACAATGTTTTCTTGTAAAATAACATATAAAATTTAATGAGTTTTGAAATATTTTTTTTATTTTGAAAGTTAATTAATTTAAAGGGAATTATGTATACATTAAAATCAATTTAATTACTTTTAAATACATTATATGTTAATTTCAATTGTTTTCTCTTACATGTATATTAACTCATAAAATTTTTCTACTCCTTGAGACTATAAAATATACACAAAAAAGTTCTTATTCAATGTAAATAATGTGGATATACCTCATAAAGCACAAATATATATAACACATCAAGAAATTTAAAAAAATGAAAAAAAATCATTAAAATGTTTTTCAATATTGACATATATATATCATTTCAAAAATGTGAACCTCCAAAATATCATTCTTGAATACATGAACCTAACAGAATAAAATTCTTTCAATAATAAAAATTTCAATATTAACATGTATGGTCCATCATGTGCAATATTATAACCATTAATATAAACAACAACATTTGGTTTCAGGCTAAATCTCAATGTTTTTTTATCTTGTTGGAGTTCATATTATATATTTTATAAAAGAATAAAATTTAGGTTAAATAAATAATAAAAAAATATAATGATAAAATTAAATTATAACATAGTTTTCATGTGAAAACACTTTTATAGGATGTGGTTTTTCATCTATGGGCGTTTGGATAGTGCATCAATTTTTGAATAAAAAAATGTTTTTTAGTGTTTGATGAAGAACTTATTTTTGGAATTTTTCTCTTTGATTGATATGAATTTTTTCTCTAATTTTATTGATTTTTCCGTAGCCTATTATTCAAAGAGTTAGCTTCATATCCATACAGTTAGATTTTTATTCCATTCTTCTTTATTAGATCATGTTTTTTCTCAGGACGCTTTGATTCAAAAAGTTTTGATACATATACTTGTTAGAGTTGGTGTCCTGAGAACCAACTTTTTATACTTTGATTACATGAATGTACACTTATTATATATTTTTCCTTGTTCTGCATGACTATAATATAACAATGTCCTGGAATATTTGTTTCATTAATAAGGTCATGGCAGATCCCCACTATGATGAGAACCTTGAAATGATATAACAATATTTTTAAATAAATTTCTATGGTTGGATGACATACTATGATAGGACACATAGTATACATAACGTCATGTGTGAGTACTGGTAAGAAGATGAGACTCTCTCTCATGGAGTTTTCATTTGGTAATCTCCAAGATGGGAGATTATGAGAACATACCCACCAGTAGTAATTCCGCATGTCTTGGTGTCATTGGACATTGCTATCTACGAGCATGTGTAATTTTCCTTAGACTGGAATATTATCATTAACTCATGTCATGACTCACACACTTAGATTTGCTGACGAAAACCGTCATGAAGACAGTTGACGGGAAGTAGGGTACGTTGGGTGCGTCACGAATTACATGTTGTTAACGGATAAGTCGAGGAAGGATTTTTTCCATTCCATATTTATGGAAGTAGATATCTCAATCCCTTTGATTGAAATAGAACTGTTTCCAAAATTCCTTGTTCATGGTGTCACGACGAGTTTATTTCTAGAAGTCAAAGAATGACGGATCAAATATATAGGTTTACGACACTGCCATGAAACCTGCTTGATGAGATATTGAGACAAAGGGATTAAATTACATGGTAAGTGTTCGTATGAGGTGACACTTCAATGCGGTGTCAACTTCTTTCTCTTGGGTGCCTTGACCCGTTGCTAGACAGTAATCTTGGAATTTAGGCAAGCCTGCCTAATGCTAATGATAAAGAGGCCTAGAGGGTCACACGCTAAGTGTATCCAAGTATCTCAAGTAGAATAAAGATTATTCCTGTATGTGGTTTAATAATTATTCAAGTAATCCTAAATTATTTTAATGTTGGAGGAAGAATAAAATGAAAACAAGATATACACACCATGTACATTGAATGTACACGCCGTGTAGTTTTCATTTTGGAAAGGAAATGAAAAATGAGTACACGTCGTGAATTAATGATTACATGCAGTGTAGTTTTTCCAGTCAGGATTTTGAGGAAATAATATCATTTTATTAAATGATATTTATTATAATCAGCATGGGTGCATGTCAAGGAATTAATGATTCGACATAGGGTTTTTTCAATAAGAGTTAATTAAATAAATAAAATGCATAACATGTTTATTTATTGTCATAACTCTATAACCTCAAACCCGATTATAAATATCCTCACAAACCCAAAACTTTTCCCTAATCATTGTGAACAACAATTCTGGAGAATTCTCTCAAGTCTGAAAGAACTCCTTCCTCCAAGAACGCTCTCAAGACTGAGAGAGATACTCCTCCATCAGATCAAAGAGATCTAAGGCGGACAACGCAAGCAAAGGATTCTCCACGCTAGCACCTGGATATTCCTTTGGTGACGTCCAGAGATATGTGGTGAACATGTGGATCATGACTAGAGGAAGTCTACACTTGGCTTCTACGACGCAATGATGAATCACATTGGAATGTGATAAAAAATATCAATGAAGAAAGAATGCCATAAAAGGTACTTCTTGTTAATTAATTAAATTAATTATAATCAACCTGTGATGATCCTCCATTGTGGTTCTAGGACTATTCTTCTTCTCTGTATATTTTTGTGATTCGATCCGTGGAGTCTGGGGTTTATTGTCATATTGATCCCGGATTGATTATTGCTAATGACAAAAATCCAAGTGGACACATCCACCCATGAGCTTCCGTTGCACTTGAGACCTTCAATTGGTATCAGAGTAGTCACAACGTTGATTATAGTTATTTAGTTTTCATTGATAATTTATGAATTTATATTTGATTCAATTCAAGATAAATCATTCTATAAAACTGAATGAACTAGTTCTGTTCTTCCTCCTTCATTTCTCGATTCACATCACAGAAGAGACTTTTTAATATTAATTTTGATTAAAATAAAAACGAGGAACTCATCCGGAGGAGCTGCTCATTTTTTCTGTGCAACACTGGAATACACAACGTGTAGTGAAATCTACATGTCGTGTACTTAGGTTCAACGAACCGGTACTAGTCTACCAAACCACACTGTGTGAATTGAGCATACCTAAGTTTTTTTAATACACCGTGTTGACCATAACTAAACGACTCGTGGAAACCGGAATACACGACGTGTATGTTGAATCAACATGCCATGTAGTCTGATTCGGCCCAGGTGAAACTTTGTACAAGGAAAAGCCGTGTAACCACGTACATGGGATTTCCAGGCCAGTAACCACGTAACAAAGGAAGTACATGTCGTGTTAGATTAATCTACATGCTGTGTACTCCAAAATTTCCAAAGTATAAAAAAAACACACCAAAGCCCCTGGCGTGTACTTTGGATAAAGGGTGAAAACAAATACACGCCGTGTAATATAGCCTACACACCGTGTACTTTCTAGAAATGGAATTTCACCAGGTTTCCTCCAAATTAAAAAGAACCGTACAAGGAATATGGATGAGAAGAATCTCAAGGAAATTCAGAAATGAATTTAAGATAAATAATTGATTAATTATAAGATCATAATTAATTGAATTCAAGCATGACTTATCTTGAATAAAAGAACGATTAAAAGAATTTGAATACTAAACATGTGTAAATGTCGTTGCATGCTATGGATGATCATGAGCTAGACCAAAGACCCTTTGTGTGTGTATGGTTTCATTTAAATTTATTTAATTTAAATTTGTTGTCCTGCGAGCCTTATTCCAATAAAATTTGGGGCTTGCGTGCCCATGGTTTATTTAATGTAAACCCCATGTAATGGAGGATCTCCCAAGACGGAGGAGACGATTCAAAATCTGAAGCTGAGTTGAAACCAACCCAAGAAGATACAAAGGTGGACAGTTGGGAGCTGAAAAACATGAACCATCAGGTTCAAGGTGTTTTTCCCTAGGCCAGGGTTAGCTTATCAAAACCTCTAGATAAGCTAACCAATATAAGATCATGATCATGCCATCTTATTTTATTTTTGTTTGATTGCATGGTTTATTTATTATGTATGTGTTGTCACGATCACATAGTTAATGAAATAAACAAGTATGAAAAGATGAAATAAAATAAAAACCAGACTATGGGTAAACATTATCAGAACATGGTTAATCACTTAAGAAAGCATCACTTAATATTAAAAAGCATGTGATAATGTGAAACTACACATAAAGGATTGAAATCCCTAAAATATCATATTAAGTCAGACCAAGACATCCGTTACTTGATTAAGGGAAAGAATCAATACAACTATATGTTTGACCAACCCTTGTTGGGACACTTACTTTTATAAAGGAAGCTATTATGAAAGTTTCGGGTTGACTTAAACATTTTACATAAAGAGGAGTATCCCTTGCTAGACTTGTTGTAAAATGGAGGCAAGTGTTGAGGAAATCCAAGTTAGGATTTTAGGATTGGAGAGTCCACTCAACAGATCAAGGAACTATAAGATCACAGTTGGCAAAGACCTGCCTACCTAAATACCTTTAAATATCTTGACCAACCCTTGTTGGGGTTATGGGAAGGGGAATATGGATCCTTGACACTAGAATTTCATAGCAACTAGGAATTCCAAGTTAAATGGTGGGGGTTGTTGGGACATGATAAAATAGTGGGATAATTAATAAATTCATTTATTATTTTTCATAAAATGTAATCAAAAGTTACTGATAAATCTGCTCTTTTAATTTGTAGAATCAATATGAAAAACTCATCAACCACATTTTCTCAATGATCAATTCTGGATAAAGACAATATCCTCACTGACAGTAACTTTTAGGAATGGTTTAGGCACCTTTGGTTTATCCTACTCCATGAACAAAAGTTTTACGTGCTGGAGTCCTCACTTCCCAATTCTCCTACCCATGGGGTGAGTGATGAAGATTTCTTGGTCTATGATCAACATTTGAATGATGCACTCAACATTCAATGTTTTATGCTATCATCAATGTCTAGTGAGATCATGAAGTCTCATGAAGTCATGGATTCCTATAGCATGCTCTTGCACCTCTGTGGTCTATACTAGGAGAGAGCAAGACAAGAAAGGTTTGAAATCTCCAAGGCTCTATTTCAGAGCAAGCTTGGAGAGGGTTCCCCAGCTGGGCCTCATGTAGTCAAGCTCATTGGAAACATTGAGCGCTTGGAGGTTTTAGGGTTTAAACTCCCTGAAGAACTGGGTACCAATCTCATTCTTGCATCACTCCCCCAGAGCTTCTCTAACTTTGTTGTAAATTTCAACATGAACAACATTGAGAAGTCTTTATCTGATCTTCTTATTCTCATTCTGCAAGTGGAAAATGATATGAAGCGTGAAGAGCCTTATATCCTTATGGTGAATAAATGGAAAGGGAAGGCGAAGAGCTTTAAGCCCAAAGATTCTTTAAGGCCTTCCAAGAAAAGGAAGATCAAAGGGGAGACAAGAGAATATGAGGCTGTTTTTTTCGCATGTGGCAAGAAGGGCCACTAGAAGAAAAACTACACCCAACCAAGGAAGGAAGGGGAAGCTTCAGGTGCATTTGTTATTGAATACGATCTATCTATTTCTACCAATTGGGTATTAAATACTGCTTTTGGTTCTCACATCTGTATCCAAATATAGGAACCAAGTAGATTCAGAAAGATTGACTGAGGTGAGGTTGATCTGCGAGCAGCCAACAGAGCCAGACTTGCAGTAGTAGCTGTCGGAGACTACCTCCTCACATTACCTACTGGGATGGTCTTGGTATTAAAAGGATGTTATTATGTACCCTATGTAACCAAAAACATTATTTCAGTATCCAGATTAGATACTGATGGATTCATCTTCAAGTTTGGAAATTAATGTTGCTACTTTTATAAAGATGACATTTGTTTTGGCAGGGAACATTTATAAAATGTTCTTTATGTGTTAGACTACACAAACCACGTAATGGAAATCGATGAAAAAGTTAATTCACATGACTCATACCACACCCAACTTTGGCATCACCGGTTAGGTCATGTCAATGAGAAACATTTGACAAAATTACATCAATATGGGTATTTAGATTCTTTCGAACTAAAACCACTTGGTGTATGTCATGCGTGTCTACAAGGAAAAATGACCAAATCCCCATTTAGTGGGAAAGGTGAAAGGGCTAAAGAGCTTCTAGAATTAGTTTACACAGATGTGTGTGGACCATTTAAAGTTGAAGCAAGGGGTGGGTTCTTGTACTTCATAACTTTTACAGATGATTTTAGTATATATGGATATATTTACTTAATGAGGTATAAGTTAGATTCTTTTGATCAGTTCAAAGAATACAAGAATGAAGTTGAGAACCAGCTTGTTAAGAATATTAAGAATCTCCGCTCAGACAGAGGAGGATAATATCTTAATCAAGACTTCATTGATTTCTTATGGGAATTTTGGATTCTATCTCAACTCACTCCTCCTTACACGCCTTAGTGGAATGGTGTAAGTGAAAGGAGGAACCTCACCCTGTTGGACATGGTGATATCAATGATGAGTCATGAAAGTCTTTCATTATCCTTTTGGGGATATGCATTACAAATAGCAGCACACATACTAAACCAAGTACCAAATAAATCGATAAATGGTATTCCATACGAGTTATGGAGTGGACGCAAAGCCATGTTATCAAATTTACATGTGTGGGGTAGAAAAGCATTTGTTAAGGCCTCTTCAGGTAACAAACTTGCACCCCGAGGCACAAAGTGTACCTTTATAGGATATCCTAAGGAAACAAGGGGATATTACCTATAAAACCCCTCAGATAAAAAGGTTACAATGGAAAGACACACCATATTCCTTGAGAGGGATCACATCTCTAAAAGAGATAGTGGGAGTGAGATAGACTTCGATGAAGTCGAGGCTCAAGATACACAGGAGTTGGTACAAGAACAGATTCCAAAAAGCCCCGTGGAATAACAATCTATTCCAAAGACACAAGAACTGTGTAGGAGAACGAGAGAGGCGAGAGAACCAGAACGATATGATTTTCTTGTCACTGAGGATGGTGACTCATTATTGGTTGACAATGATGATCCTCTTACCTACAAGAAAGAAGTTAAAGGCACAAACATTTACAAGTGGCTAGAATCCATGAATTCTGAAATAGATTCCATGTACCAAAACCAAGTCTAGATTTTGGTAGATCCTCCAGTTGATGTAAAGCATGTTGGTAATAAATGGGTATTCAATAAGAAACTGGACATGGAGGGACAATTCAACACCTATAAGGCGCGACTGGTTGCAAAAGGTTTTAGACAGCGTCATGGAATTGACTATGATGAAACCTTTTCACCAGTTACGATGCTAAAATCCATCATAATCCTATTGGCCATTACCGCTTACCATGAATATGAAATTTGGAAAATGGATGTCAAAACAACATTCCTTAATAGGAACCTCCAGGAAGATGTCTAGATGACACAACCTGAAGGGTTTGTGACTCCAAAGGATGCCAACAAGGTATGAAAGTTGCCGAAATCCATTTATGGATTAAAGAAAGCATCAAGGTCATGAAAAATTTGTTTTTATGAATCCATAATGGAATTTGAATTTGTTAAGAATAAATGTGATCCTTGTGTCTACAAAAGATTTAGAGAAAGTGAAGTCGTTTTCCTAATAGTATATGTTGATGAAATATTTGGAAACAAAGTACTTGTCTTACAGTCAGTTAAGGCATGGTTGGATAAATGATTCTCTATGAAAGACTTGGGTGAGGCAGCATATATTCTTGGGATCAAGATCCATCGTGATAGGTCCAAGAGAATCCTGGGCCTGAGTCAAAGTATATACATTGACATGATACTGAAGAGATTCATTATGGAAGAGTCCAAGAGGGGATTGTTTCCAGTGTCACATGGCATTCATCTTTCTAAGAAAATGTGTCCTCAGACACATGAGGAAAGAAAGAAAATGGCAAGGATCCCTTACGAATTCGTGATTAGGCCAGTCATGTATGATATTCTATGTACACGACTAGATGTTGCTTACACATTAAGTGAGATAGGAAGATATCAAGCTAATACAGGATACCGCCATTGGATGGTAGTCAAGACTATCATTTAGTATCTGAGGCGTACTAAGGATATGTTCCTGGTTTATGGAGGAGATGAGGAAATAGTCATCAAAGGACATGTAGAAACTAGTTTCCAGACTGATCAAGATGACATGAAGTCGCAGAATGGATACATATTCAGTTTGAATGGAGGTGCAGTGAGTTGGAAGAGCTCAAAGCAAGGTGTGGTCGCATATTCTATAGTAGAGTCCGAGTATATCGCATCTTATGAGGCAGCTAAAGAAACAGTATGGATGTGAAGCTTCGTCCAAAAGTTGTATGTAGTACCTAGTAGTAAAGATCCTATCACACTCTATTATGATAATACTATAGCGTTGGCACTTGCAAAAGAGCCAAGGTCACATAAGTGGACAAAGCACATAGTTCAGAAGTATTATCTCTTGAGGGATTTTTCTCAGAGAGGTGAAGTTGTAGTGAGTAGTATTTCCATGAAAGACAACATGGAGGACCCCTTGACTAAAGCTTTGACTCAGCATAAACATGATCATCATGTGAGGTCTAGCAGACTAAAAGTCATAGGCAGTTGGCTCTAGTCCAAGTGGGAGTTTGTTAGAGTTGGTGTCCCAAGAAGCAACTGTTTATACTTCGATTACATTAATGTACACTTATTATATATTGTTCATTATTCTACATGACTATAATATAATAATGTTTTGGAATATTTGTTGCATTAATATGGTAATGGAAGATCCCCACTATGATGAGATCCTTGAAATGCTAAAAAAATATTTTTAAATAAAGTTCTACGGTTGGATGACATACTATGACATGACACATAGTATACAGACTATCATTTGCGAGTACTCGTAAGAAGATGAGACTCTCTCTCATGGAGTTCGCACTTGGTAATCTCCAAGATGGGAGATTTTGAGAACATACCCACAAGTAGTAATTCTACATGTCTTGGTGTCATCATACATTGCTATCTATGAGCGTGTGTAATGGTCCTTAGACTGGAATATTATCATTAACTCATGTCATGACTCACGCACTTAGAATTGTTGACGAAAACCATCACGAAGACAGTTAGCAGGAAGTAGGGTACGTTGGGTGCGTCTCAAATGACATGTTGTTAATGGATAAGTCAAGGAAGGATGTGTCCCTTCCATATTTATAGAAGTAGATATCTCGGGCCCTTTGATTGAAATAGAACTGTCACCAAAATTCCATGGCCATGGTGTCACGACGAGTTTATTTCTGGAAGACAAAGAATGACGGATCAAGCATATATGTTTATGACACTGCCATAGAACCTGCTTGATAAGATATTGAAACAAAGGGATTAAATTACACAGTAAGCATTTGTATGAGGTGACACGTCAATGCGGCATCAAATTCTTTCTCATGGGTGACTTGACCCATTACTAGACATTAATCTTGAACTTTAGGCAAGCCAAACTAATGCCAACGAGAAAGAGGCCCAGGGGGTCACACACTAAGTGTATCCAAGTATCTCAAGTAGAATAAAGATTATTCCCCTATGTGGTTTAATAATTATTCAAGGAAACCTAAATCATTTTAATTTTTGAGGAATAATAAAATGAAAACAAGATATACATGCTGTGTACATTGAATGTACATGCCGTGTAGTTTTCATTTTGGAAAGGAAATGAAAAACGAGTACATGTCGTGTATTAATGATTACACGCCATGTAGTTTTTGCAGTCAGGATTTTGAGGAAATAATATCGTTTTATTAAATGATATTTATTATAATCAGCGTGGGTGCATATCAAGGAATTAATGACTCGACATGGGGTTTTTCAATAAGAGTTAATGAAATAAATAAAACGCGTAACACGTTTATTTATTGTCATAAATCTATAACCTCAAACCCGATTAGAAATATCCTAACTACCCCAACACTTTTCCTTAATCGTTGTGCACAACAATTCTGGAGAATTCTCTCAAGTACAAAAGAACTCCTTCCTCCAAGAATGCTCTCAAGACCGATAGAGATCCTCCTCCATTGGATCAAAGCGATCTAAGGTAGACAACACAAGCAAAGGATTCTCCACACTAGCACCTAGAGATTACTTTGGAGACGTCCAGAGATACGTGGTGCACGTGTGGATCACCACTAGAGGAAGTCTACACTTGGATTTTGCGACGCAATAATGAATCACATCAGAACGTGATCAGAAATATCAACGAAGAAAGAATGCCATAAAATATACTTCTTGTCAATTAATTAAATTAATTATAATCAACTTGTGATGATCCTCCTTTGTGGTTCCGGGACTATTCTTCTTCTTTGTCTATTTCTATGATTCGATCCGTGGATTCTGGCATTTATCATCGTATTGATCCTGGATTGATCATTGCTAATGACAAAAATCCAAGTGGGAACATCCACCCACGATTTTCCGCTGCACTCGGGACCTTCACCACTCACTGATTTTTATGCTTTATTTAAGGGTTTTATTTTTGAAACACTATTCAATTTTGGGAGTCTATACCATGTACTCATCAATTTTAGTGGATTACATTTCTTGAATAAGTTCCATGGTTTTTTCCTTTTAAGGGGTTTTTATATTTAAAAATATTTAGTGCCAACATCTAATTTTGTTCACATATTTTTAATTTATTATGCATCTGATTAATTTTTTATCCTAACTCAGAAGGGAAATAATTGTATACTTCTTTTTGTTCATGATTTTCATTCGTTAAGGTGTTTGTTTCTCACCATCTTTACCTACATATTGTATTAGAGCATCTAGTTTTTTTATTGATCATGGAACCTAATTACTACAGAGTGATCCTACTAAATGATATTAATTATCACATGTGATGATTAAATATTAAGGATCTTTTATTTTTTCAAACAAATGAATTTTCAAGTGTTTTAAACCTAGAAGGTAGAGGAATTTCTGATTAATACTATAATTAAAGCATGAAATGGTTTGTGTTTTCCTTAATTAGTGAGTTGAAGAAAACATGATGAATCATATTTTCAACATCTCTCTTTCCATAAAATTGTGTGAGAAACTCAAAACAACTAATGAGACAACACAACATTATGTGTAGTGTGATGTTTCCCCCTCTTTTTTAGTTATGCATCTATGTTAATTAATATATTATATTTTTGTATGTATGTATTTGGGATATAATGTTTGTCTAGTGTTTCATACATATAGAAGTCATTATATTATTATTTAGACAAAACATGCACAACAAATGTATAGATTTTTCCTCGGTAAAAAATTTTTAGTTTTCATTATATTTATTCTCTTTATACTCTATATGGAATTTTTGATAGTTTTTTTCACTTTATTTATTATTCTAATATGGAAAATATATTCCAAATACTTTTGATTATCCCTTGATATTTTCACTAACTTCTAGTGATCAACAAGTGTTCCTGAGGTATTATGGTGATCTAACCTAGGTACCATTCATGTATCTAGGTTGACTCATTACAACAATGTTCATAAAGATGAATAGAAAGAAAAAGTATGCTATGGAATAATTATCAATTTGATTTATTTTTTGCAATATTATATGAGCTAAATTCTATCTAATCTTGTCTTAGAGTTCTATACGGAGAGACAAGAAGAGGCAGTGATCCTAGGACTTGGTAGTGGATTGTTCCTAAACATTGTAATAAAAAACACTGCTTTTAGTGATTATATGATACAATGATACTCAATTGTTTGTATACTCCTTGTACATATTCCATTTGGGTGAACCAAGAAAAAAATATATGTAATAGTTCTTTACTTTCTTTAAATGGATGGTATGTTTGTTTGTACTAGTTATAGATTCTTGAGTTCCTTTTAACATAAAAACAAGATCCATTAAGTGAAAAAGGAGTTCACCCTAATTCACCTCCCTCTGGGGTGTTTGTGACCTTGATGGTTACAATAGATGTATACATTTTTATTACACAAACATAAATAAAAATCAATATAATTTTATACTGAACAAATTTTTTTTAAGATCTTTGGTGAAAATTCCTTATATAAAAAATATAGCTAAATATTCAATGATCAATCTATACATAAAGTGAAATAAAATCTCTTTATAATTTGTAAAATGTAATAGATAAACTAATGACCAATATTTATATGAAATACAATAGTGTCCTTTCTAGTCTTTATAAACACAATATATAAATTTTTGACTAATCTGTATATAAAATATGGTAGGTTCATTCTCAATATAGTTAATTTATAAATCTGTATAGATAATATAATATACTTTAATTAAGTAGTTTGAAATTAGTCCACACATGTTGTACTATTGAATCCATGTTTTTTTAAAACAAATTTCTTCTCTCTTTAAGATTTATGGATAACATTAATTATCAAGTATATAAAACAAATTATATTTCTTGGATATTGACACTTCAATTTCAAGAGTCATTTTAAATGTAACTTGTGTCAATAAATACATACATTTGAGTATATGAGGTTTATATGGATGTTCGATAATTATAAAATGTATATTGATTACCTTTTATTATAGATTATAAATGGTAATTTATTTTATTTTAAAATAATAATACAAATTGTAAGATAATAATAATTGAACATTCCAAAATGTGGAAGTATAGATACTAGTTATAAACTCCCTCTATTCCCCATGAGAGTAATTTTCAAAGTAATGTAAAAAAGGTTTGGATCAACACCACCACAAAAGATATTTATTTATTGAAATCCTGATGAGTTTCTTTGTGAGTCTCCCCAAGATTTGGATCAAATTTCTTTGATTCCATTACAAAATAGATCATTTCCAAAACACTCAAATCTATAAAATTTAAGGTTCAACATTACCACACACTTGCAGTGTCTCCATAAAAAATATCATAGTATTGGATTCTCAATCAAAAGAAATCAGTAAAGAAATATGGGTGACAAGCCTAATTTATATATACATTTTTCTATCAGTTGTTTATAGTTTTTTATTAAATTACTTGATAATGTATGTGGTATGTGTATAATTTTGCAGGAATAAAATCTTCATAGGTCTCCAAGAAAGATAGGTAGAAAAATTACAAAAATGGCCCAATACACTTCATGATGCTCTAGTACACGTTGTGTACCTACGGATCACAACCTACCTCAAGTTGTGAATCCAAGTCATTACCAAGCCACGAAGCCAACAAGGAAAAATCTACTTCATTTTGTGAATGACCCACTCAAATCGTGATACCAGTCAAAGACCTGGGTGAGAATTCCATGAAGAATCCACGCAACAGTTAGATAGAGATGAGGTACACGTCAAGAACTCCCAGGTCACGTCATGTACCCAGTCAAATATCTTAAATTCATGCGAGAACTTCACACCACACTGGAGATCCAAACTCCATTGAAAATGATGCAAATCGAGGATACACGATGTGTAATTCATGTACATGTCATGATGAAATATGCCAATATAAGAAGCGGAGTAGAATAGCATTTTATAGACTTGCAAACATGATTCTCTTCTTCCTTTCATCTTCTTTGCGAATTATTTCACCCTTTCTCCTTTCAAACTCTCAAATTCTTTGTGTGTTTACATTTATATTAATCAAAGATCCATGAAGCTTCCGTTATTCAACACATTCAATTACTTCCATCACATTTAGATTCAATTTCCATTTCTCTTTCTCAAGTAAGTATTTTATTTATAATTGTGATTTACTTAGTGCACGTTTATTTCAGTTACCATTTCTGAACCTTTACATGATCCCGATTCCATTAATGTCTATCAATCCATCAATCATGTTGTCTTTAACTTGTTTAAATTCATCGTACCCCACCATGAGTAGCTAAATTTATTAGGGGTAGGGATCAAGTGATGTATCTGCATAATTAAATACAAATTTAATTATAAACTTGGAAGGCCTAATTAAATTAGTAACTTGGATATGAACCAATGGTCTATCCCCTTTGTATGAACATCCCCAACCACGGGATGGTCAAACAAATGATCCTATCCTAATTGGATTAGACTAAGCTATGACCACTAGCTTAGGAAACTTTCTACCTTAAGAAGACAAACTTAATGAACTTAGGCTATCACTATCTCATGACCACAGAATAGCCACTTCCTAGGTAGGACTAGGAGGCTAAGACCAAAGTCAACTAGTGATCCCTATTTTCTTCACATACTAAGACATAGGATCTTTCCAAGGTTATAATTAAAGGACATCCTTAACTCAAATATTCAACTTGATCCCAACCCTTCGTTTATCATTTAAAGTCATACCAAAATAGAACTTAGATCAAACTCTCAAACAAAGACTTATAGAAAGGACTCCCTTACAGGTTTAGGAATTAGATTTCTCCAAAATAAAATAGCAGTCTCCCTATGGATTCGAACCCATACTGCCACTACACTATGTCCCTGTAGTTAGTGAAAGTTTGGGATTAATTATAAATTCTAAATTTGATATACACCGGAGGAAGTAATGACACCTCTGTGTGGGAGCCATCAAATTTATGGAATCGTTGCCGGGGAGGCAACATTACTTTGGAAAAAAACTCTGTTTTTCTACCCTAGGATTACCTTTCCCTCATCCTATTACTTCTTGATGGCCTTTCATATTATTCATTTTTTAGTGCATGTATCAAGTTCCATTGACCTGGTCAAGGAATATTGAAGCACAAAAACCATTGGACTTCGATCCTGAGATAAAAATGTGTCTTCATTCCGCCGATCAGCGATGGCCGAGCAACATAACACTGTGGGACCAAACCCACCAAACCCCCATCAAATCGTGGAACACACAATGCACCAAGAGAAGACCATCATGGAATATGGTTTACCATCGATCCATGGTGAAACACTAAGAATTTTTCGCCTGCCTATCCAAGCCCACACGTTTGAAATTAAACCTGGAATCATTCAAATGATCCAGAACATGGGGTAGTTTAGCGGTTTTCAAAGATAAGACCCCCATGAATATATTTCTAACTTTTTGGAGGCCTACAATACCTTTCACAACCAAGGAGTGTCATCTGATTCTATAATAATTCATGTATTCCCCTTCTCATTCAAAGACCAAGCAAAATATTGGCTTAAAATCCAAGCTCTAGAGTCAATTATGACTTGGGATGAGCTTGCAAAAAAGTTTATTGATGAATACTTTCCACTAATCTAGACCTGGAAGCTCCATAACGACATTCAGAACTTTCCACAAGAAGATGGAGAATCCACATAGGAAGAATGGGATCAATTCTAATGAGTAATTTTCCACATCATTGAATCAAAACATAGATTCAAATGAAAACCTTCTATCAAGGACTCCAGCTAGCAGCACAAACAGTCATCGATGCTGCTGTTGAGGGAGGTTTGATGTTTAAAACATCCGATGTAGGAAGAGATATTTTGGATGAAGTATCCCACAATGAAAGTCTATGGAAAAGTGATACTGGACCACCATGATGTGGAATCCACCAAGTTGATGAGACCACCCGGTTATCAGCACAAGTTGAAGCGCTAACCAAGAAGCTTGAGTCATTTTAGATACCAACCACACAAGCCCCTCCTACCCCAGTCATAGAGATTCAATCATGCAAGATGTGCAGTGAACCACACTTGTATCAAGGTTGAAAAGCATGATATGAATAACCACAAAAGTTTAATTATGTTAATTATAATAAAAAAAATTATCCATTTCAGCAGCAACAACAACAAAAACCATTTTATCAGCAGAGGCCTATTCAGTAATAGCCACAAAAAAATCAAGGATATTTTCAATAGTGTAGTGGTCAAGCTTAGTTTTGAAACCAGGGACCACCTGAGTATCCTCCAATAAACCCTATCCTAAGACCACAATAGTAGACATATCTGGAACAACACTTTCTGAGGTCCCAACAACAACAACAATTTCCACCCACCAAACCAATACCACAACAACCAAATCCACCACTTCAAAGTAACTCGGAGAACCTACTGACATCCTTCATTCAAAATTCAGATCAAATGATGACCACACATGAGACGAAGATGTAAAACCAGTGAGCTGCTTTGATAAACTTGGAGATTCAAATGGTGACAATCTCAAAAACCTTATCTAAAAGATTACCAGGTACTCTACCTGGTAACATTGAGACATAACCATGAGAGGAATCTAAGGATGTAGTAATGAGGAGTGTAAAAGAGTTATATTTACAACAACTAAAGGAAATAGGGACATAGGAAGATCCCAAGAAACAACAGAAAGAAGTAGAGGAAGCCATCCCCACAGCACCACAAGAAGCAATAGCAGCTGAGAAGGAGAAAGCCCCAGAAAAAAAAGGAACCCATTTATATATCCCCACCTCCGTAAAAGACACCTCTTCCCTTTATGGAAAGAGAAAGTCAAGGTAGTTAGGAGGTTCGGTATAAAAAGTTCCTCAAAATGTTCAAAAAATTGCATATCAATATTCCTTTTGCTGAAGCAATCACCCAAATGTCTGTTTATGTAAAATCTCTCAAATAATTTCTATCAAAAAAGAGAAAGATAGAAGATATGGGAGTAATATCATTAAAATAAGAATAATTTGATGTTTTACAACAGAAAATATCACCAAAGATGAGAGATAATGAAATAATTTCAATCCCTTGTGTGATAGGAGAGTGAAAATTTGGAAGAGCACTTTGTGATCTTAGAGCCATCATTAACCTGATGCTGATGAGTGTTTTCCACAAGCTAGGAATCCATAAGATCAAGGAAATAAGGGTAGCATTGCAGTTAACTAAGCGTTCAGTTAAGTACCCAAGTGCTATTTTTGAGGATGTTCTGGTTAAATTCAAAAAAATCATTTTTCCCAGCTGACTTTCTAGTTTTGGACATGGAAGAGGAAGGAGATGTATTGACAATTCTTGGAAGACTATTCTTGGAGATAGGAAATGCCTTGATTGATTTTAATCAAGGACATATCATCTTCAGAGTCGGAGAAGAACAAGTAGTGTTTAACCTGATGAAGGATACACAACATTCAGATGATATGGTGGACTGTAACTCCATCTCTCTCATTCATTAAGGAGAGGAGTACATGGATATTATGGAAGAGACTGATGATTCATGTTCATAAAAGGAAGAATACTATGACTTCAAGGAATTTAGATTTATTGAGGCACTAACCAGAGACACCGTTCCACCATTTATCCCATCCATCATTCAACCACCTCAATTGAACTTGAAACCTTTACCCAATACATTGAAGTATTCATACTTAGGAGAGTCATTCTCTTTACACATCATTATTAACATCAAAATATCCTATGATCAGGAACAAAAACTGGTTAATGTTCTAAAAATTCACAATCAATCAATTTCATGGGGAGTGGTGGATATTAAGGGAATAAATTCTTTAGAGTCCACCCACCAAATTTTATTATAAGAGGATGAAAAAACAAAAAGACAACCTCAGAGGCGGCTCATGCAGCCAATGAAGGAGGTTGTCAAGAAGGAAGTACTTAAGATTATGGATCCTAGAATAATATTTCCTATCTCAGATAGTGAATGGGTGAGTCCACTCCAAGTCATTCCCAAAACAAGAGGAATCAATGTAGAAAAGACATCTGATAATGAACTCATTCCAGCACGCACCATCACTAGATGGAGAGTTTGCGTAGATTACAGATGTTTTAATGCAGTAAAAAGGAATGATCATTTTACCTTACCGTTTATGGATCAAATTCTATAGAGACTCGTAGGGAAAGATTTATACTATTTCCTGGATGGCTATTCAGGATACAATCAAATTGCAGTCAACCCTGCTGATTGGCCCAAAACCACCTTCACCTACCCATTTGTTACTTTTTCGAATAGACGCATGTCATTCGGTATGTGAAACGCCCCAAAAACGTTCCAAAGATGTATGACACACATCTTTCATGATATGGATGAATAATTTCTCAAAATATTCATAGAAAATTTCTCAGTTTTTGGGAGATCATTTGATGTATATCTAATAAATCTAGAACTGGTTCTCTAACGTTGTGAGGAGAGAAGCATAGTACTGAATTGGAAAAAATGTCACTTCATGGTACAAGGAGGAATTGTACTAGGACACAAGATTTCCAAATAAGGCATTGAGGTTTATCTAGAAAAGATAAAAGTTATCAAAGATCTACTTGAACCATCAACCGTTAAAGGGATCAGAAGTTTCCTTGGGCATGATGGGTTCTACAGACGCTTCGTAAAAGATTTCTCTAAAGTTGCACATCCACTGACACACTTTTTGTCAAAAGATATTCCTTTTGAATTCAATGTGGTCTATTGACAAGATTTTGAAACACTAAAAAACAGTCTGATTGCATCTCTAGTTATCATTGCACCAAACTGGAAAAAAGAGCTTGAGCTTATGTGCGACGCCAGCAACCTAGCTATAGGAGTTGTTATCAGAAAATGTATTGAAAACAACTTCTGTCCAATCTATTATGCCATCCATACTTTAAATGATGCCTAGGTCAATTATATTATTACAGAGAAGGAGTTCCTACCTTTCATATATGCCTTTAAAAAGTTTCATTCATACCTCGTTATATCTAAAGTCATTTTACATACAGATCATGCCACCATTTGATACCTAATGAACAAGAAAGATGCAAAACAAAGATCGATACATTGGATTCTTTTGTTGTAAGAGTTTGCCGTCATAATCAAGGACACCAAAGGAATAAAGAATGTCATTGCAGACAACATCTCTCAATTACCCCTGACCATCATTAAAGAAGATAGCAAGACTGATATTGAAGTAAATTTTCCAGATGAAACATTATTTAGCTTCAAGACCCATCCCTGGTTCTCATACATGGACAACTATCTTTCTACATGATATCTCCATCATGACCTCTCATACCAGCTACACAAGAAGTATTTTTCTGATGCCAAACACTACTTTTGGGATGAACCATTACTATTCAAGCATTGTGCTGATGGCCTTTTAAGACACTGCATCCTAGAGGAAGAGATACAGAATGTCATCAAAATGTGACACATATCACCAACTAGAAAGCATCATAGACCTGAGTGCATAGTGGAAAAGATCCTACAAAGTGGATTTTTCTGGCCCTCATTGCATCACGATGCTAGGGGATTCTGCCACTGATGTGATAAATTTCAAAGAATGAGGAACATCAATAAAATAAATGAGATAACACCAAACCCCATTCTGGAAGTTGAATTTTTTGACATCTGGGGTATTAGATTTATGGGACCATTTTTTATGTCACATGACAGGAGTTATATTCTAGTTGCAGTAGACTATGTCTCAAAATGGGTTGAAGCCGAAGCCACAACACATGACACAAAAAGGTAGTCATTAATTTTATTCAAAAGATTTTTTTTTCACATTTTGGATTTTCACGATTTATGATTAGTGATTGTGAAACACATTTATCAAATCAGTCAGTGTGAAAAATTCTTGAAAGATATGGAATTCGATACAACATCGGACCCCCCTATCACCCAAAAAACAGGTGGACAAGTCAAATTATCAAATAGGGAGGTGAAAAAAATCTTAAAAAACCTGTAAACACTAGAATAAGTGTTTGGGGCCTGAAGTTGGATTATGAATTATGGACATATAGAACTGCATACAAAACACCCATAGGAACCACCCCATTTAGACTGGTTTACTATAAAACATGTCATCTTCCAGTGGATCAAGAACATCATTCATCCTGGGAAATTAAAAAGATGAATATGGATGTAGAAAAGGCTGCAGAGGAATGACTATTAAAATTAACCACATTAGAGGAAATAAGAAGAGTTGCTTATGAAAATACAAGGATTTACAAGGAAAAAATGAAAAAAATTGTACAACCAATGAATTAAATGGCATACCTTCATCCCAGGGAATAAGATTTTGCAACTCAATTCAAGATTAAAACTATTTACAGGAAAGATGAAGACAAGATGGTCTAGTCCTTTTGAGGTTGTAAAAGTTTTTCCTTACGGTACAATTGAAATTCAATGAGACAGATTACCACCATTCATGGTGAATGGTCAAAGGTTGAAGATATTTTAGGAGCCATTCCATAAATTCTGTGTAATTAGCCTCAAGTTCCATTAAGATTTGAAGGAGTCATGATGCCAACTATAAAGGAAGTGCTGACTGGGAGGAAAACCAGGTTATGAAAGTTTTAGATAATTTAGATTAGGATCCTTGTCCAAGAATATCACATATTAAGGAGGATGAGGTGAGGAAGTAACAACAAAATTGGGCCAAACACAGTTCATTACACGTCGTGTACATTGTGTTCAAGACGTGTCTCCTTTTGCCCCAAAATTCCAAATTCTCTTCCCCATAAATGATGTGAATCACCTGTACACATCGTTTATAGGGTTAGTTCAATTTTTAAAAATCACTGGCCGTGACCCGAAAGTCACGACCCGCGCCCCTTCTCCCCCCGACCCCTCATCTCCCTCAGCTCCCCCTATCCCATTACACCAGAACTACCCTCCCACACCCCTCCTCCACTATCAAACCCAAAAACCCCTTCCCTATTACCTTTCCAAACCCTCCCACCCCCATCTCCTCTGCCCTAACCACCACACCAAAATTCCAACCACCCTCCTCTCCTCTAGTGCACAACATGAACCCTCCTTGCACACCACCCTCCTACATCCATTGTGCGCACCAAGAGACCCAGCCTAAGCCCACACCCTATACTTCCTCCTCCAACTCCACGAGCCAACAACCGGCTACTAAGAACCCCCACACTACGTCCAATTCTCAGGATGACACCCCCTCTCCATCCACCAATGAGAACCTTCATTTTCACCCGGTTCTCTACTTCAGCAACCCGCAACATCAGGTAAATATTCTTCACCTACAGGAAAAGCTGATGTGAACCAAAAAAATGTTGGACTTGGACATGCTCGCCAAGTTGAATGTTGTTGATGATGTACTTCACCTCTTAGAAACTTTTCATATCGACAACATTATCATAGTACGAGAGGAAACATACTGGGAGCTATTCCTTGAGTTCTTGGCCATGTTCCAGATCACTATTGACTACCTACATTTCTGACTTGGTGGTATACCTCACCAGCTTGGTTTTGCTGAATTAGGAGTCGAACTTGATATCTACATTGATGAGTTCATTATCTCTTATGTTTACCCCATTCTATAGACACAACCAACACATGATACTGCACCGAACCTATATCCCCTCATCGCCCATGACCCATAGTCGTATCACGACCCCTGAATCACGAATTCAACTCAGCTACGAGGCCCAACTTTGAATCTTGCATAGATCCATGGCACATGGATGGTTTGCGTGAGGAGAGACCAATGACAGTGTTAGTTAGATGGACGTATTGATTCTACCAGCTTCCATGGGTGGGCCACCCATCAATATGGCCGTCCAGTTTGCTTCATACTTCAAAGTCCTAACTTAGAGGAAGTGTGGAACACTCATGGTTGGATCCCTCATAACCCACCTAGCCAAGTACCTGGGCATCTTTGATGCATCTCTGCCCCTCATCTCCATTGGACCCATCGACCTGATTTATCTTATGCTTCTCCACAAGATGCAGATGCTCGTGCGAGAGGACGACATTTATTTTTGGGAACTAGGCGTCTAGGAGGCCGCACCTCAGGAGCATCTTGCCGGAGTAGTAACAACATATCCACCCCAGCCACCTCATGCAACCACACCTACTACACCCATACCCACCACCACCTCAGCCTCCAGCCCTTCGACCATACCACCACCACCCTTTCACACCCTCACTGGGCTCCATGCCGATATCTAGTGTGTTTTGGTGAATTTTTTCCAAATATCAACCAACCTCCACCACTCATTCATTGAGTGCACTAAAATTACCATATCACCATTTCTAGCCCCAACTGGATCTTCATACTACACTATTCCACCACCCCTTTCGACCAGCCAAACCTCCCTCCCAATCTCACCAACTCTGCCACCCAGCAGGAGTTCCTAGTGAAGCAGGCCTAGAGGGGAAAGGGAGTTTCCACTGAGCCCATCCTCGAGGTACCATTCATTAATCCGGATTCCAGACCCATAGCCCCAATACAGATCGATACCTCCCCACCCACCACCCCAAATCATCTCCCTACCTCCAATACCACACCACCCACCACCGCTACACCTCCATCCTTTATTCCTGATGCTACTAACACAGATACACCCGACCAGTCGATCTAGACACCTGGCAGTGGGATGACGCTCAAGGAGATTTTTTGGGGTAGATCTCTGATATGATTTAGATCTATCTTTTATGATTTTTTGGACCCTTTTCATGTAATTGGGTGGGTTTTTGTTTTCTTCATTTTTTCCCACCTCTATACAAACTTTGGATATATATATTCATGGGATTTTTTTATGTTATGTTGTGTTTTGATTTCCGTACCTTTTATTTGTATCTTTATCATGTCAAGATACATAGAATAATCTCCCATCCTTGATGGTTCAGTACCGCTAGCAGTCTTAGAACAAAGGGTACTCAATCACATCATCTAAATTTCCTAACAACTTCACGAGCTACAACTTCAAATTCACCACCATCGGCAGCTACTATGACCAATGATTCCATTCTTACCACACCTCATTTATACTCACATGAATGTGGGTGAAGTGATTAACCCACCGAAGCAACCACACGATCTTGAGGACACAACCTCTAGCAACTATAAGTGGTAATGAAGCAACTGAGCTGGTGGACCATCTGACATCAATCTCCATCCTCCCGTCTGGCTGACGATGTTTAGTTAGCGCTTTATGAGAGGAAACCTATACTTCGTCTCTTGTTTTGTCAAGTCTTCATTGGTGTGTCTTTTTCATTCTTCATTTTATTTCTTTAATCAATATACCTTGTACAACTATCACAATTTGAATAAAATTAATATCCCACTTTCTCACTCTGTGTGCCTACCTTTTTTCTATAATATTCCAAATGTTTATACCTATGGACTAATGTTTGTTATCTAGTGAAGGATTTTCATTTCTAAAACTTTTGCAGGTACTTTATATTTTCATGCTACAACAACTCAAAACACCCCCATGGCATACCACTTGTACCACGGATCTCTTGATTCCCTTTTATTTTAATTTTGTCCAATATGCGATTTCCAGTTCTTTAAAATTCACTACCATACCACTCCCAGAATCATTATATTAACAGTGGGGACACTGTCTCTTACTAAGTGTGGGGGAGTCTTCTCATAGTTTCACTAGTGATACACTTGAATTTTTATTGTTCTCAATTGTCTAGGATACATTTTTCAAAATAAGCATGCTTTAAACATGAAAATAATTATTCCATTATAATTAAAGGAAAAGTTAAGTGGAAAAGTGTTAAGGGCCATGTTTCACTCCTACTTAAAATTGTTTATAATGATTGATGACTTTAGAGAATTAATTAAAATTCAAAATATTTGAAATCATGATTAATTGACCAATTACTTATAATTTATGTCCTTTTTGATTTCTAGTTTGTATTTGATTCTCACTACCCAAGCGGACCCTAAACCGTCAATTTAATACTCTTATCTGAGAATATTTCTTGAGAGATACCTGGGGCTTGTAAACCGACTAGAACTTGCACTGAGATCTTATCAAAATGATGACTGAAAAAGTATGGATTTAAAATTATTGAGGAATTATTTGATAGCCACTTTCCCTGAGACCCACCTGACATATATCCTTCATTTAGCCCATTGTTTTCATTAATGACCTATTATAATGAAGCCATTTCAAGCCTATTTCCCTTTTGACCCCACTCCTTGTACAATGATTATGGATATATTTGAACAAGTGTGGGGGAGACATTTAGAGAGCATGAGATGATTTCACTTTCAGAGATGTATGTTGTGCTCACCTAACTATGAGGTTGTGATCCATATACCATTTGTTGTAACTCATTCATATTCTGTTCCCTTGAAAAATACAAAAAGAAAAGAAAAATTGATGTGGGTTGTGTACTAAGAGGGTAAAAAATCACCATTTTCCAGACTAATGAATCCCTTGAAGGATCATATGTGGTTAGGTGATGGATATGAGATCTATCATAGGCATGGATTTCAAAAAATAAAAATGGAAAAGAAAAAGAAAAAGGAAAGGAATAAAATTATTTTTGTATACATAATTGATACACATATGGATCCAACCCGAGATGATAGAGTATAGATTTGACCAGCCATAAGGAGAAACTTTATCACACCTATTCTTTCACTTTTTGCATTGTACTATAGAGATTACCCTAATTTTTTAGTTTGATTTTTCACATTTTACCTACCTACCCATAGCCACATAGTCATTAGAACCCAATTACTTAATCCCTTAAGATTATTCTTATACTTGTCTTTATACAGTGGAGATGATAGAACCAGTTAAAGCGTATGGTTAGGAACATGTACTTAGGGTATGAGCATACCTCTACTTACATTTTCTACCCTGAGTGATGAGAGAAAAGAATGGTGATGTAGATTACAATCAGGCATTGAATTTGAAGAACAATTAAGAGGTTACGATTAGAATACTAGATTTTTTTTTGAAAAACTAGACTGTGAGGAATGTCTAACTGTCTATGTAGGTTTAATTCTGGAACTTGAACCTTTTTATACTTACACTTAATTTTAATTGCATGGACATAACGAATATTTCTCTCTTTAAAAATTACTTATCATTTGTGAAATCTTTGTTGAGATTTTCTTTCTTGAGGAAAAGAAATTGTTCAAGTGTGGGGAGATTTGATTGGTCTAATTTATATATAAATTATGTTTTCAATTGTTTATAGTTTTTTTTATTAAATTACTTGATAATTAACATGGTATGTGTCTATTTTTTCAGGAGTAAAATCTTTACAGGTCTCCAAGGAAGATAGGTATAAAAAGTAAAAAATGGCCCAGTACACATTGTGATGCTCTAGTACACATCATGTGCCTAAGGATCGTAGCCCGCCTCAAGTCGTGAAGCAAATCTGTGACCAAGACACAAAACCAACAAGGAAAAATAAACTTTACATCATGAATGACCCACTCACGTCATGATTCCAGTCAAATCCCCAGGTGAGAAATATTCAAAGAATTTGAAAAAAAGTCAGATAGAGACAAGGTACATGTCAGGAACTCCCATGTCACGTCATGCACCCAGTCAAACATCTTAAATTCACGAGAGACCCATGGTCCATGCTGGAGATCCAAAATCCACGGAAAATGACATGGATCAAGGCTACACGATGTGTACTTCAGGTACACGTCATGACAAAATATGCCTATATAAGTAGTGAGTGGAAGAGCATTTCACAGACTTGCCGATGTGAT
This sequence comes from Viscum album, assembly GCA_963277665.1. NCBI lineage: Eukaryota > Viridiplantae > Streptophyta > Magnoliopsida > Santalales > Viscaceae > Viscum > Viscum album. Next base: position 789,956,740 of record OY728123.1, on the reverse strand, counting down.
TCTCTTCTTCCTTTCATATCCTTTGCAAATTCTTTCTCCATTTATCCTTTCAAACTCTCAAATTCTTTGTGATTTTACAATTTTATTAATCAAAGAGTAGTGGATCTTCCATTATTCAATGCATTCAATTCCAACCATCGCATTTAGATTCAATTTCCATTTCTCTTTCTCAAGTAAGTCTTTTATTTATAATTGTGATTTACTTAGATAAAATTTATTTCAGTTACCATTAACGAACTTTTGCATGATCTCGATTCTATTAATTTATATCAATCCATCAATAATGTTTTCTTTAACTTGTTTAAATTCATCGTACCCTTCCATGAGTAGCTAAATTTATTAGGGGTAGGGATCAAGTGATGTATCTGTATAATTAAATAAACCTTTAAGTCTAAACTTGGAAAGACTAATTGAATTAGTAATTAGGATATGAACCAACTGTCTATCCCTTTTTTGTGAACATCCCTGACTACAGGATAGTCAAACAAATGATCCTATCCAAATTGAAGTAGACTAAGATATGACCACAAGCTTAGGAAACTTTATTCCTTAAGAAACCAAACTTAATGCACTTAGTCTATCGCTATCTCCCAACCATAGAATAGCTACTTCCTAGGTAGGACTAGGAGGCTAAGAAAAAAGTCAAATAATGATCCCTGTTTGCTTTGCAAACTAAGACATAGGATATTTCCAAGGTTAGAATTAAAGTACATCCTTCACTTAGATACCTGACTTGATCCCAACCCCTCATTTATCATTTAAAGTCATCCCAAAATAGAACTTAGATCAAACTCCCAAATAAAGACTTCTAGAAAGGACTCACTTATAGGTTTAAGAATCATATTTACCCAAAATAAAAAGTTAGTCTCCCTATGGATTTGATCATGTATTGTCACTACAACACGTCTATGTAATTAGTGAAAGTTTGGGACCAATTATAAATTCTAAATCTAATACATACCGAAGGAAGTAATGACACTGTCGTGCGAGATCCATCAATGGTCCTTGAAAAATAATGTCAACAGAGATATCTTAGTATGTAGTAGAGGTATAACAATTACTAGACTTGGTAACAATTGGTTTTTTTGGGCCATTAAAAGAATCAATTAATTCTTGATGAACAAGCATGCCCACATTTTAATCCTCTAAAAATTAAAATCATTATTACCATGAAACTTTCTGATTTCATATTTAGTTGTATCCATGTTTACCTGAAGGCTTCGAAACAAGAACTCTTCACCCACATTGTTTGTGCCTTCACCAACCTCAACCCCACCACCTACAATATCTACTTCCCTCCCACTGATAATGACTCATTTTTTTACCTTTACTACCACTATACTCTATAAGAACACTTCCCTTAACACCCCACTCTCTGTCTATGGAAGCCTCAGAAATGCCTCTTCCACGATTGGGTACACCATTACATGATCCCAAATGCCTCTAAATTAATTGGGTTCACCACTACCATATTGGATTACCACTCAAAAATACCTAATTCCATTGTCAATTCGGTGATTTACCCAGTAGAGTCCATAGTCCATAACCTTGATTGAGTTACTTGATGGCCATTGACTACTTTATGCCAGAATGATATCACTTTACAGTGATGTATATAGCCCTGTACAACCCCACCTATAAGGAAAATAATGAATATAGAGTCTGAGCATGAGTATAAAGAGGAATTATGAAAATAAATATTATGTTATGATTGTTGTTCTATGACTACATATGGAGTCTGGTTAACCTCAATAATACGACCATTAATGCATAGGCATGGGGACTGGGTTACATTGATGGTGGATCTATGGAATACTAAGTGTGAGGGTTGGAGGTGTATTTTAGACCGAATTTCATTAACCAGAAGAAAGGTCAAGAAATAGAATCAGTTCAAGAAGAAGAAGAAAACAAAAAACAAAAATAAAATGAAAGAATGAAGAACATTCAACAAAATAAATAATGAACAAAATAAAGAACATTTGTTATTTTTGTAGTTTGTACCAGTTTGGTCATAGTAATATAAATAACACCACTAAAAAACTTATTATTATGAAAAAATAACAATAAACATGAAAATAGAGAATATAAAATAGAGAAATAAAACACATGTGGACCACAAAAGATATCCAAGCACAGGGACCACATCACTCCAAGATCCAATAGTAAAATCTGGCCAAAAAATGATAACATATGCCCTAAAACTAGATGGAATCATGCCCGCAACCCCTAAAACATTTGATAAAAGGAATAATATACAATGCATAACTAATGTTGTAAAAAAAAAGATAGCCTTACAGGATCAAGCCTACACCAAGAATCTAGGAATTTTTCATTGGAAAGGATCAATTGTATGACCGAGGATTGGACTTCTTAATGATAACATGGTCAAAAAAGGATCATGGTAGGTGATGTCTTTACCAATGTAGGAAACCTATAGGAGGTATCAGAGGATGCTCAGAAGGTCCTATTTCTATTTAACTTTATTCTCTCTAGAATGGAAGAGCTTAAGAAAACCACTCACCCCTCTCCGGACGAATACATAGAAAATGAATCAATGAGGTGAAAATAAAGGTGATGGGAATGTCAGAAGCGTAAGGTGAGGAAGAAACATGTTTGGTTGAGGGAACTCTAAATAATAGAGAAACTAGGGTGACATAACAAATGGGTGAAATAGAATGGACACATAGTAGCAGCGTATTAAAGGAAATTCAAGGAAGTAGATTTCCTATGAAAAGTGATGGAAAAGAAAAAAAATCTTGAAATGAACATCCACATGATATACCTCCATTAATAGCTAGTAACCAGCATTTATAAAGCATGAGGATCAAGCCATAAAAAGTGGTCTAATGAGAGAACATGCTCAAGTCCCATCACCAAGCCTAGATGTACAAAACAATGAAGCCCACACAATAGGTTTAAATGAAAGTAGTAAAAATGATCATGACTAACCAATATCCAAATTGAAAATCCCATGAAGAAATAAAATTTCATAATAATAATAAAAATAATCTTCTTTTCTTGTCATAAAATGAAAACGTCATTTTATTTTTGAAAGATAATTTAAAAAAATCTACCCCTTTTCATATTAAAATGAAAAACTAATAAATAGTGTTCATGTAGTCCAATATAGTCTATCAATAGGTTCAAAAAAAAAATACTAATATAAAATAAACCCATGATTATAGTATTCTCCCAATATAGATACTCTTAGAGCGTGCCACTTTGGAACATGGTTTACTCACACATACCCATATACTACTATGATACTAATTAACCATGCTTAGAAATTAAATTAACTAAGAAAAAACATTAATACAAAGCCTACCAACATTTTCTAAGTCTCCAATGAAGCCAATGTATCCCAAAAAATATATGTGAACACCTGCACAACTAAAAGAAAACTTTATCAGGGCCAAAGAAACAATGAACATGAAAACTTAGAAAATATCAAAATAATACAAATATTAAAGGGAAGTAGATCACACATCAACAAAACTAAGAATCCTATAAGAGAAATATCTCTACCTATGCCTATATGGCATATACCATGCCAAAAAAACCCTCTCTTATAACAAGGTTCCCCTAAAAACATGAGTATGGACAGTCCCTGAATCATGGATTAGTTACTACTTAGAATATATGACTAATTATAAAAAAATGGTTGTTAAAAAAATATAAGAAAATACACAGTGTAAGACCTAGAGAATACCATATTAGAATAGTCTAAACTATCCTTAGGATTTAGGTTGGGGAAATATCTTTTAATATGAATAGTTTTATCACACTCAAAACACTATAAGTTATTAAACTTGTTCTTATCTTTCTGTTATTTGGTATAATTTTTCAATTGACCTCAAACATTCATCAATTGAGATTCACTATTTAAAAAACTAAGCTTCTCTTTCAAGCCACGTGTTTGAATATCAAAAGAAAACACCATATACTTAACCTCTTCTAAATTAATTGAGTCCATACCATACATCATGAAATATTTTAATTAATTAAAAGAATCATCAATTAGGGTTAGAATAATTAAATCCTAATATTATTCCTTAAATTTAACATCTATATTAGCTAAATAAAGAATCAATTTATTAAAATCATCAATATGAATAATAATAGAAGCACCCAAGGTCATTTTAAAATTATAAAACCTCATTTTTATATAGATGATCGAGTAATGTTTTGTTCATATACATATGTTCTAGTTTGATCCAATTGTTTTAACAGTAGTTTCATGATATAATTCATGTAAAACTTTGTCTACTAGGGTTAATATAAGTGTATCATGAGCCTTTTCTAAAATACTATTGCCGACATCAACATATGTGGTGGCCAATTTGCCATCTATAGTAAAAATCACTATGGGTTTCTTAGGGCCAAGAAAAGAAGATTCTAGTCTATTCTAGACTAAAAACACATACACATCATAACTCCCCATATACTAAAATCATTATCACCATCAAGATTGTTAACTTTATATTTAAATAAAGACATAAATAATTTGATACAATGGATTTAATACCAATTATGAGGGTTGTAGGAGTCTTTCAGACCGAATGTCATGGAACAAAAGAAATATTGAGAAATAGAAAATTTTTGGGTAGAAAAAGAAAACAAGAAACAAAAACAGAATGATGAAAAGAAGAATATACAACAAAATAAAAAATTCAGAAAGTGAATAATACAAGTGATTTTTGTGGTTCGGACCAGTGTGGTCCTACTCCATGACAAGAACACCACTAGAAAATTTAATATTATTCAAAATAAAGAATAATGGTCATAAAAATAAAGAAGATACACTAGAGAAATAAAACACATGCATACCAAAAAAGCTATCCAAACAGAGAGACCTCATCACTCTAGGAGCCGGTGGTGAAATCTGGAATGAATATGGTAACATACACCAGTAAACTAGAAAAAATCATGTATAAAACCCCAAAACCGATTGATAAAGGGAAGAAGATATAGTGAAAAATTTATGTAGAGAAAAAATACAACCATATAGGCTCAAACCTACACTCAGAACCCAAAAAGAGGTCATCAGACAAAATTAATGGTGTTGTTGAGCCTGAGACTTATTGAATACATCACAACCAAACAAGGATTGTGGGAGGATAGCTCAAAACTAGAGAAGGACACTAAAATAGGGACTATGGGAGCTATCAGAGGAAAATTGTAAGGTATTGTTTCTCCTAACCTCTCTTCTCTATGGAAAGGAAGATACGAAGAAAACTACCCTCCCTCTCCAGATGAATACCCATAAAATGAAGTGATGAGGTAGAAATAAAGAAGATTAGTGGAGCAGATGATGAGGTGATGAGTGTGTCAGGTGTGGTAGGTGAGGTAGATATGCATTCGGTCGAGGGAGATTGAAAAAATCAAGAAAACAGTCTAGCATAACAAACACGCACAACATCCTGGACATATGGAAGTAGAAAATTAAAGAAAATACAAGGACGTAGATCACCCATGAAAATTATGGGTGAAGAAACAAAAATACCTCAACGCACTGTCAAAATATTTTTCTCTATTAATATCTAGGAACCAACATCGAAGGTGAATGAGGATCAATCAAAAAATAACATCCCAATGAGAGAATGTTCCCAAGCCCAACACTAATCCTAGATGCCTAAAATAGTGAAGCCCACACAATGGGTTTGTACGATAGGATTAAAAAGGATCCCAGTGAACCAAGACCCAAAAAAATCCCAAAAATAAATAATATTTCATAATAATAATAAAATTAAACATTTTTTTATGGAAAAAAATGAAAAAAACATTTTAATTTTGAAAACTAATTTCAACACAACATCATCATCAGATATATTTATAGCAGAACAACCAATGGAAGGGTTGTGGTGTTGGTGTATGATATGAGGTATATGGTAAATTATTTCTATGTTAACAGAATTTATATTGGTTTCAACAACGATAAGGCCATTGCGGCCAAGGTTTATTATTTTTTAGAGAATTAGGTGCAGGGCCACACTATGTAGCACATTGCCATGGGTGATAATTGGAATATCTCAAAGGCAACAATGAGAATATAAACTCAAAAAAATGATACTACATGTGAATAGATGAAATCTAAATAAATCATTTTTTATAATAATGTAAATATTGTATAGATGTTTTATTTTTTATCTCCGTATTCTTAATTCCTTTGTTTGATTCATTTATATAACACAATATATTAAAATATTAATGTAAATTCTATGTATTATTGATGATTTCAAGTATATTAATTGAATGATTATAAATGTTATAACCATGGTATTTTAAACTCTAAAGGTTATTATTTTGATGAATATAATTAGGGATTTAAATTATATAGTGCAACTTGCAAGATAATAGATCTCATATGAAACAATACTCAAATTATACCCATTTTTTGTCTAGTTAAGCTTGAGCTCTAGTTATTTCAACTATATATACATAAAACTTGAAAATAGCCATTAAATTTAGTTTTTTTTATCAATAATGAGTTTGAAAAATATATTATATTGACTCTACTCAATTAAACTACACCCCTACCTACGATCACATAAAGTAATTTAAAAAACTCTTTGTAAAATCTTTGTTATTTTTATAGGATTATGATTTTAAATAACTAAGTTTTATATATAATACTAATGATTTTCTAATAATATATATTCACTTTGATAGGGTTCACATCTAAATTCAATAAAATATATTTTAGCAAACCAAAAATCAACAATTATATGTGCAAATTCTCACTAAATAATGCATGATATGTTTATTTCATGGTCACAACCAAAGATATTGCAAAGTATTATTGTGAAAAAGGTTTCCAGTTTGGGTAGTTATGATTATTTCAATATATACAACATAAAATTTACTCATAGGCCTTATTATATGCTTTTATGTAAGGTGGAGAACCCTAAGATCAAAAGGAAATGTTATTTTTTTAAGCATGATTTTTTGTATTTTTTTATTTAACCAAGGAAAATATCTTTATTGTGTAAAAGGTATCCAACAAAGCTTTAGTAGAGAAATGTGTTCCCTAAAAAAACCCATATTTTATGAATTTAGTTATATAAATCTTCAAGAGGTTATACATGGATTCTCAAATAATTTAGTGGAGGTTTGATTTGGACTAATTTATAAGGTATTATATCATATTACTTACCTTCATTATAGTTTTTTATGTTATGTTATCATATTGAAATTTTATATGATATGTATAATTATTTATTTTTTATTTATATTAACTGAGTGACTATTTCCTATTTTTAAATAAACTTTCAAGATGACTATAGATTTTTCAATTTTTAACCACTTCCTTTATAATCCACATATTATCTCTATATATAAGAAAAGATTTTTTTGCATTAAAATTATTCTAAACTACCTAAAGTATGAAAAAATATTCATAGAAATTAATTTTTATTTAAAATGTGCATAATCTAGAAACATTCTATCTTAAATCCGTACCTCCTTTTAATTTTTTTTCACAATATCAATCTTATGATCCTTTTTGAAGAATAAAATGTGATTATCCCTGGTATTGTTAGGTGTTATTGGGTCTTGTCAACCCCAAAATGTATATCCTAAGGTTATTATTTATCTCAGAATTATATTGAACACCCATCTATTTCCATAATTGATGTAAGAAAATTCAATAACCCCCCCTTAAACATTATACCCTTAGCTCGATCATTATCAACTGGATATTTTTATGGATTACTAGGTTAAGTTGTTATTACATGTACTCTAATACAAATATTAGGTGTTGTTTCATATTATATACCAGAAAAACTAGGTCATTAGGTGAAGTTTTCTTTCACACTTATATTAAACACCCCACCTTGTTTCACAACTCATATGGGATCACTCAATAATCTCCCACTCACATAATAGGCCCTTAGTTGGATCATCATAAACTGGATTTACTATTGATTTTTTTGGTAGAGTTACTATATCACAGGATTTTATATCATTATTAGGTGTCATTTTTCATTCTCAACCTCAAAATAAATCTCTTTAGGTGAGGTTTTTCATCAAACTTATATTGTACCCTGTAACCATTAATGTTGGATAACTCTCTCAATGTGCGAGGAAGGGATTTTTGGATTATCCCACATTAGCTATGTAAATATTTTGGTATTAAATAAAAGTGTTAGGGAAACCCTCATACTATGAGCTAACTATTGGGGTTGATAAGACCCAATAACACTTAACTATAGTATAAGATCCAATAATCCTCATGATGTATATGGAATGCTGGTGGTAGAGATATGGTGGTTGGAGTGAGGGTTCTTATGATGTCATGGAGGGGGTGACATGAAAATGATGTTCAATCTCAAATGTATATATTGTAGGCATAAAGGCATTGATAAGGATGATATTTGAAGAGATTCTTGGTTAGGAGAACTACCTGGATGATGGGATCTCCTTGGAGAAAATGGATAAGAAAAGTGTGTCTCCTAGTCTATGATATACAACTAGTTGGTTGGAAACAAATAATTTAATAGACATTCATGGGTCAATGATACCACCATGTATGAGGGAATTCATCTAATGGTGATAATGGAATGTCATGATCTAATATTTTTGGAGTTTTTTCTTGCACCAGTTAGAACATTAATTTTACAATTCATAGGATTGAACCCATTTTAAGAAATAAAAATTGCCCCAACAATAAAGAAGAGGGAGTGTCTTGAATTTTAATGATACCACACTTGTTGAGTTGGATCCATTCTTCCAATACGTCCATGGTATGATGAAACCACACTATAAAAAACAAAAAATTAATGATGGTTATTTAGAGGGAGTTATGAAAAAACCCCTCTAAATTAATATTTTTAATAAATTAGTGATGATTCCCCCATAATTGCTACAAAATTAGTACCGAGTTGTAGTTACAGGACAACCACTGGTGAAAAAAAGACCTTTAACATTGGTTATTTCCTTTCAATTTCTATTATAAAGTGATGTTAATATAGGAATTCTAGAAAGTGATACTTTCAACATTGATTTATAAAAACTAAAATTGAAAAAACTTATAAAATATAAAATACAGAAGGCTTTCCACATCAGTTTTAATGAAAACCGATATAGAAATCCTTCATACTCAGATTTCCATGTTAGTTTTACTAAAAAATGATATGGAAAGTCCTATCAATAGGGATTTAAATGCAATTTTTAGAAAAAGAGAAGTTGAAAGTTGATTTTAAAAAATATTGATAAATTCATAATTTTATACCTCTAAATACAATGCGAATCACTAAACATCATCAAAAAATAATACACACAGAATAAGGATCAGCAATTCCTACTGAGAACTTTCACAACATTTTTTTAAAAATATACAGATAAATGAAACTAAATCTCTAAATTAATCAAACCTCTAAAATATTCTTCAAATAAATTATCAAGGTGTTTTAAGTATTTTTATGTATATAAAGAAAAATCATCAAAAAAATACAACATAAATTGTTATGAATTTAAAAAATAACATATTTTTTTACATTATAAGTGTTATAATGAAGCCAACATTTTCAAAATATATTGTTGTTATGGTCATGATTATCTATTAAATGAATTTTAAAACATAATATCTTTATTTAAATTTATATTATTAATAATGAAACTATGCTGATGAAAAAATGTTATAAAAATTGAAACACTATATTTGTATGAAAAAATAAGTATTCATGGATATAATAGTTATATAAATGAACATTCACATATTCAATTTTTTTTTGGTTCCACTATTAAATAATGATCCCCAGTGAACTCAATCCAAAACCTATTATAATTTCAAATATTAATTATAAAATATTATGTAAAATAAAAACCTTAATATTAAAGAAATAAAAGAATAGAATATGACTTAACTGTTTAAAAATTATTTAATTACATACTCTATAATTATATATTTTTTATTACCAGTCAAGGGATGGAAAAATGCAACATGTAATCTCTGTGTTTTTTAGTCTTTCAGATATATATTCAAGTCTGGAATCTTGGTTTAAGTATTGTTCAACTATTGAAATGTATTCTCGATTTGTAAACCATAAATATAGGGGTAATCATATCAGATGAAAAGAGTGTAGAGATACCTGATTATAAAAATAATTAATTAAGTTAATATAACATATGTTTACTTAGAGAAATTAAATAAAAAATTGAAATTTACTTACATAGAAAACAACTGCAACATAGGTATAAAGATTTGATCACCCTTTACAACATCCATGACATATATTTTAAAAATATTTAACATATAATCTCTTAAAAATATATTAAAACTCATAAAAAAGTATAAATATCATCTAATATAGAAAAAATATGTGTTAATTTTTTTACCCAAAAAATTTCCTAATGAGTATCTGAAGGTGCCAGAACCTGAAATTTTCCTTTCATTTGTAGCGATTCCTTCAATTTCATATAATCATATATAAGGTAAGTGTATGAAAATATTATAAGTAATTGTGGATCTAATTATAAATAAAAAATGAAAAACAATACATACCTCATATGTCAGATGAATACAAATATTATCTGGCCAATGTAAAAAATGGCCAATACTCTATCCTACTATAGACACCTCCTCAATAGGTAGCAACACTGGAGAAGTTGGATCAATACTATCATTCACCACTACTCTTACCTAACTTGACGGCATAATATTATGATGTATGTAATACCTAGATGGTGTACCATTTCATATGCTACAATATGTACATAGGGATCCCCAACATGCAACTCACAGTACATAGTCAGGTTTGATCGAGGAGGTGGAGGATATGGGTAGGCATGCTTTGCAATCTGCGCCTATCTCGTCACTTTAGAAAGAAAATTAAATACAAATGATTTAATTACACACTCTATAAACTAATTAACGTTTCATATATCACCCTTTAAAGAATATATTTCTTCCTTATATTCAGTCCCCATCGATGTTTCACTAGGGGATCGACCAAAAACATTTTTAAAACTGATACCATCCTTATACCCTCTGATGTGACTTGGGTGTTTTGGATTTACTAAAGTAGTGGTGATAATTTCATCCTACCATTAGGGATAAATCCCCCCTGTGTCATTTCTTCGGAAGGTCATCTTGAAATAATATTTTCAAATGTTATATTAGTGAGATAAATTTATTAAATAGTAATATTTAAGAAAATAAAAAATTATTTACTTATAATATTATAAGTTATTTCCTTTATTGGATTGGAAATATACTTTTTTTAAATTATAACCCTTTTCAATTTTTCATGATGAGGGTAAGGATGTGGAGGGTCATATAGAACCTCTTCGGTGCCACTACATGACTTGGATTTTAATTCACTAAAATTTTCATCAATAAATTTATCCTCTAATAAAGGATAATATTCACATGACAATGTATGAGTGTATAAATTGTGAGACTATATCTCTTGGTGAGTTTTTTTTGAAGGCTTGTTACATAAGAAAAAATAAGTAAGATATCAAATAATTAAAATTAATTAAACAAATAAATTTCACAAACAAAAACATATCATAAGGGCTTCATCCTGCCAATTAGAGACAAAATTTTTCCATGCCTCCATATTTATAAACCCATACATAAGGAATGGATATTGATTTTTTTTACTTAAAAAATATAAAATGATGTTAACTTTAACAAAAAAATATCTGCATCTAGTTTATGAAAAGGATATAAACCTTTTCTTAGTTCATTTAATCTCTTGAAAGTTAAATGAAATCTGTAATTGAATGGATAAAATATTATGAAATGTATAATATTTAAACCATTGGAAAACTAAATAAATAAGATTATAAATTTTATTATTGTGGAATCTGATAATTGATCTTTCATGAAATGGTTGATGCTCATCCAACTAGGGAATTAAATAATTATACTGAAATGACTATGTATAGTCAGGTGAGTCAAAACTATGTGGCATGTGGTCCAATTGTGTGGTCATTCTAATCAAATTTAATTATCAACCTCATATCTCCATGCACAAGTTAAAGTTTTTGTAAATGTGAAATCCCATGCCTACCATCTTCAGGTACCATTCCCTCTAAAGAGGAAGAAGGTTTGCACATAATTTTAAGAAATATAAGTTTGATTTCATTAAATAATTTAATTTCTATAGATATGAATTTATATTAAAAATGTACATACCATGGTTCCCCTGCCTCCATGTCCATAATTTATAAATATGTACACTACATCAACAAAAACTTGTGTACGAGAATTTGATTAAAATTAAATAATTGTAATAAATAAAAAATTTATTGTTTATAATATAAAAAAACATTAAATGTTATATTTTTTTACCAAAAAATGCATAACTAAAACTAGTGAATAGAAAAATTGACAGCAAACAAATGACATAAATGATTATCATAAAAAAATATGTAATTTTTTGATACTGTATTTGTTTATAAATAAATAAATATTATAAGTAAAAATATAATTGTTTATAATAGGAAGAAAATTATAAATATTTTATTAAATAAAAGAGTATACCTAAAAATGAAGAATATAAATAAAATAGTCACAACCAAATGATGAAGGAATTTTTTTTGAACCAAAAAATAGAAATATGAATTGAATGAATATAAAAAATATTACAAAAATGGATGGAGTTCTGAACATCTATATAATAAAATATCAAAGTTAAAAAAATAATGTTTTTAATTGTGTCAGTTTCACAAAAAAAATAGATTACCTGATTAATTATGAGAGCAATGGAGTGTTTTCCCATATCCTTTCTATAATACCATTTCGTGTTTAATAAAAAATTTCCACATTGAATCTATTGTTATCATTGTGTAATTATGTAATAAATGAAGAAAATTTAGATAAGTCTTCAATATCCTCAATATTATCATCATCCAAATGGGTTTTTACCTAGAAAAACAATATACCATTGATCGAATGATAAGTTAAAGACATAAAATATATATTTTTTCATGTTCCAACATGATAAATGATTGATCCTTTCAATTAAATCTTTTCAAATCTACAAGTGTAAATCCATACTCATCATATTCTAGACCAATTTCACTATCAAACCAGTTAAACTTAAATACTGGTACCTAAAATCTAGTATAATCAATATCCCATATATCCCCAAAACTCCAAAATATGATGTTTATGTATAAATTGGGTTTTTATCTTTGGCACTTGAAAAATACAATGCTTCAGTGACAACCATTAATCTACTATTTTTAACGGTACTCTTATCATCTTAGTTTTTTTGTGAAAAATATATAACCATTAATATCAAAACCAGTTCACATGATCACATTAACACTTAGTCCCCCTGCTAACCATTTCAATGTTTTTGATGTGGATAAATCAATGTTTATTTTCTCCTCAAACCAAGAAACAAATTCATTTTTATGTTCATTCATAAAACACTATTCATTTCTTCTTGGATATCATACCTTCAATCCAGTAATATATGATGATATATATGGTTGAATCTCACATATTTTGTTCAAAATGTATAAATGTGAATGAATCACTTAATCACATGGAATTAACTTTACCTTTAAGACACATTTCCCTTTACCTTCACTATCAACTATTAAATTTCATGCTATAGGGAGAAAAATATGATCTAATTAGGAAAATAAATAGTATATAAGTCAATTACCTATTTTCATATATATTTTTTACAAAAAGAGGCATATGGTTAATACAGATTCTTAACATATCCCTTCAAAATTTTAATATATCATTCAAATGGATACATACAATGTAAATAAAAAAGCCCACATATTCTTATCTCTCACATTAAATTAATCAATTGATGAACCTTTATATCAAAAAATGGTGGAAAAACATTTCTAGTTGACAAAATATGATGAAAACTTCATTATACAACAAATATAAGAAATATGGACCTATCACTTTATTGAAAATTGAATTGAAAAGTAACACAACTGGATGATATACTTTCTAACAGGTATAAAAAATATACCACACAATAAAACTAGTAGAAAATATTGAATCAATACATGATAGTCATGAGGTTTCATACCTATTTACTTTAAATACTTCAATGACACCAAATTGTTAAAATTTGAAGAAAACCTGCTAGGTACTTTAATAATATGAAGACATTGAAAAAAAAATCATTTTATCACTCTTTCTTAATGTGTGATAAGACATTGGAAAATATGATTTGTTTCCTTTCATTGTGGGAGTAAACTCAAAACATATTCCCATGGTTATTAAGTCCAATATTTCTTGTAATCTAACTTTTATATTTTCTTTTATATTTAACAATATTCCAATTAGACTATCATAAATGTTTTTCTTGACATGTATAACATCAATGTTATGTTATAAACCAAAAAATATCCTATATGGTAGCTTAAATAAAATTTATTGTTTCTTCCATGTATTTTTTTCATGATGAAAACTTCCTTTCTTTCCAAATATGACATTAATGTTTTTCACCTTTTCATAATATTCTTAAAATGACAATGGTTGTGGGAAAAATTCATACTCTTGTAAACTATTAAATGCCTTCTAAAATATTTGATAAGAATTATCTATTCACAAAAATCTCTAATATCCCATGTACATAGTTTTTCTTTCATTCTGTAATTGATGATATGAATTCCACTCTTTCCAAATTGGAAAATATTTATATCCTTTAACTTTGTATCTAGATAAGTTTCCATATACAAGAAAGTCATTTATAGTGAAAATTTTCATGTAATACAAAATAAAAAACTCTTTATATGCATAATTTTTTTTAACACCTGTCACCCATATAAAGTTCAAACCATAAATCAATGGTGATAAATAAATATCAATATCTTTTCCAAGATGTTTTATTCCAAAAATAATCAAGTCCATCATCATATATTTCCTCTTCATATACATACGTGGGGAAAAGTTATAGATGACCAACATAACATTCCAAGAACTATGTTGGCTACTAAGACCCCAATATTGATTCATTACATATGTGCGCAAACCCATTATAATATTTTTTACATTATTTCCAAAATTTATTTTTTTAATCAAATATTTTCCATTATGGTTAATCAGTTGGGTGACAGAGGGTTTTATAAGATATGTGCTCATCTGTATGCCATCATAACCTCATTTAATCAATTTAATTTCAAAATATATGCTTCAAACAAGGAATTATTAGAAGATAACATATTGATTTAGTGGGAGTTTTAATGTCTATTCATGATAATAAATCATGGTTGGATTTTTCATCCATTTTATATAAAGATGTCCCACATTTAGTAAATTATGATAAAATTTCATATTTCTTCCAATAAAGAACATAGTAATTAAAGAAAACATGTATCTTTTTATACCCAAATAACATTGGATATAATATTTTTTCCCTCATTATTATATTCTAGAAGCTTGTTTCCTTCTAGAAATATCTATTTTAAATGTTCAAGAAATTTAGTGAATATTTTATCACTCTAAGCATGTATTGATTTGAAGTTAACTAATCTCATCATTGCTGATAACATTGTAAATTTAGTGAAACATAAGAACAATGGTTTCTCAATATCTCTCTACAGTTATTCAACACTTATTTTTTCAATGGTTTCAACACCTATATAATGAATTGATTCTTCAAGATAATCCTATGTCTCATGCTAAACATCTTCATTATCATTAGATCTTTACTTGTTTATTATTTAACCATGATAGATCTAGTGTGTATAATTATGAATAAAATCATAGAAAATCATATGGTCTTTGATTTCTATTTACCCTAAATTACTCATATTCAAATACTCCACACATAGAAAGAAAATCAATTATTTATTTTCAAGATTTCATTTAGAAAATTATAAGAAACTATCAACCCCATTCTCATATTCTTCTCTAGTTCTTCATGAATTTATCTAATTATGATCCATTAATTACCAAAAAATTCATAATATAATAGATTAATATATTAATACATATAACTATCTAAACAAACACACACACAGATATATAATTAAAACATATAAGCGTGTAAATATATAAACATGCATACATTTTTAACAAATAATTTATATTTTTAAAAAAATTTAAAAAATTAAAAAAGATTTACAACAGGAAAAAAAATTTAATCAAAAGAAACTATAACAATAAAATCAATTTATTTATGAAAAAAATGAAGTAAAAATTTGATTTTAAACTTAAAAAAATTATAATGATAAAAAATTTACAAATAAAACCAATTATAAATACAAACAGTTACAATAAAAAACAAATTACAATCACAAATAGTTAATAATCACACAAAATTTATATCATTAAACAAAATTTAATAAAAAAATTACAATTGATAATATGATTCATA
The DNA here is from genome assembly GCA_963277665.1 of Viscum album. Lineage (NCBI taxonomy): Eukaryota > Viridiplantae > Streptophyta > Magnoliopsida > Santalales > Viscaceae > Viscum > Viscum album. Next base: position 789,940,433 of record OY728123.1, on the reverse strand, counting down.
AAAAAAATGAATGGATAAATGAAAATTATAACTAACAATTAATTAATTAATCTCCCAAAAATATGAAAATAACTTACAAAATATGGAGTCTGAAAATGGAAAATAGTTACTGATTTTTGATAAATTCACTCAATGGTGGTGGAAACAGGGTGAACACTATAAGATTATAGAGGAAAATTTTCAAAAAAAGAATTAAAATAATGAAATAAAAAAACCATGGATCATGGTTGTGAGTTGAGTATATTAGGGTTTTCATGGACAAAAAAATGCCAAGGGTCATCGAAGAAGGAAGAAGGATGAAATATTAAGGAGAAAAAAATGCAAAAAATAAGTAGAAAATCAAACCAAAATAGAAGATTAAACACGGTGAGGTTCCACCACGAGTCGAGAGGATGACGGTTTCAAAAAGATCATGTTGAAAAAATGAGGAGATATCCATGGATATTAGATTTTTTTAGAATAATTTAACATTAGTTTTATAAAAAACCGATGTTAAAAGGACTTCAAAAATTAATTTCAGCATTGGGTTTTTATAAAACTGGTGTTAAATGATTCCTCTATCACTTTAAATTTTAATTTTGAAAAAATAATGTTGAAACTCCAATACTAAATTGTATTTTTCTATTAGTAAACCACCACTAAAATATATAGGATTTATTAAAAAATAAAAAATAAAATTTATATGGGGATATTAACCTCTACTAATCTAAGAAATTATTAGTAGTTAAAACCCTCCTCTAATCGCTAATATTAACAGTGGTTAATAACCCCTATTTTTTAAATTTTATTAATAAATAATGTATATTTTATCAATGGTTATCCCATAACTACTGCTAATCATTTATATTAATATAATTTTAAACCCCCTATAATTTTTTTGTTATTTTTTTAAAACCTAATTTCATAACACAGACACACATATAATTATATTATATAAAAAATTATATAAATATATTTAAATACATTATATAAACAATATTATATAGATATATTTACAAATAAATTATATAAATACATTAAATAAATACTTATATATAAATTATATAAATAAACATGAATATATACGTGTGTGTGTGTGTGTTTATATATATAAATAGTATATATATATATATATGTAAAATAATATTTATATATAAAGAAAAATATTATACTTGAAAAGGTTAGAGTTTGAGTTGTCAAGCCAACCAACACCCCCAAAATTTATTATAAAAAAAAACATAAAGAACAAAATAGATGAAAGAAAGGGAAAGTGGGTAAAAAAAAGTATGAGATGCTCCTAATAGAAAAACAAGAAATCAGTTTCACACCCTCTAGAACCCAAGTTTTTGGGATTTCGACCTCTACTATTTAGATATTGACCTCTCCACCATGATTTTGACCTCTTAGGTGGAGTGATCTCATCATTTGATGACGAGTCAGAGGAATCCTATGAAAGGATGCAACTATTGTATTTCTAAGAGAGATCCCAAAAATCTAGCTCCAGATTTAATCAGAAGTAATCTTTAATATTTTTTGATATAAATTTTGAGTAAGGAGATAGTAAATATATCCAAAAACATCTGGCTCTATCTTGGTGAAAGTATCTTTAAGCTGTAGATCAAACCATTTTTAAATTTCTTCCTTAATACCCCAGGAAAACCTTTCAACTATGTAGTCCTTTGGATGATTTTTTTATTTTTCCCTTGTGGATTCACATTCCATGACTGAGGCCTTTCCAAAATCATCTTAAGAAGTTTTCATGAGATCAAGAAATTGCGATGGGAAAGACCATAGCATGAATAGAAGGGTATCCAATAGATATTCCACCTAAAGGGTAGAATCACCAGAATATTGATCGTCCTCACCCATTTTATCATATTTTCCAAAAGAGTCACCATTTACTAATTTAAAATGGTTTAATTACAAGACGATAACTAGGACAGTGGCCTAAACATTAAAAAGAGTAGGGAACCCAATAGTGCTATCTTCTTTAGACTGATCAACTAGAGTTTCCATATCCAACCCATCCTTAGTGATGATAAATAGGATCCAATCATGCACACAAGTGGGGATAATTGCATTAAATCACATCAGGATCTAGCAGGCGAGGGCTTCACAACCCAAGGATGAGGCTCAAATGTTTTGGATTTTTGTGGGATAGCCAACTATAATCCCTCCTCATTGATAATATTTTTATTCCCCCTAGACTTATTCTTACCATTGATTGGTTTGGAAAAATTAACTTCTTTTAATTTGTGGCCCTTAGAAGATAACATGTCACATTCCTTCTAAAAATTACAATCATCCAAAAATTGCGCAGTAGCTTCACATGTATCTTGGTCATCATCACCAGGCCCAACATCCCCCCTCCTATAATGTCATCCCATGAGATTCCATGCTTCATCTGCTGCATACCTTCATAGACTGTGTCATCACCAAAGGAGGCATTCCTTTGCTTATTAAGGGAATTTCCTGTGGTGTTACACATTGGAGATGGGGCACCAAGCATTTTAGAGTAGCAGAGATCCCATATCCTAAACATTTTATTTCCCTTGGAAGCCATCCAATCCTATGAAATCCATTAATAGGAATTTTAATTTTTCACTACTCAGTCGAGTACCCATTCTTCCTAAATATCCCACACAGAAGGTTACAATGAAATTTTCATATGGAATTCCCAATACAGTTTTAATTTCAATACAAAGTTTTCACTTTCTCATACTCAATTATTAACTCCAACTGATGATCAGAATTAAAAAGCACAACCAAATTAATTAGAATAGCAGATAGATCAATTTCCACAAGGACTCTAACCAACCACCCATACCTAGCATGTTTAGTTTCCTTATCAATTTTAATGGGCACCCAAATAGCTGATGCTACATCCTAGAGGATTTCATGATGAAAAAAAACCCAAATAATTCCATGAATGTAGATCCAGTATTGTGTTATAGATATATTCACCGAATCCAGATTGAAAAAAATCCCAATCTTGAATGTAGAGGAATCCAGGATTGAGCGGAATGAAACCCAGGCCCGAAGATTTGAGTTTAAGGTTAGCTGACTTGAACACAACATGGTAAAAACCATTACCAATTGAGGTGATTTTCCATCCATCGACGCCCCAAAATGAAATAATATGTTTCTTTAGAATCTCAAGATTCGAGGATTTACCTTCTAATGGAATTTCTGGGTGAATGATGATCAAATTCTTTCACTCTACAATTCACTTTTTCAAGGAGGACTTGATCAACCTTGACCACTACAAGCGATCCATTTCTCGTGATTCTTGTTGAAGAGATCAAATCAATTATGAAATCAGTGAAAAACGATAGTTTTTGGAAGGATACTTCTTGAAATCTATTGAATCACCCTAAATCTTGATCGATTTAGTAGTTTTAACCACCTTCTTTGGGCCAACAAAGATATCCTAAAGATTAAAATAGCACTCCAAATCCACAACCATCACGAATCGCTATTTCCAGCTCGAGCGAGAATCTCCCAACCCACATCACAAATCACCATCCAAATATATCATTATATCAATTAAAATATTATATTATATTATATTATATTATGTTATATTATATTATATTATATTATATATATATATATATATTTTATTCTATATTTTTTAAATACATACCAAATTTATATTTGTGTATACATTAATATAAATGTATTTAATAGATAATATATATGTATATATTAATGTATAAGTATATACAAATAAATATTTACAAATAAATATATAAATACATCATATATATATAATTATATACAAATAAATATTTAAAATGATTATATATATATATATATAAACACATGCATTCATGTGCGTGTGTATGATATAAATGTATTTATAATGTATAGTGTATTTATATAAACATGTGTGTGTGTGGGTGTAAGTATACATAATATAAATGTATTTATATATATATATGTACAAATATATTTATTTAAATATATGTAAATATATAATATAGAGGGAGTGTGCATAAATAAATAAATAAATAAATATATATATTATTATATTATACAAACACACACACACACACATATTAAAATACTTTTAAGTATTTAAATTAATGTCTTAAATATATATTTATAGATATAATATAACTGTATTTATAAATATATGTATAGATATATTTAAATATCTAATATATATGTGTATAATTTTATTTATATATATAAATATAAATATTATATTATATACATGTGTATTATTCTATATTTTATAAATATATATCATATTTATATTTTTATATACATTAATATAAATGCATTTAATATATAATATAAATGTATATAATATAAATATACACATATACATGTAATATAAATGTATTTCATAAATTTATAGTATATATATATGTACTTAATATCATATAAATATATTAGAATATAAATACATAAATACATTATATAAATATGAATACATCAGTTTATATATATAGATATATATGTATATATAGGTTATATATTTAAATGTATTTAAACACATTATACAAATAAAATTTATTTGTATAAACACACACACACACACATATAAACATGTATATTTAAATAATTGAAATTGATTTCACCGTAGTTGTGTGGTATGTTGGCATTACACCTATAGGTCATGAGTTCAAACCATGAGGAGAAGACTTTTCTATTCATGTGGAGTGGTGTGCATAGGGAGTAGGTGAGGCAGCGATGCACATGTGTGCATCAGGAACAAGGGGATCAAGTAGGAAACAAGTGGAGTGGCTACGCGCGTGAGGTAAGGGGAACATGTGGGAGTAGGTGGGATGGTGGAAGTGACCAAAAAGTTATTTTTTAAAATATTTAAAACATTACTAGTAGTTAGAAGTAGATGACCACTTTCATTTAGAGTGGATTATAACCACCACTAATGGAAAAAATAACCCCCCATCTAATGATAACATCTTTTTTATGGTGTTAGTAAACCTCTTATCATTTTGAAGAGCTAAAAAATTGAACTATTCTATTGGAATTACACCTGCAGGTCATGAGAAGAGTTTTGTGCATTGGAAGTAGGTGAGGTGGTGGCACACATGTGTGAGTAGGCAGGATGGTGGGAGTTCCCCATTAAATTATTTTTTAAAATATTGAAAATATTAGAAGCAGTCAAAAGTAGTCAACCACTTTAATTTAGAGTGGGTTATAACTACCACTAATGGAAAAAATAACCCCCCTATTATAACAATAACTTTTTACTGTGCTAGTAAAACTATTATCATTTTGAAGAGCAAGAAAATCGAACCTTTATCTTGGCATTACACATGTAGGTGAAAAGAAGAGTTGTGTGCATTGAAAGTAGGTGAGGTGGTGTCACACATGTGTGCATCAGGAACAAAGGGAGAAGGTTGTGAGAAAGTGGGGTGGCGACACGTGTGAGGTAAGGGTAATATGTGGGAGTTGTTGGGATGGTGGGAGTTCCCTAAAAATTTATTTTTTAAAATATTCCAAACATTAACAACAATCAAAAGTACTGGACCACTTTCATTTAGAGTGGGTTATAACCACTAATAATGGAAAAAACAACCCCCCTCTAATGAATATATATTTTTATGGTGCTAGTAAACCTCTTATAATTTTGAAGAGCTAGAAAATTTAACCTTTCTATTAGTATTACGCCTTTAGGTCATGAGAACAGCTGTGTGAATTGAAAGTAGGTGAGGTGGTGGTGCATATGTGTGCATCGAGAAAAGGGGGAGAAGTTAGGGAGAAAGTGGGGTAGTGAATCATGTGGGGAAAGGGGAACATGTGGGAGTAGGTGGTATGGTGGGAGTGCCCCGAAAAATTATTTTTTCAAATATTTAAAACATTAGAAATGATCAGAAGTAGTTGGAAACTTTAATTTAGAGTGGGTTACAACAACCACAAATGGAAACAAAAACCACCCTATAATGATGGCATATTTTTATGGTTCTTGTAAACTTCTTATCATTTTTAAGAGTTATAAAATTGAATATTTTTTATGGAATTACACCCATATTTTGGAAGAAGATATTTGTGCGTTGGAAGTTGGTGAGGTGGTGAAACACACGTGCATGACATGAACATGAGGATAAGGTAGGGAGAAATTGTAGTGCAAGCACATGTGAGGTAAGGAGAACATGTTGGAGTAGGTGGGATTGTGGGAGTTCCTGGTAAAAATTATTTTTTAAATTATTGAAAACACTAGTAGCGACCAACCACTAACATAATTAGTTGATCACTTTCATTTATAGGGGGTTATAACTGCTATTAATGGAAAAAATAACCCACCTCTAATGATGGAATATTTTAGGGTTTTAGTAAATCTCTTATCATTTTGAAGAGCTAGCAGATTAAACATTTCTATTGGAATTACACCCATAAGTTATGGGTGGAGTGGTGTGTGTTGGGAGTAGGTGAGGTGGAGGCGCACATGTGCATGTTGGAAATAGGGGGAGAAGGTAGGGATAAATTGGGGCGGAGGAACGTGTGGGGTAAGGGGAACATGTCAGAGAAAATGGGATGGTGAGAGTTCTAGTGGAAATTATTTTTTTAAATATTGAAAACATTAAAGCGGAAACTGCTAATAGAAGTAGTTGACCACTTTCATTTAGAGGGAGTTATAACTGCTACTAAAGGAAAAAATAACCCCCCTCTATTGATGAAATATTTTTATGGGACTAGTAAAACTCTTTACATTTTCAATAAATATAATACTGAACCATTTACCTAAAGAGAGGATTGGTACATTGGCATTATCCCCACAGGTTATGGGTTCAACCCATTGGGAAGAGTATTTTCTCTTTCTGTGGAGTGGTGTGTGTTGGGAGTAGGTAAGGTGGAGGTGCACATGTGAACATTAGTAATAAGGAGAGGAGGTAGGAAACACGTGGGGTGGTAGTGTGCTTGGGGTAAGGGGAATATGTGGGAGCAGGAGGGGTGGTGGGAGTGCTTATGGAAATTATTTTTTAAAATATTAAAAACATTAACACTGGTTAACCGCTAATAGAAGTAGTGAGACACTTTAATTTAGAGGGGGTTATAGCTTCCACTAATAGAAAAAATAACCCCTTTAATGAATGCATTATTTTATAGTGATAGTAAACCTCTTATAATTTTGAAGATCTATCATATTGAATTGTTCCCCAATAGAGAGGGGTGGGGTGTCACATGGGTGATCCGGTGTGCTGAAATGTTGAGCCTAAAAGAAGTGGTATCAGAGTCCAGGTTCCAATAACCATATTCAAAATCCATGAGAAAAGTTGATAATTATACAAATAAGGGTTTGATGTGTGTGAGATTTATTTTTGGTTTATCCCACTTGGGTGTGGAGAGGAACAAGGTGTTAAATATAAGTTTTAGGGAAACTCTCCCCCCATCATTTAGCTTTTGGGATTGAGAAGACTCAATAACATCTAATAGGTAACTTTACAAACAATAATTATTGATTATTAGGATCCTGAGTTCTTTAGTGGTAAAATTTCATTCTTATATATAATTAATAACCCAACATTGATTATTAGTATATATACCAGATATAACAGGGTTTTTATTTTGATACAAACCATTATTTTAAACATCCATTATAAGCTAAAATATTTGGTTCTGCTTTAAGATGACATATATAAGGAAACTAAAATTAATATAATTATATGAGAAAGCATAAGTTTTAATATAATTATTTTCAATATTTCAAGAATAGTTTAGTTTTATATAAACACTACTATAAAAGGGCATTTTTGACTACCAAAAGTGGTCTCTAAAGGCTTGTATTGGCTTTCCATTGACCGCCAAATGGTAATCACTTTTGGAAGTTCATTGTTGGATATAATGATTGTTGTTTGGTGGTCGATATATGTAATTAAATTTTTTTAAAAATAAATTATTATAAATACACTTCTTATGGTAGAAAGTGCATAACTGATTTACATTATTTGGTATAGTATAAAAAAGAGTAGGCATGATTAGGCACAATTCAATATTCAATCGGTCATCACTCGAATTATAATATTAGTGAAAGACGCAAACACAATTCAAACCAGGTATTGTGACAACTCCATTCATAATTTTTATATCTTAAAAATATTTGATATAAAAGGAAATTTTTGTCCTCCAAGAGGTACTCTATAAGTCTTTTGGAGCTTACCACATAGTGGATATATCAAATACAACTATAATAATGCTTTAAGAGGGAAACTAGGTCCTGCCGATTTTGGTGTGGTTTTTAGAGACCACAATAGTATTTTAATGAATTGTCTTTATGAAACTTGTGGAATTACATCATATTTATAGGATGAAATTTTGGGATTGATCAAGGTAGTAGAGATGTCAAGACAAAGAGGTTAGAATAATTTATTGTTTGAGTGTAATTACACCATTATTATGCAAGAAGTTATATCTAATGAGTCTAATGAGTTTCATTTATCTTGGAAGGTGGCGAAACGATGGATAAAATGTCTAGACACTTGTTCAAACATCAATTACTTCATCACACACGTTTTTTAGGAGGAAAATTATCTCACAGATGGAATTGGAAACAAAGTGGAAAACATTGAAGACTTTATGTTGTCTGATGTGTTTCCTGAAGATTTTCCACCTCTATCTCAAAGAGATTGTTGTAAAATCCATTCCTTCAGACTATTATAGTTTTGTTTATTTAATTTTATAGGATTTTATTTTGGGATAATTCATTTTCTAAAAAAACATTATCTAATAGTTTTCCAATCTCTGAATCCATCTTCTCATATAACTAAAAGTAAAATAAATTAAAAATAAAAGGGGGTAAAGTAAAAAAATAAAAATAACCTAATAATCAGAACCCAATATATTGTTTAAATTAAAAGTTAGTATAATAAAAAACTTGTGATCAATTTTTTTCAACATATTACTAGATTCTATTTATTTTTTAATCTAAAACTTTTTATTCAATCATTCTGAACACATTGCACATCATATTGACATTTCATCTTCTTATACACATCACAAATAATTCAAAGGAAATTTTCCTATGGTTTCTCATCAATCTAGGGCTGTTTGATATGGTTTTAACTATCACATACATGTTGTAGAGTTTTAAAATACAAAAGGCATTTTCGGTCATCCCACAAAAAAGGAAAAATTGACGTGTTGTCAGTTCCTACATTTCAAAAATAATCTACTGTTGTTTTCTAATGATTTCAAAAAAATCTGAGGCCATTTTCTTAGTTTTAACCCCTCAGGGCATGTTTCTAAAGACTATCAATTCTTTAAAAAGTGTTTATTCAATTAGTCCAATAATATCGTATATCATATTGATGCGTTGTCTACTCATACATGTAACAAATAATTAAAATAAAAATTTACTATGATTTCACATCAGTTTGAGGTAATTTTCTATGGTTTTCACTATTACACACATGTTTTAGCATTTTAAAACACTATAAAATAATTTTTGGTCATCTTAGACAAACGAAAACTCGAACTGATACACTATCTATTACAACATTTCAAAAATTAATCTATGTTTATTTTTATATGATTTTATAGACATATAGGGATGTTTTCTTGGTTTTAACCCCATGATCATGTTTCTAAAGACTGTAAATTCATTAAAAACTACTTATTCTTTTATTCTGACCACCTCACACATAGAACTGATGTTTCCTCTACTTGTATATGTCATAAATAATTAAAAGAAAATTTTACTTTGATTTTTTATCAAATTGATCTCATTTTCTATGGTTTTCACCATCACATGAATGTTTTATTGTTTTAAAACACTAATAAGATGTTTTTGGATATCCTATAAAAAACTCTTATTGATGCATGCTTAGTTCTTATATATCATACTATTGGGGTGATATGAGTATGATATAAGTTTTTACACACCCAAGAAAAGAAAATGGGGATATCATATTTATTGATACAATTTATAAATAAGAAAGAAAATGAAAATAAAAGCATATATGGAACAAAAGCAGATAAGAACAATACAAAAATGTATAAAAGTAAATAATATAGTGTATTTATGTTCTTCATACCATTTTTCTTCTACATTCATAGAAATAACACCACAAAAAATATCTTTTATTATGAAAAAATAGCATACATACAATAAATAAGAGAAATAGGAAAAAAACACACAAAAGGCCACAAAATATATCTAAGCTTATGGACCTTATCACTCATGGATCCTATGGTTAGACTGAGCCTGAGGATAGTAGTATAAACCTTTAAAATGGATGGAATCACTCATGAAAAACCAAGAGTACCAAAAAAAAAAGAAAAAAATACCCGCACATAATATAAGAACAAAGAAAAAGATTCTTAAAAACATAGGCCTACACCAAGAGCCTGAAAACTATAACTGAAAGAATAAGTCATCACTACTAAGGATAGAAGCACCAATTCATAGCAGCATAAAGAACCTATGACCTTTTAAATAGTAATCACTCTAGTAGAAAGGATTTCTGAATGATCTAACGTGAAGGAGTCCACCAAAAAAGATATAATAAGTCCTCCCCTCTCTCCAGATCTCTCACTTTTCTCTAGAATCACTATCCATTGAATCGAAATACCTCAAAAAATATATCATATTGTGAAAATTAATTTAAGAGCTAATAATAAAGTGGAGAGGAAATTTCATCCTCAAGTTCCTTAGAGGACACATGTGTGGTGGAGGGAACATAAGAATCTCACATAATAGACTGGTGAAAAAAAAATCACAATAGATCTGGTAAAGAATATGATAAAATATGAATAGAGGGATGAATGAAATGAAGATCACCCTATGCTAAATCAAGGTAACTCATGAAAAACATATGGGTAGATCAAGAAGTTTCTTAAAGGTAAGATAACCCCCATGTAAAGGTCACTCAATTAGATCCCAAGTCACCCTCATGTAAAGGTTACAAGGATGTAAGAACCTAAAACAGTGAGGCTCGTAGAGGAAAAAAAACACAACTTGTACGTAAATGTGAATCTCCCTAATTATGTAAAGGTAAATAACCCAATAATGTAAGGGTCACAAGTACCCATACGTATGGGTAATAAAAATCTAGTAAATAGAATTGTATAATGAAAACCATTAAAAGGAAATTAAAACAATATCTCAAGGAGAAAAAGAAAACAGGCAGCATACAAACATGGGAAAATCAAATAACATCAACAAATAAAGCATTTTATTTGAAACACACAAAACACATTCCAAAATTTCAGAAAATATACCTTTCAAATAAAATGAAATCATTAATAAGTGATGTTCTTGCAACTTAACCTATCAAATTGTTAGGAAGTTTTTAATAAATAGAAGAATCTAATTCTAAAACATAACTTCCCAACAAAATTATCACTTAGCATATACCACAGTGGCACGTGTCTTCCCATAACCTTTATTATATTATTATCTAATGCTAAAAATTCTTAGAAAATGAAAAAAAATTATAAGAAACAACACTTACCAGAGCTTACCAACCTTACTTGAGTCTCTACTTGAGTTGAAGTAAGTGTAACTGCCATCATCCACCTAAACACATGAAAACCAAAAAACAACCTTCCTTAAGGGTCAAATTAGTATCCATATAAACTAAGAAAAAATAAATCTAAAAAATTAAATTAGTAAGACATTATAAACACACAAAAACCAAAACAAACATGAATCATAAAAGAGATAAGTCCCTTATAGATCCCAATCACCTCAGACCATCCCAAAACCAACCCTATCTTCTTACTAAGGGTCTTTGTAAATAACATGTAGATCTAGTCCTAGGATTGTAGAGGAAAGAAAACCCAGATATATACCTAACTCAAATAAAGGTATTTTAAACACATTACAAGACATCGATAGTGTCAAAACCGAGGCATACTATATTGGTTTAGATTATATTATCCTTAGAATTAGTTTTAGGGCAGTTTATTTTAATATGTCTAGTTCAAACTCAAAATACATAATGTTCCTAAACTGATTCTTATCCTTTCATTATTTGGGATAATTTTTAGGTTGAACCCTAACACTCAATAGTTGATATTTGGTATTGAACCTACTATCCTCTTCAAACCATGGTTTTATCAAAACACTATAGCCTTAACCTCTTCTAAGGTGATGGACTCTCTACCATACATCATGATGTATTTTAAAGAATTAAAAGAATAATCAATAGAGGTCAAGAAAATGATTTCACGGTTCTATTCACTTATCTTAACTTCTATATTAGATAAATCAACCAAGAATTTATTAAGTTCATCAAGATAAGCCCTGGATGAGGTGCCATGAATCATATTAAAATTATAGAGTCTCATTTTATTATGTAAACGACCAAGAATATATTTAGTCATATATAAATGTTAGAGCTTCAGCTAAATGGCCTTAGTAGTGGATTCAAAAGAGAATCCACACAATAACTTGTCTCTTAATGTTAAACACACCATGATATATGATTTTTTAAAAATGGTAGTGTCAATATCTATATTAGTGGTAGATGATTATTCTTTAGAGAAAAGAGTCAATATAGGTTTATTGGGATCGAGAAAATCATATGAAATCTATTGTAGACATGTGTTTTAAATCTAAACAAATTAAAATCACTATCACTATCAATCTACTAAACCTTGAACATAATTGAAGACATCACTAAATCTGATATATCATATTAGATACCAATTTTTGGGGTGGAATGGATTTTATACATGGTATTTCACACCCAATAAAATCAAAAGAGGTGATCAAATTTATTGATGAAATTCAAAAAGAAGAAAGAAAATGAAAACAAAAGCAAAGGCATAATAAAATAAAACAAGAACGATAAAGAATATTTGGAGAAGTAAAGAACCTAGAGTATTTACATGATTAAAACTGTGTTGTTACTATTTGCATAGAAAGAACACCACCACAAATATCTTTTATTATAAAAAAAATAAAAGGAATATAATAGAGAAGACAAAGAGAGAAAACATGCACACATGACCGTAAAAGCTATCTGAGAATGATGCCCTTATCACTCATGGAACCCACAGTTAATTTGATTCTGAGGAAGGTAACATGTACCTCCAAACTGGATAGACTTACTCATGAAACCCTAGGAGGAAAAAAATAAGATAAAGAAAATATTACAGAACCTATACACAAAGGTCAAGATGCTGACAAACCCAGGCCCACACCCAGAGCCTGGAAGCTGTCGTTAGAAGAAGTTGGCATTGTCGGGGTTGGAAGTACCACTTTTTGGCATCATAGATTACCTCTAAGCTCGAAAGTGGAAAAATCACCACTGAAATTGATTACTAGATGAACTAGTGTGAAGGATTCCATCAAACATATCTTTGATAGGCCTTATCTCTCTCTCAAGATCTCCCTCTTTTCTCTGGAATTGGAATCCATAGAATCAAAATTCCTCGCAAAGAAAATCATCATGTGAAAATGAAGGGATGAGGTCAGAATTAAGATAATAGGTGGTGTTAGCCTCAAGTGAATCATAGGGAATGTGTGTGAAATAAAAAATAAAGGAATCCCATGGAATAGTCCAACAAAATAGAATCACAACATCTCTAGGGGAAAGTGACAACAATTGAATGGATGGATTAAATGCACGTGGATCACCTAGTGCTGTATCAAGGTAACTCATGAACTACCTAATGGTAGATAGAACCACTATATAAAGGTATGAAGACCCCCATATAAAGTTCACTCACCCAGTTTTATATCTATCCTCATGTAATGGGCACATGGGAATAGGAACCCAAAATATAGATGCTCACATAGGAAAAAAAACACATCCCATACATAAGGGTGGGTCACTACCCTTACATAAGGGTAAATAACCCACCAACATAAGGGTCACATGCACCCCTAAGTATGGGTAAAAATATCCAACAAATATAATTACATAATAAAAACAATTAATATTAAATTAAAACTACATCACTTGGAGAAACAAAACAGGCATCTTGCAAACATGGGAAAATAAAATGGCATTACAAAATAATTTTTTTTATTTGAATAAAAAAACACATTCAATATTTTCACAAACATATCAATATAAGTTTTTTACTATGATTTCATGATTGTTAAGTAAATTTTATAGGTTTTAATCCTTCGATGAATGTTTTCAAAGACTATCAGTTCTTTAAAAGCTAATAATTTAATTAACGCGAGCACACCAAATTTTGGATTTATGTTCTGTATGCTCATACATATCACAAATATTTCAAATAAAAATTTAATATGATTTTAAATTAATACAATGTATTTTTATAGTTTTGATTATTACACACACATTTTAGTGTTTTAAAATACTAAAAAGGTGGTTTTGGTCATCCAAAGAAAATAGCATGTCAGATTGATGCAGTGTCAGTTCCTACATCTCACAAGTAAATCTATGGTTGTTGAAATATGATTTCATGGAAAAAAATGTAATTTTCATGGTTTTGATCTCCTGGTGCATGTTTTTAATGATCGTCAATTCTTTAAAAACAGTTTATTCAATCAGTCTGAGCACACCACATGTTAGATTGATGTACATTCTTGTCATAAAGGTCACATATAATTCAAAAAAAGATTTACTATGATTTCCTATTAATAAAAGGTTATTTTATAGATTTTTTACCATTAAACACATGTTTTAGTGTTTTAAAATAGTAAATAAGAGTTTTCAATCATCCCGTACAAACGATAACTCATATTAACACACCTTTAGTTCATTAATTTAAAAAATTAATCTATGGTTTTTTCCTATGATTTCACGATAATATGAGTCCATTTTATTGGTTTTGACCTCTTGATGCACATTTTTAAATATTTTAAATTCTTTAAAAAACACTTATTCTATTAGTCTAAGTAAACCACATGTCATATTGATATTTTTTCTACTTATACACATAAAAAATAATTTAAAACAGTTGAACTATGTTTTCACATAAATCTGAGGTCATTTTTATAGGTTTCACTGTTATACATGTGTTTTAGTGTTTAAAAATAATAAATTTTATTTTTGATCATCCCATGAAAAAAAAACTTATATTAACACACTATTAGTTCCTACATTTCATAAATAAATTTATTGAATTTCCCTCTAATTTTACAACAACCTGGTGCCTTTTTCTTAGTTATGACCTCATACAGAACATTTTAAAAGATAGTTAATTCATTAAAAACTATTTATTCTATCAGTATGAGCACATAACGCATCTGATTTATGTGTCATCTAGTTATAAACATCATAAATAATTCAAATATTAATGTCCTATGATTTCACATCCATATGAGGTTGTTTTATATGGTTTTCACCATTGCACATCTATTTTAGTGTTTTAAAACACCAAAATTAATTTCAATCATCTCGGGAAAATGGAAACTCAGATTTATGTGTTGTCAGTTTATATATTTCAAAAATTAATCTAAGGTTGTTTTCCTATTATTACATGGTAATTGTAAGTCGTTTCCTTAGTTTTGATCCCATGATGCGTGTTTTTAAATACTTTCAATTCTTTAAAAACTTATTATTTAATCAGAGTACATCACATGTTGAATTGACATGCCGTCTACTCATACACATAAAAAATAAATCAAAGACAATTTTATATGATTTTACGTCAATCCAAGATTGTTTGTTATGGTTTTGACTATTACAAACATGTTTTAGTGTTTTAAAATGATTAAAATAAAATTTTAGTCATCCCATGAAAGAAACAACATGGATTGACATGCCTTAAGTTCATACAATTAAAAAATCAATCTATGGTCATTTTATTATGATTTTATGATAATTTGATATCATTTTCTTGGTTTTGACCCCTTTCCGCACATTTATAAAAGCTATCAATTCTTTAAAAACTTATTATTCAGTCAGTCTGAGAACACCATGCATTCATCTCCAAATACATGCTATAAATAATTCAAAGGAAATTTTTACCATGACATAAACATTTTAGTGTTTTAAGACACTAAAAAACATTTTTGGTCATCCCAGGAAAATGAAAACTCAGATTGAAACATTGTTAAAACCTACATTTTACAAATAAATATATAGTTGTTCTCATATTATTTCATGAAAATTTGAGGCAATTTTCTTGGTTTTGATCCCTTGGTGCACATTTTTAATGACTACCAATTCTTTAAAAATTGATTATTCATTCATTTCGAGCACACTACACATCAAACTGATGTGTCATCTTCTTGTACACATCAAAAATAATTAAAAGATAGTTTTCCTATGATTTCATTTCAATTCGAGGTTTTTTTTGTTTTTGGTCATTACACTTACATTTTAGTGTTTAAAACACTAAAAATTAATTTTTGGACATATTAGGTAACCAAAAACTTAGATTGGCATTCCATTATTTCTTAAATTTAAAAAATAAATCTATGGTTATTTTATTATGATTTTAGAATTCTCTAATGTTTTTTTATTGGTTTTGACCACATAACACACGGTTTTAAAGAATATTAACTCTTTAAAACTTCTTAATCAGTCAATTAGATCACAACGCATGTCTGATTCACATGTCAACTACTCGTACACATAAAAAAAATTCAAATAAGGTTTTCCTGTGATTTTATGTCAATTTAGGGTTGTTTTTATGGGTTTTACCATTACCCACAAGTTTTAGGGTTTTAAAACACAAAGAATGAATTTTCGGTCATCTTAGGAAAACAAAAACTCATATCGATATGTCATCGATTCATATATTTCAAAAACTAAACTATAGTTCTTTTCCTTTTATTTTAAGGTAATCAAAGGTTACTTATTTGGTTTTTACCCCTAACACATGTTTTTAAAGATAATTAATTATTTTAAAACTACTTATTCATTCTGTCTGAGCACACCACATATCGCATTGACATTATGTCTACTTGTATACATAAAAAATAATTAAAAGACAATTTTTAATGATTTAATGTTAATTTGAGGTTTTTTTCTATGATTTCAACCATTACTTGAACATTTTAGTATTTTAAAACACTTAAAGGGAATTTTCAGGTATCCCATGAAAATGAAAACTCATATTTACACATCAACAGTTCTTACACTTGACACATCAATATTTGGTTGTTTTCCTTTGATTTGAAGGTGATCCAAGGTCTTTTTATTTATTTTGACCCCCTCGAGAATGCTTTTAAAGAATGTAAATTCTTTAGAAACTACTTATTCAGTCAGTTTGAGCACACTACATGTTAGATTGATGTGAATTCTACACATACATGTCAAAAATAATTCAATGTCAGTTTTCCATTGATTTCATGTTAGTATATGGTTATTTTTATGGTTTTTTCCTTTATATGAACATTTTAGTGTTTTAAAACACTAAAAAGGTGTTTTTAGTCATCTCAAGAAAATGGAAACTCCAATTGACACATCATTAGGTCCTATATTTCATAAATCAACCTACACTTACTGTAATATGATTTTAGGGTAATAAAAGGTAATTTTATTAGTTTTAACCACTTGAAACATGTTTTAAAAGAATTTAAAATCTTAAAAAACTTCTTATTTTGTCAGTCTGAGCACACCAAATGTCATATTGATTTACCCTCTACTCATAGACATAAAAAATAATTTAAAGACAATTTTACTACAATTTCATGTCAATTAGAGTTATTTTTATATGTTTTTTTACCTTTACACACATGTTTTAGTGTTTTAAAACACTAAAAAATAATTTTCAGTCATCCTAGAAAAAAAAATCTTATTATTGCATCATCAATTATTACATTTCATAAATAAATCTACAGTTTTTATCCTATGTTTTAATGGAAAATCAGTGGTCATTTTATTCTTTTTGACCCAATGACACATGTTTTTAAATATTATCAATGAATTAAAAAATGATTATTTAGTCAGTTTAAGCACACCACATGTCATATTAATGTATATTCTACTCATTAACTTCAAAAATAATTTAAAAATAGTTTTGATAATATTTCAAGTCAATTTGAGGTCCTTTGATATGGTTTTGACTATTACACATGCATGTTACGATTTGGTGACAATAAAAGAAGTTTTCAGTAATCCCATGTAATATAAAACTTAGATTAATTAATATTCAGTTCATATATTTTTTAAAGAAACCTATTTTTTTTTCTATGATTTCATAGAAATACGAGGTTGTTTTCTTAGTTTGACTCCCTAGAACATGTTTTTAAAGACTTTCAATTCTTTAAAAACAACTTATGCAGTCAGTATGAGAACACAACACATTGGATTAACATTTTATCTACTTATAAACATAAAGAATAATTCAAATATAGTTTTCATATTATTTTAGATCAATCTGAGGCCATTTATTATGATTTTGACCATCACATGCACATTTTAATGTTTTAAAACACTAGAAAGGTGATTTTGGTCATCTAATGGAAATGAAAACTTGGATCAATGAATATCAAGTTCCAAAATTTCAAAAATAAATCTATGGTTGTTTTCATATGATTTTATGATAATCAAAAATCATTTTCTTGGTTTTGACCCTTTGGTTCACAAATTTAATTCCTTAAATTTTTTTATTCAATCAATATGAGCACACTATATGTTAAACTGATGTGATTTCTATTTATATAAAATAAACATAATTAAAAGATAGTTTTGCTATGATTTTATATTAAATGGATGAAATTTTATATGGGTTTGACTGTTACATGTATGTTTTAGTGTTTTAAAATACAAAAAAGGAACTTTCAATCATCTCATGAAAAAAAAATTCAGATTGATTCTCTATCAGTTCCCAAATATCAGAAATAAATATATGGTTTTTTCATATGATTTTATGATAATAAAATTACTTTTCTAGTTTTGACCCCATGGATCACATTTTTAAAGACTATCAATTCTTTAATAATTGCTTATTCAGTCAATCTGAGCACACCACACATCATATTAATGTGAATTCTAGTTGTACACATCATAAATAATTCAAATTAATTTTTTCAATTATTTCACATCTATTAGAAGTCATTTTCTATGGTTTTGACTATTACATACACACTTTAGTGTTTTGAAACACTAAAAAGGTGTTTTTAGTCATCCTGTTAAAATAACAACTCTGATTGATGAATCTTTAGTTCCTTCATTCCAAAAATCAATATAAGGGTTATTTCCTATGGTTTTATTGATATCAGAGGGGTTTTTTCTAATTTTTGACCCCTGGGTGCATGTTTTTAAAGAATTTCAATTCTTTAAAAATTTCTTATTTACTTACTATGAGTACACAACATGTCATATTGACATGAATTATACTCATAGACATCATAAATAATTTAAAGATAATTTTACTATGATTTTACAGTAATTAGAGATTTTTTTCTATACTTTTGATCATTACATGCACATTTTTGTCTTTTAGAACACTAAAAATAGTATTTAGTCATCCCAAACAAATGAAAATTCATATTGATGAACCATAATTTCCTACATTTCAAAAATAAATCTACGATAGTTTTCCTTTGATTTCATGGAAATAGGGGGTCATTTTCTTGGTGTTGAACCCCCAGTGCTTGTTTTTAATGACTATCAAATATTAAAAAAAAATTATTCAGTCAGTTTGAGAACACCACATATCAGATTGACATGTTGTACTCTTATATATGTCAAAAATAATTCAAAGGTATTTTTCCAATGATTTCATTTGAATTAAAGGTATTTGTCTATGGTTTTAACTACTACACACACATTTTAGTATTTTAAAAATCTAAAAAGACATTTTCAGTCATCCCAAGCTCATGAAAAATCAGATTCGAATGTTTTTGGTTATTATATTTCAAAAGTCAATATATTTTTATTTTAGTTTGATTTTATGACAATTTTAGGCCATTTTCTTAGTTTTGACCCCATGATGCATGTGTTTAATGATTGATAATTCTTTTAAAACTATTTATTCATCCAATCCAAGAACACCACACTCCAAATTGATGTATTTATTCTTTTACACATAAAAAATAATTTAAATACCATTTTCCTATTATTTCATGTTAATTAGAGGCCTTATGCTATAATTTTCACCATTACATGCATGTTTTTTTATTTGAAAACACTAAAAAGGAATTTTCATTCATCCTGATAAAATGAAAACTTGGATAGAAACATCATCAGTTCCAATATTTCATAAATTAATCAATGGGTTTTCTCCTATTATTTCTTGAAAATTCATAGTTCTCTATTATTTTTTTACTGTGACACTATAATGAGAGACATTTTATTCTTTACTATAACAAATTTACATATAGAAAACAAATTTTAATTATATATCTAAAATGAAACATTGAATAATAAAACAGTAAAATAAAAATCTCATGTATATAGTGCATCCACATCCATATCACATATGGACTCACAAAGATTCCCACTAGTTTCATCTAGAGCCTATAACACACACACATATATAATATTATTATAATATCAATAAATATTAGTTAGTATAATTTATTTATTTATTTACCCATGTCACCAACATCGATGAACCATTAACATAATGTTTCGATATCACCTCATCTATATGTGTCAAAATATTGGATAATATCTCATCATATTCTTCCCTTAGCCATTGAAATGGATCATCCATACAGTTATCCATAGTTTTTACAACAAAATATACCTCATCCTATGTGTGAATCCCTACATCTCTACATGCACCCATCACCTCTAATCTAACAACTTCACGTTATGAGACACCTGTGCCATAGGTCAAAGAGTAACCATGACCATCATGCTCCATGACACACTAAAATATCTCATCTCTGAACATAGTACTATGTTGCTGCTCCTCTGGAAGATCTTCTAGATTAGAATCAAATTGATCCTGTTGAATATATATAAGGAATTAATTAATATATTTGAATAAATCATATAAAATAAAAATACATTTTAACAAAATAAGGTTCATAAAATAAATCCAGAAATATCGGGTTCACCCGTTGAATGAGTCCTCATCCATATCAAAATCCAATTGGTAGAATCACCTCATTGGTTTAACAATATTAAGGCGAACACCAATTACATAATTATATTCATGTTATACTATAATATTATATATATATATATACAAATGTGAAATGAATTATAAACTTACATTATGTCTAAGTAGAGACACGTGCTAAGTGGAAAGTTTAGAAGGTATTCTTTATAGTGCTTGATTATGTGAATGATGACCATATTAGATCTACATTAAAAGTATTTAGTTATTATAAATATAAAAAATGATAAAAATTTATATATTAAAATAAATAATTTTTACCATAGCCACCTTAGTTGACCAAAACACAACTGTATTCTACCACTACGTGGGAATAATGCATGGGGGGACTTGTTATACGATGTATGGAACACCCACAAATGTCACCAGGTGATCTATCTTCACCCTTAACTTGTAATATTTCCATATTTTTTAGCATTTTATAGTGCACACTACCTAAAACTTATCTTTATAGGATGTCAAATTATCTTTTTTTAAAAAAATTTCAGTGACCATGATAATAATAACAAAAATAATTTCATTAAAATTTAAACATTAATTTTACTTGAAACTACCTCCATAATATTTCAATCATATCATGGGGGAATTATGTGCACTCATGTGTTGATAGAGGTAATCTATGGGGAAATCATATCATATACCCCATCTAATGAATCAATGTATTACACCCTCTCTAATTAGATGAAAGGTGTCATTAAATGACAAATCCAACCAAGTACCATAGCTACAAGATCAAACCCCTCTATCAAGACCCCTATGTCTGCTATAAGATGCACTAGATCCTTCTAAACAAAAATTCATAATGTGTTAATTTTTTAATTATAAAATAAATTAATAGGAAAACATACTTATAAACAATTATAGATAATTAACATAATAAATGAAAAATATATACCAATAATTCTAGATGAATCACTCTGATCTTCTTATTCCATATAAATGATTATTAAAAATTAAAAGGAAATCAAGTAATTTTTATACATATTAATAAAAAATATTTTGTAAAATGTTAAACTTTTTATATGTAACTAGAAAAAAAATTACAAGAAATATTTCACTGATCATGAAAATATATCGTATCTCCTTAAACTGTCTACTTGGACCATTGTATATATTGTTCTTTTGAAACTATAGTGGTTTGGTTACATGTTTTTTCATAAAAGACAATAATATCTAGTTCCTCCCATTCAATCAGAAAAATCCCCCTTCTGGACATTTTCACCACCACTTTCCAATTTGAATCAGTCCTGAAAAAAGTAAACCTGCTCTACCTATGATGCCAATATAAATGGATAATTTTTTACCTGATAATCTTTATACAACATATTATTAATGTTTATAGATGTAAATTGGAAATAGTTCATTTCATTCCATGAACAATCACGACTCAATAATATATATTTTAATCAACGACTATAAACAAATTCAATAAAACCCCTCAATAGTCTATAGTAATAACATGTATCAATGAATGGAAAACCAACACCATTATTTTGTGTTGCTTGATTCACATTTACATCGATAATATGAAATTAAAATCTATTATAATCCAAGGACTTTCAATGATGGGTCGTAAAAAACAGACAATCAGTTAGTTGGTTGAGTTCATCAATCACTGTATGGGCACCTCATTCATGTGTCTTGTGAATCTGTAAATTTCAAATAAGTCAATGTATGGAGGGTTATAAAAATGAACCTCATATATTGTATAAAAATATTAAATCAATTATATATTCACATGTCACTCATGAACCACTCATGAAATGTGTTGAAATGATGTTATTGGATTTGATAATTTGTGGCATGGGGTCTATCCCATTTCAAATCAGTAATATACATCCTAAATTACAATATAATAAAGTTAAGTAATAAAATAAATATAGAAACATAAGAAATGATAGATAAATTATACAACTTACTATATCAATGGCATAACCGATGAAGTCTTAAACAACACACATTGATGAGATTAAACCCACTCATCATTGTCCATATCAAACGTTGTCCCTTTTTTATTTGTACTTCATCAATTTGGGAGGGTTTGTCTAATTTTTTTTATCTCATCAATATATGTAGCATATAAATTGGTATATTCAACCATCAATTAACCCTCGAAAATCGATGCTTACAGATGAGCTCTATTGTAAACATACCTTTTAAATGTATTCAAGTATCAATTTATTAGATAATTCACCTAAATTGCATTGGTCCACCAACAATTACTTCACTAGTTAAATGTACATTCAAGTGGACTGTGACATTAAAAAAGGAAGGTGATTTTTTTTTCAAATGACAGTGTAAGTACAATCTTGTCCAGTAGCTTTTTCAAATCACTCATGCAATTATTTCTTGAAAAAATCTTTAATAAAAATTAAAAACTTCAATTAATGGATAAAAACATGGGAAAATAATATTCATGAATTGAAATTGAGATTAAATGTAGAATTAAAATATGATTATCATGAATTTTCCACCCCTGTAATGTCATACTCACCACATTGACATGCTGGGAAATATTAAAGAAATAACCATCAGGCACCTTGTTGGTCTTAAAAGTTGATATAAATGTTTCTTTATATTTTTTAATCATCATGTACTATGTATTAGGAATTAATTACCTATTATCCTCACCAAATTATAAATATAATTATTTTCTCAATCTCATTTTTTTAAAATCACATTAGCTGTAGCCATTGTCCTTTAATTTCCCCTTGACACCAAAAATAGTGCATAATATATCATCACACGCATTTTTCTCAATGTGAATAACATATAAATTGTAATATCTTGAGATTTTAAAAATAACACTATGATCAATAGCATATATAACAAGCAACACTGAGCTTAAACGAATAAAAAAAATATTATTATTTAAATATGATTGTTATAACCTAGCCGTTAAAGTGTCATGTATGAAAAGTAATAAATTTATTATAAAAAATATTTATAAGGGTATTATATAATCCAAATTTATTTTTTAATTGATAATAAATAAGTACAAAATTTTTAGTAAAATAATTTTATGCTTCAAAAATATATTTTCTTATGAAATGATTTTTTAATAATTTTTGTGTGAAGATAATATAATTAATTTATACCAATTTTAGAAATGGTATTTTGTAAAAAGGATATTATTTTTGAAAACATCATATCAAAATTATCTTAGGGTGAAATTTTGGGATTTTTCTAAAAATATTAACTTTTTAGTGAATAGTGAAAAATAAAGATTTATTTTATAAACATCATTTATTTTCATTAA
Source organism: Viscum album (assembly GCA_963277665.1). NCBI lineage: Eukaryota > Viridiplantae > Streptophyta > Magnoliopsida > Santalales > Viscaceae > Viscum > Viscum album. The sequence continues at coordinate 789,916,273 of OY728123.1, read as the reverse complement.
AAGTACCATTATGATTTCAATTTTTTCTCAATGTAACATAAGTATTATTTAATTATATATAATCTAATTAATAAATTATGAATAAGCATTATACTATATTTTGGTATACTTTTTTTAAGCTTAGAAACACATTTTTCTAAAAAACTGTTCTTCATTACATTTTGTATTTTGATCTTAATATAATTATTAACAGTTCTAGAATTTGAATATTGAAAAATGATTTAAATATTTGGAATTAAGGGGTTAAATTTTGGTAAATAAGTTCCTTTTATTTTTTTTCATTATGAATAGTAACCTTACTAAATATTTGTTACCTCAGTAAGTATAAATTGGGTAATTAAGGTTAAAAATAATATTAAAAGTACTAAAAATAAGCCTAACACTTGAATTTAATATATTGGATGAGTATGGTTCTACCATCCACATAAAATATTCTAATTTATGGAAATTTTGTGCCATTTTTCTTTGAAAATGACTTATTTAATATTTTTAGTAAATATAAAGTAAAAAATGTCACTCTCTTGGTTTTAATGTCTATAATATTTTATGACATAGATAAAAACTAAATTTATGTGGTTATAAATTTTTATTTTAAATATAAATGATTTTCTATCATCATAATTTTTTTAAAAAATTTAATGATGTAATAATTACCTTAAATATTTACGCAATGCCGACTCAGTACTTGTGTTGTAGTAAACAAATCAAGTAAATGATTTTAAAAACACTAAATGTAATTTTTTTGGGTGAGTTATAGTGAATCAAAAATATTATATATAAATATAACATATTAAGTATTTTTAAAGGTTTATATTTGAATTCATTTTCTGTTATGTATTTTTCAAAGTCAAATTAAATGAATAGTATCAAACATGACTTTAATGATATTTTATGTTCAAAAATATTTTATTAAATTATTCAAAAATTATAAAAGTTTTTAGGGGGAAAATTAGGATTTTAAATGGTCTAAAATTTCATCACTTGGCAATTTATGATCCAATTTTCACCTTATAAGTTTAATTATAACCCTTTAATATTGAAAACGTCATTACCGTAGTTAAGGTTAAAATTGGCTAACCAAGGGGTTAAACTAAATGATAATGTATAAAATGATATAAAAACCTATAAAATTTTGATTTTATTATTATATTATTACTATATCCTAATTATTATATAATTACTATCTTTTTGGAACCATTTTACATGAGTTATACACATATTATAAAATAATATTTCATGTACTTCAAAAAAAGATATTAATGACATTTTACAATAAAGAATAGTTTATTTAATGATTTAAAATTCATAAAAATCATATATTCCTAAATTATAAAGTAATATTATCTATAATATAAAACATGTTTCATTTTTTGGTAATTTTTCCTTTTATTGTAAATTTATTGACCCCTAAATTGTAAAAAACATTAATGTCACGGTAATTGTCAAAAGGGTTAACGGATGGTTAAAACAAAGAGATAAGGGTGAAAAAATAATATAAAATTGTCTAAATTTTATTATATTAGAGGATTTAGACTCATCCAAATCATATATTCTAATTATATCAATTTTTATCCAATTGAACATGAAAATTAATTTATATTAATTTAATATTTTATGAAATTCCAAGAATTCCCCTCCCCTCACTTACAAATAGAAACCTCCTATCCTCTCTTCCTTAGAACTTTTGAGCACTATATCTCAGAAAATACATAAAAAATACATTACTAACATCTATAACCATGTTCTAGAGGTATTATTTTGAGAATAATACCAACCTTAGAGGACTTATGGTGTAAAAAAAGGAGGTTTTCTGAAGAAGAGGTATAGATTTTAACCGAATGTTTTAGTTTTATTTCTTCTTTTAAAACCTTCAAATATTGTTCAAACATATAGAAATAATACCACCAGTATATTCCATATAATTTTTTTTATATTAATGGAATAACCTATATCCATCTCCTTGTCCCATCAAATGGGAAATAAAACCATCGTTCGTGTGTACGATGGATTACCGTCTCACAAATCGATGTAATTCGTTTTCCATCACCAATTATCACATATGGTTATATTTATGGATTTAATGTGTATATTTTATATTAATGAAATTATTATAATTTAGTAAATATTATATATTATATATTTCCTTACTTTTCCATCTATTAAAAAATTATAAAGTTTTTCTTGCGTACATGTGGATTACCACCTCCATGAAGCAATGTAAATCATTTTTTATCATTAAATCACATGGATTGTATATATAATTGTATTTAAAAAATAATATGATATTTATTATATAATTATAAATTTTAAAGATAAAATAATACTTTTCTTCTTTCCATTATGATTGTTGAAAAATAGAAACGTTACTCATGTGTACGTACGACCTACAATCTCCATGATTGTAACATAGTTCATTTTTCATAAACATAACTCATGGTATGTTTAAAAAGAATAATTAATATGTAAAAATTATAATTATTTCATGATTATTATTATTGTGATGATTTAATGATTACCACTTTGACCACGATCAACCTATCAAAGTCATTTTGGGCACATTAGCTGAATATCATCAAAACATCCAATGAAAACTTAATTGATTAACTAATTTTATATAACATGGTAATAAATAAAATAAATGGAATAATAATTTTTTTTTAAAAAAAATTAAATAATTATAATAATATTATCATTCTAGAGTTAAAGGAAATATATGGAAAGTCTAGACTCGAGGTAAGGGATTTCTTCTCAATTTCCCTTCATTAAGGAATATTTTAATGTTATACACCTAAGTTCTTTTATACTATGTATATACTAACCCATATACATGTTATATCATTAATAATTCATAATTAATGGTATTTTAAGCTGTAATTAAATTTTTTTCATCCAATTTGATTTGACTTGAAAGTTACCAAGTGGCAAAGAGTTTCTTAATACAATTTCCTTTCATTTGGTTATATCACTTATTCATTGATTATATTATGCCCAGATTATGTGTGAAATGATTTTTTTATTTATTTTTTATTTAAACGTTTTTTGTATTTATATTTGTTACACATATTCTATTCATTGATTAATTCTCAATTCAATTATATTATCTTTGTAAGTATTATTCATCTCAAATTCTATTTTGTCAGGACATATGTTGATGTTATGAACCTACTTCCTTTTATAAGGTGTATATACTACCCATTGAGATATTATATCATGAATTAATCTTTGATCATTATATTTAAATCTCATTTTAATTCTTCTCTTTCTATGGGAAGTTTATTCAAATTTTATAAAAGTTACAAGGGTCTTCAGGGCCTCAATTTTAATTCTTTAATACACAATTCATGTTTTGCACCATGATTTATGTTCTATGGTGTAATTAATTCCCCCTGAAATTATTTTAACATATTATTTAATAGAAATTATGGGGTTTATATAATAATTTTATGTTTATTTATTCAATGGATTTTTGATCTATGCATTACCAAGTTGCAAGAGTTTGTCATCTCAAACTTCCTTCCTTGAGACATGTTTTTATTGATACACCTATATTAAATTATATGGTGTATATATTAACTCTTGATATATATTATCATGATTTTTTTATACTAATTTTATTTTATTTTCCCTTTTATTTGTTTTATTTCAAAAGGTTTTTGGTTTTAAAATACTGTATATGGTATATCATTTAAAATAATGTTTAATGGTTTTAAAGACTTTTAACCAAACTATTCCTCCATGTTCTTTATCTTATTTCAATAATTTTATCTTATAAAAATAAATGATTTCATAAAGATATTTTCCATGATATTTTATCTTCTTTTAAAAAAATTTAAAAGGAAATTTCTTAACGTTTTCTTCATGGGTCACTTTTGACTCTCTTTACAAAAGTTTGAAAAGAATGTTTATTATCAATGTATACGACCTGAATGGATTTTCCACCTTTATGATTGTTATTTTTTTGAAGAATAATTTATATTATTATATGTTTATTTTTAAAGAAATTGAATTTCTAAATATTTTGGATTTTTTATTTAATATTACCAAAAGAGAAGGGTATTTTACACTATTTTTAAAGAAATGTTTTAAATATTATTTTACAAGTATTTTCATCTATTTAAAAATCCTACAATGATTATTATGATTCAATGGGATTATGATTTTATGATACTAGCTATTGTATTTATCTAGATGGATTATGATGATTGTTATAAAGAGATTTTCATGATTTCAATTTCTTTTTAATGGGTTAAGCAAGATATAAAGGAATGATGATTGTTTTGAAGGGTTTTATGAGGAAAATGTGAAATATTAAAATGTTTTATTCATGAATAATACTTGGAAATTATTTATGATGATGGGTGAGCCTGATATATATTATTCTGATGGGTGAGACCCATATATCTATGGGTGAGACCCATTATAGCTTTCTAATGCATTTGGTAATGTTCCTTGTCTCTAAAGGAAAGAAGGAGGGAGTTAACTGGGGTGGTTTGTCCTATGGATTTAACTAAGATCCTGTTATTTCTATCATAAGTTTAGTATGGGTTATAAAGATAATTTTCCAAGATACTAACATGTTTTCTTTATTATTGCAATGGGGTTTTAATGTTTCCTATGTTCAAGATTGATATAACATGGTTCATGATTATTGATTCCTATGACTCTTGACTTTGTTAAAGAATTATCCCATGGAATTTTTTTAATGATGTAGGTTTTTATGTGTATGAATTCTCTTAGTTTATTCTAATGATTATTCCATAATACCCTTATTCTCATCTTATTCTCACTAATTACATTCAATTGTTAATGCTTATGTTAACCCTTACAGAATTTTTAAGCTCACCCTTATTATATTTTCTTTTTCACTAGGTTGTAAATAAAGGTTTTAAGTATGTTGTCACTTAGAGGGTTATTAGATGTGAATAATATTTGGGTGATGATGTAGATTTTTATGAACTAGTTTTTTATGTATCCAATTGGTTATTCATGAGTTTATCCTAATTCTCTAAATCACTAAACCTACAAGATCCTTAGGTTTATAAGTGATACAATATTTTACTTCTAAAGTTTTAACTTTTGGATGGTTGGAATTGGGTCACATTTATTGGTATAAAATCCATAAATTGTAGAAACTCGACTCGAGGGCCACTAAAATGCTTCCCCAAACCAGTTGGACACTAGGCATGAAACATGTCTCCCAAAGTAACAGAGGCTACCGACTAGAAGCAAGGGTATAATAATAGTATGGTGGGTAGAATATAATCTCATTATTAGAGTGTCATGATAGTATAATAAAATAAATCAACAGTGGAATAAATATAAACGAATAAGTAGTGGAAGATAATAGTAATGGTAAATCAACAATAGATGTATAAATAACAATGCATGAACATGCTACAATGTATAAGAAATATACATACAACATGTAATACAAGATCATGATGATATTGAGAAGTATAAATAAATAAAAGACTCCATATTTGGAAGTCATCCCAAGTATATACTCATCCACTACTCCCAAGATCCTATGTCCAGTCCAAGTCAAGAATGAAAAACAGTATAGAGCACAGTCCCAACTCAACTAAAACTAATAGATCTATTCGGCTACACCGGTGGACCAAATAAGGCGTGAGTAAAACTTAGTAGTCAACCACCAATGGTGTTTAATGTAATCTAGTCCATGAGTATAAAATAAATCAGTGTGAAGATATATAAAAAGTAAATAATTGAAGTAAATGTAAATGAAATCATGTGAGGCTCAGATTCCTTAGGACACCTGGCTGACCATACCTACTTTAGAAAAAGTTGAAAATGTCTCTAAACAAGTGTCACTATGTATATATATAAAATTATATTTATATGTATATATATATATATTCACTATATACATAGTTATATATATATATATATATATATATATACAGTGCTATCCAGGACCGAGGTGTAACTCAGGCATCCATACACAGTCACAAGAGTCTCATAGGGTAATAAGGGATGCCATTCCCAAGTATCATGAGTAATAAGGGATTCCATTCATGAGTATCATAAATCATAAGTAACTCCATGCCCGAGTATCACAAATCACAATGGACTCCATTCTTGAGTATCATAAATCAAAATGGACACCATGAACAAGTTTTATAAATCATAAGGGACGTCATCCCCAAGTATCATAAATCATAAGGGACATCATTACTGAGTATTGTAATTATATTGATATGTATGTATATATATTCACTACATACATAGTAACATATATAGCCACATATATAGATATGCAGTGCTAGCCAGGACCTGAGGTATAACTCAGGAATCCATGTATAGTCATAAGAGTCTCATAGGGTAATAAGGGACGACATTCCCAAGTATCATGAGTAATAATGGATTCCATTCTCGAGTATCATAAATCATAAGGGACGCCATGCCCAAGTATCACAAATCACAATGGAATCCATGCATGAGTATCATAAATCAAAAGGTAATCCATGAATGAGTATCAAAAATCATAAGGGATGTCATGCCAGAGTATCATAAATCATAAGGGGTGTCATCCCCAAGTATCATAAATCATAAGGGACATCATTACTGAGTATCATAAATCATAAGGGATTCCATGCTCGATTATCATAAATCATAAGGGATTTCATTCCCAAGTATCACATTTTTCAAGGGATACCATGCTCGAGTATCACATTATATAAGGGATGCCATGCCTGAGTATCACATTTAATACATGAATAAAAAGGAGGCCATTATTTTTATAATTAATCAATAATTCCATGAGAAAGCCCATGAAACTATAAATTTATCATTACACACCTTTTTAAATTTTATTTATAAGAAATAAAATGGTCTATGTGAGTACACACGACCAATTATAATTTAATTAATTTGCAACAACATAAAGGTCATGAGAAACATTCATGCCATAATACAAGTCATCACGACACATTTCATTAACACAATTCTAATTTAATTCAAATCAGGAAACTTTAAAAATTACAACATCAAGAATAAAGTATGTTATCAAGGAATAATAGGTTTATCTAAACCTTTTAAGTCATTAAGTCATTTATAAACATACCAAGGCTTTTAAAGAACACACCCGAGGGGTGGTTTAATCAATAATCAAGGACAATGAAAATGCATGTAATTGAAATCACTTCAAGTGGTTGTTAGTATTTATTTCACTGACCTCCAACCATGTAAGATGGTTCTAGGTTGCATTCTAAGAATTTAATTTTTTTCACATTTAATAAGCGACACACAAAAAGTACGACATGCAGCATAATGATGCATTTTATAAACAAGCAAGACTTTAGGGGAAAGAAACTAGACTACCTAACTTGTACTTAGGAATGTACACTTGTCTAATATTGTTCTATAATCCAATCTATAATTAGAGAAATAGAAATAATATACAAAGGCTCTAAAAATGGGGAAAATATATCACATGGATTTAACATTCAATATGGTGAGATAAATGAAGAAAATAATGAAGAGGATTGATAGAATAACCGAGGCTATCTAATGAAACCGATGATGTTCTATTCTAATTTAGAATGAGGTATATACCTTCATGAATAGATTTGAGGAGAGGAGAGCTTGAGTAGGGATTATTTTTAGGGGAAGTAAGGCATAAAGGAGGGGAAGAAGAGATAAATGAGGAAGGAAAAATTTTGTAAATTCCACCCCTTTAATGATCTTCATGGGTTAAAAAACTATGTAAAAACTCTGTAGGATCAATTTAAAAAAGTGGTATTTACCACACATGGCTAGGCGCATGATTTGATAAACTGTGTGCATCCCATACAGGGATACTTCCTGAAAGGTCACCCCATCACACGGCTTGGTGCACGATTTAAAAAACCATGCATATCTCATGTTCCCACCTTTGCAATTTATTTCAAAATTCTTTTATAGTTTTGCAACCTTGTGTCCATGATTTGAGAAACTATGTGACACCCCTTACATGGCCACATGGTTGGGGTGCACAATTTTCACTAACTATGTGAAAACCATCCAAATTCTATTTCCTTTCCAAAATTTAGGTTTTTGGAGACTAATGCTCCCAAAAATCAACTGAATATCAAATTCACGTTTCATTACTTAAACACCATTAAAAAAAAACTTTTACATGTTACAACTATTGAAATCATGTTCTGAGTCCTAGTTTAATATTCAACCCATATACCATACAATTTTTTTGAATTCATTTAGAAAATTTTTAATCAGTCCAAAACATGGGATGTTTCAATCTCCCCAAATTAGAACTTCTTATCCCTAAGAATCCTTAGAATAAAATGAAAGCATCACCTAACCTACTTGGATTGTGATTCTAGGTTAGTGGATTAGTTGTGTTTCCCACAACTAATATACAGTGACCCAATATTTTCCTACATGGAAATTAAATCCTTTTTTTGGGAACATTTCATACATTACACAAACACATGACCAAATACCATAATAGTTTAATGCATTTAAAAACATAGAAACATAAAAATATGGTTCATAATCTATCCAATTATTCTGTATCCTATTTATTCATAACTAGAAACCTTATTTACATATTGAACTTAATACCTTTCTTTGTATCATAATGAAAAGAATCACAATAAAGGGTGGGATTAGATACTCAGTAAGGATAAACAAGAGACATATGTAATAATATCATGAACATAAGGATATGAGAACATGATCATGAAAATAAAATATCATACCCTTTATATCAAATATCATATTCATGAGTCATGACATAAATATTGGAAGTTTATAAGACATGAATCATAAAGGAATCAAGAGCATCATCCATGAAATCATATCATATGAATAAGACATAGAATTTGTGGCATTCACATAAACATATAAAAACTTGTGTTAAGGCTACCTACCAAGTCCTTCACAACATGTTCGGATTGTGATATTAACCCATGTACCTACTTAGGGATTGGGATTCCCTCCTGTGTACCCTATTATTTTAGGCTTGGGATGCCCTCCCATGTACCCTCCTATTTTAGGCTTCAGATTCCCTCTTGTATACCCTATTATTTTAGTCTTGGGATTCCCTCTCGTGTACCCTCTTGTGTTAGTATTGGGTTTCCCTCCCGTGTCCCCTCTTGTTTCGGGATTGGGATTCCCTCCCATGTACCCTTTTGTTTTGGGTTTGGGATTCCCTACAATGTACCATTTGATCTCATAAAACATTTATCATTACCTAATGAATTGGAGGAAGATATATGTCCCACCCATCACATAATCAAAACCACATATATGTGTTCCACAAGAACATAAATCATTCATGATATCTGAACCCATGGAATGAAATCGGTTTCATAAACATTATTCAATCACTACATAACCCATGAAAAAGAAATGGGTTTCATAAATATCATTACATCATAAAAATAAAATATTTAGAGAAATAATAATAATATAACCCATGATTCACAACTACAATAAAGCATAAGTAACATCAAATAATGTTATCATATATGAAAAATGGTTTTGAAAGATCATTGGAAATAATTCTTGAGGAAAATATCCTTTCCACTTTGATTTTTTTAAAATAATAAAACATTTAACAAACATTTTTAATAGAAAATAACCTTTAAAAAATATAAGTAATATTTTAAAACAATTTTAAACATCTTTGAAATCTTTTTTCCTTGAAAATTCTTAAATTATCATTTAAAATAATTTTAATTTTTTTTAGAAAACTTTGTTTTCAAGGAACACAAATTTCTGATCTAAGAGAGAATAACATTTAATAAAACCAATAATATCATGAAAAGAAGTATATTCATGACACAAAATGAAAAAGGGAAGTACATACACCTCATAAATTAATATAGGTGCATAACTTAACATGTGTCTCAATGAAGTCAAATTGAGACAAAATTAGTTTACCAATTTGGTAACTTTTGAAACGCAAGCCCCGTAAAATGAGATCATTAAATGAATATGTAAATAACCATAAAATTATGGATAATAACCATATAATAAATTTATGGGTATTATATATATCACATATAATAAAAATGTGGTGAACATGGCTTGTATCTCACAGAAAATAGAAGTGAGACAAAAAACCCTTACTACTTGAGTAACTTTAGAATCGTGAACCCCATAAAAGAATAGAATAAATTAAAGCATTTTAAAATCATTAAATAAAATAAATTAATGTTATAACATTTAATAGTACAATATATACACCACAAAAAATATGCGAGCAGTGAATATGGTATGTATCTCAAGGAAATAAAAAGTGAGATGAAATTCCCTTACTTTAAGTCTTAATTTCATTCACACACATTAAAACCTACTGTATAATAAATATAAGTTTATGATAAATCTAACACATAACCATATTCATATATTTACTACCATATATTATTTTGATTATTACTTTATATTACTTTATTATTAATAATTCCATGTCAATATATTGTCTCGAGTAATAACCACTTTGTTTATCATTCATGTTTTGACTTTTTATACTTGGTCCTCTTACATAGATCATGATTTTATCATATAAACAATGATAGTAATGACATAAATATCATAAAAATATTCATTATATTTTTATTCTTGGTGATTCATAATATTTGTAGATAGAAAATAAAACACACCATTCATGGAGACAGTAGCCTGTACGTACGCATTAATGTTGTTTTCATTTTCTTGTCAAGTTAAAAGAAAGGAAAGTATATGATATAATATTATCCAAAAATAATTTTTATTTAATATATAAAATATATATTAATAAAATTCATCCTTATTACCATCCATGTGAAATTTCTGTGAATAAAGAATCACATCGTATCGTGGAGATGATAAGCCATTCGTACATATGAGCGATGTTATCATTTTCCCAAAATATTAGATGGAAAAAAAGTTATACATGATATTATCATTTCGTAAGTATAATTATATATTAAATATAATATATAAATATTAAACCCATCATAATTATCAATTATAAAATATGGTGATGGAAATGAATTGTATCACTACATGGAGACGGTATGTCGTACATACGCACGAGCGATACTTTCATTTTCTGTTTGATGGGAAATAGGCTATATAACAGTGTGTTCATAATCATAATAAAATTTAAGAATATTTAGGATGCTTAATTTATTATTTTATGATATATATAATTAATATATAGGAGGTATATAAGAGTAGAAAAAGATAATAACAAGTTAGAGCAATTACCTCATCTTCAAAATGACTCCTTTAGATCTCCACTAAAGGACTATAGAGTTGCTCCCTTGGGAATAAAAAAGCCTCTATAAAGTGTCTAGGGATGTTTATAAGGGAAATAGGAAGCGTATGGTAGATATTTTAGGCTAAAAGTGATGTGAATAAGTGAGGGAGGAGATAAACATTTATAATTGTGGTGAGGGGCACTTTTGGAAACTCTTAAAATATTAAATTAATATAAATTAATTTTCAATTCCGAAAGGCTCCAAAGTTAGTTTCATCATGTAATTTACACTTTGAGGGTTAATATAATTAATATAACATTCTAAAAATCAAATTAATGCGTTATTTATGACATTTTATGACTTATCCCAATTATTTGTCTGGATTGTAGATTTTTATAAATTTTATATCATTTAATAAAATATTATTTATTTTATAATATCAATAATATCAATTTTGACACTATTCATTACTTTATTTTTTTAAAATATCATAAAAAAATGATATATTCAAACCAACTCATTTAAATTATCACTAACATGTCAAAATTATCCATAAAATCTGTGGATGGCATTAATTACATCAAATTATATTTATTTCAATATTTTTAATATTATTTATTTGATTCTCCCATTAATTAAATAATTAATGTATCATTATTGTGTCACCATTTAATTTAATTATTTATTTCATAAAAATTATAAATAAATTAACATGATGTAGAAAAACATTTTATCTTTCCAAATACTATTTAAAGCCGAACATATCCCTTATATAACACCATATTAAAAATATTTCTCTTGTTAAACATAAAAGCGTTACAAAATTTTCTTTACTTTGAATATAATAATATATATCACATACATGACTTATTTTAAAGTTATTTTTCATGTACTTTCTATTCTTTCTATGTTTTCAGGGGTTTCCCATGTATTTTGGAGAAAAGGGTGGTTTTTTTAAGATTTGGGCCAAACCGTGAGCCCATTTCCAGATTTAAAAAAAATTGTTTCTTTTATAACTTATTCGTTTTTTAACATTTTTCAACTATTAAACTTCCCAAATGGAATCCCCTAACCTATTAAATACACCATATCCATTTTTACCCCATAGGAACTCATAATAATGGTGGATTTAGGTGACTTATTCAGGCATTGGGCCAACCCATGATCCCATTTCCAGTTTTAAAAAAAATATATTTTTATTTTATATCTCATTCATTTTTAACATATTGCAGTAATTAAACCTATAAATAGAGGCCAAAAACTCTAGACACATCCCATGTTCTTTTTTTCCTATTTGGAGCTCATCTTAATTGTGGATTAGGGAAAAATTTCACCAGGTTTCTCAAATCATCCAGATTTGAAAAGGTAATTTATTTCTTTCATAAATAATCCATTTTTAACTCTTTTCCCCCCATTTTAGTCCCCAATAGACATCCTAAGCCTTATTAGAGCCTCTATTTTAATTTTGGATGCTTGGAGATTCAACTATTGGTGTATTTGGGGTGATTTCATCAAAGTTTCTCAAGTAAATGAATCACTCTCTTGTTTCTTCCATTCTCCTTAGGGTTTCTTACCTATTCCTTAATGTTTCAAATTTCTAGAAACTAGAGTTTAGTAACTATGGATTATTTTTGAGTTTTTGGGTTCAATATTCTTGGATTAGGGTTTATTTTTATTCCCTTGTGGTGTGGTGGTGGTGTAGTTGAAGTTTTGCACAATGATTTGGGGTTTTTGACACAAATGATAGGTGATTCCATGTGTAATAATTTTTAAGGAGTTAGCTTGATTTATTTACTTATTTATCAAGTTCCATGTATTTTTTGTGGTGATAAATCTGTTTTTGATGGAATTGGTTAAGTGTTTAATTTTAAAGTTACAATTTTTCTTGAAATGGTGTGTTTTTCTTATGTATCTCTTGTGGTATCATTTGGGGTCATTTTATAACACATGAAAATGGTTTACTAAATGTGGATTGGGATGAAAAATATGGTTTGGTATGTATTTGGTGTAATTTTAGCCTTGAAATAGGGGGTTTGAATGAGTTTTATGTGAAAAATCTTGTTATACTCCTTGAAGTTGTTTTATAAAAATCTCAAATGTTTTATTGAGTTACCTAATGTGTGAAAAAGATGTTGAGGTACTGTTTTGGGGTGTGTATGTTATTGAAATGGGGTTTTTAAAGAGAAATTTATGATTTGTAATTTTAAAAGTTGTAAGAATATTTTATAAATTGTGGAATGATTTATTAAATTGTGAGAAAGGTGCAGGACATGTTTAAGGGATGATTTGGTGTGAATATGATGTTAAAATGAATTTTAATGTGAAAAGGGGTATTTTGTGGCTTTTGTGTGGGATGTTTGATCTATGTATGATTTTTAAATGTAATTTCCATGTGAAATGGTATTTTATAATATGTGTAACTTATTTTATCACAAAAAGTGAAACCCGAGTATCTAGGTGGGCGGATGTGTACTAGGATGCTAGTGATTCAGAGTGGTTTTTTCCCAATTTCACATTGCAAGTTTGACAATGAAAACACTAAAAAAACTATGATGATGATGTTGGATACCACTAGGTTATGGGTGATTCCCCTACTAGTGGTTTGTGCACTAGAACATATATTTGGTATGGTTACGTTTCACCAAGATATGAGGTACTTGGGGATCACAACTTACTAGTGCCTAGGAGTGTTCTTGTGACTAGTTCTCATTGGATATTTTTGTACTTAAAATCGGAATATGGTGTGTTTGGGCTGGAAAATTCAGTAGCATGTGCATCTTCTTTTAAAGTGTTCATTCTTTAATGTTTCCAAATTGAAAAATATTTTCATTGAAAGTTTCATCCTTTAAAAATTGTTTATGGAATTTCTTATTTATAAAAAATTGTATGATTTTTTTCTTATAATGTTTATAACATGGAATCTATTTTTGGGTGGCATACTATTGGGTTTAGTCTCACACCCTAATTACAAATTTGGGTGTAAGTAGTCTTGGAAATCTTTGTCGCAGGTTTGGGTAAAGCTTTCAGAATCGGTGGTTCAGGTTGTTAGCTTCCATCCTTAGTATGGTGTTGTGGATAAGGCTTAGGGATGATGAAACCTTGACTTGTAGTGGTTATTAGGTTTTTATTCTAAAAATTTTGAGTTTTTCCCTCTTGGGGATTGTTTAATACCATATATTTCAATTCTGAATTTTTATTAAAGGCTTGTTTGGATTAAATTTTAAGATTTAGTTTATTTATTGTGCTTATTGTTTTATGTTTATAAATTCGGGTAAATCATTACCAAATTTTACTTTATCATACCTGGGAACTTGTACCTGTGGTGATTAGGAACGCCCTTCGTGGCTTGCCACAGACCAGGTTGAGTTCCAGGTTTGATAGAGACCAGATCATGTTTGTGACAAAATGGTATCAGAGGAGGTTCTCTATTTTTGGGTCATGTTCTTTTGAGAAAGGGTCTGAGTAGACTGAAGATATGATTTTTGGGACTTGAAATTCCCGTAATGGGTAGTGTACCTTTCAAGCACACCTCATGATGGAATTAAAATCATTAGGGTAATTTGGTTTTTTTGAGTTCCTTGGTTCTCGTGGTTCATTGAGGATTGGGGGAAAATGAAAAGAGAGTTGCCTCAATAGTCCCAGTGAGCTCATAGGGCTTGGAAGGTCATGTGGAGTTGGGTAAATTTCCCAAAAACACTCTCCATGGAGTTGAAGTTATTGGCGTGTGGCTGCCAACCATATGTCTAAGTCACCCACCAAAACTAGTTTCCTCTCTCTTTGTCTTGTGTCTTTTTGTTTTGGAATTTTGGAAACATGGTTTTAAAGAAAAAAATGACTTGATTTTAAGAAGAGTTAATTTTTGTGAAATTATTTTCTAGTAAAGCAGAAAATGTTTGATTTCTAAAAGGGTAGAAATAAAATTTTATAATTGGTTTGAAATAGTAAATGGTGTGTTTATACCCCTTTTGAAATTATGAATTATGTTAAAGGGGGTTTTGAAAATATGTTTCCAGTAGAATTTTCTAAACCATTGAAAAGTGTTTTGAATTGAATTAAGTGTTCTGGAATTTATGTGTGGGTTTTGAAGATGGATTTTGAATCGGTAATTAAAGGTATTTAAAAAAACATAGTTTCAGAAATTTTTTGGGAACTTGTTTTAAATATGGATAAATGGGTTTTTAAATGAGTGAGTATGGGTGAAATGAAGTTTTTCATAAAACCAAAAGTGTTTTGAAATGGGATGATATGTTTTGAAACTAATGTGTGTGACTTGAAAGTGAGTTTTTATTTGAATGGTTAGTGTTTTTATGAAAATCATTGTAAGATTTGAATTGGGTTTTCATTTTGTGGTTATTAGTTTTGAAAAAATAGAAGTTTCGGTTTAATTTCTTGGTTATGGAATCTGGAAATATTTTTTATTTTAACCCTTAGTATTTCCATGAGTGACCACATGCATGGGTTTATATGGAAAGAGGGATGGTTAATGGCATGAACGGATAATTTTCAGGGTGGATATGTGGAGGGTACCCAGTGTGTCATGGAAACATGCATGTATGAGGCCCATGAGATACCATTGGTGAATGCGATAACCACCAATCTCTTTTATTTTCAAAGAAATGATTCTTAAGGAAAATTTGATGTTTTAAAAATGGGTGTTTAGGTTGTATGTTTTATGTGATTTTGGGATTTTTGTTGTGGGATGTTTTGAGTTTGAGAACCCCTCTTGTTTAAATGATGATTTGGGGTTTTGTTTCACCAGTGAGTTAGGTTAATGTGTTGTCTAGTGGTCTCTTTTGATAAATGTTTTGGGAATCCCTTGCTGTTGTTACCCTCGTGTGTTTGGTTCTGTTTTGTGGTATGTTTTGATTAAAGGGCCAACATGTTTGAGTCTTTAGGTTGTCTTATTCGCTAGGGTACACCCCCATAAGGAGTTAATGCACGATTGAAGTGCGGCCTAGGGTGATTCTCCATTAGAAGATCCTCTAGTCGATCAAAATAAGGACCTTTTTCTTGGGATTTGGAGATTGAGTCTACCCCTATTATTTTTCAATTATGTGGATCCCCTTATAGAGGGAGAGTGGCTGTGGAAGGTTGAAATAGACTTTAGTTTCTTGAGTTTCCTGAGTAACCAAGGTTAAAGTAGTCTAGGGTTTTCAGTGCAAGATGTTGTTTAAGAGGGCCTATGGGTCCTTCGTTAGTCTCTTCGAAGAAAGGGTTCATGTTAGGCCACCAATGTGGAAAACCTAGTTAAGAGAGGTTGTTATGAACACTAGTAGGAATCGTGTGCTATTTGGGACTCGACATAAGGTCACTATCCTTGTGTTGTTTCTATCAGTCACAATGGTCATGTACGGTGATGCCTTACGATGTCATGTAATTTTTTGACTAAAGGTGAAGGTTGTGCAATATTCTGATTGTCTCTATTTTGTCAAAGTGTGTCTCACATTAGAAAATTCCGAATTCATATATTTTAGAGGAAATTATTTATATGTGTCCTTTATTTCTACTATTTCCCATAGGTGATGTGTTTGCATCTTCTAAGACCTTATTTCGGTAAAATTTTTGGTTAGGTGTCTCCCAGAGTGTAGGAGTTTTTTAGAGGCCCTTATAGGGTCTTTTTTGGTGAGTCAGCCTTGGTCTTGGTTAGGGACATCCTAGGACAAAAGGTTAGGTGTGTGATGTTGGATGTGGTTGTGAAACCTATTAGTTAGGACCTTACCTACCCTACCCTCGTTTTAGGGGGTGTTTGGTCAGTGTTAATAAGTTTTTGAGTTCATTTTTTTACCCCTTGGGTTTCCATTAGGTTTTTGGAGAAAATTATGAAATTTGGTCTAGGCTTATTAAAGCGCATGGTTTGCGCATGGTTAACACTAACTGTGACCCATCCCAGGAAATTGTGTGGTAGGAGACATAACTTACTACATGGACTCAGCATGACCATGTGCCTTTTATCTGGTAAGTGTGCGGCTGGGTCCCTTTTGGAAGAGGATACCACACAGTCTGCACATGGTTTGGGAAGCCGTGTAGACTAACCGTGCGACCGTACAAGTTCATTAAAAGTTAGGGTCCTTTCAGTGTCGACCTTTGCTAGTCTGTTAAGATGGTTGGTTTTTATGACGGGGAGACCCACCAGGGGTTTCAGGTAATTTATTTTGGAAAGAGTATAATGTTAGTCTAACAATTATGGGAGGGAGTCTGTTTGGGCCTCCCCCTGTTGGTGTCCAGACCCTGTCTCGGGAAATTAAGTTATCTCTTATGGTGGGGAGTCTTTCCGGACCTCCCCATGTTGGGGTAAATCAGTTTTGTCCTTGGTGTTGGAATGGAAGTAGGTAGTCTCATTTTGGGTCTATCTAACCACCAAATTCTATCTTGGGAAAGCATTGGGAGTAGAGCGTTCCCAATGGTTCTATTGCGGTAAGGCTATGGGAACCCCGTTTGAATTCGTCGTTCATTTCGGGTAAGTTTCTTAAGCTTCATCTAGAAGTGGTTAAAGTGTTTTTATATTGGGATTTGGTTTGATTATGTTTTCCTTTTTTAGGCATATGGTGTAAATTTTTGGTTGGTGAGAGTATTAGTTCCTTTGTTTGATCAACTGGAGGTGTTTTTCTCGTTCCATCTTGGTCTATCAGTTGGGTTTTGCTTTTTCATATGACCAAGCTGAATTTCTAAGGGCAGAAAGTTTTTATTGTGGGGAGAATTATCACATCCATGAATCATTTTAAAGTTAATTTTCATTCACTTTCTATTCTTTCTTTGTTTGCAGGGTTTTCCCAAGCATTTTGGAGAAAAGGGTGGTTTTATCTAGATTTGGGCCAAACCGTGAGCCCATTTCCAGATTTAAAAACAATTTTTTTTTCATTTATAAATCATTCATATTTTAACATTTTTTACCCATTACACTTCCCACTTAGCCTACCATGACCTATTAAATCCACCATATCCATTTGGACCCCTTATGAACTCATAATCATGGTGGATTTGGGTGATTTATTCAGGCATTGGGCCAACCCGTGAGCCCATTTTTAGTTTTAAAAAAATATTTTATTTATTTTATATCTCATTCAATTTTTAACATTTTTTTTGTCATTTTACCTCTTACTCAAGCCCACAAACCCTAGGTGAACCCCCATGTTCTGTTTTTCCTTTTTGGAGCTCATCTTCATCGTGGATTAAGGTGAATTTTCTCTAAGTTTCTCAAATCATCCATATTTGAAAAGGTAATTTGTTTTTTTATAAATCATTAATTTTTTACTCTTTTCCCCCATTTTAGTCCCCAATTTATCTCCTCAGCCTTATTAAAACCTCCATTTTAATTTTGGATTCTTGGAGATTCAATTATTGGTGTATTTGGGGCGATTTATTCAAAGTTTCTCAAGTAAGTGAATCCCTCTCTTGTTTCATCCATTCTCCTTAGGATTTATTCCCACTTCCTTGATGTTTCAAAATTCTAGAAGATAGGGTTTCATACCTAGGGATTATTTTTGAGTTTCTTTGTTCATTATTCTTAGATTTGGGTTTATTTTCATTCCCTTGTGGTGTGATGGTGGTGTAGTTGAAGTTTCGAACAACGATTTGGGGGTTTTGACACAAATGGTAGGTGATTCAATATGTAAGAATTTATTGATAAGTTAGTTTGATTTATTTACTTATTTATCATGTTACATATATGTTTTGTGTGGTATGAAATCTGTTTTGATAGAATTGGTTAAGCATTTAATTTTAAAGTTACATTTTTTCTTGAAATGGTGTGTTTTTCTTATGTAACTCTTGTGGTATCATTTGGGGTCATTTTATAACACATAAAAATGGTTTATTAAATGTGGATTGGGATGAAAAATCTTTTTTGGTAGGTATTTGGTGTGATATTTTCCTTTAAATAGGGTTTTTAATTGGTTTTATGTGAAAAGGTTTGTTATACTCGTTGAAGTTGTTTTATAAAAATCTCAAATGGTTTATTGAGTTACATAAAGTGTGAAAAAGATGCTGAGGTACTATTTGGGAGTGTGTATGTTCTTAAAATTATTTTTTAAATACAAATTTATGATTTGTGATTTCAAAAGTTTTGATAATATTTTATAAATTTTGGAATGATTTATTAAATTGTAAGAAAGGTGTAGGACACGTTTAAGGGCTGTTTTGGTGTGAGTATGATGTTAAAATGAATTTGAATGTGAAAAGGGGTATTTTGTTTCTTGTGTATGGGATTTATGATCTATTTATTATTTTTAAATAAAATTTCCATGTTTAATGGTATTTTATAATATGTGGAACTTGTTTTACCACAAAAAGGGAAACTCGGGTATCTAGGTTGGCAGACGTGTACTAGTATGCTAGTGATCCAGAGTGGTTTTATCCCAATTTCAAGTAGAAATTTTGATTATGAAAATAATAAATATACTATGATTATGATTTTGGGGACCACTAGGTTATGGGTGATTCCCCTCCTAGTGGATCGTGCTTGAGAACTAATATTTGTTCTGGTTACTTTTCACTGAGATACGAGGTACCTCGGGATCATGAATTACTAGTGCCTAGGGGTGTTCCTATGACTAGTGATCATTGGATATTTTGTACTTACCATCATAATACAATGTTTTTGTGATGGAAAATTCATTATAATGTTCATTTTCTTTAAAAGTGTTCATTCTTTAAAGTTTCCCACCTGAAAACTATTTTCACTGAAAGTTGTATCCTTTAAAAATTGTTTACATGGTTGAATATTTATAAAAACTTTCAAGATTTTTTTTCTTATAATGTTTATCACATGAAATATATTTTGGGTGGAATCCTATTGGGATTAGTCTCACACCATACTTACACCTTTGGGTGTAAGTAAGCTTGGAAATCTTTGTCGCAAGTTTGGGTAAAGCTTTCAGAATCGGTGGTTTAGGTTGTTAACTTCCATCCTCGATGCAATGTTTTAGGGAAGGCTTAAGGATGATTAAACCATGCATTGTGGTGGTTATTGGGTTGTTTTTTATACTAATTTTTAGTTTTTTCCCTCTTGGTATTTGTTTTAAACCATGTATTTCAATTATGAATTTTAATTAAGGGCTTCTTTGGATTAATTTTTCAGATTCAGTTTATTTATTGTAGTTGTTGTTTTATGTTTATAAATGTAGGTAAATTGTTCCCAAATTTTACTTTATCATACCCAGGAACTTATGCTAGACTATGGGAATCGATAATGCCCTTCAGGTCTTTCCACAGAGCAGGTTGAGTGCCGGTTTTGATGGCGACCAGATCTGGTTTGTGACACTATAAAAGTGTTAAAGTCCCTCAAGTGGACATAGAATCATCTCAAGTAAGATTTTGGTTGACACACACTCATCCAATAAAATTAAGACAAACATTAGGGTAATTTTATATTACTTATAATATTTTTTTTACCTTTAATTACCTTATTTACCCTAACCATGGTAATAAAAAATATTACTAAAGTTACTATTCATAATGTCGAAAAATAAAATGGACCT
The DNA here is from genome assembly GCA_963277665.1 of Viscum album. Lineage (NCBI taxonomy): Eukaryota > Viridiplantae > Streptophyta > Magnoliopsida > Santalales > Viscaceae > Viscum > Viscum album. The sequence goes on along the minus strand of OY728123.1, from coordinate 789,895,587 downwards.
ATTTGCATAATTTGGTCCTTATAATTACAAATATGGAATCTATTTTCCATATTCAAAAAATAAAATTTTCTGAAATTTATTTAAAATTAATCCCAATGATGGGGTGAGAAAATGGGTTATTAAAGTTAAAACATACAAAAGATAAAAACGTTTTTATATCTAAATTCAATGTAAAATTAATTCCAATGACCTATATTAGATTAACTAATAAAAAATATAGTTATAATTTAAAACCAATAAAAAATATAATTTAATACTATAAATTATTTTGATGAAAAAAATTGTTTTCAATTAAAAATTAGTATTTTCACTATTCATCAAAACCTGAAACTTATCAGAAAAATCCGAAAAACTCAACCAAAGTAAAATTTTTATATTCAAATTTAAAATAAGAAATTTATTTTGTAAAATAGAACTTATAAAAGTGTCAAAAATTAGATTTAAAATAGGTTCTCCATTAGAATGAGGAAAAATTACCCTTTTGAAAAATATAGGGTTTTATGCATAATTGGGTTTGTCATTATCTTATTCCTATAAAATCTATTGGATGAATTTAAAAAAATATATGATTGAATATATAAAATATATAATTCATTAATATAATTCAATAATTTTAATTAATTTAACTTATTAAGACAAAATGACATTTTGGAGCATAAGAATAAAACTATTTCCTTTATAAAAAATTAGTATATATTTTCATTTCCAATTAATTGATAACCAATGAATTCATATTATAAACCTTATATTTTCATAATATAGTTAATAATATTCATAACTACTAATTTAATGTCTAGACTATAAATTATTATATTAAATAATAATATTTTAATAATATATTATTGTTCAGTAAAACTCGGTCTTGTGCGTAATGCAAGCAATCAAAATAACTCAGTGTTGTGTGTAACACAAGACAAGTATAATATTGTGTATATCGCAATCTAATATAACTGTTGCATGTAGCACAAACTTGACTTGGTGTTATGTATAAATAAATAATAACTTGGTTATTTCATATAAAACTAATTATATTCAGTGTCATGTGAAATGAAAAGTATCAAAAAGATTAAATTAACTCGAAAAAAATATTTCACAAAATATTAGGGTGTTGCACAACACACTTTTAAGTGATAATTTAAACATGCAGTACTTAAGCCTATAAAACTCAATCAAATAGTTATAATGAAAACCTAAACAACAAGATGATGCTTACCTGATTCCTTATAACCCCTAACATGATCCCATGATCGTCCTCTCCTCATCAGGCCTATGGACCTTCTGACCATAAGATCTTACTTTCCAAGACTAATTCTCAGCCATGGTACTCCCACCATTGGAATTTACTATTAAAAAATGACCTTAGTGTTCTAATGAAACTTATTGTATGATTCCCAACTCATGAAACTCCATCATACATAGGGACCCGGTTCTTAGTCCTTGATTAGATAGAAATGGTCGAATCCCAATCAATTATGCTTTATCTGGTTATGCCGATTTTTTCTTGAAAATCCCTTGGAGACTCTTTCTGTAACGACCTGAAATTTTGAATAAATATTGTTTCCTAATTCTGTGTGTTATTTTATTTTTTATACTCAACAAAACTGTTTCATTTGATAACATGAGTATAATTAAAATGATACCGTTGGGTTTCGACTGTTATATGACCATTAGTCAATATGATCCTTGGGAACTAAATGTTGTGATTATTGTCTCTAAATACAAGTGATCTTGGTTAATTAGTATAGAAAGAAGATTCTATAGCCTCATCCAGTAGTCTCAGGCCAATCGAAGCCCATCTAATAGAACTTGGGAAGGAGGTAGCACCACTGGGCTTTTCTCTAGATCAAACCCAAGCCGAAATTCATCGTGTGAAGCTAGAACGGAATTGAATTCACGAGAAGTTCAAACTGATAGAAATTACTACTCATGCAATGTTAGACGATCCACCCTTAGGTTCTATCACCTTAGCACACCTTACACTTAGGTCCTATGCTGTGGTTATAAGGAGCTATGTAAGGAGACCATAACTACTTTGTGTAATCCTTTGAGATAAATAAAATTGTGTTTTCTTCTTATGGTGAAGTTTGTAAATTTTTAAATGTCTGGATAAAAATAGGATGCATATTATTGATGAATTTTTGGAAAAAGGATATTTTAAAATATTTTTGTAAACCTTAAATAATTAAAAATGTGTAATGATTTTTAAAAAATGGTCTTCTACAGTTATGTTCAGTACGAAATTTAGAGTCTAATAAGATAAACTTATTTTTGATGAATAGTAATTTATGAATAGCGATTTTACGCTTAGGATTAGTAATGTGACCAAATGGATTAGTAATCTCACTTAAAGAAAGTATTAATATAATATAGGCACCTTGATTAAGTAATGTGATTCAATAAAATAGGTCAATAACTGTTTCAAAAATTATTAGTCAAGTATTAGGTTTTTCGGGTGAATAATGTTTTTTAATTAAAAATTAAATTAAAAATATTTAGAAAATTATTTTTATAAAATGGGTTTTATTTTTGAACTCAGAGCATCGATATTATGTTAAGGTAATTTTTGGGGATTTTTCTGAAAAAAATGAATTTTTAGTGAATAGAGTATTTATTTAAAAATTAAATAAAAAATATTTAGAAAATTATTTTTATAAAATGGATTTCATTTTTTAAATTAGAGCATCAATATTTGGTTAAGGTGAAATTTTGGGATTTTTCTGAGAAAGTTGAATTTTCGATGAATAGTGAAAATAAAGTTTTTAAGTTACGGGTGTTTAATGACATCATTAAATGATGTATTAAGTATGTAATAAATATGGTCGACTTATGAACAGTAAGATAAGGTATTAGGTGTCCCAAGTGGCCAATACCATGGGCAAATACCATGGGAAAACCCATGGTTTTTCCAATACCATCAATGAGGTGTCCCTTGGCCATTAATGCCTTGTCCCCTCACTTTCCCTATAAATACCAAGACATTATATCATCCTTTAGATTCCAAAATAATCCTCAACGAAGTTTTGGTCTCCTTACCTCCCAAGGAGTCCTACCAAGGTGCCCCCAATCCCTCAAGGTCCCAACCTTTGAGTTTTAAGAGTTACGTTTTAAGGTAAGGGATCCTACATCTCTCTTTCTTTCCAAGTACTCTCTTTTATGTCATATCTTTTATGATCCATGTTCTTATGTTTGAGGATGTTCTTTTATATTAATAATACTATACTTTTTATGTTAATATTATTAGATACCCCCTCTTTCTCTCATCAATTCATTTTAAGAATGTTTAAGTAGCGCCGTTTGGCTGCTGAATTTTTAAGGGATTCTTTCACCCTTCTCGTTTTCAAGATCTATTTTCATGTCAAGTATTTAAATTTCCTTTTTATTATGTTGGGTGTATGATCTCTATATCAATAATACTTATATTTTATGTTCATATGATGAGAGACCCTATTTGATCTCATCAATTCATTTTTTGAAGTTTTAAGTGGGACTGTTAGGCTGCTGAATTTTTAAGGGATTCTTTCACCCTTCTCATTTTAAAGATCTATTTTCATGTCAAGTCTTTTAAGTTCCTTTTTATTATGTTGGGGTATGATCTATATATCTATCATACTTATCTTTTATTTTCATATGATGAGAGACCCTATTTGTTCTCGTCAATTCATTTTTTTTTGAAGTTTTAAGTGACGCCGTTAGGCTGCCGAATTTAATAAGAGAAATCTTATTTTTGTCTTCCTAAAATGTTTTTCATTTCATATGGTATGTCTTTAAAATTTAATTAACATGTTCTTATATCTATTATATTCTTTCCCTCTACTTTTTTATGGATCATTTATGAGTGGGTGACCCATGTCCCCTCTCTTTTCAATATTTTCTAAAACCCTGTAACATAGCTGTTATGCTACAGAATTTTCGTCTCAAAATGCCTCTCTTTTTCTCAAATTATTTTATTTTATTAAGTGAATAATCAAAGATCATTCTTCTACATGGGTATTCACATATATATCAAAATGTCATATTTTAAATTTTGGTATTTACATACATGAATTTTGCTTTCCTTTTCTGTGGGTTTAAAGTGACATAAAGATCATGTCTTTAAAGCAGTTTTTAAAACGTTATGATTATAAAAGGAAACCCATTTATTTTATGCTATATGGGTTATTTATGAAATGTTTGATGATGATATATTTGTCTCACATGATAATGAAGGAAAATTTAAGGGTGCGCCCTGATAACGCTCCAATGCATTGGGTCAAGACTTAATCTCTTGAGATGACCATTTTTTACAACGCCTTGGTGAATAACCCTGGTAAATTTTAATGAAACCTTGGGGATGGACTTTGGTGAAACAGAAATGATTGTCTGTTAAATGTTGTAGCCACATATTCAAGTTATGAAATATGTTATTTTTATTATGATATGCCTCATTAATTATTTCTCATACCTTAAAGTTCTTTTTTCATGACTTTATTGATGTATCTCAAGTTCACATGTTAAATGTTTCCCCTTGTTTCCCTTACTGGGCCTTCTGCTCACCCCTTTCTTTTGATGTATGTCCCCAGGTTATGAGATGCAGTAATGCACCTAGGATGAACATAAGGAGAAGCCTTTCATGTTTTTAAGAAGAATGTTTTATGTTTCCATGTTTTAAGTTCTTGGTTTCCAAGACACTAAACCTTAAAGATCCTCAGTTTTGTAAAATGTAATGAAAAGTTATGTTATAAAAAGGCGGGATGTTATAGTTGGTATCAATTTATGGTTTAGTTATTTTTGGAAATTAGGATATGAAAACTTTAGGAAGAACCCTATAGAAAAGTTTAAATATAGGAAATCTTCCTGGTATTTTGGTGAGTATTGAGTAAGTGGTTTATCAAGAAAATACATCCCTGTCTGGATACGAGCAGGTAGAGGTGGCTCTGGAACAGATGTACATAGGGGTAAAATCCAAAAACACCTCTTTGAGCTAGAATCGAACGGGAACTCGTACACGACAATGAGCTTTGCTGCAGTCTTGGTTATGACACTCCTGGGGGATATGCTTTGGTAAATTCATAAGCTTAGTATGAACCATTATTAAAGGAACAAAGATAAAATAAAATAAAGATTCACATAAGAATATATGATCATGGATAACCTAGATTGGAACAAAGGGGATCATAAGTTATGATATACATTTATTCTACAAGTTTATCCTTCTATGATTAAAGTTTTCTTTTCATTATTATTGGCTAAGTATTTAAGCCCCTAATTGTACTTTCTTTTCTTAGTTAATGGAGGGAAATAAAAGAACATGTCCCAACAACCAATGTGATAGGAAATGTGAATATTTCCCTATTAATGTGATAGAGATGATGAGATATCAAGTTGAAAATATTGTGATTATTCCAAACCATCTATCAAAAATCACAATTAATAATTGGTACCTAGTTGAATTCCCAAATTCATCAAGGAAGAAGAAGACGAAGTCTCAAGGATGTTCATCTGATAAAGTTGATAAGGGAAAGAAGACCCAATTTCCGTTGTGAAAAATGTGTGGAAAGGGTCACCAAGGAGAATGTCACAAAAGAACCAGAAGATGTTTTAAGTGTTGGGTGATAGGGCATAAAGTAGCCAATTGCTTCAAAAAAATATATAATGTGATGAATAGAGATAAGGTTCGATCTAATGTACCTTATACTTTTCAATGTCGTAAATGTGGAGAAGTTGGACATTATTCAAGGCAATGATCTCTTGGAAGGGATGAGAAGCATGATGAGCATCAACAATATTCAAGGACAAGGGAACAATGCAAGTCCTATGCTAATATGGATTATGATGACTAAAGTACATGCAACTTCTTCGCGATAATTGTCTATGTCATGTTGTATTTTAGTTCATGCACTATGAGAATATCTTTAATGTTTTCTAAGAAAATTGAGTCACTACCTAAGATGGTTTTATATCATTAATGAAAACATTTATTGTTATGTATCACGTGTTGATTTTGTGAAGCTGTTCTTCTTAAAAAAATGATCAGATGATTAAAATATGATTATTATTTTGGAAGATGTTCACTATTTTGGAAACCCTATATGATCGAGGTAAATAGATTACTATGGTATTTTATTTGAGGAGTAAAGGTTGACTTATATTTTGAAGAATCGATAAATTTAATGTGAACTTATAGTAATTTAGGTTACTTATGGAAATGATTAACCTATCTTGGGGAAAATATGTTTAGGTTAGTTACTTTTGTTATAAGATGTTAGGAGTGGTTGATGTTGTTTGGAGATGAATGATAAAGTTTATCTTGGAATACTATGCTATCAAATCCTTCTTGTATTTGGGTTTCAATATTAGTTTGGTTTATTTTGAGGAATTTTAAAGACAGTTATTTATGGAATGGTCTATGATGAACTTTGGGTAGTACCGTGGAATTTTGAAGATTTGAAAATAGTTTCCCTTCCTATGGGGTTCTTTCTTTTTTAAGAGTTGTTTTATCTTACCCTTTCTGTTTTTGGGATAATGTTTAAATATAGAAGAAATAGATAGTTAATATTTTGTGGATTATGCGATTCTCTGGAAGATGATTCTTGTGCTTTTGATGAGACCAAGTGTTTTTGAATGCTCATCGTTTGGAGAGAAGATTAGTTTTGGTAGAAACTTATTAAAGGATGGAACTCTACTTGAAGGTAAATATATTTCCTTATGTTTTTATTCTATGTAGTAAATGAATTCCTCAAAATTACGAAAAGGAACGTAAAACAAAAACGTTTTTGGTTTAAGTATCCTACTGAGTAATCAAAGACCGTTTAACCCATAACAATTTTGTGATTTTATGGTGGTTAACTTCCTCTTAGACATGTTTTCTATCACTCTCCCTCAAAACATGACCCTTTTTTCTCTCCTTCATATCCATGTTTTCCTACATGGAATCCTAGTATGGGTTAACTCGGGTGACCTTTGTGCTTCCCTTTCCTTCTTTTAAAGTAATAGTTTTACTGACTCTTTTCCGATGTGGGACTTTCAATGAAATTTCCAAGACCATTTTTTTTAAATTGCGAGGACGCAATTTCTTAAGGGGGGAAGATTGTAAGGACCCGAAATTTTGAATAAATCTTGTTTCCTAATTCTGTGTGTTATTTTATTTTTTATACTCAACAAAACTGTTTCATTTGATAACATGAGTATAATTAAAATGAGACCGTTGGGTTTCAACTGTTATATGACCATTAGTCAATATGATCGTTGGGAACTAAATGTTGTGATTATTGTCTCTAAATACAAGTGATCTTGGTTAATTAGTATATAAAAAAGATTCTATGACCTCATCCAGTAGTCTCGGGGCAATCTAAGCCCATCTAACAGAACTTGGGAAGGAGGTAGCACCACTAGGCTTCGTTCTGGATCAAACCCAAGCCGAAATTCACCGTGTGAAGCTAGAATGGAATCGCCTTCGCGAGAAGTTCAAACTGATAGAAATTACTACTCGTGCAATGTTGGCCGAGCTACCCTCAGATTCTCTCACCTTAGCACACCTTACACTTAGGTCCTATGCTGGAGTTATAAGGGGATATGTTAGGAGACCTTAACTGCTTTGTGTAATCCTTTGAGACATATAAAATTGTGTTTTATTCTTATGGTGAAGTTTGTAAATTTTTAAATGTCTGGATAAATGTAGGATGCATATTATTGATGATTTTTTGGAAAAAGGATATTTTAAAATATTTATGTAAACCTTAAATAATTAAAAATGTGTAATGATTTTCAAAAAATGGTCTTCTATAGTTATGTTCAGTATGAAATTTAGAGTCTAATAAGATAAACTTATTTTTTGATGAATAGTAATTTATGAATAGTGATTTTACGCTTAGGATTAGTAATGTGACCAAATGGATTAGTAATCTCGCTTAAAGAAAGTATTAATATAATATAGGCACCTTGATTAAGTAATGTGATTCAATAAAAAAGGTAAATAACTGCTTCAGAAATTATTAGTCAAGTATTAGGTTTTTTTGGGTGAATAGTGTTTTTTAATTAAAAATTAAATTAAAAATATTTAGAATTTTTTTTATAAAATGGGCTTTATTTTTGAACTCAGAGCATCGATATTATGTTAAGGTAATTTTTGGGGATGTTTCTGAAAAAAATGAATTTTCGGTGAATAGTGTATTTATTTAAGAATTAAATTAAAAATATTTATAAAATTATTTTTATAAAATGGAGTTCATTTTTGAAATCAGAGCATCGATATTTTGTTAAGGTGAAATTTTGGGATTTTTCTGAGAAAGTTGAATTTTTGATGAATAGTGAAAATAAAGTTTTTAAGTTACGGGTGTTTAATGACCTCATTAAATGATGTATTAAGCATGTAATCAATATGGTCTACTTATGAATAGTAAGATAAGGTATGAGGTGTCCCAAGTGTACAATACCATGGGCAAATACCATGGGCAAGCCCATGGTTTTTCCAATACCACCAATGAGGTGTCCCTTGGCCATTAATGCCTTGCCCCCTCACTTTCCCTATAAATACCAAGAGATTATATCATACTTTCGACTCCAAAATCATCCCCAACTAATTTCTGGTCTCCTTACCTCCCAAGGAGTCCTCCCAAGGTGCCCCCAAGCCCTCAAGGTCCCAACCTTTGAGTTTTAAGAGTTGCATTTTAAGGTAATGGATCCTACCACTCTCTTTCTTTCCAAGTACTCTCTTTTATGTCATATCTTTTATGATCCATGTTCTTATGTTGGAGGATGTTATTTTATATTTATCATACTGTCCATTTTGTGTTCATATGATGAGAGACCCCATCTCTCTCTCATCAATTCATTTTAAGAATGTTTAAGTGGCGCCGTTAGGCTGCCGAATTTTCAAGGGATTCTTTCACCCTTCTCGTTTTCAAGATCTATTTTCATGTCAAGTATTTCAAGTTCCTTTTTATTATGTTGGGGTATGATCTCTATATCAATCATAATTATCTTTTATGTTCATATGATGAGAGACCCTATTTGATCTCGTCAATTCATTTTTTGAAGTTTTAAGTGGCACCGTTAGGCTGCCGAATTTTTAAGGGATTATTTCACCCTTCTCGTTTTGAAGATCTATTTTCATGTCAAGTCTTTTAAGTTCCTTTTTATTATGTTGGGGTACGATATCAATATCTATCATACTGATCTTTTATGTTCATATGATGAGAGAACCTATTTTTTCTCATCAATTCATTTTTTTGAAGTTTTAAGTGATACCGTTAGGCTACCAAATTTTCATAAGAGAAATCTTATTTTTGTCTTCCTTAAATGTTTTTCATTTCATATGGTATGTATTTAAAATTTCATTAAAATGTTCTTATATCCATTATATTCTGTACCTCTACTGTTTTATGGATCATTTATGAGTGGGTGACCCATGTCCCCTCTCTTTTCAATATTTTCTAAAACCCTGTAACATAGCTGTTATGCTGCAGTATTTTCGTTTCAAAATACCTCTCTCTTTTTCTAAAATTATTTTATTTTATTAAGTGAATACTCAAAGATAATTCTTATACATGGGTATTCACATATATATCAAAATGTCCTATTTTAAATTATGGGATTTATATACATGAATTCCAATTTCCTTTTCTGTGGGTTTAAAGTGACATAAAGATCATGTCTTTAAAGCAGTTTTTAAAACATTATGATTACGAAAGGAAACCCATTTCATTTATTCTATATGGGTTATTTATGAAATGTTTGATGATGATATATGTGGCTCACATGATAATAAAGGCAAATTTAAGGGTTCACCCTAATAGCGCTCCAATGCATTTGGTAAAGACTTAATCTCTAGAGATGACCCTTTTTAACAACGCCATGGTGAATAACCTCGGTAAATTTTAATGAAACTTTGGGGATGGACCTTGGTGAAATAGAAATGATTTTATATGTTAAATGTTGTAGCCACATCTTCAAGTTATGAAATATGTTATTTTTATTATGATATGCCTCATGAATTCTTTCTCATGCCTTAAAGTTCTTTTTTCATGACTTTATTGATGTATCTCAAGTTCACATGTTAAATGTTTCCCCTTGTTTCCCTTACTGGGCCTTATGCTCACCCCTTTCTTTTGATGTATGTCCCCAGGTTATGAGATGCAGTAATGAACCTTGGATGAACATAAGGAGAAGCCTTTCAAGTGTTTAAGAAGATTTTTTTTTATGTTTTCATGTTTTAAGTTCCTGGTTTCCAAGACACTAAACCTTAAAGATCCCCAGTTTTGTAAAATGTAATGAAAAGTTATGTTATAAAAAGGCGGGATGTTATTGTTGGTATCAAAGGATGGTTTAATTATTTGTGGAAATTAGGATATGAAAAATTTAGGAAGAACCCTATAGAAAAGTTTAAATATAGGAAATCTTCCTGGTATTTTGGTGAGTATTGAGTAAGTGGTTTATCAAGAAAATACATCCCTGTCTGGATACGAGCAGGTAAAGGTGGCTCTAGCACAGATGTACATAGGGGTAAAACCCGAAAACACCCCTTTGAGCTAGACTCGAATGGGAACTGGTACACGACAACGAGCCTTGCTGCACTCTTGGTTACGACACTCCCAGGGGATATTCTTTGGTAAATTCATAAGCTTAGTATGAACCATTATTAAAGGAACAAAGATAAAATAAAATAAAGATTCACATAAGAATATATGATCATGGATAACCTAGATTGGAACCTAGGGTATCACAAGTTAGGATATACTTTTCTTCTACAAGTTTATCCTTCTATGATTAAAGTTTTCTTTTCATGATTATTGGATAAGTATTTAAGCCCCTAATTATACTTTCTTTTCTTAGTTAATTGCGGGAAATAGAAGAACATGTCCCAACAACCAATGTGATAGGAAATGTGACGATTTCCCTATTAATGGGACAGAGATGATGAGAGATCAAGTTGAACATATTGTGATTATGCCAAACCAGCTATCAAAAATCACAATTAATAATTGGTACCTAGTTGATGCCCAAATTCATCAAGGAAGAAGAAGAAGAAGTCTCAAGGATGTTCATATGATAAAGTTGATAAGGGAAAGAAGACCCAATTTTCTTTGTACAAAAAGTGTGGAAAGGGGCACCAAGGAGAATGTCACAAAGGAACCATGAGATGTTTTAAGTGTGGGGTGATAGGGCATAAAGTAGCCAATTGCTTCAAAAAAATAGATAATGTGATGAATAGAGATAAGGTTAGATCTAATGTACCTTATACTTTTCAATGTTGTAAATGTGGAGAAGTTGGACATTATCCAAGGAAATGCTCTATTGGAAGGGATGAGAAGCATGATGAGTATCAACAATATTCAAGGACAAGGGAACAATGCAAGTCCTATGCTAAGATGGATCATGATGACTAAAGTAAATGAAACTTCTTCGCAATAATTGTCTATGTCATGTTGTATTTTAGATCGTGACCTATGAGAATATCTTTAATGTTTTCTAAGAAAATTGAGTCACTACCTAAGATGGTTTTATATCATTAAGGAAAACATTTATTGTTATGTATCACGTGTTGATTTTGTGAAGTTGTTCTTCTTAAAAAAATGATCAGAGGATTAAAATATGATTATTATTTTGGAAGATGTTCACTATTTTGGGAACCCTATATGATCGAGGTAAATAGATTACTACGGTATTTTCTTTGAGGAGTAAATGTTGACTTATATTTTGAAGAATTGATGAATTTAAGATGAACTTATAGTAATTTAGTTTACTTATGGAAATGATTAACCTATCTTGGGGAAAATATGTTTAGGTCAGTTACTTTTGTTATAAGATGTTAGGAGTGGTTGATGTTGTTTGGAGATGAATGATAAAGTTTATCTTGGAAGACTATGCTATCAAATCCTTCTTGTATTTGGGTTTCAATCTTATTTTGGTTTATTTTGAGGAATTTTAAAGATAGTTATTTAAGGAATGGTCTATGATGAATTTTGGGTAGTACCGTGGAATTTTAAAGATTTAAAAATAGTTTCCCTTCCTATGGGGTACTTTCTTTTTGAAGAGTTATTTTATCTTACCCTTTCTGTTTTTGGAATAATGTTTAAAGATAGAAGAAATAGATAGTTAATCTTTTGTGGATTATGTAATTCTATAGAAGATGATTCTTGTACTTTTGCTGAGACCAAGTGTTTTTGAATGCTCATCGTTTGGAGAGAAGATTAGTTTTGGTCGAAACTTATTAAAGGATGAAACTCTACTTGAAGGTAAATATATTTCCTTATGTTTTTATTCTATGTAGTAAATGAATTCCTCAAAATTACGAAAAGGAATGTAAAACAAAAACGTTGTTGGTTTAAGTATCCTACTGAGTAATCAAAGACCATTTAACCCATCACAATTTTGTGATTTTTTGGTGGTTAACTTCCTCTTAGACATGTTTTCTATCACTCTCCCTCAGAACTTGACCCTTTGTTTTCTCCTCCATATCTATGCTTCCTACATGGAATCCTAGTATGGGTTAACTCGGGTGACCTTTGTGCTTCCCTTTCCTTCTTTTAAAGTAATAGTTTTACTGACTCTTTTCCGATGTGGCACTTTCAATGAAATTTCCAAGCCCAATTTTTTTAAATTATGAGGATGCAATTTCTTAAGGGGGAAGATTGTAACGACCTGAAATTTTGAATTAATCTTGTTTCATAATTATTTGTGTTATTTTATTTTTTATACTCAAAAAAACAGTTTCATTTGATAACATGAGTATAATTAAAATGAGACCGTTGGGTTTCGACTGTTATATGACCATTAGTCAATATGACCGTTGGGAACTAAATGTTGTGATTATTGTATCTAAATAAAAGTGATCTTGGTTAATTAGTACAGAAATAAGATTCTATGGTCTCATCCAGTAGTCTCGGGCCAATCGAAGCCCATCTAACAGAACTTGGGAAGGAGGTAGCACCAATGGGCTTTTCTCTGGATCAAACCCAAACCTAAATTCATCGTGTGAAGCTAGAACGAAACCACCTTCACGAGAAGTTCAAACTAATAGAAATTACTACTCGTGGAATGTTGGCCAAGCTGCCCTCAGATTCTCTCACCTTAGCACACCTTATACTTAGGTCCTATGCTGGGGTTATAAGGGGCTATGTAAGGTGACTGTAACTGCTTTGTGTAATCCTTTGAGATAAATAAAATTGTGTTTTCTTCTTATGGTAAAGTTTGTAAATTTTTAAATGTCCGGATAAATGTAGGATGCATATTATTGATGAATTTTTGGAAAAAGGATATTTTAAAATATTTATGTAATCCTTAAATAATTAAAAATGTGTAACGATTTTCAAAAAATGGTCTTCTACAGTTATGTTCAGTACGAAATTTAGAGTCTAATAAGATAAACTTATTTTTTTGATGAATAGTAATGTATGAATAGTGATTTTACACTTAGGATTAGTAATGGGACCAAATGGATTAATAATATCACGTAAATAAAGTATTAATATATTATAGGCACCTTGATTAAGTAATGTGATTCAATAAAATAAGTAAATAACTGTTTCAAAAATTATTAGTCAAGTATTAGGTTTTTTGAGTGAATAGTGTTTTTAATTAAAAAATAAATTAAAAATAATTAGAAAATTATTTTTATAAAATGGGATTTATTTTTGAACTCAGAGCATTGATATTATGTTAAGGTAATTTTTGGGGATTTTTCTGAAAAAAATGAATTTTCAGTGAATAGTTTATTTATTTAAAAATTAAATTAAAAATATTTAGAAAATTATTTTTATAAAATGGAGTTCATTTTTGAAATCAGAGCATCTATATTTGGTTAAGGTGAAATTTTGGGATTTTTCTGAGAAAGTTGAATTTTCGATGAATAGTGAAAATAAAGTTTTTAAGTTACGGGTCTTTAATGACATCATTAAATGATGTATTAAGTATGTAATAAATATTGTCGACTTATGAATAGTAAGATAAGGTATGAGGTGTCCCAAGTGGCCAATACCATGGGAAAATACCATGGGCAAGACCATGGTTTTGCCAATACCACCAATGAGGTGTCCCTTGGCCATTAATGCCTTGTCCCCTGACTTTCCCTATAAATACCAAGACATTATATCCTCCTTTCGACTCAAAAATCATCCTCAACGAATTTCTGGTCCCCTTACCTCCCAAGGAGTCCTCCCAAGGTGCCCCCAATCCCTCAAGGTCCCAACCTTTTAGTTTTAAGAGTTACGTTTTAAGGTAAGAGATCCTACCTCTCTCTTTCTTTCCAAGTAATCTCTTTTATGTCATATCTTTTATGATCCATGTTCTTATTATGGATGAAGTTCTTTTATATTCATCATAATGTACTTTTTATGTTAATATTATGAGATACCCCCTCTTGCTCTCATCAATTCATTTTAAGAATGTTTAATTGGCGCCGTTAGGGTGCTGAATTTTTAAGGGATTCTTTCACCCTTCTCGTTTTCAAGATATATTTTCATGTCAAGTATTTCAAGTTACTTTTTATTATGTTGGGGTATTATATCTATATCAATCATACTTATATTTTATGTTCATATTATTAGAGGCCATATTTGATCTCGTCAATTCATTTTTTGAAGTTTTAAGTGGCACCGTTAGGCTGCCGAACTTTTCAGGGATTCTTTCACCCTTCTCGTTTTGAAGATCTATTTTCATGTCAAGTCTTTTAAGTTCCTTTTTATTATGTTGGGGTATTATATCTATATATATAATACTTATATTTTATGTTCATATGATGAGAGACCCTATTTTTTCTCGTCAATTCATTGTTTTTGAAGTTTTAAGTGACACCGTTAGGCTGTCGAATTTTCCTAAGAGAAATCTTATTTTTGTCTTCCTTAAATGTTTTTCATTTCAAATGGTATGTATTTAAAATTTAACTATCATGTTCTTATATCCATTATATTCCATCCCTATAATGTTTTATGGATCATTTATGAGTGGGTGACCCATGTCCCCTATCTTTTCAATATTTTCTAAAACCCTGTAACACATCTGTTATGCTGCAGAATTTTCGTCTCAAAATGCCTCTCTCTTTTTCTCAAATTAGTTTATTTTATTAAGTGAATACTCAAAGATCATTATTCTACATGGGTATTCACATATATATCAAAATTTCCTATTTTAAATTCTGGGATTTAAATACATGAATTCCTCTTTCCTTTTCTGTGGGTTTAAAGTGACATGAAGATCATGTCTTTAAAGCAGTTTTTAAAACGTTATGATTATGAAAGGAAACCCATTTATTTTATGCTATATGGGTTATTTATGAAATGTTTGATGATGATATATGTATCTCATATGATAATAAAGGCAAATTTAAGGGTTCCCCCTGATAGCGCTCCAATGCATTGGGTAAAGACTTAATCTCTAGAGATGACCATTTTTAACGACGCCTTGGTGAATAACCTTGGTAATTTTTAATGACACCTTGTGGATGGACCTTGGTGAAACAGAAATTATTGTCTATGTTAAATGTTTTAGCCCCATATTCAAGTTATGAAATATGTTATTTTTATTATGATATGCCTCATGAATTCTTTCTCATGCCTTAACGTTCTTTTTTCATGACTTTATTGATGTATCTCAAGTTCACATGTCAAATGTTTCCCCTTGTTTCCCTTACTGGGCCTTCTGCTCACCCATTTCTTTTGATGTATGTCCCCAGGTTATGAGATGCAGTAATGAACCTAGGATGAACATAAGGACAAGCCTTTAAAGTGTTTAAGAATAATGTTTTATGTTTTCATGTTTTAAGTTCCTGGTTTCCAAGACACTAAACCTTAAAGATCCTCGGTTTTGTAAAATGTAATGAAAAGTTATGTTATAAAAGGCAGGATGTTATAGTTGGTATCAAAGGATGGTTTAGTTATTTGTGGAAATTAGGATATGAAAACTTTAGGAAGAAACCTATAGAAAAGTTTAAATATAGGAAATCTTCCTGGTATTTTGGTGAGTATTGAGTAAGTGGTTTATCAAGAAAATATATCCCTGTCTAGATACGAGAAGGTAGAGGTGGCTCTGGCACAGATGCACATAGGGGTAAAACCCAAAAACACCGCTTTGATCTAGACTCGAACGGGAACTGGTACACGACAATGGGCCTTGCTACACTCTTGGTTACGACACTCCTAGGGGATATGCTTTGGTAAATTCATAAGCTTAGTATGAACCATTATTAAAGGAACAAAGATAAAATAAAATAAAGATTCACATAAGAATATATGATCATGGATAACCTAGATTGGAACCTAGGGGATCACAAGTTAGGATATAAATTTCTTCTACAAGTTTATCTTTCTATGATTAAAGTTTTATTTTCATGATTATTGGCTAAGTATTTAATCCCCTAATTATACTTTCTTTTCTTAGTTAATGTCGGGAAATAGAAGAACATGTCCCAACAACCAATGTGATAGGAAATGTGATGATTTCCCTATTAATGTGACAGAGATGATGAGAGATCAAGTTGAACATATTGTGATTATGCCAAAATAGCTATCAAAAATCACAATTAATAATTGGTACCTAGTTGGATGCCCAAATTCATAAAGGAAGAAGAAGACAAAGTCTCAAGGATGTTCATCTGATAATGTTGATGAGGGAAAGAAGACCTAATTTCCTTTGTGAAAAAAGCGTGGAAAGAGGCACCAATGAGAATGTCACAAAGGAACCAGGAGATGTTTTAAGTGTGGGGTGATTGGGAATAAAGTATCCAATTGCTTCAAAAAAATAGATAATGTAATGAATAGAGGTAAGGTTCGATCTAATGTACCTTATACTTTTCAATGTCGTAAATGTGGAGAAGTTGGACATTATCCAAGGTAATGCTCTCTTGGAAGGGATGAGAAGCATGATGAGCATCAACAATCTTCAAGGAAAAGGGAACAATAAAAGTATTATGCTAATATGGATCATGATGACTAAAGTACATGCAACTTCTTCGCGATAATTGTCTATGTCATGTTGTATTTTAGTTCGTGTCCTATGAGCATATCTTAAATGTTTTCTAAGAAAATAGAGTAACTACCTAAGATGGTTTTATATCATTAAGGAAAAAATTTGTTGTTATGTATCACATGTTGATTTTGTGAATCTGTTCTTCTTAAAAAAATTATCAGGGGATTAAAATATGATTATTATTTTGGAAGACATTCACTATTTTGGGAACCCTATATGATCGATGTAAATAGATTACTATGGTATTTTATTTTAGGAGTAAAGGTTGACTTATATTTTGATGAATCGATGAATTTAAGGTGAACTTATAGTAATTTAGGTTACTTATGGAAATGATTAACCTATCTTGGGAAAAATATGTTTAGGTTAGTTTTGTTATAAGATGTTAGGAGTTGTTGATGTTGTTTGGAGATGAATGATAAAGTTTATCTTGGAAGACTATGCTATCAAATCCTTCTTGTATTTGGGTTTCAATCTTATTTTGGTTTATTTTAAGTAATTCTAAAGACAATTATTTATGGAATGGTCTATGATGAACTTTGGGTAGTACCGTGGAATTTTGAAGATTTAAAAATAGTTTCCCTTACTATGGGTTTCTTTTTTTTGAAGAGTTTTTTTAATCTTACCCTTTCTGTTTTTGGGATAATTTTTAAAGATAGAAGAAATAGATAGTTAATCTTTTGTGGATTATGTGATTCTCTGGAAGATGATTCTTGTGCTTTTGATGAGACCAAGTGTTTTTGAATGCTCATCATTTGGAGAGAAGATTAGTTTTGGTAGAAACTTATTAAAGGTTGAAACTCTACTTGAAGGTAAATATATTTACTTATGTTTTTATTCTATGTAGTAAATGAATTCCTCAAAATTATGAAAAGGAATGTAAAACAAAAACATTGTTGGTTTAAGTATCCTACTGAGTAATCATAGAACGTTTAACCCATCACAATTTTGTGATTTTCTGGTGGTTAACTTCCTCTTAGACATGTTTTCTATCACTATCCCTCAGAACTTGACCCTTTGTTTTCTCCTCCATATCCATGTTTTCCTACATGGAATCCTAGTATGGGTTAACTCGAGTGACCTTTGTGCTTCCCTTTCCTTCTTTTAAAGAAATAGTTTTACTGAATCTTTTCCGATGTGGGACTTTCAATGAAATTTCCAAGCCCATTTTTTTTTAAATTGTGAGGACGCAATTTCTTAAGGGGGGAAGATTGTAACGACCCGAAATTTTGAATAAATCTTGTTTCCTAATTCGGTGTGTTATTTTATTTTTTATACTCAACAAAACTGTTTCATTTGATAAAATGAGTATAATTAAAATGAGATCATTGGGTTTCGACTGTTATATGACCATTAGTCAATATGACCGTTTGGAACTAAATGTTGTGATTGTTGTCTCTAAATACAAGTGATCTTGGTTATTTAGTATAGAAATAAGATTCTATGGCCTCATCCAGTAGTCTCGGGCCAATCGAAGCCCATCTAACAGAACTTGGGAAGGAGGTAGCACCACTGAGCTTTGCTCTGGATCAAACCCAAGCCAAAATTCATCGTGTGAAGCTAGAACGAAATCGCCTTCACGAGAAGTTCAAACTAATAGAAATTACTGCTCGTGCAATGTTGGCCAAGACGCCCTCAGATTCTCTCACCTTAGCACACCTTAAACTTAGGTCCTATGCTGGGGTTATAAGGGGCTATGTAAGGAGACCATAACTGCTTTGTGTAATCCTTTGAGATAAATAAAATTGTGTTTTCTTCTTATGGTGAAGTTTGTAAATTTTTAAATGTCTGGATAAATGTAGGATGCATATTATTGATGAATTTTTGGAAAAAGGATATTTTAAAATATTTATGTAAACCTTAAATAATTAAAAATGTGTAATGATTTTCAAAAAATGGTCTTCTACAGTTTTGTTCAGTACGAAATTTAGAGTCTAATAAGATAAACTTATTTTTTGATGAATAGTAATTTATGAATAGTGATTTTACGCTTAGGATTAGCAATGTGACCAAATGGATTAGTAATCTCACTTAAAGAAAGTATTAATATAATATAGGCATCTTGATTAAGTAATGTGATTCAATAAAATAGGTAAATAACTGTTTCAGAAATTATTAGTCAAGTATTAGGTTTTTCGGGTGAATAGTGTTTTTTAATTAAAAATTAAATTAAAAATATTTAGAAAATTATTTTTATAAAATGGGATTTATTTTTGAACTCAGAGAATCTATATTATGTTAAGGTAATTTTTGGGGATTTTTTCTGAAAAAAATGAATTTTTAGTGAATAGTGTATTTATTTAAAAATTAAATTAAAAATATTTAGAAAAATATTTTTATAAAATGGAGTTAATTTTTGAAATCAGAGCATTGATATTTTGTTAAGGTGAAATTTTGGGATTTTTTTGAGAAAGTTGAATTTTTGATGAATAGTGAAAATAAAGTTTTTAAGTTACGAGTGTTTAATGACATCATTAAATGATGTATTAAGTATGTAATCAATATGGTCGACTTATGAATAGTAAGATAAGGTATGAGGTGTCCCAAGTGGCCAATACCATGTGAAAATACCATGGGCAAGTCCATGGTTTTTCCAATACCCCCAATGAGGTGTCCCTTGGCCATTAATGCCTTGTCCCCTCACTTTCCCTATAAATACCAAGACATTATATCATCCTTTCGACTCCAAAATCATCCTCAACAAAGTTCTGGTCTCCTTACCTCCCAAGGAGTCCTCCCAAGGTTCCCCCAAGCCCTCAAGGTCCCAACCTTTGAGTTTTAAGAGTTACGTTTTAAGGTAAGGGATCCTACCTCTCTCTTTCTTTCCAAGTACTCTCTTTTCTGTCATATCTTTTATGATTCATGTTCTTATGTTGGAGGATGTTCTTTTATATTCATCATACTTTACTTTTTATGTTCATATTATGAGATACCCCCTATTTCTCTCATTAATTCATTTTAAGAATGTTTAAGTGGCGTCGTTAGGCTGCCAAATTTTTAAGGGATTCTTTCACCCTTCTCGTTTTCAAGATCTATTTTCATGTGAAGTATTTCAAGTTCCTTTTTATTATGTTGGGGTATGATCTCTATATCAATCATACTTATCTTTTATGTTCATATGATGAGAGACAATACTTAATCTCGTCAATTAATTTTTTGAAGTTTTAAGTGGCACCGTTAGGCTGCCGAATTTTTAAGGGATTCTTTCACCCTTCTCGTTTTGAAGATCTATTTTCATGTCAAGTCTTTTAAGTTCCTTTTTATAAGGTTGGGGTATGATATCTATATCTATCATACTTATCTTTTATGTTCATATGACGAGATACCCTATTTTTTATCATCAATTATTTTTTTTGAAGTTTTAAGTGATGCCGTTAGGCTGCCGAATATTCATAAGAGAAATCTTATTTTTGTCTTCCTTAAATGTTTTTCATTTCATATGGTATGTATTTAAAATTTCATTAACATGTTCTTATATCCATTATATTCCGTCTCTCTACTATTTTATGGATCATTTATGAGTGGGTGACCCATGTCCCCTCTCCTTTCAATATTTTCTAAAACCCTGTAACATAGCTGTTATGCTGCAGAATTTTCGTCTCAAAATGCATCTCTATTTTTCTAAAATTATTTTATTTTACTAAGTGAATACTCAAAGGTAATTCTTCTACATGGGTATTCACATATATATCAAAATTTCCTATTTTAAATTCTGGGATTTACATACATGAATTCCGCTTTCCTTTTATGTGGGTTTAAAGTGACATAAAGATCATGTCTTTAAAGCAGTTTTTAAAACGTTATGATTATGAAAGGAAACCCATTTCTTTTACACTATATGGGTTATTTATGAAATGTTTGATGATGATAGATGTGGCTCACATGATAATAAAAGCAAATTTAAGGGTGCGTTCTGATAGCGCTCCAATGCATTGGGTAAAGACTTAATATCTAGAGATGACCATTTTTAACGACGCCTTGGTGAATAACCTTGGTAATTTTTAATGACACCTTGGGGATGGACCTTGGTGAAATGGAAATGATTGTATATGTTAAATGTTGTAGCCACATCTTCAAGTTATGAAATATGTTATTTTTATTATGATGTGCTCCATGAATTCTTTCTCATGCCTTAAATTTCTTTTTTCATGACTTTATTGATGTATCTCAAGTTCACATGTTAAATGCTTCCCCTTGTTTCCCTTATCGGGCCTTCTGCTCACCCCTTTCTTTTGATGTTTGTCCCCAGGTTATGAGATGCAGTAATGAACCTAGGATGAACATTAGGAGAAGACTTTCAAGTGTTTAAGAATAATGTTTTATATTTTCATGTTTTAAGTTCCTGGTTTCCAAGACACTAAACCTTAAAGATCCTCAGTTTTGTAAAATGTAATGAAAATTTATGTTATAAAAAGGTGGGATGTTATACTTTCACTAAACTCATCTCCTCCCCTGACATGCCTGGTGAGGTTACTCACCTGACCACATCCATCCAACCATGAAAATATAAGTCAAACCACATTTGGTGGACTATTCTTGAAAACACTTGTCTTTCAGTTCCGACACATTGAAAAAACCCAATTCAATTACCTTTATTACAAATTCCATTATGGTCATTTCAAGCATACTCACCAAAGTTTATAAATAAAATTTAGTGATGTCTCCCTATAGAACTATCCCTGGTTCCATAAACCAATAGTATCAAAGTTCTAAAATGAGCTTCCAAATACCGGCCTCAAGATCCCACAACCCTTCTCATACAAGGATCATCGTCCCATAACCTACAAAGATCTCTTCACCATTATAATTTTCTTACAAAGCTCCCTAATTGTCACTTTCAAGTATTTCATTCCATTAAACCTAAAAAGTAACTTGATTAGATTGGAAAATAGACGAAGCTGTCCCACCATACTTAGGATGATGTCAATATGGGGGGCATGATAAGATATAAACCAGGAGTACCCTAAGATGTTATCAAGGATTACCACTGACAAGAATGTATAGCTCTTCCAATAAATGATCCATCAAAATAGTCCATACATGACTTGGAAATTCCCTTGAAACCATATATCCCAATGATATGTGACCAGGTCCAACTATAGTTCAACCACCTCAAGCACATTTTTCACATCACTGAAACATCAATTGATCCACTCTAGGAAGAACTATTTAAGAGACATCCATCTTAATAAATGATATTTGAAACACATAAACTCGATCAAATTTATTTAAATATCAAGGTATCCATGATCATTCAACATAACCATCAAAGTCCAACCCCGAATCTCGATGTTTATCAGTGGTTACGTACTCAACCAACCCCATCACCATTGTGTTGCCTTGCATGCACATACACACTACCAACCCGTCAAACTCCTAGACTGATTAGTTCTCTTAATGACTAATCTATAATTCTGAATTTGTTTAAAATTTTATCCAAGTTATAAAAATAATCACCACAGCTGAGAATTGAAAGTTTGAAATCACCAACTCACTCCCTTCTAGAATTTGTTCTGACCATTCCTAATTGTTTCATTACGGTCATGTTCCCTCTACTTGGAAGGACACACTCCATACAAGTGAAATGATGATCCCCACCTTAGGAGTTTCCTACTCATAAAATTATTAAAAACAACATGTATTTCATGACACACGCTCTATTCGCTGAACACGGTTCCTGGACATGGCCAATGCGCTTATACCAAGAACCAATTTGAAGAGATAGGAAAACCAGCTGCTTGAAAATGCACTAGAATCAGATTTACTCTAGACATAAATGTGACAATCTCCTAATCCACACTAATTCCCTTCATTATCTTTATGAATATGAGCTAAACCAAACCCAATAGGCAGGTTACAACACAATCATTTTAAAAAATTATCTCAAACACTTGGATGAGTCTAATTTATTTTAATGCCCAGGTCACTCTAATATGGAGATGACCTATGAAAAAATCTTAATATATTAAGGCTTATATGATTACCACCAAACTCATAAGGTTCATTGTACCAATTTTTAACTAATGGGAACTGTGTGTAAAACTCATTCTACAATGATATCAAAACAACATAGCAGGCACTGCACATTTTTGGTATGTGATAGCATACACATGGATCAACTCAGAGTCATTCTATCCATATGACTATTAATTGGTTGATGAATCTCGAGTCATACTCCATTATAAAAGAAGAAAGGTCACACAACCATCAAAACGACTTCCATTCCTGAGGAATGTCTAACCCATTGAACTGGAGCATTTCACGATGCTCACATCCCTCACAAGGATTAGTTTAATGAACAACCACCCATCTAATTTATGGTGTTGTTTTATCTCTAAGAGTCTTAATAAGGAAAAATTTAACCCTAATAACACCTCACACATGAAACTTTTC
Source organism: Viscum album (assembly GCA_963277665.1). NCBI lineage: Eukaryota > Viridiplantae > Streptophyta > Magnoliopsida > Santalales > Viscaceae > Viscum > Viscum album. The sequence goes on along the minus strand of OY728123.1, from coordinate 789,872,256 downwards.
AGAATCATTTATCAGTGCTAATTTACCTATGAGGGAGCGAGCTCACCTGAGCCAGTCTCTTACTAAGGCCTAAAGAATTGACCATATAACTAGGTCACAAAAATAAGGTCACTAGTATCAATGGCATCACTTCTAAAATTAATATAAAATAAAACGCAAAAAGAGACCTATGGGTAACGTACCTATTCCCATCTAAGAAAAAACTTATGGAAACATTTAACCTACCCTCACACAAGGGTCCAAGCTATTAACACCACAAACGGTTTCATTTAAGACAATATCATTGATTCAAATTTATTTTAAACATTAATGAGGCTCAAAAATATAAAATTCCAAGTACTAGTCATAGAGGGAAATCATGCCTGGTACTTTATTTAGCCAATGCCATAGGAAAACTTAGTCAAGTTATATCAAAACTTCTTTTTTATCTATTTATTCATTCAAAAGTGCTCAGATTTTGGCTTAGTTAAGGATAATTTAAATTGAAATATATTAATAAAAACACACTTTAAGTTTTAATTAACATTATAATTAATGAATTCCTCATAATAATTATAGTCAAAAGTAGACTACAAGGACTCTATCATTTTAAGGGAATTAATTTAGTAATATGCCATCATGAATTTATATATAACTTGTATATGTGGATGCTGAAATGTCAATAACTATCCCATATTTATCACAAATATACCCCCATGGGATTAAGTATTAAGGTATATAAACAATAAATGTGACCTAATAGGGTCCCATCAAGTTAATCTGGGTTCAGTTAAGTCCAACCCATACCAGTTAAATTATTTAAATTTCAAAACACCCTTAATGGGTTTATCTCATAAACAACATGCCTCAACCAACCTAATTGGGTCCAGTTGTGAATTTAAGGATTTAGTCATATGTGTCATCATACCTAATTTATATTATTAAAATAATTTATAAATTTATAAATTTCACATTCATTTGAACAGTCATTTTCTATAATAAATTTCAATTTCACCATTATAAATATATCATGGTTCAGTTAGATGAATTACCATTCCCAAATTATAAAGGTACCTTCCTTAATAAGTTACAATTGGAATTAATGTATTTGTAACCAAGTTTTTTACCTTCATTTCTAGAATATAACAAGTTCATATTTAATGGTTTGATTAAATAGGTTACACTACCCAACTTATAAAGGCACATACACTATATAAATTGTCATTGTCACCCATTTAATCACAACTATAAATATTTAAGCCTGTGAAACCAATGGATCCTAGAATAAATATATTATAATTATATAATTAAGGTGTCACCATAAATATATATGGGAAACCACCATTTAGGTTGATGCAAACACTTTAAAAACCAATTTTTTATCATAATATTACACGGCATGCTATCATAATAATAATGCCAGTAAACATGGAAATAACCATGAAAAAATAACCCAAACATGGTATACAAAAAATCATTCTATAAAATAACATAATTTGGTATAAAAATAAGAATTATGATAAGTCACACAATCATGGAATACAGATCATCATGCATCAAACAATCTATAATGCAGTCTACATAGAATGACATATAAATGACATGTGAATCTCTACATGTCTATAATGATGCATGAACACACCTCATATATTTCTATATCAAGACAAGAGGTAAATCTCATAAATACATAAATAAATCACTAGTTTAAGTAAAATAATCAACCAAGTTGAAATAATAATCAATTGTAATAGCAAGAAATTTGTACAACAGTCCCATCCCTAGATCCTTCCCCCATGTGTGGGTTGGCTAGACCCAAACACGAGATATCTATCAAATGATAACAAATTACTAGTCTCATGTCTACAATCCCAAAAAATTAAGATAATGGAAAATAAGTCCTATGATATCACATGTAGCATCTCGGCCTGATAGCTACTAAAATGGAACCCTGAGCCGGTTGGCCACTAGGTCTCATTCGCGTCTCCCTAAATGCCAGAGGCTGCTGACCAACTGCGAGGGTCTAATGATGGTATGGTGGGGGATACTATACCCTCATGATCATAGTGTAATAGTGGTATATCAAAATAAATAATTATTATAATCAATATAAATGACTAAGTAGTGGAATATAATATTAATGAGAAATCCATAATAGATGAATAAATAACCATGAATGAACCTACTAACATGTAAATACAACAAAAATACAACAGATAATAAAAAATTAGGATGATAATTATAAGAATAAATAAATAAAAGACTCTAAATCCATAATTCATACTGAGTAGATGATCAACAACTACTCCCAAGCTTCCATTTCTTGTCATTGTCCAAGACAAAAAAACAACACAGAGCACAATTCAAACTAACCTGTAACTAGGTGATATATTTGGGTACTCACCAGTGGCCCGAACAGGATGTAAGTATAACTTAGTAGTCCACCAACAACATTTATAATTAAATATATTCTATGCATATAAATTAATAAAGTTTCTAGATATATCAAAATTAAAGCAGTGCAATAAATGTAAATGAAATAAACTTAGGCTAAGGTTCCTTAAGGACACCTGGCCAACCACATCTAGTTTGACCTAAGTCATAAATGTATCTGAACAAGTGATTCCATGTATATATATATATATAAGTATATAAATATATATTTATATATATGAATTATATACATAGTAACATATATATCCATATATGTAGATGTGCAACACTAACCAGGACTCGAGTCATAACTCAAGAATCCATGCATAATCACAAGAGTCTCATAGGGTAATAAGGGGTTCCATGATTGAGTATCATAAATAAAAAGGGAATCCATGTATGAGTATCATAAATAATAATGGACTTCATGCTTGAGTATCATAAATCATAAGGTACAACATGCCTGAGTATCATAAATCATAAGGGACATCATGCCCGAGTATCATAAATCCTAAGGGACATTATGCCAGAGTGTCATAAATCATAAAGGAAACCATGACCAAATATCATAAATTATAAGGGACACTTGTGTATCAAATTTTATAATATATTTCATGCCCGAGTATCACATCTTATAAGGGATACCATTCTAAAGTATCACATTTAATACATAAATAATAAGGAGTTCATTCCATTTATAAGTAATTAAGAAGGCCATGGGATAGTCCATGCCACTATCAATTTATCATAACACACCATTTAAAATTTTATTTATGAGAAATAAAATGGTATATGTTAGTAAACATGCCCAATTATAAATAAATTCATTTACAACAACATGATGTCTATGAGAAACACTCGTACCATTTTATAAGTCATTATGGCACATTTAATTAACCTGATTCCAATTTAATTCAACTAATGAAATTATCAAACTCAAAAAATCAAGCATAAAATATGTTATCAAGGACTAATAGGTTTATCTAAACCATTTTAATTCATTAAGGAATTTATAAACATGCCAAGGATTTTGAAGAACACACCCAAGGATGGTTTAATAAATAATCAAGGATTGTGTGAAATCATGTAATAAAAATCACCATAAGTGGTGGTTCGGGTTGAGTTCTCTGACATACAACCATTTAAGAGTGTTCTAGGTCACAATATAAGCATTTAATTTAATTAATTTATTGTTTAATAAGAGACACACAAAAAGTTTGTCATGTGGCACAATGGTGCATTTTACAAACAAGAGAGACTTTAGGGGAATGAAACTAGACCACCTACCTCATGATTAAGATCATCCACTCATCAAATATCAGTGTTTAATTTAATCTGCAATGAGAGAAATTAGAAGAAAATAAATACACCCTAAAAATAGGGGAAAAGAGATTGCAGGAATTTATCATTCAATATGGTGAGACAAATGAATAATAAAAGGAAGATGATTGATATACTAACCAAGAGTTATCCAACAAAACTGATGATGTTCGATTCTAATGACGAACTAGGGAGATAAATCCATGTCCATAAGAGGAGGACATGGGAGATTGAGTAGGGCTTTAATGCATGGTAAGTGAGGGATAAAGGATGGGATGAATAGATAAAAGAGGCAGGGGAAAATGGAAAATTCCAGGCCTTTAATGATCCACACTGTTTGGAAAACCATGTGTAAAATATTTGGGCTAACTATCCATGGTGCCATTCCCATTTTATGGATAGTTTCACAATTCAAAAAACTATTCACAACCCGTATGGAGCTACTACCCAAAGGCCCCTCACTTGGCGAGGAGCATAGTTTGACAAACCATGTGCATTCCATGTAGCTGCCTCTGTAATTTATTGTAGATTTATTTCATAGATGTGCAACCTCAAGTGAATAGTTTGAAAAACCATGTGACACCCCTTATAGGGACTCATGGTTGGGGTGCACACTTTTCACTAAAAATTTGAATACCTTATGCCTCCCCTTTCCTTTCCAAAATTCAGGTTTTCAAAGCCTGACGCTCCTAAAACTCAACTGAACACCTGATTCATGTCTTGGGCCTTAAAACCCATCTAAAAACAACATTTTTTAGTTTTTCAAATCTCAGAATCATTTTATGAGACTTATTTTAAGATTAGGTCTGTCCACCAAATGAAAAGTTCAAATTCATTTGGAAAATTTTTAACCGATCCAAAACACAGGATGTTATTGAAATGTAAAGATTATTTTTTAACACTGGATCTAGGAGTTCAAGTCTAGGGATGTTATAATTATTATTATAGGAGGGTTTTGTAGAATTTTTAGATTAGGATATTTCATGTGAGGTTAACTTAAGATTTGTGGATACTATCATATTTTCATAATTTTAAGGTTAATCATAATTTTAGATTAGAAACCCCCTTTGAAGTTTTAAGATATAGCATTTAAAAGTGATTAATGTAATTTTGGGAGAAATTTTATTGGTTTGAGGTATATGTAACCCTTATATTTAATGTGAAGTATTATTTTTGGAAGAATGAATTTATATTTTTTAGACATGAGTTTAAAGGTATTGGTAACCTTTAGGTTTTATATGATCTTTGATATTGAAGTAATTATGGGTTATTACAATTTGGTCATATATGTTTTATCATATAGATAACCATGGGATTAAAATGTTATTTGAAGATTAATGTTATTTTAGAATAAGGTCACTATTTTTGGTACCTTATATGATTATGGTAAATATAAATATTTTTGGATTTTATTTAAGGAATAAAGGTTAAATTATCTTTTTCAAGCATATATGATTTTGATGTGGCTTTATGGTGATTAAATGGAAATTATTAGCATATCATATAGATTATATGATTAGGTAATATACATTTTTGGGTATATTATTTTATGAGTGATTAATGTTGATTGGAAATAAATGTTAAATTAATCTTGGGAAAATATGCGATCAAATCCTTTTAATTTTTGGGTTTTGAAAATGGTTAAGAATATTTAGAAAAATTTTATGTTTAGTTATTTATTGAATGATCTTAGTTGATTTTTCAGTGTTATTGTTAATTCTTTGGTGATTAATGTAGTATTTATTCATATGAAGTTTTATTAATTTTGGGAATTATCTTACCTTATGCTAACCATTTTTGTTTTAGTTAATGTCTAAATATAGGAGGAATATATTTTTTATCCTTTAGTAGATTATTTTATCCATTATAAGTTTATTTTAGTGCTTTAGGCATGAAAATTTCATCTTTAATATTCATCATTTGGAGCAAAATAAGGGATTTGTTGAGAATTGATTAAATAATAAAATTATACTTTTCAAGTAAGTATATTTCCATATACTCTCAGTCTAGAGTGTAAAAAAACTTCTCAACTCCTAGAAAAGGTTCTTAAATAAAATTTAATCCTATTAAATTAATTTCCTATGAACTTATGGTATTTTCACAGCTCATTGATTTATAGTTTTTTGGTTATAAAATTTCTCTTGATCATTCACTTTATTATGATCAATGATCTCTATCACTATAAATTATTATTTATACATTAATTTTTTCTTCCATGTCTATATTTTCATATCCCACTAATGTTCTTGTATTTGTAAATGTAGTTACGTGTTATTCCAGATGACCTTTTTATTTCCCTATCCATCTTTTTAAGAAGAAGTTTTACTAAACCTTTTTATGATATAGATTTTCAAAAAAGGAAAATTAAAATGTCAAACCCTTGATTACCAAGATCAAGTTCAAATTGAGAGGATGAAATTTATTAAAGGTGGAGAGGGGATGTAAGATCCTGTAATTTAAAAAAACACTATTATCGATAGCATATACAATATAAAACATTGAGCTTAAACGAACAACAAAATATTATTATTTAAATATGACCATTATAAACTAACTGTTAAATTTTTAGGTATGAAAATTAATTACAATTTTATTAAAATTATGTTTAAATGTTTTATATAATTAAAATTTGTTGATTAATTCATAATAAATAAGTACTCAATTTTCAGTAATGTCATTTTATGCTTCAAAAATATATTTTATATAGAAACGATTTTTTAAATATTTTTATGTACATATAATATAGTTAATTTATTCCACTATTAGAAATGGTATTTTATAAAAAGTGATATTATTTTTTAAAATAAAATATCAAAAATAGATTAGATTTATTTTTTTTTTCTAAAAAGATTGGTTTTTCAGTAAATAGTGAAAAATACCAATTTTTAACTTCCATTTACTTTCATAAAAAAGTATTATTTATATTTTAATTTTATCTCAAAGTAACATAATTATTATATAATTATGTGTAACCTAATTAATTTATTTTTAATCACAATTATACTATATTTTGGTATAAGTTCTTCTTTAGGATTAAAATTGATTTTTTTTGAAAAACTGTTTTTCATTGAGTATATCATTTTAATCTTTAAATAATTTCTACCAATTCTAGAAATTGAATATTTAAAACTGGATTCCATATTTGGAATCAAGATATACAATTTTTTTAAATTGGTATCTTCTACCTTTTTTCATTATGAATAGTAACCTTAGTAAATATTTGTCACCTCGCTAAGTGTAGATCGGGTAATTATGGTTAAAAAGTAATATGATGAGGACTAAAAATAACCCTAAAACTTTAATTTTAATCTTTTGAATGATTGGGTTTTAACTATACTTATCTATATTTCAAATTTATGTAAATTTTCTACTATTTTTCTTTGACAATGAAATATATTATTTTAAGTAAATATAAATTCACAAATGTCACTCTCTTGGTTTTAATATATACAATATTTTATGATAGAGCTAAAGAAAAATTATGTTTTGTTATAATTTATTATTTTAATGATAAATTATTTTTTATCATTTTTTACATTTTTAGTGATGTAATAATTAGCTTAAAATCTTATACAACGCTGATTTAGTGTTTATACAAGCAATAGAAAAATCAAGTAAATGATTTTAAAAACTCTAAAAGTAATTTTTAAGTGAGTTATAGTATCCCAAAAATTTTATATATAAATATAAAATATTTGGTATGTTTGTAAGTTTTTTATTATAATTCCTTTTCTTTCATATTATCATCAAAGTAAAATTAAATGAATAGTTTTAAAAATGACATTAATGATATTTTATGTTAGATAATATTATATTAAATTAGTTAAAATCATAAATTTATTTAAATGGGAAAATTATAATTTAAAATGGTTGTAAATTTCGTCCCTTTTTAATATATGATTAAATTATCATCTTATAAGTAAAATTATAACCCTTTAATATTGAAAAAAGTCATCACCACAATTAAGGTTAAAATTGTTTAACCAAGGTGTTAAACTAAAAGATAAGGATTAAAATGATAAAAAAGCTAGGAAAAATTTGATTAGATGATTACATTAGGATCATATAATCATATCTTCCAATTCAGGTCATTTTGGAACCATTTTACATGAGTTAGACATATATTATATTATAATATTTCATGTATTGCCAAAAAATGACATTAATGATATGTTAGAATAAGAAATATTTAATTTTATGATTTAAAATTAACATATATCATATATTCAGTAAATTGAATGGTATATGGTTTAAAATAACAAACATGATCAATTTATGGGTAATTTTTCCTTTTATTTAAACTTTATTGACCCTTAAAGTGTAAAAAGCATTGATGTCGCTGTAATTGTCAAATAGATTAACTGAGGGTTAAAACAAAGAGAGAAGGGAGAAAATATAATCTAAACTTGTCCAAATTTTATTGTATGAGAGGATTTGAACTTATAATAAACCTATATTTGAATTATATCAAAATGGTTCCAATTGAAAATGAAAATTAATTTATATTAATTTAATACTTTAAGAAATTCCAATAATGCCCATCCCCTCACTTATAAAAGGGAACCTCCTCTCCTCACTTCCTCACACATTTTGAGAACTATATCTCAGTTAATACCTACCTAAATCCCATTCTAACATCCCAACCTATGTTCTAGAGGTATTAGGTTGGGCAGAATACCAACCTTAATGAGCTTAAGGTCTAAAGTAAAGGAGGTTGTCTGAAGAAGAGGTATAACTTTTAACCGAATGCTTTAGTTTTGTTTATTCTTCCACCTCTTTAAAATCATCTTAAAAAATTATTAAATAATAAAAATAATATATTCCAGATACTGATATGTTTTTATATTAATTTTTTAACCTATATCCATCACTATTTCCCATCAAATGAGAAATGAAACCATTGTTCATGTGTACGGAGGACTACCGCCACACGAACTGATGTAATTCATTTTCCATCACCATATCTCATAGATGGTTATAATTATGGATTTAATTATTATATTTTATATTAATAACATAATTATCATTCTAGAAATACTATTTAATATATATTTTCTTACCTTTATATCTATTGGAAAATGGTAATGTAGTTCATGCGCACGTGTCAATTACTACCTCCACAAAGGGACACAATTCATTTTTCATCACCACATCACATAGATTGTATATATAAGTGTATTTAAAGAAATAATATGATATTTATGATATAATTATATTTCAAAAAATATAAAATAATAATTACCATTTTTCTATCATAATCGTTGAAAAATGGAAACATTACTCATTCATTTGTATGACCTGCCATCTCCATGATTGTATTGCAGTTCATTTTTCATATTGATAATTTATATTCAGATATTAAAAAATAATTAAAATATAAAAATTAAAATTATTTCATGATTATTATTCTCGATATCAGGAAAAAAATACATTTTTGACCACATTCAACCTATCGAAGTCATTTTGGACATATGAGTTGAATGTCATTAAAATATAGGATATGAAATTAATTTATTAAGTAATTGTATATACCATGGTAATATATAAAATAAAAGGAATAATAAACTTTAAAAATGTTATTAAGAAATTAAATAATTAAAACATGTTTATTATTTTGGGGTTAAAAGGCATGTCTGGACTCGAGGTAAGGGGTTTCATCTCAATTTCTCTTCATTGAGACATATTTTAATGTTATGATCCAAATTTATTTTATATGGTGTATATATTGGAAATTATACATATTATATCATGAATACATAATAACTTGTGGTATTTTAAGTTTTAATTAAAATTATTTCATCCAAGGCGATTTGAATTGAGAGTTTCTAAGTGGTAAGGAGTTTCTTAACTCAATTTCCTATCATTGGGTTATATCAATTCTTCATTGATTATATTTTTCCAAGATTATGTGTGAAATTAAACTTGTTTTATTTATGTTTTATTTACACTTGTTTTTTATATATCTACATTTTTACACATAATTTCTCCATTGATTAATTATCAATTCAACGATATAATCTTTTTAATGGTTATTTGTCTCAAATTCTCTTTCTTCGTGACATTCATTTATGCTATAGTCAAAATTCCTTTAATAAAGTTAATATTTTGAAAATTGAGATAATATATCAGGAATAAATATTTTATAGTTATATTTAAAGCTACTTTTAAGTCTTCTATTTAATGAGACAATGATTCAAATGTTATAAAAGTTACATGGGGTTTCATGGTATTAATTTCAATACTTTACAAAACAATTCATGTTATGCACCACTCTTTATGTTTAATGGTGTACTTATTTCCCCATGAAATTATTTTAACATATAATTTCATGAAAATTATGGGTTTTATATAATCATGTCATGTTCCATTATTCAATGGTGTTTTTATCCAAGCATTACCTAAGTTGTAAGAGTTTTTCATCTCAAACATCCTTCTTCGAGACATGTTTTGATTGATGAACCTATATTAATTTATATGTTTTATATACTGAATCTTGAAATATAATATCATGAATATTTTTATACTCATGGAATTTTATGTTTCTTTTTTATGTTCTTCCTTTCAAAAAAATTTTAGTTTTAAATGACCGTATATATCATTTCTTTAAAAACACCTTTTTAAATATTTTAAAGAATTTTAACCAAAATCTTCCTCCATGTTCTTTATCACATATCATGAATATTATTTTATTAAAATAAATGATTTCCTAAAGATATTTTCCATGATATTTTACCTTATTTTAAAAGGAAATTTCTTAACACTTTACACATGGGCCACTTTTGACTCTCTTTACAAAAGTTTGAAAAGAATGTCTATATTTAACATATACGACATGAATGGAATTTATTGCCTTCATGATCCTTCTTTGTTTTGAAGAAAAATTTATATTTTTTAGGGTTATTTTAAATGAAATTATCTTTCCAAATATTTTAGAAATTTTTATAAAATATTACCAAAAGAGAAGGGTATTTTCCCCTATTTTTAAAGAAATGATTTAAATGTTCTTTTAAATGTATTTTCATCTATTCCAAAATACTATAAAGATTAATATTCCTCATTATGATTGTGATCTTATGATACCATCCATGTTATTTCTCCATATTACTTACAATGATTTATTTAAATAGACTTTCACGAAACTTTTTTATTTTTAATGGGGTTACCAAGAAATGAAGGATTGATGATGGTTTTCAAGGGTTTTATGAAGAAAAGGTGCAAGATTAATATGTTTTATTCATTAAATATACTTGGAAATTATTTATGGTGAAGGGTGAGCCTTATATATATAATGATCATGGGTGATATTGATATATATTATACTATTGGGTGATCCCCATTATATCTCTTCAATGAGTTGGTTAATGTTTTTTGTCTCCAAATTCATGAAGGAAGGAGTCAACATGTGACATCCTGTTACCTTTATCAGGTAATTTTATACATTTTCTAAGTTCTATTTTGACTAAAAATACTTTTTTATTATTTTTATGGGTTTACTACAGACTACAGAATAGGTACACACTGTGTACCTGAAGTACACGTCATGTACTTGGTGATAGTTGCATGTTGTGGACTGGGAGATGATGTCGTGAAGGAGAAGATCATTCCGTGAGTTGGTACATGTTTTATACCTCATTTAAACATCATTTAGGGATTAAATATCAGTTTTTCAACCTGAGGTGTTGATTTTTTCAGCGTACTTATCCAGCATGGCCTACACGTCGTGACCCCTTGGTACATGTCATGACTTGGCCCATGCCTAGCCTTAAGTAATGAGTTCAGCAATGCTGCTTTGTCTATTATCCCCATACCTCTTAGCTCTCAACCCAAGACTCTACCTAGGTGTTTTTCAGAGGTGATCCACCTTCCGGTTTGATCTGATCGGCTTCAGATCTTCATTGCATCTGTGGTGTGATTCCCAGGTAAGGGTTCTCCCTCATTCTTCAAGTTTCTCTCCTTCTCTCCTCTAGGTATTGATGGATCTATTCCATGTGGCATTAGATCATGCTTTTAGGTTGAGTTTCAAGATCTCCTTCCCTTCCATTCTCATTTATGGGTTCCATTTCGAGTGTCATTCTTCAGGAAATAGGTAGGCGGTTCCATCCCGATTTTCCTAATTGATTACCATAATATTATTTGATTTACTAAAATTATTGATTTAAATTCAAATGAACAATCTTTTTTTCAATTTATTATTTAAATTAAAATTCTCAATCTTGATTTCAATTTCTTTGATAAAATACAATTATGGTGAATTGCAATATTTGAAATGGTTTTGGCATGAAAATTTGGGAAACCCTCAATTCCACGAATTGGGGTTGGTTTGTGGAAAATTATATAATTTAAATATTGGATTTGATGAACATGTTTTCAATTAAATTGTTGAATTTAATTTTGAAAATGAATTTTGAAAATGATAAAATTTGGTTTTGAATGAATTTTAATATTACGAATGGATTAAAATGATTTGATAGAAACCCAATGGTTTTATCTTGTGAAAAGGAATGTTTTTGAATAAAACCTATTTTGGTTTTAAATAGAAAGAAATTAGAATTTTTGAAATGCATGAATTATATTGATCGTATTTTTAAGAAGTCTTAAAATAGTTCACCCATCATGTAAGAGCGCATGCAAGCCTTAGGTTGTTAGTGAGTTATTTAGATACACTCTATGATACGACAACGTTCTAAAATACACATGCGGTAGGTCACATCCCCAACAGGTTGGTGATGAATCTCCTTTGACCAGTGTCATATGGACATGTGTATACACATTTTTCTGAGTTCACATAGAGAGTGAGGAATCCTATAACTGGTTAATACTATCATATCTTTTGGTATATGACTATGTTTCTCACTTGTTTATTTATATTTGAGATATAAATGTATGCCAATTTTTGTTTGAACTTATTTACATGCCTTCTGAATTTATATAAACTATTTTATATAAATATTTTACTTAAGCCATTTTTTTAGAAATATTCCATATCTTTTAATGCAAAGCATATTCTTTGAATGTATTTTCCATCATTTTGAAAATGTATATCATGTTTTGTTTAAATATGCTTTTAAATTTCCAAACCTATTTGTTTTGAAAACCTAAAAGGTTTTATTTTGATAATATATATTTGGAATATATTATGGAATCTTTGGTGGTATCCTACTGGGCTTAGGCTCACACCCTACTTTTGCCTTCAGGTTTTTGTAGACTTATTCTTCCAGACTCGAGAAAAGAGAAGGTATCCCTTGGAGGTGGATCCAGATGTTGAGCTTTGGACGTGGTGAGTTGTGTACTTAATAACCTTGGGGTTATTTTTCTATTTAGTACTTTGGATTTTATTCCTCTTTGTATTTTGGTACTTTTAATCCGAGTGGAGTTTTCTTATTGATATGGATACTGTCTTTTATCTTTGCTTCCATGTTCTTGTCGTAGAAATCATTCCCACTTGTCTATTGTATGATGTCTGGTGCTAGTCACCGGCCCGTGGGGATCGAGAACACCCTTTGGGTTATTTCAGGACTAGCTCAGTTATTGGGTTACCAGGGTACCTGGGTGGGTTCATGACAAATTGGTATCAAATGAGGCTATTAATCTTTATTTTTTCTTGAATTTAGTATGCATTTTGGAATCTTTTCAGGAATTAGGAGGTTGTTGTGATTGAGTGCCTAGAAATCTCTCACTACAATGAACCTTAAGTTTCTAGGTGTGATTAGGGAAAGATATCTTGTGGATTAGTTATAGTATTTTACCTATTGATATTTGGATAGAGGGAAATCCAAATATTGTTTGTACCTTCTATTGAGAATATTTTCTCTTTCTACTCGGTTTGGGTTTCAATCTAATGTCTTATTTTATCTTCTGATGTTGTGTAGCATCATACCTATGAGAAGATGTGTGAATCAGATGTAAGAAAAGGCTACTGCTGAACCTTAGCTAGAAAATATTGTTGTTTATCTGAATCTGGTTGAGGTGATTGTGTGCATTGTCCAAGATCTAGGACAAGCATCACCTCCAGTTCCCCCTCAAGATCCAGCTATAGATCCTCAGGAGGATGTTCTTTCGAATCATTATCAAGAGTTCCTTCGTCAGAAGCCTCTAGTCTTCCAACGCTCCACTGATCCTCAACATGCTGAGGAATGGTTGGGTTAGATAGAATGTCTATTTGAGTTCTTGGAGATGCCAAAAGTGATCAGGGTGAAGTGTTCCACCTTAGTACTGGAGGGACCGAGAAGGAGATGGTGGGACACGATGGTGAGGGAAGAGAAGAATGAGGTCTTATAGTGGAAAGAATTCAAGGTTCTCTTCACTAATCATTTCTATCTGAAGGCAATGGTGTTGGCCAAGGCTATGGGGTTTTTCAAGCTTGAGAAGGCCAACAAAACCGTGACTGAGTATTGAAATCGTTTTGCTGATCTAGTGCAGTTTGCATATGAGATAATATCTAATGAGAGGATGAAGGATCGATGGTTCATGTTGGGGCTTTGATCAGATATCCATTCTCAGGTTTTCTTTTTGAAGCTCCCCTCTTATGCTGATATTCTAGATAGGGAAATGATGGTTGAGATAGACTTGGATGGAAAGTCAGTTTTTATGGGAGTTCCTTTTTATCCCAGTGGGAGCATTGGTTCCTTTAAAGGAAAATGGAAGCGTGATGATCCTCGTGGAAGTTCCCAATTGAAGATTCATTCTAGACCCCCTACAGCTCCAGGAGGAAGTTCTTTGACTTTCTACTGGTGTGTCAAGATAGGAAATTCTAGGAGGGTTTTCACTGAGGCGCCCAAGAACTGTAGCTCCTGTGGATGTTTAAGATACTTACATTGGTTTTCCGATCACTTTTGTACTCTACGTAGTGGGACAAGATCATCAGCTCCTCTTAACATTGTAGGGAAATCAAATGCTTCATGTTCAAAAGGGTTCTAACCATAAGCATCCAGAATGAAGCTTCTTCATGCAGTGGAAGAGTCTCCAGAGGAAGAAGACACAATCCAGTGACTGTGAGAGGTACCATTACCATTGCTTCTTCATTAGTGACTTCTCTTTTTGATACTGGTGCATCTCACTATTTTATTTCAACCCATATTGTTAACCTGCTTAATATTTATATGGAGAAACTATATTTTTCAATGGATATTACTACACTCATTGGTATAAAGAGAGAGAAGGGTCTCTATTTTCTTGGTTGTGTCTCCTCTCTATTATAAGTCGAGCTAAATTGTAGTTTTATGGTTCTTGATATGAAATATCTTGATGTCATATTAAGGATGGATTGACTCATTGTAAAAAAATCCCTAATTTATTTTTATCTTCGATGAGTCGAATTTACTACACCTAGTTGTGTGCCTCTTGTTTTTTAAGAAGAATGGGACCCAAGGTCAAGCAGAGCCGAACCTTCTTATCCAGAGTTGGGGAAAGTGATATCAGTGTTTTATTTTTACCTAGAGTGAGATTCAATGGGTGGTGATCTTCCTTCAGTCGTCGCTGAGTTTTTCGATGTGTTCCCTTTGTATTTATCTAGTCTACCACAGGTGAGAGAGGTTGAGTTTTCTATTGAATTAATTCCTATAACTCAACCAATATTTATCCCCTCTTACTGAATGGATCCAGCTGAGTTGAAAGAGCTGAAATATCTGAAGTCTTAATTGGATTATCTTCTTGAGAAAGTCTTTATTCTTCCAAGCATGTCATCTTGGGCAGTGTTAGTTCTCTTTCCAAATAAGGATAATGGTTTTCTTCACCTATGTGTTGATTATCAAAAGCTTAATTGAGTTACGATAAAGAAAAAATACCTGTTGCCACAGATTAGTGATCTATTTGATCGGTTGAAAGAGGTTAATCAGTTTTCAAAGATCTAACTTCAGTCTGGTTACCATCAGTTGAGGATAAAAGAATCTAACATTCAGAGGACCGCCTTTTGGAGTAGGTACAGGAACTTTGAGTACCTTGTTATACCCTTTGTAGTGAGAAATACTCCTACAGTTTTCATGGCTTGAATGAACAATATTTTCCATGAGTATCTAGATACCTCTGTGATAGTCCTTTTAGATGACATTCTTGTTTAATCCAATTCCAAGGAGGATCATGTACAACTTCTGAGAATAGTTATTAATCTTCTAAGAAATCACCGCCTTTATTACAATCTTTCAAAGTGTGATATATAGATTTAGTAAGTGAAATTATTGGGACACATGGTGTCTGAACAAGGTGTATCGGTTGATCCTGAAAAGGTGAAGGCTGTTATGAAGTGGGAGAAACCATGAAATGTCTTTGAGATCCAGATATTCATGGGATTAGCTAGATATTACCGTAGGTTCGTGAAGGAATTATCGAAGTTGGATTCACTGATGACTACTCTGACTCAAAAGGGGGTTAAGTTTGTATAGGATGATAAATGTCAGAGTTCTTTTGTCAAGCTAAAACTTATGTTTACTACTACACTATTTTTAACTCTTCCAAAATCTGGGTAGGGCTATGTAGTATTTTGTGATGCATCAGGTTTAGGCTTGGGTTGTGTTCTTATACAGGGAGATCATGTAGTAGTATATGGTTCTCTTTAGCTTAGGACACATGATAAGAATTATACTACCCATTATCTAGAACTTGTATCTATGATGCACGTTCTTAAAAGTTGGTGAACTATCTTTTTGGTGAAAGGTTTATGGTGTATTCAGACCATAAAATCTAGAGTTATATCTTCTCTCAAAAAGATTTGAATCTTTAATAGAGGCATTGGGTGGAGTACTTATAGTCTTTCGAATTTAACATTGCCTATACCCTGAGGAAAGGGAATGTCATTACTGACGCTTTGGGCAGGAAATTTCCGACCCAGTCAGTGAAATAATATTTGGAAGAGTGGAACTTGATGGTTCCCTTTGCACAGTTGCATATTGGAGTTCAGGAGGAAGGGGATAATGTTTCTTTAGCCAGTGTGCACTTGAAGTCTAACCTTATCAAGACGATTCTTTAGGATCAAGATCTTGGTGATGAGTTCCGTAGCACTAGAGAACCCCTTTATGGTGGGAAGATAGTTTCCCAGTGGTTGTTCTCCAAAGAGGGTGTTCTATGATATCAGAACCGCTTTGTAGTTCTGTTATCATTGAGAAAGGAAGTGACGGGAAATTGCCATAATTCTCAGTGGGCTGTGCACCTAAGAACTACTAAAATGATCTATGACATGAGGTAGAAGTTCTTGTGGCCAGGAATGAGATGAGACATTGCTGAGTTTTTCTATCATTGCTATATGTTCCAACAGGTGAAAGCTGAGCACTAGAAACCTTCAGGTTTACTTCAGCCACTTCTAGTTCCTACTTGGAAGTAGGATGAGTTATTTATGGAATTTTTGGTTTGGTTACCTCATACCTAGAGAAAGAAAAATTCAATATGGATTATGATAGATAGGCTGACCAAGTCAGCTCACTTTATACCCATTTGTGATACGACCAAAGTTGAGGAGTTGGGAAATATCTATGTGAAAGGTATTGTTCATTTGCACGGAGGTCCATCTACTATAGTCTTTGATAAGGATCCTCGGTTCACTTATCTATTTTGGAGAGGCCTTCAGGAGGCACTAGGATCTCAGGTTTGTTTGAGCATGGCCTACCATCCGCAGTCAGATGGCCAGATAGAAAGAGCTATACAGATTCTTGAGGATATGATTTGTGCTTGTGTCATCGACTTTAGTGGGGCATGGGATGATCACTTGGGGCTTGTTGATTTCTCTTATAACAATATTTACCAGTCTGTGATTAGAATGGAACCTTTAGAGGCCTTATATGGTCGTCCTTGTAAATCTCTATTGTGTTGGTTGGAGGTTGGTGAAAGTTATTTGGTTAGACCAAGCTTGGTGTAGGAGATGACATCAAAGATTTAGATGATACATTAGAGGATGTTGACAACATAGAGATGATATAAGTCTTATGTTGATTGACATTCTAGACCTTTGGAGTTTTTAGTTGGTGACCAAGTGTTCTTGAAAGTTTCACCCTGGTTGGGTCATCGACGACTTGGGAAGTAAGGAAAGCTTTCTCCTCACTTTTTGGGACCTTTATAGTTTATTGAGAAGGTGGGGAAGGTGGGGTACCATTTAGTACTTCCACCATAGCTTATTTTGATAAATGACATGTATCATGTATCATAGTTGAGAAAGTATCTATCTAATCCATCTCACGTTTTGAGTTGGAGTGATCTTGAGATCTACCCTGATTTATCTTTGACTGAGAAACCAATCACTATAGTTGATTATGAGACTAAGGTACTTCGTGGGGGGATGATACCTTTGGATCATGTTCTATGGAAGTATGGTGATGATAATCACAAGATGTGGGAATGCGAGGCATTGCCGAGAGAGAAATGGAATTTTCTTTTTGGCATGTAAGCTTCTTGATAGGCTTTTTGGGGACTAAAATTTTTTATGGTGGGGAGATTGTAACGTCCCGTTACCTTGATTAGGTAATTTACCACCTTTTATATGTTCCTATTTAGTTAAAAATATTTTTATGTGATTTTTCTAGGTTTAATACAAACTACAGAACAAGTACACACCATGTACCTGAAGTACACATCTCGTACTTGGTGCTAGTTGCATGTTGTGGATTAGAAGATCATGTCGTAAATGAGGATATCAGTTCGTGAGCTGGTACATGCCTTGTACCTGAGGTACACATCATGTAGGTATTAAATAGTGGGTTTTCCATCCGAGGTGATGGGTTTTTCAGTGTACTAATTCAGCGTGGCCTACAATTCTTGACCCCTTGGTACACGTCGTGTCCGCACCCAGCGTTAAGTAATGCATTTGACAGTTCCGCTCGGTCTATTATTACCATACCTCTTGGATCTCAACCCTAGATTCTCCCTATGTTTTTTTAAGGCTCCCCACCTTTAAGTCCGATCCGATCAGCTTTGGATATTGGTTGCATCCGTGGTGTGATTCCCAAGTAAGGGTTCACCCTCGTTCTTCGAGTTTCTCTCCTTCTCTCCTCTAGGGATTGATGGATCTATGCCATGTGATGTTGGATCTTTCTTCTAGGTTGAGTTTAAAGATCTCCTTCACCTTTTTTCTCATTGATGGGTGTCATTGTGAGTGTCATTATTTTGGAAAGTTGTAGGTGGTTTTGTCCTGATTTGCCAAATTGATTACCATCGTATTGCTTGATTTATTTCAATTACTGATATAAATTCAAATGCTCAATCTTGTTTTCAATTGATGATTTAAATTCAAATGATCAATCTTTAATTCGATTGCTTTGATAAAACCCAATTTCAGTTAATTGGGAGATTTGAAATGGTTTTGGCATGTAAATTTGGTAAACCCCCAATTCCATTGAATTGGGGTGGGTTTGTGGAAAATTGTTTGATTTAAATTGTGGATTTGATGGAAATATTTTCAATTAAATTTTTGAATTTAATTGTGAAAATGAATTTTTAAAAGTATGGAACTTGGTTTTGAATTATTTTCAAACTTGAGAATGGCTTAAAATGATTTGATAGAAACCTAGTGGTTTTATCTTGTAAAAAAGGCTTCTTTTTGAATAAAACCAATTTTGGTTTTAAATGGAAAGAAATTATCATTTTTTAAATGGAAGAATGGGATTGATCATATTTTTAAGTAGTATTAAAATAGTTCTCCCATCATGTTAGAGTGCATGTATTCCTTAGGTAGTTAGTGAGTTATTTGGATACACTATACACTACGACAACTTTCTAAAACACACATGCAGCAGGTCATATCCTTGACAGGTTGGTGATGATTATCCTTTGTCTAGTGTCATAGGGACGTGTGTATACACATTTTTTAGAGTTCACATAGAAAGTGTGGAATCCTATAACTGGTTAATACTATCATATCTTTTGGCATATGACAATGTTTCTCACTTGTTTGTTTATATTTGAGATATAAATGCATGCCAATGTTTGTTTGAACCGCTTTACATGCCTGCTAAATTTATATAACCTATTTTATATAAATGTTTTACTTAATCCATTGTTTTAGAAATATTCCATCTCCTGTAAAGTAAATCTTGTTCTTTGAATGTATTTTCCATAAATTTAAAAATGTATAACATGTTTTGTTTAAATATGATTTTAAATTTCCAAACCTCTTTATTCTAAAAAACTAAAAAAATTTATTTAGATAATCTATATTTGGCATCTGTTATGGAATCTTTGGTGGTATCATACTGGGCTTAGGCTCACACCCTACTTTTTCCTTAGGGTTTTTATAGACTTTCTTCTTCCAGGATTGAGCAAAGGGAAGGGATCTCTTAGAGGTAGATCCAACTATTGAGCTTTGGACATGTTGAGTTGTGTCCTTAGGGACATTGGGGTTGTTTTAATATTTAGTACTTTTGGTAGTAGTACTTTGGATTTTATAACCCTTTGTATTCTGGTACTTTTACTCCCAATGGAGTTTTCCTACTAATATGGATACTTTCATTTATCTTTTATTCCACGTTCTTGTGGTAGAAATCGTTCCAACTTATTTTTTGTATGATGCCTTGTGCTAGTAGTTGGACCATGGGAATTAGGAATGCCCTTCAAGTTATATCAAGACTGACTCGATTATCGGGTTACCAGGGTACCCTTTCTAGTTCGTGACACAACCTGGGTGGTTTCTCCTGTGGTTTTAACTCAAATATAGTTATTTATGACATGAATTTAACAAGGGTTATTAAGATAATGTTCCAAGATACCAATTCATTTTATTTATGCTTTATATGGGTTTTTAATGATTCATATGTTCAATATTGACATCAAATGGATCATGATTATTGATTCTTTTGACTCTTTAATTTGTTAAATCATTATGCCATGTCACATGTTTACTGATCTAGGTTTTTATGGGTATGAATTATATTATTCTATGCTCATGATTATGAAATTACACCCTTATTATCATCTTATTCTCACCGATGGAATTAAATTTTTTATGCCTATGTTTACCCTTATTGAGCATTTGAGATCACCCTTCTTATGTTTCAGTTTCCCCATGTTCTGAAGAAAGGTTTTAAGTATTTTATTCCTAACAAGGTTAATATATGTGAAGAACTTTGTGGGTGATGATGTAGATTTTTATGAACTATTTCTTTATGTATCTAAGTGGTCATACAAGAGTCTATACTAATTCTATAAAACTCTAAAAATAAAAGATACTTGAGTTTATAAGTGATCTAATATTTAAATTTTTATTTTATAAGTTTTGGATGGTTTAAATTTGGTCACATTTATTAGTTTTAAATCCAGAAATATAAATATTAGGTTTTTAACACTGGATTTGAGAGTGTAGACCCGAGGCTGTTAAACAAATTGTTCCTTAAAATATTATATTTCTAATAAGGTAATTTGAAGAAAATTATTTTCTTATTCCAATTATGACTACACTATATACTTATAGTGGAAATGGATGATAATGTAAATCTTTAAAATCATACACAGTGAAATTTTTTTCTTGGACAAGTTGTGCTTGAATTTGAACCCCAGACATTATTTTCAGTGTTGGTTTATGGCCTCTTCTCCCATCAAATGGAAAATTTTATTTTCTGAATGGTTTTTTTGGCGAAGAATAAAGAATATGTGACCAATTTATTCCCACATTCTAAAATACTTAATCTATTCTGATTTATTACATTTATTACAATAAGGAATGGTTAATTATTTTTTTAATCCAACCTGATAAGTTAGCATATGCTAGATAGTCATGGATTTTCCATAACAAAGAAGACCTAATTTTAAATGTTTCATTAGCTACTAAATCAAAATTCATTACACCATATACCCAAAATTCATATATATCATCAATCATGAATTATATATATACATATATTTTATCATTGGGTCCTCTTGGTACATCAATAAGAGTAAAAAGTAAAAATAAATGCTTGATTTATACATAACCATAGGGGAAGGTTGTATGAAACCAAAACAATATACATCAATGGAATCATATCGAAAATCCAGATTATTGGCCAAATTGTGTTCTTAGAAGTATAAATCTAGAATATTCACTCCAATATGGATCTCCTTCCACAACAGTACCAAAAAAATGTTGAAGGAAGTGTTTTCCACTGATTCAAGGTCTTAAAGTGTAATAGTTCAAAGATAAATGAAAATTTACTAAATCTAGTACATTAAGGATATAATTTAGTACATGCATTATCAAGAATTTTAAAGATTTTATATGTTTCTCCATACACACAAGAGAGATTATGACTCCCTATAACATCATCATTCATGATGTGAATCTCTATAGTTTGAAACTAATATATTATTTCATTGAAGACGATATTTATCAGATCAACATCCACTTTTTGATAAGTGATAGGGAACAAACTATTCTCCACGACATTTCCATGTCTTAGAGTTTTTCAAAACCTATTTATAAATAGATGTTCTCTAATAGTATCTTATTTGAATTGATATCTTTATACAAATTTTCTACATTGAAAACTAATAAATTCACTTTAAAATCCACTGGTGAAATCAGTAAATTTATTAATCACCTAAAAATATTCAATATACAATCTATTCATAATATCAATCTATCTCTTATATGTATTTGTATATATTGAAAATAAATAATCAAAAGCAAAAATAATATTAAAAAAAACTAAAAAAATTCTCACATATATATAATAATCATGTTAATATGAAAACAACATACTATACATTTTAAATATATAGCTGATCTAGATATAATTATTTTAAAACACAATAATATTACGTAATTCAAATAAAAATAACTAGGATAAAATATTAAACCACTATTAACCATTATTTTTTTGAAAACCAAATAAGGTATAAAAAATTATACTTTATTCAAATCAATCAAAATTTTAAACATGTTATAATAAGTTTTAATAATAAAACACCAAAAAGAAATACTATTTAAAAATTTTCAATGATAAAAGTTCTTCATGGATGGATTTCATATAAAAATATATTTCACTAAATTGTATTACATAAATATATAATTTCCTAATTACCTTCATTAATTCCCTGATTTTATATATTCATTTTTTTCTCCAATGATTGTGCCAACTCTTTTCTATTTTCTTTTTCAATTTTGGGATCAAATTTACTGCTATGTTTATTAAATAAAAAATTAAAAAATGAAGTTACATTAAGGGAAATTATTTTCATCAATAGATCTAGAATCCAAACTCTTATTTAATGAAAATTAAGTTTTTAATACTATTAATCTTCCAATAATATTAAATTTTATATTAATATTATTTTTCTTTTTCATTTTTTAAAAGATGAAATGTTTAAATTTAATTATAAAATATATAATCTTATAATTATTTTAGGAATTATGTTTAACAATTCATTTTTCATCATATCATAATAACATATACTTATAAATATAATTTAATTAAATAAACCACTCATTATCTCATTTTAAAATATTTACCCTTTTGAATAAATTTGTGAATGTGATTTTGGACACATCCCTTTATGTATTTGCCTATTCTTGTCTCCCTTATTATTATTAATATTAATATTATTATATATTACAATTATTTTCTTGGATATTCATATTTATTTCACCTATATCTTAACTTTATGATCATGTTTCATCAGATCCACTTGAATTTGAAATCTATTTTGATGATTCATATACATTCCACCATACCATCCATTATTTATCATCATGTTAATTGTAATAATTGAAATTATTATTTAACATTATATTTTTTTTTCATAAATTAATAATTATTACTGTAAATAGTGATAGTTATTTCAATTTGATAAGAAAAATAATTACATTTAAAAATTATAAATTAAAATATTTTATCCATATTTTATCTACAAATTAACCTCTCATGTTGAGGAAAATAGTGAAATGTGGGGTGTTACAATAAGATTTTTACACATGTATTTTTTACACATGAACACATATTCCATGAAAGAAACATATCTATATAGTGAAAATAAAATTAAGTTTCATGAGATAAAACCCTATCTCATAATTATTATTTAATCCAATATTTAGGTAAGTTACTTTCATGAATCACTTTAAAATTATAATTAGTAGTCCCCCATTTTACACATCATTAGGTTAAAATATTTATTTTTGGTTTGGTAGGGAAAGTGTAAAGGGGAAGATATAGTTGTTAAGAGGATTTGGAAAACTTATGGATAAGGACTAGAAAAATTCAATAATGATCTCATTCTCATAGAAAAACTACAAGATGTAAATCTTATAAAAAAATAGATAGTATACTTAATAAGAAAAAATATGATAAGTTATGAATACAAGCTTTTTGAAATTTTCATTCTAGAATTCCAAATGAAAAAGAAATATTCATAAGTTTATTTTTTATGTTTTTAACATGTTTTATATTAATTTTAATTCTATATATTTTTATCAGATGCCTTTTATTTTATTTTGATCTTTTTTTCTACCTTTATGTAAGTCTTTTGTGGTTTCGTTTACCCTTCTATGAGGTTTTAGTGACCCTTATACAAGTTTGGTTTAAAGTAGTTTACCCTTACATGATGTTTTTTGTTTCCCCTTACGTAAGTGTATTGATACCCTTACATGGTTTCTGGTTGAAACTTATATATCCTATGTATTTGGTGAGTTACCCTTACACAAGCCTAGGTGTAACATTACGTGGGTGTTTATCACACTTATATATGGCGCATGTTTCCCTTGAACAGTTGGTTTGATTGACCTTTAAATGAGGTCTTAGCCTTATATATTGGGTGTTGTACCCTTATGTAATGGAGAGTGACCCTTAAATTGTGGTGAGTGACTCTTACATAGTGGCGAGAGACCCTTACATAGTTGTAATCAACCCTTATGTAGCGATGATCAAGTGAACCTTATAGAGTGATGAGAGACCCTTATGTAATAAGAGTTTGAAACTTATGTTGTAGCAAGAGACCCTTACACAATATTTTTATCAACTTTTACATAGGTTTGTTTGTGTTTTTTTATCAGTCTATTAGGGTTATTTCATTCTCATACCACCCTTTCATGGGTGATGTTGATCCATTACAACAACCTCAATCTCTTGAGAGTATTTCAGATCATATATCTAGATTTAAGGAGATCAATTAATTCAAATGATTTTGATAAATTGTTGTAATACCATTATAGAGGGTTTCCTTCATTGGAGGTTGATTGGATCTTGAGGAATCTTACTCTACCAGATTCCCACATTCCTTTTTTTTGAAGAATATAGTTTACTAGAATTGTGTTCTAATGGATATTGTGCACCTATTCACAAGACATTTTTTATTCCATTTATTGATTTCAAAAAGATGTATGAAAGTCTCATTGTTCATGACTGGTTGGTAAATATAGTCATGTGAAGTGATGGATTCTCTTCACTGTGGTTTCATATTTCTTTATTACATTTTTTTATTCCACTGTTTTTGTATTATTATTTCTTACATTATTGTAAGTTGTTTTTAAGAATTAATAAATATAGGAAGTAGGGATGTTTTATTAATTTGGATTAGGATCAAATGTTACTAAACCACATTAAATATCACTTCTTTTTTTTATTTCTTTTATTACTTCCCCAATGATTTTTTGTTTCCCCTAATCATCATTTGTTTATGAGTCAATTACCGTTTCATTACTAGTTGGATACCATAATTATCCTAGTTTTATTGGGGTATACTAGTTTTGGTTCCCCTTATCAGTAGGTATTAGATCCTCACCCATAGTATTATGGCTTTTATCAAGCATGAAATTGATAAATTTTATGCTAGTAGCGATTTTAATTTTTTACGATTAAATATGTGATACCTATTTTTCTAATAAGGGATGAAAGATATCTTTTTTAGACCTAAAAACCCCACATAAGTTAGTGTAACAATGGAAAAATAGTGATGAACTATTCATATGTCCCTCTTGATATTTAAATGAAATAATATAGCTCTATAACCTTTTCTTTAGCTGATAAAGTCCTGCAGAAGGGTCTTTATAAAAATTCAACAGCTGGTATTTGGTCTAATATTGAAAAAAATTATATCAAAACATATTTAATTGGATTTTTATATAAGAATAAAAAATTATATACCATCAAGATTCATCTTGAAACTTCCGTTCAATCACAACTTGATGTGTTTAATAAAATCTTATTAGATTTAACCAATATAAATGATATTATTGAAGATGTGGACCAAAATGTTATAATTTAAATTTAATTAGATAGTTTATATAAAAATATTATTTATTCTATGATATAAAGAACAGATTATTTAAACTTAGTGTAATTTAATTCTTCTTTGTTTTCTCATGAGTTTCATAGGAAGGATGGGGTTAAACTTGAAGATATGCGTTTGAGTGTGAGGGGTCATTCAAAGTTTTGAAGGATGAAGAAAGGTAAAAGAAAGAAGGGTGGAAAGAATTGTAGTAAATATAAGGAGTCTTGGTCTAAATCTAAACCTAAAGAGGTTACCTTCTATCATTGTATGAAACCATGGCATGTTAGACCCAAATACCCTAATTTGAAATTTGGTAAATTTTTTAAAGTGTATAGTGATCATTTTCCCTTTTTCGACCAAGGCTATAAAAGTGATGAGGTGTTGCGTGTGTCTTGAGATACTCTTCAACATATATAGGTTTTAGAATTGGGATTATCCTTCCACATGTGACCATATAGGGGTTACTTTTCAATATTGACTAATGGAACTGAAGGATACATAGTTTTAGGAAAAAATAAGAGATGTCATGTCTTGGGTAGAGGTTCTATTATACTACACCTATCAGGACATTATCTAATCACTATATTGGATGTTATATGGGTTTTAGATTAACAAATGAATTTAATCTCATTATTATTATAGTTATCTAAGAATATTTAAGGGATCTTGCATGGTTATGAAAGGATCCTATATGAATGGGTTATATATTATAGATGGAATAACACATGTAAAATAGTTGGGAATCACCTATGTCACTAATAGTGACAACACTATGCTTTGGCATTGGTGGTTGGGAAATGTGAGTGCTAAAGGGTTAGAGGAATTTATTAAGCAATAGATGCTCACTCGAGTTACACTGAGTAACCCTCCCTTTTGTGAGGACCGTGTATTGGGTAAGTCCAAAAGAGTCAGTTTTCATAAATCCAACTTTAAATTTGGTCTCCCACTTTATTATGTTCACTTTAATTTGTGGGGATTGGCTAGAACTACCTCCCATGGAGGATGATCCTACTTTATCACCTTTATAGATGACCATTTAAGGAATGTTTGTGTTTATATTTTGAAATATAAATATGATGTCATTGAGGTGTTTAAAACTTGGAAAGACTCTATAGAAAATAAATTCAGGAATAAATTAAAGGTCATGAGGACTGATAAAGACCTTGAATAACTATATACTAAATTCACTAAGTTTTTTGAATATTAGGGAATTTTTAGGCACTGAATTGTAATTTATACTCCTTAGAAAAATGGTCTAGTGGAGAATATGAACCATACCATTGTTGAGTGGGTTTATATCATTCTTTAATGATCAAGATAGGCCAAGTCATTTTGGGTAGAGGTTGTCACCATTGTAGTCTACTTAATAAATATGTGTCCCTAGTCTTCTAATAGATTTATGATTCTTATAGAGTTATGGAGAAATCAACCCAATCCTATAGAAATATTTGGGTGTTTAGATGCACTATTTATGCTCATGTCAAAAATGATAAGATTGATCCTAGAGCTATGAAATTAATTTTATTAGGGTATCTTAAGGGGGTGAAGGGCTATAATATTTGGATAGATACAACTGGATTTTAGAAGTGTATTCTTAGCTGGGATGTAGTGTTTTAAGAGTCCTTTCCTCCGAGAGTCCAAACTACTTCTGATGTTTGTGGTGATACTTCTTAGAAGAGGGATCTTGAGTTTGATCCCTCTAGTTTTAGTGAGTCTCCAATTGATACTCATCCCTTTACCTCACAACTTCCTCTTTCTCAGCCTGATCTATAATCTGGTTTTGATTCATTTGGTGCTCTCGATGATAGAGATCTTAGTAAACTTATAGGTTATCAAATAACTAGATATGGGTAGAGGAGAGTCATCAGACCTACCTCTAGGTACAACCAAGATGATATGGTTTTCTTTAGCTTTCACATGGGATAAGATCTCGATGAAGAGGATCCATAGAGCTACAATAAATCTATTAATGATAAAAAAATTAGAATTGTATTTCATCCAAGAAAGATGATATGGAATACCTAATAAAGAACCATACCTGGTCTATAGTTGATAAAGCACCTATTTATAAGGTTATTGGCTATAAATGGATCAGTGAAAAAAATAATACAATGCTATGGGGAATATAGTTAAGTTTAAATTTAGGATTGTAGCCAAATGATTACTTCAAATATAGGGAATCAATTACTTTAATATTTTTTCTCCTATAGTTAAGAATTCTTAAAAAACAATACTTCTTAAATTTTCTCCTTTTTAGACTTGTATATAGAACAAATAGATGTTAAAAATGATTTCTTAAATGGTGATTTAAATGAAAGTTTATTCATGAAGCCTCCTACTTATTTTGAGAAATAATTAAAAGATAAACAAGCATGATTTATCAAAAAATAATTATATTTATTAAAAAAAACTTCAAGACAATGATATGAGAATTCTGACTCATTTATGTTACAAAATAGTTTTAGCTGATGCATGTGTATATTTTAAATCTATTAAAAATTAAATTCTTTATGTACTGATTTATTCTGATGATATGTTACGAAGCTATAGTGATATTAATTTAATCACCCTTGTTAAAATGAAATCTAATTTAGTTTTTGAAATTAAATATCTAGTCTATGTTAAGAAAATTTTGTCTATATAAATTATTAAAGATAGGAAGCATAGGATTATTTATATATATCAATGCTTTTATATAATCAAAGTGCTTCAGATGTATTTTTTTGATGCTTTAAAACCTATTAGTGTTCTATTTGTTTAGAATTTTTAATTTTCATTCTCTCGTTCACCTACCACAACTTCTAATATTGAATATATGAGTAGAATCCCATATGATAATACAGTGATAAGTATTATGTATGATATTATTTTTTCATGGACATATTTTTCCTTTTATATCTTTAATTTGAGAAGATTTATAAAAAATCCACACAAGCCACATTGGATTTCTATTAAATGGTTATTAATGTACATTTCTTCTACTTCATCTCTATCAATTTTCTATGGTAAGAATGTTAATTATTTTGAATTAGTGATTGGTTATATAGATTATAACTATGATGGTGATGTTGATACTAGGAAATCATTAATTGGTTATATCTTCACTACATGTGGAGGACCTATATCATGGAATTTCAATATGAAATCTATGGTGGCCCTCTCAACCCTTGAGGCTAAGTACATAGAACTGTCTAAAGCTGTTAAATAAGTCCTATGGATTAAGGGTTTTATTTATGAGCTCAATATAAGTAATTATGTTATTAATGCAGATTTTGATTATCAAAATTCCCTTAATCTTTATAAAATTTAGTATGTCATGGTAAGTATAATAACATAGATATTAGGATTCAATTTATTAGAGAAGTTATAAAAAGTAGAGTAGTGTGTGCCACTAAGATACAAAAAAGATTAAAATCCAACTGATAGTTTGACTAAGGTTGTTGATTTATCCAAGTTCAAACACTATTTATGTATCTTAAACATGGTGTCACTTGAATAACACTTAAGTGTAATAAAATCATCATTTTAATTTAGTTTCTTTTGAAAATAATTGATATTTTTTTAATTTAGCATGCTATATTTCTAAATGAAATTAATCTTTTCATTAGTTTATTGTTTAAGTTTTTATTATGTTTTTTATTCAATGTAATTATCTAACGCTTTATCTCCTACATTTGATTTTATTTTAATCTTGTTTTTATACCTTTACATAATCATTTTGTGGTTTCTTTTATCCTTACGTGAGGTTTTGGTGACCCTTATATAGGATTTTTATTAAGAAGTTTACCCTTACTTGAGGTTTTTTACCATTAGATATGTGTATTGATACTATTATACGAGTTAAGGTTCACCCTTACATAGCCCTTGTATTGGGTTCATTACCCTTAAATGTTCTAGGGTGTACACTTATGTGGGAATTGATTACCCTTACATATAGGGCATGGTATCCTTATATGGATGGTTTTATTAAACTTCACATGAGGTCTTACCATTACATAGCTAGTGTTGTATTCTTACATACACTACCATAGATTAGTGCATTTTCAAAGCCTACTTTTATCAGCACTAAATTGAAAATGCTGATAAAAGGGGTACCCTTATCAGTGCTAACTAAAAATTCTTATAAAACCTTTTATTAAAAATATTATTAATATATATATAATCAGTATATTTATAATAAAAAATAATGTTTATTTATATACATTAATTAAAAAGTACATGTTTATAATTAATATAAATATAATATATAAATATATATTTTTCAATAAATCAAATATATATACATAATTTTTTTAAAAAAGTATTTATGTAATTATAAATGAATAAATATATATTTAAATTACTATAAAATTATAATAAATATGTTTAAATAATAAATATTTTGGTTATATTTATAATTATATATATTTATATATTAATAAATATAAAATAATTATATAATTATATATAATTATTTATATATATAAAATTATTTCCCATGGACCGTTAGTCGAGTGGTACCCACTGGTTTTACTCCTCTCTCTCCATGAGAATTAGCACAGGCTCGAGCCCTGCTAGACTCAGACACTGTTCATATTATTCATATGGTGATTCAAAGTCATTTCCTACCCAGGGAACATGAATAATGCTCTAGGTTTGGTTGGGTCCACCCACTGGGAGTCGAGTGTTACCCATACATACATTTTACCTATTTGTACAGAAGGTGGAGATAAGAACTGCTCAAGAGACTCTCTCTCTAAATCTCGATGATGACTAGGGTTCCTTCCTATTGTAAACTCCTCATGGTCCTATGATGGCTGGAATATTTCTACATCAAGGGATTTTTGACTCATACAAGCATTCCTCTCTTGGATTGGAATGGTGAAGTGTGGTTCATGGTGGATCTAAAATGGTTGATTCACTTCCCAAAAGCACCAGCAGTAGCTCCTTCTCTCTCTATAATGAATCTAATACTAGTGTGATTTTTCACAAAGGTAGTCTTTCCCATGTCAGTGCTTCCACTAATATTATATTATAATGACTGAAAATTTGTAAGAACTCCATTATTGCTCAAATTATTTTTCTGAGGTGCTCTAATCCATGGAAAGTTGGGGATTTGGTCATGAATCTTTTAGATGTATGGGGATTTGGTAATTAGAAAGGTGACTTAATGGGTTGATTATTTTTTTCATATCCTCTTCCCCATTGAAGATCTATAGATGAAGTCTTAGGGTCTCGAATCAATCTCCGTCAAGTCAGGCATAATGCATATCCATGATTAGGATCGTAATTTTAATTCAAAAGAGGTAAGAAACTCCTCTATGAAATTATGGGTCAAAGATTTTGGACAAAATTGTATATTATGGAACCCAATGATCCTATATGACATTGAATTAGTGATCCGAGTACCAATTAAAATGAACAAAGAGATGAAACTGGCAATATTTGAGAACTATGTGCTTTTCCTGGTGGATGTGGATTTATATTTGACTTTGGTTGACATGGATTTCCTCTCCACTAATATGAATAAATTTGATTTGAAAATTGAATATGAGAGGGTTGCATGTTTTTTATATGGACTATAAGCTGATTGGTCATGACATCTTGAATGAAAAAAGGGCTTTGGTCTGTGCCTATTTCTTAACTCATGGACATGAGGAAAAAACATGAAATAAGAAGGATATACATGTTTAATTCAGTCAATCTATGAATTTTATACAAGTGGAGTTACAAGGTGAAGTGATGGGAAGGGGGACTGAAATCTCTTCTCAATTGAAATGGTAATAAGGGGTTGGTGTGCAATGTGTTTATTCACCCCTAGTTGATCCTATATAGGATATGGGTGATGATGAAGTGTTTCCTAACACAGTGATGCCTCATTTTTCTATAGTGAATGAAGAGGAACACCCATTTGATAATAAGGAAAAGGTGTCTCCCTTGGTTATAAAAATTTCTTTAGATGAATTTGTGTAGGATTTGGGTGAAAATAATTGTCACCAAACCTCACTGACTTCAATCAAGATAACTTGGGCTGAAATTGTAGTAGAGGAGTAGGATAAAGGGTGAACATTACATGCTGATGTTTCTCCTAATTTTGATGATATAGAACAATCTAATTTTGAAAATTCTATCCAAAAGGAAGTGGATAGGGAACTATTATAAGAACAAGCTTTAGCTTTTTCTACAAGAAAGAGTAAATCAATGCTAGTGATGATCTCTTCCTAGTCATCCAAGAAGACTTTTATGGGTAATAATGGTTTTCCCAGCATTTCTCAACACAACTCTTGTCTTGTAGTTGATGTAATTTCAACTCCAGAAGGTAAGAAAGTGTCTTCATCCAAGTTAGTAGATGAAAAGGGTTTCCAATTAGTTCCATTTAGGAAGTCCATACCTCTTTCTTCTGAGCCTGGACAACCTTCACCTACCAGAAGTTCAAATGATATGGATTTGGATCCATTAGTGCCACCACTTTAGATGGAGCCTCCTTTAAGCTATTACTCTTGTAGGAAGGTTGTTTTGTCCTATATAAAGTATCAGGTTACCCTAAAATCAACTTGGAAAATTTTCAGGGAATGGGAAGGCTAGGCAGAGTGAAGGTACCTACCTCCAACCTTTTTGGAGTTCTTGATCTGCTCAATGAAGGTAAAGATTTATATCAACATGAAGAGATCTAGGTAGTCTCCTAAAATCTAGGGAATTAGGGGGTGTCTTTACTACCTAGTAAAGGATTTTCCTCTACTTCATTTGTTAGGTGATCTTGTCCATTGAATGAGGGTTACTTGGTATCCAATGTGCAAGAATTATAGGAAATATTAGATAATGTGCAGGTGTCCTCTCACAGTCTTGTTTATGGGACTATTTCTATTAATGATGTGAAATAAGGTAGAGTTAAGTTAAATGTGGCTCATATCCCCATAGAAAAAGGTACATTGGTTGATAACTCTTCTAAAAGGGTGGAGACTCAATCAGATGTCGAGAAAATAGATTCGGAGGGCAGTGACATTGAAGGTCTCCTACAATAGGTGAAGTCTTGGAGGAGAGGTTTTCATCCCATAGGTTGAGGCTGTTGGTGTAGAAAAATTAATTATAATGGTATATGTGATGAGGAGTGAAGTATTGGAGCTAAGAACATATAAAAGCTAGGCCTTTGACTATTTTATGATGAGGGTAGTTTTTCCATTTCTGACCCAATCTCTTTCACTGTTTTTTTATGTCTTTTAATAAAGGGGCGTTGTCCCTACCTTTTCAATATATATATATAATTATATAAATATATTAATATATATATATAAATATTTAAAAATATATTTAAATAATAATAAATATATCTAAATAATATATATTTATTATATTTATAATTATATATACTTATATATTAATAAATACAAAAAAGTTTTAGTCAGAATCCAAAGATCCTCACCATTTATTAAAGATGAAATAAAAAGAAAATAGACAATCAAGTTAATAGATGAGGTCATACAATGAAACAAGCCCTCTTCTAGATAATAAAACTACATGTCAAGGAAATTCAAATCATTCCCATAATCATAATCAGAATCATTATCATCATCATCAGTGGTTTCCCACTCTGATTGTGAATTTATTTGATTAAGAATTGTAAGGATCCTCTCCTTGGACTTTTCCTGCTCTATGATAAGATGGTTCTTTGATACCTTAGAAGATAACCTAGTAGACACATTCCTAGGCATACTAGAATAACATTTCATGGCCTTCTTTTTATAGGAACTTGAGCAAGGCCTCCACTATTTCCCATCTTTCTCTTAGCACTTAAAACAACTTCCTTAAAAGAGACACGATCACCACTACTCG
Organism: Viscum album; assembly: GCA_963277665.1. Classification (NCBI taxonomy): domain Eukaryota; kingdom Viridiplantae; phylum Streptophyta; class Magnoliopsida; order Santalales; family Viscaceae; genus Viscum; species Viscum album. Next base: position 789,838,566 of record OY728123.1, on the reverse strand, counting down.
TAGGTCAAAGATGATTTGTGTCTAGAAAAACCATTTACTTTCCCTTATCACTTTCATCATCTGAAATATTACTCTATTTTCTAAAAATTTCTGAAGAGAAAAATACATTCTGAATATCCTGAAAATAATTCACACTTTGTCGAACATCAGATTTCCCAAGTCTATCATTCTGTCTAGCATGCCCCAAAAAGTCAACATCCAATGGTTTCACAAAACAACCATGATCATCAATTGGTGAAAGATAATAATTGGGCACAACACCAACTTCCTCATATACATACTAAACAAACATAACATGATCAGATGGAGCTCCATGCCCAATATCTATGGAAACACAATCACTACTCATGCAATCTATTTCATTATTCCCAGCAACAAGCATGCTGATAAATATATATATAGAAATATTTTTAAGTTTATTTATTTATAATTATAAATATAAATAAATAAATATATAAATAATTGTAAAATTATAATGAATATAAAAAAATAATAAATATATTTATTATAATTTTATAAATATATATATTTATATATTAATAAATAAATATATTTATATGTTAGTAAATATATATAATTATATAAATATATATATAAATATATATATAATTGTATATAAATATTTATAAAATTATAATAAATATATTTAAATAACAAATATATTTATTATATTTATAATTTTATAAATATATATAATAATATAAAAACATATAATTATATAAATATATTTATAAAATTATAATAAATATATTTATTTATTTAGATCTTTATCAGTGCTTTTTTAGCGTTGATAAAGATTCCCCTTTATGAGTACTAAAAATGCCCTGATAAAACCACTCTTTATCAACGCTAGAATTTTAGCGCTGCTAAAGAATCATTTTATCAGTACTTTTTTAGCACTGATAAAGAGTAGTTTTATCAATGATTTCTATATTAGAACTGATAAAACTACTATTTATCAGTATTTTTTTTGAAAGTGCTGATAAAAGCCTTACATGTTCTTATAAAAAGAACCCTAACAGATCCACCCTCTCTCGCGCCCTCAAGATCTTGTGAAACCATAGTGCTTCCACTACCACTCTCTTTGTCATTGCTTCCTACCATTTCCATCAATATCAACCATCATCACTGCCTCGTAGAACCTAACCCTCATGGAACTCAAACCTTATTTCTCTTTATCAATGAATCGATCCACTCATGAGCTAAGGCATGAGATTATTTCTTCTTCTCTTTAATCACTACTTCCATCTAGGTATTTACCCCCTCCGACCGCCATTCATGTCATTCATATATAATTCACCCCCATGGTTACATACCCACACCCTAAATGTACAAAAATAGTGTATAGATTGATTCAATATTATATATATTAGGTTCTTGTGGGTAAAATTACATTCAAACACACACACAAACACACAGACACATCCAATGTAATGATTCAATTTATTATTAATTTATTTTGGTTTTATAGAAATTTATATTTTGAATAGTTAATGATTAAAATCTTACAAAGTCCCAATAATTATAATTTAAATGAGTTTTTAAGATTTTAAATTAAAAGATTAAATATTATCATGCTGTAAATGGATTTGAAAGATGTAAGGTTGAATTTTTATTGATTTGAATGAGTATATGAAATTTTTGGGGATTATTTTAAAATTGTGATAATATGTTATGTATCTTTAATAGTAAAATTTAAATATTTCATAATTCGGTTTTATATAAATTAACTATGAATGTATTCATTTTTTTCATGCCTTGGTGTTTTTGAATCGATCTTAAATTCCATAGGTGTATTTTTACGATTTTATTTATAGTGGGGGATGACTGGAATGTTTATGTTTAGTTTTTATTTATTAGAAGTATATATTAATTGTGATGGGTGTTTTGTTAGTATGATTTGTTTGGTTTTTAGGATATCGTAACATTTTAGAAACCCAATGCTAATTTAAATGTCATTTAAAAAGAATATAACATAGATTAAATGGTTAGTTATAATGGTGAAATATTTGGTTAAATGATTATGATACACTTTATGATTATTTTAATTCTTTATTTTTATATACATATATCAATATTTTTTTATTTAGTCATGGAAATTTATTTTGTTAATAGTTTTTGGTAAAAACTAGATTATATATTTTCTTTTTTTCAATATTTATCTTTTTTAAGATCTGTGTTTGGGTAAAATCATTATTTTCATATTTTAATGGATGAGGTTATTAGAAATGTATAATTTTAAATAGTCTTTATTTTATTGAGTTATGTGAAAATAGTTTTATTGTATTTGAAAAAATGGGTCATTTATTTGATGTAATATCATTATTTTTATTTAATGAGTATGAAGAATTTCATTATATGGATTGTTTTTTAAAGCTATTCGAGGGAATTTTAAATTTAAATAGTTTTACCACTATAAGATAAGGATGTTTTAATGGAATGTTTTGAATGATAATTTTTTTATGTATTAATGAAAAATAAATGTTCTATTTAAATAATCTCAATAATTTTAAAAATTATACAAATTTAATGGTTTTAATAGTATCTTAAAAGTATTTCCTATGAATATAAGTTATTTTTATATTGAAATGACTTATTTTTTTAAAATAAAATATATGTTATATATATTTATATATATTCCATTCCTTGTAATGTTTTTCTTCATTCATAATTATTTATTTATTAATTTTTAATATTTGATTCAACTTTTTAACTTTAATAGTAGCTTGATCAGTGTTTCGTAAAATTCATAATGTATCTTATCAAACAAGGTGTTGTTAATATAAAATTTTCAATAAAATAGAAAAATTTATGTGAAATAATTATTAAATTTATTTAATTATTTTTTTATAATGTTAAATGATATATTTAAAGTAAGAAAAGTATGATGCAACATTAGTTTAATATTAATGAGATTTTAGAAATTGGGTATTGAAAATTTTAATGAATAATGATCATTTTGGTGGACTTTAAAGCTGATTTCAATGGTTTATTATATTTTATTTCACAATAATGGATTGAAATATATTTAATTCAATTACCTATAATTTAATCTCAATTAATTGTTTAAATCTTTAATCAACTTCAATTTAAATCCAAGAAACCTTTGGTGTTAGATTATAGTGGCAACGCAAATGCAAGGAAAGATGGGATGAGAAACTATGTTAATTATTTAGTTGGGGTAATGGTAGAAACAAATAGAATTAGTAATAAGATTTATGAATCCACTGCCCATAGTGTAACACCCATTTTTTAATAATAATTTTAATAAAATATTTTATTGGTAAAAATAATGGGTAAAGTTATAATTTTTTTGGTTAATATTATCAAGTTATAAATTCCATAATTGGATTCCTACATTAAGATGTAAGTTTAATGAATTTATCACACCATCCACTTGAATTAGATTTTCAATTTGGTTATTGACCTCTGATCAAAATACATCCATAAAATTAGGGATTGGTTTGTTTTTTATATGAAGTATGAAACTAGAAAAGGGAAACAATGTATTACCTTGGTATCATCCAAGAAAACCATCCACTCCAATAAAGGAGCCCCATGTGGGGATCAGACTATAGCTACTATTTTTTTTGAATTTTAGAAAACAAACTAAGAAATGTTATGTGGTGCTTCACCAAATCCCCAACCTAATAACATTTAGATTTAAGGATACAACTATAATTCTCATCAGCTTCATATCCCTAATAGTTATTATTGCATTTTGTTTCCTAAGAATCATCCCCCATGTCTTCTGAACATGCACCTGTGTTTCTTGAACTACCCAAATCATGCTAAAATTATTTGAAACATTCAAATGTTGGGTTCTCCTTATTTTAAAGGCCTCTTTTTTTGTATTTATTTATTTTGTTAGATATTAATATTACTAAATAAAATAGGTTGGATATGAATATAAAATTAATGGATGCCTATCATATGACAAAATAGAATGAATATGGGGTGAAATAGTTCATCAAGTTAGAAAAAGATCATGCACATGACTCTTCTCAAATCCTTTTTCTAGGTTTACACTATTGTTATTGAAGTCTAATTAGTCCATAGGAATTGAAAGAACACTTGATCTATCACAAAATATATCAAAGTTATAAATTTTTGAATAAACATGGGGAAAAAGTGAATGTAGCTATTGAATGAGATAACACTATGTTCTATAGATCATCTTATTTGATTACTAGTGTGGAAAATGAAGAAGACTATATCAAGGATGTTATTACAGGTGCGAATAATGATGAAGATTTTATTGTAGAAATGAATATTATAGTTTAATATGAAATTCATGATTGTCTAATTTTTTTGAGAAGTTAAAGAGTTGTGAAAAGACACCATTGTATGATGGTTGCACAAAATATACAGAATTTTCATCCATATTAAAGATGTATAATTTAAAAGCAAGAAACAAATGGAGTGATTCCATTTTTACTGAACTACTTACTCTCTTGAATGATATGCTCCTAGAAGATAACGAGCTTCCTGGATGAACATATGATGCTAAATAAATTATAAATTCAATGGGTATGATCTCTAAAAGAATACATGATTGTCTAAAAGAATGTATACTATTTCCCAAGGACCAAAAGTCAGTTAAAGAATTCCCAAAGTGCAGTTATTCTAGATACAAGAAAGGTAAATTGGGTCCTATAAAAGTTGTATGATACTTTCCAATCATTCCAAGGTTTAGGATCCTAAATGGAAGTGAGGATACTTCAAAGAAATTGTTGTGTCATGAAGATATACGAAATAAATATGGGGAACTTCGTCACTCTATAGACTCACCTTAGTGGAAAATAATTGATCACAAGTATCCTAAATTTGGAAATGAGTTGAGAAACATTCATCTTGCACTATATATAGAAAAGTGAATACTTTTGGTTTTTAAAGTATCCCTCACACTGCGTGGATAGTTACGTTGGTAAATTATAAATTTCCACCATGGTTATGCGTGAAATAGAAATACATTTTTTAGTGCTTATATGAGAACCAAAACAACCATGTAATTTTATTGATGTTTATTTGGATCCATTTATTGAATATTTGAAATTATTATCAGATTCAGGTGTTATGTGGTATGATGCTTATAAAAATGAAGATTTCATGTTGAGAGCCATGCTGTATGGGATGATAAATGACTTTTCTACTTATGGAAAATTTTCAGGATATATCATTAAAATAACTTAATGGTGTCCCATTTACAAACAAGGTACACATTCAATTAGGTGGAAACATTCATCAAAAACTATATTTCTAGGAATTTGTATTTTTCTATCCTGGTGACATAGGTGCTGATTTTGGATGACATCATTCGATGAGAGTTAAAAAGAATGTACAAAATTGTCACCAGCAATAGGTGATCAACTGTTTGAGAAAGTAAAAGATCTGGACATTTCTTTTGGGAAACATTTTCTAAAAAACTTATGAAAATAGTTGGAAAAAGTGATCATTTTTTTGAATTACCATACGAGAATTGTTTGTATGTTAGAAATTTTCTTGATGTTATGAATATTGAAAAAAATGTATTTGATTGGAATGGAACTGTTCTCTCCAGAAAATTTCTCCTCAGAGTACTTCTTATTCCCTTAGAAAATATCCCTTTTTGGTTTTTTCAAACCATCCCCTCAGTTCAGAATCTTATGTGTCATTTATTCCTCGCCTTACCCTATCCTCTTTTATGGGTTAACCTTTCACATCTTCCCCTCTCTCATTTTCAACCAAAGGTGTGGATTTTTGACGATTTAGTCCTCTTTTTTTTTAATATCTGGCTAGATTTGGGTTTCCTATTGGGGATTGGTGGTCATGGGAGGGTGTGATCTCCTCCTAAGGCCTTGAAGGCAATGGTGGTTTGGATATCAAATGGAGGTTGGGCTGGGCATCTTCATCCTTGGATTTTTCTTTAAATATGGGATCCCCTAACATGGATTGATGTTTGTGTGATGGTCCTTGGATCTTTAAGCGGTTATGGTTTGGTGCTCGGGTGGTGGCTTTCCTATCAAGTGGATCTTTTCTTATGTCTCTCTCAGGCGACGATATTCAAAAGTCTTCCAGCTATGTGGCTCCCATCAGGTGGATGTATTCATATGTTAGGATTTTTTTTCTTGGTTTTGGGATGATTTTAGGGGGTTGTGTGATGCTGGGTGTTTGGTGGATCTTCAAGTTCCTCTAAAAGGGATGAAACTGCTTGATCTTTCGGTTTGGCATCATTGTTTCTTACAATGGTGATTTTTATGGTTGTTGGATGAAGGTTTAGTTTGAGGATGAATCAGACAGGCAATGGATTTCCTTGATACTTTTTGTTGTTTTTTTTCAAAGTTTTCATCCAAGTTGTCTATGGAAGTTGTGTTTTTTTATCATTTATCTTCTTTTGGGTCCGGTTACTTGATGAGTTTGAAGATGTGTATTGGGATTTGGATCTTGTTTCATTGAATTTGGTTAGCGGTACAACTTATTCCAAGTACTATTGGGTACGAGGCCTCGAAATAGGGATAGGTGTGCTGACACCCATCATTAAACCATTTTTTCCCTTCTAGTTAGACAGATGGGCACCCTAACTCTATCTTGAATAGTGATTTTGGTCTTGATTTTCATCGAAATAGTTTGACTTGTTGTGAGTTACTCACAAACTTTTTTGGGTGGTTGGATCGAAAGATAGATATGTGTGCTGGAACCTATCATTCAATCCTTCCTTCACATGTCAATGTGCATTAGAGGGATATTCTTCCTCATTGTGTTGCCAGTGTAATGAAAATTCTTAGAGGGGGGGGGGGCACATTATCATTGATTGATTGCACTACCATATTTTCCATTGGGGGGGGGGGGTTTATGAAACTTTTTACCTTGATTTTATTGAAATTTTATTCTCACTAGACACCTGGGGTTATTATTTTTTTCCCTTTGGGGATGGCTTTCTTATGGAATTTTTCCTTTCTGTTTGTAATGAGTTCCCTCTCATACAATTTTTCATATGGGGTTCTCTCATTTTTTAATAAAGGGGGCTTGACCCTCAACCTGTTTAAAAATAATTTATGTGATATTGTCATTGTCATGTTACTAAATGCACCCAGTAAAACAAAGGATGGAATTAAGGATAGGTTGGAAATGATTAACATGGAAATAAGGGAAAAGTGGTCACCAGTGAAGGGTGAAAAATATAATTTTCTTCCTCAAACTACTTACACTATTTCCAGTTAGTTGAGATATCAGTTTTGAAACTTCTTGAATGATGCAAAGGATCTATCGGGGTATTCATCGAATATCAAGAATATCATGTCAATGAATGATTTAAAGTTAAAGGGTCTAAAATCACACGACTATGTTGTTTTGACGTAAGATCTAGTTCCTATGGATTTACATTACATTTTTACCAAGAACATCCATCATATATTAACCAAGCTCTATTTCTTTTTCAAATCTATATGCATCAAAGTTACAGACTTGGAGAAATTTCTAACTATGGAAAAGGAAATTTCCATTATATTATGTAAATTGGAAATGTTCTTTCCGTTAACATTATTTGATATGATGGTTCACTTGATGGTTCACTTAGTGAGAAAGATTCAAATTTGTGGACCTATACATTATATATGGATGTAACCCATTGAACGGTATATGAATATTTTTAAAGGGTATGTCAAAAATTGAAGTCAGCTATAGGGTTTTATTGCAGAGTGATATATTGTTGAGGAATCTGTTTTATTTTTTACTGACTACCTATATGGTGGGGAAATAATTGGTCTACTAAAATCTAATCACAATGGGTGGATTGTGGGTGAATTAATTTATGGAATAGATGTTGTCACAATCAATATTATTGATCGACAGAAGGCCCAACTTTACATTTTTCATAACAGTTTAGAGGTTTCTCTAAATATTGAAACCTACAATGAAATTATTAGGTAGTTTAATCCATCAAGGGATGAAAGATGGATATCAAATACACACAATAAATAATTTATAGGATGGTTTTGATACCATATTTTTATAGTCAGATAAAAATATGTATTCAATTTTAGAATGACTTTGATGGCTAACTAGAGGACCAAGCGTGCATGTATTATATTAAAATAGTTATATAATTAATGATTATACATTATATAAAAATGAACATGATGAAGGCAGTACCATAAAAAATAGTGGAGATACACTTGTGGATGATGTTATGCATGTATCCGGTACTAAGAACATAAATATAATTTATGAAAATATGTGATACTTTAGAATTAATAAAAAAATATCAGAGTTGGATTATACAACATTCCATGTGCCGATTTTCCAATTCAAGTGGGTTGATAACAAGACTGTTGTTAAAATAGATGAATTTGGATTTGTGAAAGTGAATTTAAATAAGTAAGGGTAGAAATATGAACTATTTATAATGGAATAATAGTTAGTACACATATTTTATGTTCTAGATCCCACAAAATGAAAGCGGTCAATTATTCTGTTATTGACCAAAACCACTGAAGGTTTAGATGAAAATTCAACTAAGGATGAAACTTTCATTAGGACATCACAATCATTTCACAATGGTCCTAATGTAGATGGGGTATTTATTATTATAGGAGACCCCAATTAAGGAATTTAGATACTCGATAGAGAGGTCAAATCCATTCAAACTTTAAAAAAAGAGAGTTCAATAACCAGGTTATATTTTTTTATAATATAAATTGTGTTACCTCATATTATTATATTTTCACTCCTGCATTTACATAATATAAATTAGATATTGAACCACTTCTATAGATAATGACTTATACACATGCTAATGATCCCAATCCTGAGGAATAATAGGTTTCTCAACCTACTATTGCTCCCAGTTCATAGGAACAATGACCTTCTGCACATAATGATGCTACCAATCCAGAAGAATAACATATTGATGATGTTGGACCCAAGTAAATGGTATATGAAAAAGAACCAATGTCCTATAAAAAATAGGAGTGTTGTAGCAATATGGTGTTAGAAAAAAATATTAAGGTGAAAATAAAAGGCATCAAATTTAAGGTTGGATGGAATGCACATGACCAACCTATTAAACCCGACAAGGTCATGTTCAATAGTTTCATTAGGATCATCACTCATTAGTGCATGATAATTGATTTATATTCATGGAACCATGCTATTATCACACTTAAGAAACTAATTTGGGAATATATTAGGGTACCATTATGATATCCTTTATTTATTTTTCTAAAAAATAAAACAATGAAACATTTATTTTACTCATCATTATCCCTTACAGAGGGAATTTATAGTAAATGACACCCATAAAAAATTTGAATTAATTTCTGTAGGAAAGGCTCACTGAGGCTTCCACGCAATTCTAATGAAATTTCATCTCAAAGATGATAAAGGGAAAATAAACCCACACCAACCAAATATGTATGCATTCCTGATAATCTAAGAAACGTGGGATGCATTTACTAGCCTTTGTGCGTAGATATATTTTCAGGTACGTTGTGGCTGGTAATACATTGTTTGAAAATATGTGTATTAATAAATTTCGTTAAAAATTTTAATTTATGAAATAGAAATTGAGTGCTGAAAATAAGTAATGGAAAGAAAAACCAACATACCCCTACCATAAATTAAGGATGGGGTACACTTCACTTGAAAAAAATTGGTATGTATTTTAAATCTACTGTAATAATTTTATGTGACATCAAAAAAACATAATTATAGTCTATAGTTTATATATAGATTGATGAATCCAAATCCAAATCTACTTCCATCCCACTTCATGTAATATGTAAGGAGGCATGTTTAAATAAATATGATATACTAATAGAAGAAATAACATAAAAAGTGTGGGAAGCATTTGTAAGTATGACATGATAATTTTTTATTTAAATTTTTATTACATAACAATGATTACTTATTTTCATATATTTTCTATTATACTTAGAGACAAGAATCATTAACAGTTTTACCAGATGAATACCTACTATAAGTGGCCTTACATTAGCTAGAGAAGTATGGTAATGTTAGTGGTGTGGGTTTTGGGGTGACACCCTAAACATATTTTGAGAAAAGAAAATAATAGGGGGATAAAGATAAAAAATGGAAGAGATGAAATAAAAATTAGCTTCCATTGGAGAAAAATTTCATTAGTAGTCTGAGTTGTAATAAAATTCTATAGGGGGGGGGGTATTAGAGAGAGGAGAAAAAAATCAAGAACAACCACTACGTGAAGACCACCCCACCCCACCATCTTTTGAGATGATCCATTACCCTTAAAGAGTTATCTTAGATGAGGTAATAAGTATTCTCATAATTATTTCTATAAAATGTGAATCAGGAATACAATGATACATTTAATATATTGATATTCTACAGTGTGAAAATGACTATGATTTATATTTATCAACACCCACCTATAGCCTTATTGAAAGGGATACCATGTTCAATATCCAAGAAGAAACTCTATACAATATACAACTTCCAACATGCCATGTGAGAGTGGGGATTAGCGTAGCTCATGATCCAAGTACTGAGATACCTATTTCACTTGATGACATAAATATTCATATGGTCGATAAAACTATTGGAACATTCATAGAATTTCCATTAGATCTTGTAAAAAATATATCAACAAGGAGTTATTCTTTTCTAATTTATTTTTCATGATAAAAATTTAACAATTAATGAAAAAAAGTTTGAACTGATAGATGTTATTATAGATAGACAAAGGGAAGGGGGTGAAATGAAAGGTCAAATAACAAATATCTAAGAGATCAACTAACCAATTGAAAATATCCTCACAAATCACCTTTACCTATTCCATTGAATATCCAAATTTACTAACATTGAAGGTTCATGTAGATACAAGGTTACAAAGTGGTAGTAATAAAATAGTTGATTTTGATGAACATATGTACATAGAGTACATTTTAGACTTCATTTATCTTGAGAATGTAAAAGAAATCCTCAAGTATGAATGGACATGATTTTTAGTTGTAAATGTATACATGAGGTGTATTTTGTTGATTTTTTCCCATAGATGATCTAATATGTTAATTATGAATAAATACAATTATTAATTTTTTGCAGACATTTATAACAATACCATTTTAATGGGAAACTCTATGAACATAAATATGGACTCATTAGTCCTAACATAACTTCTACAGACCAAACCAAAATTGAATCAGCTAAAATTGATGAAATAGTTGAAATACTAGTCGTGGTGTTTGAAATTAAACTTATGAATGATAGACTCTTCTTATTACCAATGATTCAGAGGTAAAACTCTATAATTTAATCATATAAAATATATTTTCATTCCTTTTATTACTTATTCCTTTTAGTTTTTTTGGTATCATTGGGTGATCATTATATTCAATCTGGATACCCTAAATATTTATTTCATGGATTCAATGCATGGATACCAAAAAACTGACCACACTTATGTTTTTTTAGTTCAATTGAATTGAAAAACCCAATTAACTTGGGCTAATCTTGTTTAAGATAATAAAATGGTTGTTATTGACACTGATTATAAGGATATTTTAGATGGAGTCACATTTAAAAATGTGTTATCCAGGGGAAAAAAATGAAGATGAGGAGGACTCAGATGACATTCAAGTAGTCAAGGAACATTCTGCCCAGAAGGAAGTTGATTACAGCCTGTGGTAGGAGAAAATTATGATCAATGATAGGAGTAAAAAAGGTATGAATAAGTGGGGTGCTATAATATAAAATAAGGAAAGGTCCAAAAATGATATCCAAGACTCCTGTTTGTCTACTCTATAGAATGTAAATAAGAAGGTCTTATAATCCCCTTATTTTGAGCACACTGATGTCCAGATTAGCTCTATGGGTAGGGAAAACAAATCCACTTCCTCTTCATCTCCTCTTATAGAGTATTCTTTATAAAAAACCACCCCTGACACTTTCTTTGATGTTATATTCAATGAAAACATTAATCTACTGAATTTTCAGGTCAATTATGATCATGATAAAAAATATCTTGTTTCTAAAATAGTGCTATGTTTGGAAAAGGTGGATAAATCCAAGATATATATACATTCCACTAGTGGGATGGGGAATCCTACTAGATATATTATTGTCCATGCATCCAATGGAGCGATTTATGATTCAAGGCTTAGACAGACCAAGAAAAAACTCCTATTATAGACACTGGTGATATTAAACATCCTTGCGTATCATTTTCATTTTCACATGATCTTGGTATATATACACATCCTCCTACTACTCAGGGGGTATAAAATTAGAGGGATCCAAGCTAGGGGAATCTTTTCTTCTAATAATAAATTCATCTACTCAATATCATATTGGTAAGATTAATAGTAATGTTAATATACATAATTAATTTGATCTTAATACCTCAACCAACATTAACGATGATGGGAAAAAGAGTGATGACGTGTCTAGAGATGAATTCTCGAAAGATGATATTATTGTTGATCTCTCAGATAATGATGGTGTCCCATTGATGTAGGTAGAGACTTGGACGAGGGGAAAAAATCCTCATGGTATGGGGGTATTCCTTTTTCATCACATAATGAAAACTCACTTTTGAGTGGGTTAATGATTTGTGTACTTGATTTCTAATAACACTTATGGTTTTGTATGCTCCTATGATTGTTTCTATTTAATTTTCAATAGAGGCCTTAGAGCCTCAACCTTTAAAAAAAGTTAATATAAAAATATATAAGTGATATAGTTAATATTTTAATTATTTTTAATATGTTTTTTAATGATTTAATCCCTATAAATTATTAAATTTGAGTATATTTGCATCATTTATGTGTTTTTGGTGTATTTTGGGCTTAAATGTGAAAATGGGGTAATTCTGTAAAATTTACAGTTTTGGGAGCTTCTGTTTTTCAGGAATAACTTTTACATTATTGATTAAATTGGAATTAATCCTTTTTTAGGATTCATATGCTTGTGGGTTTCAATTTTGTATTCTAGACCAAGACCCAATTCAAAACCCAATGGTACAGAAAAATCAATCAAATGGATAAATCAGTCTAGAAGGCAGAATGGACCCCACTACATTAAATATGAAATATCTCATTAAACTAACCTTAAAATGAGGTTATTCCAGATGATGTTGATATAGGACTTTCAATGGACGGTTCACATTAAATTTCATAAAATATCAAGCTCATCAAGACATTTTTTGGGAACATCCAAGTGGAGTGGGTGAAACAATGTTTGGCGGCCAGAATAAGTTAAAATCACTAATCAAGACATATCTTCCTTTCCACCTGTCCAAATTATTTGATATTTTTAGGATCGATATAAAACTCAATTTCCCACATCTTATAAGAAGGGATCTTGCCTTGGTTCAGAATGTTGATGGGCATAATAGAGGAAAAATTATGGAGGAAATATTCTGGAGGATCAAAATTTATGTTCTTGTTTTTCTTTCTTTTGTTCTTATTAGCTTTGTAATGACTTCTTCTTCCCACTTAAACTCGGTTAACCTTACCATGGTGGGGTAGATATTATTAGTTATTGGTTAGGGTTATGTTTACCCTTTTGTAATTCTAGAGTTCTTACACTTAATGTTTTAATATATGCTTTTCTCTTCTACAAATTGGTTTCAATTTCTTATAACAAATTTTAATATCATGTATGATTGTATCTTATTTTAGATTATGTTGTTTATATTTATTTGGTCAAGGATAAATATTTCCCTCCACTAGGTTCTAGTTTATATAGGATGGAATATACTAGGTCTTAGTGGTGATGTAATCGGTGATCACTGGTACGTGTGGAAGGAGTAGTGAATGTTCTTGATTACTTGGGATGAACAAGACCCGATTGGGAATTGGATAAGATAATTGGGTGTATTCAATACAAATCTATTTCACATTGGAAGGAGATTATACCAATATGATATTTTATTAAGGTTTATTCTCACATTATTATTTGACCAAGGGAGTGAGGAGAAAGGATTGTGGATTCTCACTCTTAATGACTTAGCAGAAAAGAATTGGGTAAAGTGAACTGTGATAGAATTACAATTGGAAAACCGACCCTAACATAATCACCATTTCATATCACTGATTTAAATCACATCATTTTTAATTTTTTTTAAAAATTTCACTTAATTTCTTTAATTTATTTATTTTCTTTCTTGTATTTTCCAAATCAAACAATTTCAAAAACAACAACACTTCTTTCTCTTATTTTAAGTGAAAAACACTATTGTTGAGCACTCCTCTCTAGAGATAGCCTAGGTAACCCACTATAATAAATTTTAAATTAGGTTATATTTGTTTTTTCCACACCCCATGATAGACACATGTCAAAAAGTGGCGTCGTTGCCGGGGAGGTAGCACCAACATTTATTTTATTTTCTTTCCTTTCTCTTTTCATCTTTTCTCTTCAGAATTGCATGAATAGAACCTCAAAAACTGAACCTTTACCCATAGATCATGAAATTGAAAGAACCTTGTTGAATAGACTTAGAAAACTTTTTTTTCAATCTTAATTTTAGAAAATTCATCTTTCAGACTCAAGTGAAACTTCAAGTGTTCACTATGAGCCTGTCATCATGGCTGAAAATAAAAACCCAAATCTTAGAGACCTCTGTGCACCACAATTCCTTAATCAAAACAATCAACTTGCCATGCCAGTGTTAAAAAATTATTTTTAAATAAAACCTAATATGATTCCTTTGCTTCCAAAGTTTCATGGTTTGGATGGTGAGGATCCAAACAAACACATTAAAAAGTTCACACATGTTTTCTCAACTTTCAAACCCCATGGAGTTGCTGAGGAGCAGGTAAAGTGGAAGACATTTCCATTTTAGTTGGATGAGGATGCAAAAGAATGGTTGTACGAACTAAAAACAGGATATCTTCATGAATGGAATGACCTAGTAAGATGTTTTATGCAAATATTTTTCCCCACCTCTAGAAGCACAGTCATTCAGAAGGAAATCTATGCTATAGGACAATCATCTGGAGAAACCCTTTACGAGTACTAGGAGAGATTTAAGAAGCTATTTTCTAGATTACCACATCAACCCATTGAGTAACATCACTTTATTGTCTTTTTATGTCAAGGACTACTGTAAAATGATAGAAACCATCTTGATGCATCATCTGGGGGTGCATTGATTGACAAGTCACCAGAAGAAGACAAATGCTTGATTGAGAAGATTTCCCAGAACTTGTAGCAGTTTGGAACAAGAGGTATTGGAACAAGAGGTATTCATGAGGAACACAATTCTCATCCATCACCCTTACTAGAAACTAATATTGAAGAGATAAATAGTATGGTGAGGCAGATGGCCTTGAAGCAAGTTAGTGACCAACAAGCACCAACTAAGGTATGTGGTTTATGCTCATCACCTGATCATTTTACCAAACAATGTTATGAAATACAGGGAATCAAAACATGTGTAGAATCCTTTCATCCAAGTAACTTCCAAAAAAATCAAGGATGGAGAGATCCTAACCAAGTTGAATATGGGTTTGGAAATTAGCAAAATCAAGGCAGACCCCCATACCAAAACCAGTTTCAAAACAAACCACCATTCCAAAATCAATTTCAGAACCCACCACCATTTGAAAAAAAGTAGTCTTATAACCATACTTCTTACCAAAAACCAATCACATTCCAAAGACCCTATGACAATCCATCTACCAGTGCACAACCTCTAATTCAAAACTAATAGAAAAAATATGATTTTGAGGGGTTGAAGGACACTGTTAAAGATTTTTCCCACAAGTTTGAAAGTATCATGGACTTTCTGACAACAAATCTAGGTAAACTCCCTTCCCAAACAATCCCAAAACCAAAAGAGAATGTATGTATGATTACAACAATAAGTGGAAAATAACTCCCACCACTAGCCACCATTGAGCCTAAAATAAGACCACCTGGGCTAAGGGAGAATGAAGTTGGAAATGATGAAAATTCTATGAAAATGCATCTGGAAGAAGATAAGAAAGAGGAGGAGGAGAAGGATAGGACAAAGAAAAAGAAACAAGAAACACCATTTCAAAGTAAAAAAAGGGAGAACAAAGATATAACCCCACCATTTCCATCAAGGATGATTGAATCAAAGAGGTTGTAAGAAGAAGCACTGCAAAAATAAATTTTGGACACCTTCCATAAAGTGGAAATCAACATACCTATGCTTGAAGCACTCCCAAAAATTCCAAAGTATGATAAAATTTTGAAGGATATTTTCAAAAAGAAGAGGATACTTCAAGGGAATGAGAGGATAATTTTTTTGAAGAAGTTTCTTAGCCCTTATCACACCAAAATTACCAACCATATTTCAAGATCCAGGGGAATTTTCTATTACATGCACCATTGGTTCATTAAATTTCTCTAATTCTTTGCGATATTTAGGTGCATAAATTAATGTATTTTCGCAATCGGTATATACTTATTTGCATATGGGAGAATTGAATCCCATAAGAGTGGTGGTCCTCCTTGCAAATAGATCCACAGTTTTCCCAGCAGGAGTTTTAGAGGATGTCCTGGTAAAAGTCAAAGATCTTTTATTCCCTGCTGACTTCGATGTGTTGAATATGAAAGATGATAGGATCCCATCACACTCACCCATCATTTTGGGGAGACATTTCTTAAAGATGGACAAAACCATCATCAATGTCCATGAAGGGACACTTACCATGGAGTTTGGAGAAAACACTATCCACTTCAATATTTTTGAATCCACGAGGCACCCATCAGATGATCATTCACTCTTTGCACTCTCCCACGAAGATGGTATAGAACCAATTAAATAATTAGGTATGTTTTATGAATTATTATCATTAGTAGAGAATATTTCTATTAAAAATTTCACTGAACATATGGATTCCCAAAGCATTGGAGATTCTGATTTCATGTGGGTAGAGGAGGTAAAATCTGATTTTCTTGATAATTTTTTAAATGATGAAGAAGTTGATATAATTTCTTATGTGCAGTGTTTCAAACCTTTATAAGTGGGGAACCTAAATTTATTTTCATCCCTTGAGCATCCCCCTGATCTAGAATTAAAACCACTCCCCATTGGTTTAAAATATGTTTACCTTATGGAGGGAGAGAAATTACCAGTAATAAATACTAATAATCTATCTAAAACTCAATAAAAATCATTTATTGATCTTTTGAGAGAGAATGTATAAGAAATAAGGTGGAGATTAGGTGATATCCCAAGAATAAAACCAAAAAATTTCCCACATATAATTTTTCTTGAGGGAGATTCCAAACCTGTCAGACAACCCCAAAGGAGGTTGAACCCCACCCTGATAAAGGTTGTGAAAAAAGAGATTGAGAAACTGTTAGAAGATGGGATCATGTATCCCATACTAGATTCACAATGGTTTAGCCCCATCCATATAGTCCCAAAGAAAACTGGCCTAACCATTGTGAGGAATGAAAAGAATGAATTAATCCCTATGAGAATTCAGAATAGCTGTAGAGTGTGCATAGATTATAGGAAGTTGAATCAGGTCACTCGAAAATATCATTTCCCTATCCCTTTAATTGACCAAATTCTAGAGATATTGTTAGGGATAACTCATTAATGCTTTTTTATGGATTTTCATGTTATTTTTAGGTACCCATTGCTCCTGGGGATCAAGAGAAGACTACCTTTATTTGTCCTTTCAGTAATGTTTTATAAAAAAGGATGCCATTTGGATTGTGTAATGCTCCAGGTATATTTTAGAGGTATATGGTAAGTATATTTTCTAATCACATTGAAGATTTCTTGGAGGTTTTCATGGATGATTTCACAGTTTCTAGAAATTATTTTGACCATTGCTTGAAAAATATGGAAAAAGTTTTGAAAACATGCATTGAAAAGAACCTTGTCTTGAATTTTGAAAGTTTTATTTTATGGTTGAGAGAGGAATTGTCCTTGGTCATGTCATTTCATAGGAATTCATTGAAGTTGATAAATCAAAAAAAAGAAGTGATAAATTTTTTTCCTTACCCAATGTGTGTCAAACATGTTCTATCATTTTTAGGACATGCAAGATTATACATGAGGTTTATCATAGATTTTAATAATATTTCTATCCCTCTCTCTATATTAATTTTTAAATATGGTAATTTCTATTTAAATGGTTAATGTAGGGAAGCATTTGATGAGTTGAAAAAGATATTGATTACACCACCAATAATGTAGCCACCTAATTGGGAAAAACCATTTGAGCTACTTTATGATGCTTCAAACCAAGTAGTTGGAGCAGTCCTTTCTCAGAGAATTGAGTGCAGGCCACAAGTCATTTCATATGCCTCAAAAACCTTAGATGCGGCCCAATTCAACTACACAACAACGGAAAAAGAGTTTTTACCAGTTGTTTTTGCTTTATAAATATTTAGATCATATATGCTTGGAACTAAAGTCATTGTATTTTCTGATCATGCAGCTCTTAGTTACTTGATGAAGAAGGATGAAGAAAAACCAAGGCATGTGATATGGATGCTATTAATACAAGAGTTCAACATAGAAATCAATGATAATAAGGGATCTGAGAACTAAGTGGCTGATCACTTAAGTATACTACCCAACACAGCTGAAGTCGAAATTCCAGACACTGAACCACTAAATTATCACCTTCTAGGAGAGAAGTTGTACTTTATTGAAGGATAAGTACCTTGGTATATTTACACGGTCAATTATTTGGTAACATCTCAGGTCCCATCTCATTTAAATTCTCACCAAATTCACAAATTGAAGCTTGAATCTAGATATTTCATTTGGGATGATCCATTTATTTAGAAGATTTGCAATGAAAAAATGATAAGAAGATGTTTTCCTAAACATGAAATTGAATCAGTCTTTAAGTTTTGTCACACATTATCTTGTGGAGGACACTTTGGAACTCAAAGGGTAGCAAGGAAGGTTTTAGAATCTTGACTTTATTGGCCAAAACCTTGTAAATATTATCATGAATTTTTCAAATAGTGTGAAAAATGTTAGTTTACAGGAAATATTTCAAAGAGATAAGAAATACCCCAAAAAACACTTATTTTTTTGTGAAAATTTTGAAGTTTGGGGGATAGATTTTATGGTCCCTTTCCCAATGTCATTTGGAAATTATTATATTTTTCTTTCTATTGATTATGTTTTCAAATTGGTGGAAGAAAAAGCCACGAGGACTGATGATGCTAAAATTGTTTGTGATTTTGTTAGGGATAACATATTTTTTAGGTTTGGAGTTCCCATATCCATCATTAGTGATCAAGGGACTCAATTTTGCAAAAGGAGAATGGAGGCTTTGCTAAAAAAGTATAGGGTATATCATAAAACATCAACTCTCTATCACCCATAGACTAATAGGCAAGACGAAGTGTCCAATAGGGAAATCAAAGGAATTTTGGAAAATAATGTTAATCCAACTAGGAAGGATTAGATCCAAATGTTAGAAGAAACATTACGGGATTACAGGAAAACCTAAAAAACCCCAATTGTAATGAGTCCATATAGGATGATTTATAGGAAAATCTATCACCTACCTGTGGAATTGGAACACAAGGCATACTAGGCTGTGAGGAAGATGAATCTGGATCTTAAAAGTGCTAGTAAAGAGAGAAGATTTCAGTTACAGGAGATAGAAGAAATTATAAGGGAAGCATTTGAAAATTCTAGGATTTACAAAGAGAGAACAAGAGTGGCTCATGAAAAACTGATTCAACCAAATGACATCCATACTGGCGAGAAAGTATTATTATTAAATTCAAGACTCAAGATGATGATAGTTAAAATTCATTCCAGATGGGAAGGCCCTTTTATAGTTACTCATGTATATCCTTTTGGTGTTGTGCAGATTGTGAAGGCTGGAGAGAAGGAGACATTAACTATCAATGGGAATAGGCTGAAGAAATTCTTTGGTACAATGCCATTAAATCCAATGGATGAGATCACACTCCTCCAACCTGTTTATCAATAAACTCCATCAATTCGTACCTCTCCTTTACATTTTCTTAATTGCTTTAATTCAATTTAAAATATTCTTACATGTTAAATCCATTTTAATGCATTTCGGACACTGCATCCTTCAGGTATTGGGGAGGGAACCTTTATAGTTTAGGATTTTAATTTGTTAAAATTTGTGTGTTTTAAATTTTGTGTGTTTCTTTTTAAATTTTTGTGTGTTTTTGAAAATTTTGAGCTTAAATGATTATCTTTGACATTTTTGAAACCTATTTCCATGGGAGAAATAGTTTATTACATGAAACTAATCTTAAATGAATAATGAAAATGAATTTGTTTCAAGTTCAATTATTTGGGAATTTTATGAAAAGTACTCTGATTTTTGAATCCCTTTCTATATATCACTGTCTTTATATTTAAAATCACATTCTTGTGAGGCTTATAAACCTATTTTTTTCATATTCTTTACATTCACCTCACTTCTTGAGAGAACTAATCATGCTTGATTTAACCAGAATTTGATTTATTCTTATCAAAACCTAAGGGATTGAGGTACTTGTATTTTCAATTATTGAGGCATTTCTTTGGTTTTAAAGCCCCTTTTTCTATAAAATCATTTTTATAATGGCCTACCTTGAACATTTAATCATTGTAGCCTTTAGAATCCATGAAAATCTTATTAGGATAGCCACATTACTAGCCAATTTTCCCAATCTAACCTGTTCTTGAAGTAATATTGTATAATATAGTTGAACTTAAGTGTGGGGGAAGATGTCTTGTATTATTCTACCTTATTTGGGGATACTTTGGGTAAAAATAAAATATTGAATATATTTTATTGCTACTGAAAAAAATCATTATGGTAAAAGATGTGCCTTTTTTGGAGCTTTCATGATGAGAGAAGCTATGATTTTCTAGAGCTTCTAATGGAGAAAGAAAGTTGTGCTTTTTCTAGAGCTTTTAAGAAAAATCATATTTGAGAAGATTGGAATTTATTATACTAAAATTGAAAATAGTGTGCAATTTCCTTCAATAATTCACGATGATGGAGATAATTTTCTATTAAGTGGATTAGGGAGGAGGCTGTACTTGTGTGAAAATTAGAGTAATGCAATTTTTCTTCAAAAAGAGCCAAGCCCTATTTATTCAGCCTTAGAATTTTTACATCTAAATCCTACCAACCAAAAGCCACAGAACAACCTTGAAAAGTCCTCATGATAAACATATGTCTTTGACTCACATCAGGTGGAGATTTAAGAATTTATCAAGCCTATGGTGACCCTTGTATGAGTTTGGATGAGAAAGACATTGATAAAAAATTGAAATTTGTGTGATGAGAAATAATGAAAGTTAGGTAAGTGTTTTGTGTGCATGGGAGGATAAATGAAGAGGAAATATGTTGAATGATCTGAAATTACGAAACTTAAAATAATAATTTTTTAGGAGGCATGATATTTTTTTTCTTGTTATCAAATTGGTGGATCTAATGGATATGTGTTTTGAATTTGCTTTGATTCTGACTTATCAAGGAGTCCAAGTGATAAGTGTGGGGGAATTGATAGAGTTAATATTTTAATTAATATTTATATGTTTTCAATGATTTAATCCCTCAAAATTACTCAATTTTAGTATATTTTCATCATTTATGTGTTTTTTGTGTATTTTGGGCTTAAATGTGATAATGGGGTAATTCTATAAAATTTACAGTTTTTGGGAGCTTCTGTTTTTTTGGGAATAAATTTTACATTATTGATTCAATTGGAGTGAATCCTTTTTTTAGGATTCATATGCTTGTGGGATTCATTTTTGTCTTCTGGACCAAGACCCAATTCGAAACCCAATGGTACAGAAAAATCAATCAAAAGGAGAAATCAGTCCGACAGGCAGAATGGACCCCACTACATTAAATCTGAAATATCTCCTTCAAACGACCTTAAAATGAGGTGATTTCAGCTGGTGTCAACATATAACTTTCAATGGATAGTTCACATTAAATTTCATAAAATATTAAGCTCCTCAAGAAATCTTTTGGGCAGGTCCAAGTGGAGTGGGTGAAATAGTGTTTGGCAGCCATAAGAAGTTAAACTCACTAATCAATACATATCTTCCTTTAAAACTGTCCAAATGATTTTATATTTTTAGGATAGACAGAAAACTCAATTTCCCACATCTTATAACAAGTAATATTGGCTTGGTTCAAATTGCTGGTGGTCATAACGAGGAAAACTTTTGGAGGACAGATTCTGAAGGATCAAAATTTCTGTTCTTGTTTTTCTTTCTTTTGTTATTCTTAGCTTTGTTATGAATTTTTCTTCCCACTTCAACTAGGTTAACCTTAACATGGTGGGGTTGATCTTATAAGTGATTGGGGAGGGTTATGTTTACCATTTTGTAATTCTTGATTTCTTTCACTTAATGTTTTAATATCTTATTTTCTCTTCTGCAAATCGGTTTCAATTTCTTATAACAATTTTTATTATCATGTACGATTGTATCTGATTTTAGATTCTATTGTTTATTTTTATTTGGTCAAGGATCAATATTTCCCTCCACTAGGTTCTAGTTTATATACGATAGAACTGACTAGGACTTAGTGGTGAAGTACTCAGTGATCACCGGTACATGTGGGAGGAGTAGTGAATGTTCTTAATTGCTTGGGATGGACAAGGCCCGATTGGGAATTGCCTAAGATAATTGGGTAAAGTGAACTGTGATAGAATTACAATTGGAAAACCAACCCTAACCTAATAAAAATTTCATATAACTGATTTAAATCACATCATTTTTCAATTTCTTTTAAAACTTTCACTTAATTGATTTACTTTATTTAGTTTCTTTCTTGTATTTTCCAAATGAAACAATTTCAAAAACAACATCACCTCTTTCTCTTATTTTAAGTGACAAACACTAATATTGAACACTCCACTCTGGAGACAACCTAGGTAACCCACTATAATACATTTTAACTTTGGTTATACTTGTTTTTTACTCACCCCATGATAGGCATGTGTCATTAAGAATATAAATAAATTATTAATATTATATCTTTAGTAGAGATTTTTTAGCGCTGATAAAGATAAACCTTTATTAGTTCTAAAAAAGAACTGATAGAACCTGTCTTCATTTGCAATAGAATTTTAGTGCTGATAAAGACATATTTTATCCACACTTTTTTAGCACTAATAAATAGGTGTTTTAACAGCACCTTATATTTTAGATCTAATAAAACTACTCTTTTTCATCGCTTTTTTGAAATTACTGATAAAAATATTCCCTGATGTTATAAAAATAACCCTAACATGGTATCCTTTTCTAATAGCTTTGATATTTTACTGAACCTGACTACTACTACTGCCAAACCCTACCTCTTCCACCACTGAACCCTACCACTACTACCGCTAATCACTACCGCCGCCACCACTAACACCACTTCCAACCACTACCTCCAATTACATCGAACCCAATCACTACCACCGAGTCCTCTCCAAATCTAAGGTATGTTGCACCTCGTCTTCATATATTCTTGATGTTCAGAGTGTTGAGAGTTCCATGATAACATTTCCTCTTCCTCCTCCCCCTTAACTTTCTTTATTTTATGAATTTTTGTAGTTTTTTGGCATCATCCTTATGTTCTTCTTTACTATGGGTGAATCTACGAGGAAGGAGTAGAGATATAGTGCATTTGTAGGGGAGATGAACACAATTCTCAATCCGACTTGGGTTGTGCATCGGTTCTACCATTAATTTTTTGATGAAACATCTAGAATATACATTGAAGTATATTTTCCTTGTTTGAGATGGTTTATAGAAACATAACACTTATTTTTAAAACACTTTCAAGTTCATAGGTGGCTCGTATAATAGAGGTTTATAAAATCAAATGTTATGGGTTAAGATGAATTGGGGATTTATTTCCTAGTTATCATAGGAGGATTATTAGGGTTAATATATTAATTATAGATGTGAAAATTTTCCATAGTATAATAATTAATGTGGGTGGATTCTTCTATATGCTAATTTGTGAGAAATTGTGAAGGCTTAGATATTTAATTTTAGGAAAAATAAGTTTATAAATTCAAAATTTATTTATAAATGGATTTAGAGTGCTTATGAATATTTATTTTTTTATGAGTAACATTTTTGGAAATTATTTGTGGATTTTCCCTAAAAGTGTGTGCATTTTTAAAAAAAATGTAATTTCTAAGGGTGCATCTTTCATGGTGGTGGATTAATTTATAATTCAAATTTTTAAAAGAATCATTTTTATTATATTTATATAATTTATATATAAAATTTTGTTAATTTTATAGTTTATAAATTTTTTAATTTATATAATTTAATATATTTTATAGCATATCATATTATACTGATATAATTTAATAATAATTTTTTATTAAATTTTTATACTTTTATAGTTTTATTCATTTATAAATTTATATACTTTTATAAATTTTATAGTAAATCATATTTTAATATGTAGTTTAAATATAAAATTTTATTAATTTTTTTATACTTTCATAATTTTCTTGATTTATAATTTAATACACAATTTTAGTTTTATTCATCATAAATTATTTTACTTTTATACTTCAATAAATTTTACTATTATATATTATAATTTTATACTTTTATAAATTTGTAAAACTATGTACTTCTATAAATTATATCTAATTTGATAACATATATGTACTTTTATATAGTTTTATAAATTTATATACATATATAAATTATGTATTCTTTTTTAAATTATATATAATTTTATACTTTTATATACATATATAATTTTATATATTGATATATATATATATATATATATATATATTTAATTTATAATTTTGTACCTGTATACTTTTTTCAATTTATAAATAGTTTAATACTTTTATACTTTTATAAATTTTGTTTCTATAAATTTTAAATTTATAATTTTGTAATTTTATAATATGATTATTATTTTTCAATAAATTTATTTGGCTAATTAAGAGTTATTTTATTATATGAAATATTTTCTATTTTAAATCATAATATATAGATGTTGGATGTTTGATTTTAATTGAGTGTTGAATTTTTATCAAAATTAGCTTTGTTTTTTTGAATTTAATGTTCAATAATGTATCTAAGGGGGAACTTATTCAATTCCTTTTTATAATTGCATCGGTAAACCATGGTTTACTCATAAAGGGTTCTATCTATATTTATATGATAATATACACTTTCAAAGACCTCTTAGATGCACAAAATCTCACCTCTTACATAATATATATTGATAATAACACCTTGATAAGGGAATGAAACTAACTCTAGCCAACCCATAAGATATCCATCATGACCTCACTCCCAAAAAAGGTGAATTAATGTTTAACCCCATTACAACTCCTAAACCTACATTTCATCCAACATCACCTACATGGTTTAAATTAGAAGATTCCTCTACAACTATATCTTCTATATGATTTTGTGTTAGCTTCTTAGGGGATGAGTCTCATGAAACAAAATTCAATAATAACTATTATCCTCATCATATTCATCTTCCAAATAGTTATCATTACATTTTGTTTCCTGAGAATCATCCTACATCTCTTATAGACATGAAACTATGTTAATTGAACTACTTTGAGTAGTAGTCATCCCATACCAGGTACTGGTGAACATTGTGGATTAATTCAAAGGATAACACCTACCACCAGTGGAGTAATTCTTTTCTTAAATTCAATTACCCATTTCTTTCAAAGCGTGATTTTTTAAATATTAAAATTTTGGGTTCCCATAATTTTAAAGGCCCCTTTTTTGTATTTATTTTGTTAAATATTAATATTACTAAATCAAATAGTATGGATATGAATAGTGAATTGATGGATGCTAGTCTTATGAAAAAAGCGTATGAGGTTGGGGTGAAAGAGTTAATCAAGTTTGTAAAAGATCATACATATAACCCTTCTCAAATCCCTATTCTCTGTTTATGCTATTGTTATTCAGGACTAATTAGTCTAGAGTATTTGGAAGAACACTTGATCTATCATAGATTTTATCGAAGTTATAAATGTTTGAATAAACATAGGAAAAAAGATAATGTAACAGTGATTGGGATAACACTACATTTTATGAATCATATGATATGATTACAATTGTGTACAATGAGGAAGACCATATCAAGGATGTGATTACAAGTGTGAATGATGATGAAGATCATATTGAAGAAATGATAATGTTAATTGAAGATGAACTTTTTGATTTTCCAAAATTGTTTGATAAGTTAGAGTTGTGCAAAGATTCCATTGTATGCTTGTAGCACTAAATATACAACATTGTCAGCCGTACTAAAGTTGTATAATTTAAAAGTTGTAAATGGATAGAGTGATGATAATTTTACCAAACTAATTACTCTCTTTAATGATATTCTCATAGAAGATAACTAGATCCCTATTTGAACATATGATACTAAATGAATGCTATATTCAATGGGTATGATCTTTGAAAGAATACAAGACTATCCAAATTATTTCATACTGTTTCAAAATGACCGAAAATCACTTAAATAATGAAAACTGTGTGGTTCTTCTTTATACAAGAAATATTAATTTGGTCCTATGAATTTTGTATGGTACTTTCTAATCATTCCAAGGTTTAGGTTCCTATATGGAAGTGAGAAAACTACATGGTAATTTATGTGGCACACAAATACAAGAAATATAGATGGGGAACTCCATAACCCAGTAGACTCTCCTTAGTGGATGAGAATTGATCATGAGTATCTTGAATTTTGAAATGATCTCAGAAACCTTCATCTTGAATTATCTATATATGGGGTGAATCCTTTTGATTTTCAAAGAAGAATTGATAGTACGTGGATGATTATTTTTTTAAATTATAATTTTCCCCCGTGGTTATGCATAAAATAAAAATACATTATGTTATCTATGATTATATCAAGACCAAAACAATTGGGTAAGGATATTGATGTTTATTTTTATCCATTGATTGAATATTTTTAATCATTATGGGATTCAGGTGTTATGTTTTATGATTCTTACATAAATGAAGATTTCACGTTAAGAGTCATGTTGTGCGGGATAATAAATGAATTTCCTTCTTATTGAAAATTTTAATTATATAGCATTAAATTAACTCAAGGGTGCCCCATTTGTGAACAAGGTACAAAATAAATTAGGTTCAAACATTTATCCAAGATTGTGTTTTTAGGAAATCAAATATTTCTACCTAGAGGACATAAGTACTGATCTTAAATGACGTCATTTGATGGGAGTTCAGAATAAATTAAAACACCATATCCACTAACAGGTGATCAATTGTTTGAGAAAGAAAAATATATTGAAATTTCTTTTTGTAATCATTTTTTTGAAAAACCATAGAAAAAAAGTTATAAAAAGAGATCAATTTTTTTTGAATTACCATACTAGAATTTTCTGTACATCAGACATTTTCATTATGTTATGAATGTTAAAAAAATATATGTGATAGTTTCATTGGAATGTTACTAAATTCACATGAAAAAACAAAGGATGGAATTAAGACTAGGTTATACATGATTGACATGGGAATACGGAAAGAGTTGACACCATTGAAGGGTAAAAAGTAGATTTTTCTACCTCCATATACTTAAACTCTTTCTAGGTAGGAGAGATATCTATTTTGAAACTTCTTGAATGATTTAAAGGTTCTAGAGGGGTTCATCAAATATAAAGAATATCATGTCAATGATTGATTTAAAGTTAAAGGGTCTGAAATCACATGACTGTCATGTTTTGATGCAAGATCTTATTCCTATAGCTTTATGTTGTATTTTTCCCAAGAATTTCTCTCATACATTAACCAAGATCTATTTCTTTTTAAAATCAATATGAAGCAAAGTTATAAACTAGGAAAAATTTCCAACTATGGAAAAGGAAATTTCTGTTATATTACGTGAATTAGAAATGTTCTTACCACTATCATTATTTGATATGATGTTTCACTTTATGGTTCATTTAGTGAGAGATATTCTGCTATGTGGTCCTATACATTATCAATGGATGTTCCCCATTGAAAAATATATAATGATTTTGAAAGGGCATGTCAAAAATCAATGTCATCCAGAGGGTTGTATTATAGAGTGATATATTGTTGATAATGATTTTGAAAGGGCATGTCAAAAATCAATGTTATCTAGTGGGTTGTATTATAGAGTGATATATTGTTGATGAATCTATTAAATTCTGTACCAACTACCTATCTAGTGTGGAAAACATTGGTTTACCAAAATCTCATCGCATTGGGTGTCTTATGGGTGAAGAAATTTCTGGAAGAGATGTTGCCACAATCAATATTATAGATTAGGAGTAGGAACACCTTTACATTTTTCATAACAGTTTATAGGTTTCTGTATATGTTGAAGCCCATAAATAAATTATTAGGAATTTGAATCCATCAAGGGATGAGTGTTGGATATAAAATCCACATAATCAACACTTTGTAGGATGGTTTAGATACCAATTTTTTAAGGAGTCTAATGAAATTACGGATTCAATTTTAGAACGAATTCAGTGTCTAGATAGAGGAACAAGTGTGTATATATTATCTTAAAATGGTTAGTAATTATTTGTTATACATTATATATAAATAAACACGATGAAGGCAGTACTATGAAAAATAGTGGAGTTACACTTGTAGATGAAGTGATTAATAGAGATACTATTTTTATAATTATTCATATGTTTTTCAATGATTTAATCCCTTATAATTAATCAATTTGATGTAATTTTCATCACTTTTTGTATTTTTGGTGAATTTTGGGCTTAATTGTGAAATCTTATTAATTCTAAAAATTTAATAGTTTCCAAATATTCTATATTTTGAGTATGAATTTTAGAATTTTGGTCCAATTGAAGTGATTATTTTTTACAGTTTTTATCTATTCGTGGGTTTAAACTTTTTATTCTTCACCAATATCCAATTTGGTACAAAATTTCCCTGAAAAATTAATTAAGTGGAGAAATTTTTATGGTCAAAAAAATAGACTCCATCTCAATAATGGTGTCATATCTCATCATAGTAAACTCCAAATATAGCGATTCTAGTTGTAGGAGTAAGAAAACTATGGGAATAATGTTAAAATTAAATTTCATGGAGAATATCTATCATTTAAGGATCCATTAAATTCACTAAGGTTGAGGGAGTTGATAAGTCTCCTCAGGCATAAAAATTCTTTTTTAGTAATTCAAGCATAAGTTATTTTAATCTTATCTAAATAAGCTAATATTTTGTGGGATAATGAAAAAGAGAGAGGGGAAAAAATTATGAAGACAACTTCCTTATATTATGTTTTTAATGTGCTAAATAATCCCAATATTTAGAGGAATGAATCTAGAAGGAAACGTTTTCACCCCTCAACCCTATAAATATGAGTTTTCACTTCCATTAAAATAGGTTGAAGAAGGTGAATGAGGTTATGTGATAGAGGATTGAAATATTAAAGTGCTATGAATTTTATTTTTCTCTTTTCTTACTCTTATAATGCTCTCTTATTCCCCTTTTAACTCTATTACCCTTCACATGGAGGGGTAAAACTTTTGAGTGATCGTGGAAGGGGGAGTTCTCCTTTTGTAATGTTAGAGTCTTGTGATTTAATGTAAAAATATATTTTTCTATTGAATAATATCTATTTTAAATGGTTCCCAATTCTATTAATGTGATTTTATTTTGGGTTTTGGTTTCATTCATTGTTTATAGATTTGTTTTAAGATATTTAAACGCCCTCTGCCTAGTGTAGTTTGTCTTGATCGAGTAGATTGTATTAGATGGTGAGTGTTTATAAATTTTTGGCATGTGTGTGGAATAAGTTAATTGTTTATATATTTTTAATGATAAAAAAATTTTGATTGGGAATTTAATTAGTTTTTTGGAATAGTTTATGATTTTTCATGCACAGAGGAGTGGTTTCCATTACTTCCTTCAACCAAGGGTGATTGACAACTCGATCAAGGAATCATTCATTTATCATTCGATAGAAAGAGAGGGGGACTTATTTTTATGACCATTATGACATTGAAAAAGGTGATACCACCATAACCCCATCACTCTCTTCATCCATTTGTGTTTAACATTTATTTTTATTTCTTTCTTTCTTTTTAACATCAAATAATTTTAAAAAAAAACTTCCAATTATTTCTCTAATTTCAAGTGACAAACATGATTGTTGAGCGCTCCTCTCTATAGGCAACCTATTTTACCCACTTTATTTCATTTTTAACTTAGGAAATATTTGTTTTGGTTACACTCCATGATAGGAACATGTCAAAACTTGACACCGTTGCTGGGGAGGTGGTGCCATCAATATTTGTTTCCCTTATTCTTTATTTCATTATTTTCTTATTTTCACTTTAAAATTGAATGAATAAAAACAAAAACTATGAACCTTTCTTACTAGGTCATGAAATTTAAATAAAAATGTTTAATAGACTTAGAAACCTTAATTTTCATTTTGAATTTGAGGAAATTTCTCTCACAAACTCGAGTGAAACATCAAGTGTTCACTCTGAACCTATCACTATGGATGGAAATCAAAACCAAACCCTTAGAGACCTATGTGCACCAAAATTACTTAATTAATACAATAAAATTTTCATTCCAGAGTTACAAAAAGATTTTGAGATGAAACCTAACATGATCCCATTGCTTCCAAAATTTCATGGCTTAGTAGGAGAAGACCCAAACAAATATATTAAAGAGTTCACATATATATTCTCAATATTTATACCCTGAGGAGTAGCTGAAGAGTAGATAAAGGGGAAGGAATTACCATTTTCATTGGAAGGAGCTAAAAAATAATGGTTTTATGTCTTACAACCATGATATGTGAATTATTGGAAAGACATAGTGAGATGCTTCATGTAAATATTCTCCCCCACCTATAGAAGCACAACCATCAGAAAGGAAATATATGCTGTCAATAAGTCATTTGGATAAACGCTTTATGATTACTAGGGAATATTTAAAAATCTATGTTCCAACTATCTACATCAAGAAATTGAAGAGAATAACTTTCTTATCTTCTTTTACCAAGTTTTACTAAACAATGACAAAATCCTTCTAGATGTATCATATGGAGGTACATTGATTAACAAGTCATGAGAAGAATCCAAGGGCATGATTGAGAATATTTCCCAAAAATCATAGTAGTTTGGTATAAGAGGTACTAGCACAAGAGGTATTCATGAGGTAATAACTTCTTATTCATCACCCTTACTAGAAACTAGGATTGTAGAGAAGACTAGTTTTTTGAGAGATATGGCCTTAAAACAAGTAGGTGGCCAACAAGAACCAGACAAGGTATGTAGTTTATGATCCTCACTTTACCATTTCACTAACTAGTATACTGAAATATAGGTAATGGATTCTTGTGCGGTAGCATTTTAATCAAGTCAGTTTCAATATCAAGGATGAAGAGAGCCTAAGTCCAATATGGATTTGAAAATCAGTAGAATAGAGCTAGACCACCATTCTAGAAACAATTCCAAAACCCACCACCATTTCAACAAAATCAATTTTATAACCTGAATTTATACCACGAACCACCCAAATTCCAAAGAACCTATGAGAAAAAAATCCACCAACACACAAACTTCTATGGAATAGGTACAACCCATGTTTTTGGGGCCTAGAGGATAAGTTTGGTAAGCTGAAAAACATGGTGGGTAGTATTGTTGAAATCATGTCCAAAAAACCCACAAAACTTCCTTCATAAACAATACCAAACCTAAAAGATAATTTCAACATGATAAAATAAGAATTTGAAAAGAAATCTCACCACCAACATCACATGAACCTGAAACAAGACCACATGATTTGAGGGAGAATGAAGTTGAAAATTCAGAAATTTATTTGAAAATAAACCAAGAAACAGAAAGTAAAGGGGAGGAGGATAAGGATAGGACAAGAAGGAAGAGAAAAGAAACACCATTTTAAAGGAATAAAAGGGAGAATAAATAATTACCCCCACCATTTCCATAAAGGATGATTGAATCAAAGAGATTGTAGGAACAAGCACTTCAAAAAGAAATTTGGGACACCTTCGAGAAAGTGGAAATTAATACCCCCATTCTTGAAGAACTCAAAAAAAATTCAAAAGTGTGATGAGTTTTTAAAGGGTATATTCACCAAGAAGAGTAGACTTCAATGGAATGAAAGGATCAACTTGGAAAAGAAGTGCCTCATCCCTTATCACACCACAGTTTCCAACAAAATGTTAATATCCAAGAATGTTTTTCATTCCATGAACCATTAGTTATTTTAATTTCTATAATTCTTTGTGTGATCTAGGTTATTCAATTAATTTATTTCCCCACTCAGTACACACTTATTTCCAGATGGGAGACTTGAAGCCCCCAAGAGTGGTGGTCCATCTTGCAAACAGTTCCACAGTTTTCCTAGTAGGATTTATGGAGATTGTCCTTGTGAAAGTCAAAGATATCTTATTCCCAAATGACTTCTATATGATTAATATTGAATAAGATATGATCTTGTCACACTCACCCTTAATATTGGGGAGACATTTCTTAAATACTTCCAAAACCATCATCAATTTCAATGAAGGGACACTCACCATGGAATTTGGATATATCACTATTCACTTTAATTTTTTTGAATCCATGAGGCACTCATCAGATGATCACTCACTATTTTCACTCTCCCGTGAAGTTGGTACTGAACCAACTGAAGAATCATAAATTTTTGATGAATTATTATCCTTAGGAGAGAATTTTTACATTGGAAATATCACTAAACATGTGGATACCTAAAATACTGTAGATTCTGATTTCATTTGGGAATAAACCCAATAATATACTCACATAGAATTCTTCTTAAGGGAGATTACAAACCTATTAGACAACCCAAAAGGAGGCTGAATCCCACCTTAATAGAGGTCGTGAAGAAGGATATTAAGAAGCTCTTGGAAGCTGGGATCATCAATCCCATCTCAAATTAACAATAGGTTATCCCCATTCATGTAGTTCCAAAAAAACCGGCCTAACCACTATGAGGAATGAAAAGAATGAATTAATCCCTGTGAGAATTCATAATAGATGGAGAGTGTGCACAGATTTTAGGAAGTTGAATATGGTACTTTGGAAAGATCATTTCCCCATCCTCTTTATTGACCAGATGTTATATATATTGGAAGGGAGAACTCATTAATTATTTTTTAATGGATTTTCAGGTTATTTTTAGGTTCCTATTACTCCCAAGGATTAAGAGAATACAATCTTTACTTGTCCCTAAAAATATTTTTCATATAAAATGATTTTATTTGGATTATTTAATGATCCAAGTAAATTTCATAAGTGTATGATAGGTTTTCTTGATCACATTGAATATTTATTTGAGGTTTTCTTAGATGATTTCATAGTTTTTTAAAATTTCTATGACCATTGTTTGAGAAATCTGAAAAAGGTTTTGAAAACATGTATTAAAAATAATTATGTTTTAAATCTTTAAAAGTGTAATTTAATAGTTGATAGAGGAATTTTCCTTGGAAATATCACATAAAAAATTATTGAAGTGGATAAATCAAAAAATGAAGTGATAAATTCATTACCTTACCCAAATTCTGTGAAACATGTTAGATCATTTTTATGATATACAAGATTCTATAAGATGTTTATCAAATATTTTAGTAATATTTATCTCCATATCACTATATTTATTTTGAAAGATTATGACTTTTATTTCAATGGTGCATGTAGGTAATCCTTTGATGAGTTGAAGAGGATATTTATTACACCACCAGTGATGCAGACACTAAATTTGGAAGAACCATTTGAGATACTTTGTGATTCTTCCATCCAAGTAGTTAGAGAAGTCCTTTCTTAGGGAATTGAGAGAAATAAAAAAGTCATTTCCTATTCCTATAGAACATTATATGTGTCTCAATTAAATTAAAAAACCATAGAAAAGGGTTTTTAGTTGTTGTTTTTTACTTTGGAAATATTTAGATCATATATTCTTGGAACTGAAGTCACTGTGTTTTCTAATCATGAAACTCCTAGGTACTTAATTAAGAAGGATGAAGATAAATAGAGACTAGTGATATGTATTTTACTACTGTAGGAGTTCAAAATAGAGATCAAATATAATAAAAAATCTAAGAACCAAGTGGATGATCATTTAATTATACTTCCTGACACTACTGAAGCTAAAATTCTATACAAAGAACCACTGAATGATCATTTTTCTAGCGAGTAATTATACTTTATTAAAGGAGAAGTTACTTGGTATGCTGATATGGTCAATTTTCTGGTATCATCTTAGGTCCCATCTTATTTCAATTCTCACCAAATTCAAATACTGAAATCTGAATCTAGATATTAAATTTGGGATGATCCATTTTTTTAGAATATTTTCAATGACCAAGTGATAAGAAGATGTTTACCTGAGAGAAAATTTATTCTATATTTGAGTTTCATCACACTTTATATTGTGGGGGACACTTTATACCTAAAAGGATAATAAGGAAGGTTTTCGAATCTAGACTTTATTGGCCCACCCTTTTTAAATATGCTCATGAATTTTTCAAAAGATTTCAAAAATTTCATTTTTTAAGAAATATTTCAAAGATACAAGAAATTACACAACAACCACTTATTTTTTTGGTTGTGGGGATAGATTTTATGGGACCTTTCCCAATGTCATTTGGAAATTATTATATCTTACTTTCACTTGATTATGTTTCCAAATGAGTGGAAGAAAAAGCCACCAGTACTGACAATGCTAAAATTGTTTGTAAATTTTTTAGGGTTAACATATTTTGTTGGTTTATAGTGCCTAGATCAATCATTAGTGATAAAGGAGGTCACTTTTTCAATAGGTAAATAAAGTATTTACTAATGAATTATGGGGTGAATCATAAAATATCAACTCCCTATCATCTATAGAATAATGGTCAATCAAAAGTGTCCAATAGGGAAATAAAAGGAATTTTGGAAAATAATGTTAAAAAAACCAGAAGGATTAGAGACTAAGGTTGGAAGACACATTATACTCTTATAGGATATCCTAACAAAACTCGATTAGAATGAGTCTATATAGATTTATTTATGGGATAATTTATCATCTGCCTATGGAATTGGGGCATAAGGTGTATTGGAATGCAAAGAAGATGAATTTAGATCATGAAAGCACTAGGAAAGAGAGAATATTGAAGTTATAGGAGTTGGAATAAATTAGAAGGAAATATTTTGAAAATTATAGGATTTAAAAAGAGATAACATGAGTGGATCATGAAAAGTTGATCTAACTGAAAGAGTTACATCCTAGATACAAAGTGCTGTTATTCAACTCAAGACTCAAGATGATTCCTAATAAAATTTATTCCATATGGGAGGGTCCATTTATAGTTACTCATGTATATCCTTTTAGTGCTGTGCAGATTGTGAAGAATATAGAGTAAGATTCATTCACTATTAATAGACACATGATGAAGAAATTCCATGGGTCTATGCCATCATAGAAAGTGGAGGATATCACACTCCTCTAACCTATTTATCAATAAAATACATCTATTCATACCTCTCATTTACAATTTATTTCTTACTATGATTACTTTTCAAATATTCTTAAATGTTAAATCCATTTGAATGACTGACATACATTGCATCATTTAAGTGTGGGGGAGAGAGCCTTTGTAGTTTAGTATTTTCATTTTCTGTTTATTTTTATATTTTTCAAAAAAATATGATTCTATTCAAATTTTTATGTGTTTTTTTCAATTTTTGTTTGTTTTTGAAAATTTTGAGCTGAAATGATACTCTTTTCCATTTTTAAAACTCATTACCATGAGTGAAACAACTTATCATTTGAAACTGAGCTTAAATGAATATTGAAAATTAATTTGTTTTAATTTCAAATATTTGGGAATTTTATGAAAAGTCGTATAATTTTTAAATCACATGCCACATATCACTATATTTATATTTGAAATCACTTTCCTAGGAAGCTTCAGAACCATTTTTATCATATTATTTTCATTTACATCACTCCTTGAGAGAACTAGACCTTGCTTAATTTAACTAGAATTTTATTTATTCTTGTCCAAAAATGAGGGTTTTAGGTACTTGTATTTTAAATTATTGAGGCATTTATTTGGGTTTATAGACCATTTTCAAGAGAATCATTTTTATGTTATCCTTCCTTGTGTATTTAATCCTTGCAGCCCTTATAATCCATGAAAAACCTGTTAGGTCATCCAAATTATAATCCAATTCTCCCTATCTATCCTACTCTTGAAGTGAAATTGTGTGATCTAATTGAACTTAAGTGTGGGATAAGATGTATTGTGGTGTGATACCTCATTTGGTGATACTTTAGGTGTAGAATAAAATTCTTAAGAGATGTTTTTTTCTATTGGAGCTTTCACGATAAGATAATTTTTTTCCTTTATGAATCTTCCATTGGAGAAAAAACATTGTGCCTATCTAGAGCTTTTATGAAAAATTATTTTTGAGAAGATTGAAATTTTTCTACTGAAATACTGAATGGTTCGAACTTTCCTTGATTTATCATGATGATGGAGCTGAAATTATACTAAGGGGAGTGAGGAGGAGACCATACTTTAGTTGAAATTAGAGTCATGCAATTTTTATTCAAAAAGATCTAATCCATACTTATTCAACCTCAGAATCCTTCACATCTAAATCATACCAACCAAAATCCACTGAACAAACCTAAAAATTCCAAATGATAAACACATTTTCCTGACTCACATCAGGTGGATAAGTAGGAATTTATCAAGCCTATTGTAAATATTGCATGAGTTTGTATGAGAAAATATTTTTTGAAAATTTATATTTGTGAAATAAGAGAAAATTCATGTGAGTTAGGTGTTTTGCATGCATGGGAGGAGAAATGAAGAGGAAATATATTTAATTATGTGAACGGAGAACATAAAATAATGGTTTTTGATGAGTCGTAATATCTTTTGTTTCTTGGTATGGAATTGGTGGATCTCGTGGATATATGTTTTGAATATTATTTTATTTGATTTCATTATTAAATTGTCTAGGATTCCATGTTCTAAGTATGGGGGAATTTATGGAGATAACATTTTCATAATTATTCATATGATTTTCAATGATCTAATCCCTAACAATTAATTAATTTGAGATTATATGCGTCAATTTTGTATTTTTGGTGAATTTTGGGCTTAAATGTGATAATTTATCAAGTCCAAAAATTTAATAATTTTCTAGAACTTATGTATTTCAAGTATAACTTTTAAAATTTTAATCTAATGGAAGTGATTTTTTTATTCTTCCTCTATTCATGGGATTAAAATTTTTCTTCTAGAACCAGATACAATTTGAAGCACAATGGCCCAAAAATATCGATCAAGTGAAGAAATTTGTTTGTCTGACACAATAGACCCCACCTCAATAATTAAGGAATATCTCATATAGATAAATACAAATGTGGTGATTCTAGCTGGAGGAGGAATAAAACTATGAGAATCATGTTCAAATTAAATATCATTTAGAATTTTTATCATTTAGGCATCCATTGAATGCTTAAGTGTAGGGAGTTGAGGAGTCTCCTCGAGCAAAAAAAGTGTTTTTTAGTAATTTGATCATAACATCTTTTACACTTGTCCAAATAAGATGATATTTTGTGGGAACATGAAAATGAAAGAGGGGGAAAAACTTTATGAATAAAAAATCATGATATTAACCCATTTAATATGTGAAATAAACTCACAATTTTTGAGGAATTAATCTCGAGCGAAAAGTTTCCACCCCTCAACCATATAAATACGAGTGTTCAATTATTTTCAAAGGGGTTGAATAAGTTGGAAAAGGGATTATGCCAGAGGATTGGAATCTTAATGTTCTATGGATTTTATTTTTTTTCTATTTTCTTAGTTTTATAATGATATCTTCTTCCCCCTTAAACTCTATTACCCTTCACATGGAGGAGTAAAACTTTTGAGTGATCGGGGAAGGGGGAGTTTTCCTTTTGTAATGTTGGAGTCTTGAATTTTAATGAAAAACTCAATTTTCTTATTGAATTATATATATTTTCAGTGGTTCCCAATTCACTTAATGCGATCATATTTTGGGTTTTGGTTTCATTTATTATTTATAACTTTGGTTGAAGATCTTTAAACTCCCTCCACCTAGTACAATTTGTCTCGACTGAGTAGATTGTGTTAGGTGGTGTGGGTTAGTTATCGTTGAAACATGTGTGGAATAAGTGGTTTGTTTATAGATTTATAAGGATAAAAAATTCCTGATTTGGGATTTCCTTAGTTTTTTGGGAATGGTTTATGAATTTTCATACACATAGGAATGGTTTCCATTACATCCTTCAACTAAGGGTGATTGAAAAATTGATCGAGGAATCATTCATTTATCATTTGATAGGATGATAGGGGAACTGATTTTTAAGACCATGATTAAATTTAAAAATTTTATCCTACCATAACCCCATCAATATCTTTATCTATTTGTGTTCAAACTTTATTTTTATTTCTTTCTATCTTTTTAACAAAAAAATTTCAAAAAAAAAAATCAATTCATTCTCTAATTTCAGTGAAAAACACGATTTTTGAGCACTCCTCTATAGAGAAAACCTAGATTACCTATTTTACTGCATTTTTTTACTTGGGAAATATATTTTTTGTCACACCCCATGGCATAAATGTGTCAGCGATGAATTTTTCTAGTATTAAGGACAGAAATCCAATTTATGAAAATATGTCATGCTTTG
This sequence comes from Viscum album, assembly GCA_963277665.1. Taxonomy (NCBI): domain Eukaryota; kingdom Viridiplantae; phylum Streptophyta; class Magnoliopsida; order Santalales; family Viscaceae; genus Viscum; species Viscum album. The sequence continues at coordinate 789,799,925 of OY728123.1, read as the reverse complement.
GCATCATCAAAAAAATATGGGATTTGGATTATACAACATTCTAAGTGATTATTTTTCAATGAAAATGGGTTGATAATAGGAGTGATATTAAAATAAATGAATTGAGATTCGTAAAAGTGGATTTCAGTAAGGAAGGGTACAAAGAAGAACCATTTATAATGGAATCACGTGCAGTAAAAGTATTTTATGTTCTATATCCCACAAAGAAAAAGTAGTAAATTATTTTTTTAGCGACCAAGACCACTAAAGGGTTAGATGAAAATTCAACTAAGGATAACCCTTTCATTGTGACTTCATAATCATTTCAAAGTGGTCCCAATGTATATGGGGGTTTTGTATGTTAGATTAGACCACAATAAAAAGATTTGGATACTTGAAAGAGAGGTCAAATCCTTTCAACCTTTAAAAAAAGAGAGTCCAATAATGAGTTTATATATATTTTTTAATATAAATTGCATTATTTCATGTTATTATTTGTTCGCTACTATATTTATGTAATCTTAATTAAATGTTAAACCACTTCTATAGATAATTACTTTTTCACGCATTGGTGCTCCTAATCCTGAGGAATAATAGGTTTCTTAACCTACTTATGATCTCATGGTAGAGGTACAATGACCTTCTACAGATGATGATTCTACCAATCCATAGAAATAAAATATTGACAATGTTGAATATGAGGAAATGGTAGGTGATAAAGAAACGATGTTGCCGAAAAAATAGAAGCACCATAGTGTGACAGTGTTAGTAAAAACTATTAAAGAGAAAATAAAAAGGCATCAAATTCGAGGTCAAATGGAATGCATGGGGATAAGATATTAACACCAACAAGTCCATGTTCAGTAGTTACATAGTGATCATCACTTAGAAGCACATTCTAGTTTATGTATATTAATGGCACCATGTGGTGGCCATGCTTAAGACACTGATTTAGGAAGAGATTATGGTAACATTATGATATCCTTTGTTTATCTTAATAAAAAATAAAATAATAAAACCTTGACTTACACTTCAATATTCTTTGTAGAGTGATTTTATAGTAAATGAATCCCACAAGAAATTTGTAGGAATCCTAGCTGGAAGGATTCACATAGAGTTTCAACAATTCTATCGATATTTGATCTTAAAGATGCTAAATGTAACATAAACCCTTTCCCACCACTTATCTATGCACATATAATAAGCCAATAAGTTTGGGATGCGTTTACTGGAAATCATGTGCATATGAATTTTCATATACATTATGGATGGTACTACATTGTTTGAAAATACGTGTATTCATCACTTTGATTGATAATTTTTATTTATGTAACAAAAAATAAGTACTAAAAATATGGAATGAGTAGAAAAACCAACGTACCCTTACTATAAAGAAAGGATGAGGTACGATTCATTTGAAAAAAATTAGAACATATTTTAAATCTACCATAATACTTTTATGTGACATGAAAAAACAAAATAATTATGTTCCTCTATTTATATACAAATTAATGAATCTAAATCCAAATCCACTTCCATCCCACATCATGTGCTATGGAAGGTGGAACGTATAAATAAATATGAGATACTAATAGATGAAAACACACAAAAAGTGTGGGAAACATGTTTAATTCTGACATAATAAAATTTTGTTTTTATTTGAATCCCTATTACATAATAATGATTACTTATTTTCCTATATTTTTTATCTGAATTAATCATAGGAATCATAAACACCTATACTAGATGAACACCTACTATAAGTGGTCTTGAAGTGGATAGAACCCCTACTATTGTGGTTATTATGTTTGTAAATTAATGTGATAGATCACATTCCATCAACAAACTAGCACCCCCAAAGAGGTATTTTCAAAGATAATTACTATTTAATTTAAAATATTTATTAATCCTTTGTGTATTTATATTTATCCAATAATAATATAACTATAAAAAATTCTAATATTCACAAGACAATATAGATTTGATTATAAATTAATGGGAAACATACATGATGGAAAAATTTACACATATATCATGAAGATGTGACTTTATACTTCTTATTTAGTTGATTTTCTCATAATTTTATCTACCTTTTTTAGTTATTTTCCTTGGTATTTCTATATGATACTTATTTTGTTAATTTTTATAGAGATCATAAATAAATGACCTCATGTGGGATTGGATTTTGAGGCTACAACTGAAATAATGACAATAAGAAAATGAGTCCACAATTTATAAAACCATCATGAAAATATCAATTACTAATACTTATTTAATTAATTTTTTCATCATTTTATCTAATAATTGTAAGTTTATTTCCTTATCATTTTTATCTAATATTTATTTATTATTTTTTATAGATATTTTGGGAAGTAATATTTTTATTTCAACTATCCTCAATAAGAAACAAAAGATTCCTTTATTATGATGTTACCATGCTTTACATTTCCTTTCTTTATCTAACTGTCAACACTGCATATTGAGTTGATTTTCTTAGCTAAAAAACCTTTCATGTTGTTGAAAACTAAAATATTATAGGAAATTTTTTTGGTTAAAAACATCAACTCAATAACCAGTGTTAGAATTTAGACAAAGAAAGTCAATGGTATGGTATGAATGATATGACATGAGGTAAATATTTTTATTTAAAATTGAAATTAATTTTAGTAAAAAAGACAAGTGATATACTCAAAACTGAGAAAACACATTCAAAATATTTTAATAATTTATTAAAATGATCCATAATTAATTTTTGACATGTATGAATCATCCAAACCTCATTCTGATACACAATGTGACTCATATAACTCAAAGCACATCTTTTTATTTAAAATTGAAATTAATTTTAATAAAAAAACAAGTGAAATATTGAAAACTGAGCAAAATCGTTCTGTTTTTTTTATACTTTAGGACAACGGTCTATAAGTCATTTGTGACATGTAAGAATCAACCACATCTTAATATGATGCACAGTGTGACCATATGACTCCATGTGTGTCTTTTTAATTAAAATTGAAATTAATTTTAGTAAAAGAAACAATTGACATACTGAAAACCATGAAAAAACATTCATATTATTTTGATACTTTAGTAAAATGACCCATGAGTAATTTGTGATGTGTAGGAATCAACCACACCTTAATCCTACACACAGTGTGATCGTTATGACTCAAATCGAAAGTTATCAGTTTAAAATTGACATTTTAGTTCAACATGTGTCACTCATTGAAAACTGAGAAACCATGCTCATATTGTCTTGATAATTTGGGAAAAAAATTCATAAGTCAGTTTTGAAATGTGGGAAGTAGTCTCATGTCAAACTAACATACGATGTGATCGGTATAACTCAAAGTCCATGTTACTAGTTTCAAATGAAATTTTAGTAAAAAGAAAAAGTGAAATACAAAAAACTAAGAAAACACATTCATATTGTTTTGATATTTTTTTGATAAGATTAATAAGTTATTTCTCATATGTAAGAATCAACCAAAACTCAATTATATTCATTATGTGACTGGCATTACTCAAAGTGTGCCTTTTTATTTAAAATCAACATTAATTTTAGTGAAAAGAACATGTGACATTCTGAAAACTAAGAAACAAACATTATGATTGTTTTGATACTTTAAAAAAATGATCCATAACTCATTTGTGATGTGTAAGAATCAACTGAACCTCAATCAGATGCACAGTCTGACCAGTGTGACTCTAAGTATGTATTTATATTTAAAATTGACATTAATTTTAGTAAAAGAAACAAGTGACATAATTAAAACTAAGAAAAAAATTAGATTGTTTTGATACTTTAGGAAAATGACCCATGAGTCATTTGTTACATGTAAGAATCAACCGAACCTCAATCCAACACACGGTGTGACTGGTATGAATCAAAGTGTCTGTTATCAGTTTAAAATTGACATTTTAGTTCTAAAAGTGTGTCACTTACTAAAACCCAAGAAAACACGCTCCGATTGCCTTGATAATTTAGGATAGTGATTCATAAGTCATTTGTGACGTGTAGGAAGTACTCTCATATCAAAATGAAAAATGATGTGATCTATATGACTAAAAATAAATTTTTCTAGTTTGAAATGACATTTTAGTAAAAAAAACAAGTGAAATACTGAAAAATAAGAAAACACGTTCATATTTTTTTTGATACTTTAGTAAAATGATCCATAAGTAATTTTTGACGTGCATGAATCAGATGTATCTCAATCTAACACATGGTGCGACCAGTATAACTCCAAGTGATTATTTAAAATTGTCATTAATTTTATTAAAATTAATAAGTGACATAATAAATATTGATCAAATGCATTCTTATTATTTTGATACTTTAGGAAAATGATCTATAACTCATTTGTGATTTATAGGAATCAACCCCACCTCAATACGATGCACAACGTAACTACTATAACTCCAAGTGTGTATTTTTATTGAAAATTGAAATTTTATTAATTTATTCTTTCATATAAATGTTTAATTTATTTATTTATAGTATTAATAAAATAATATTGGTTTTATTATATAGGTGTATTATTTTTCTTGGGTTGAGGTGATTTGTTTGGAAACTGATACCATGGGTGGAATTTTTTGAGTGGCGATCACGAGCACCAAAGACAGTGAAACATTAATGTTTTCAAATGTTTGTGGATAGTAATTGTAAATTAAATTATAATTTTTTTGAAATGTATATAATAGTTTGTTTTTTGTATTCATGCTATAAAATTTATTTTAATTAAATTACATATATTTCATACAGGTTATAGGTTGCTGCGATGTGCTGTTATACAAACAGCACACTGCAGTAGTTTGGGACTTTATTATAGTTTTTAGAATTGATAAAAGGCCCCCTTTATCAGTTCTTTTAGAGTGACGATAAAGGGTACCCCCTCTTTAAAAAATCTAATAACAACATTTTTTTAGCGCTGTTAAAGGCCTTTTTGTGTGTTGTTAAAGGGAATATCTATAGTAGTGATACCAGTGTTGGTTCCCCTATTTAATTCCCCAAAATTTCTTGGATTCTTATATATTTGATAGGTTTTAATTTTTAAAACCAATAATGATAATGAAACTTCTTACCCCATAATGGAATAATAGATATTTTACATATCGGGTTGGGCATGAATGAAAACTTCAAGATTGGGGAAATCGAATAGAAATCATAGATGGAATTTGTAATGGATAAATGTATATCCATCAATTTTATTCAAGGGACTCCATTATTAATTTACATTTAAAATCTTGAAACATATTACTCAATAATGAAATGAATCCCAAGATCTAGGATTTAGTTTTGGATATAATTTTCCAAGTAGATGGTAACAATGGAAATCACATCAGAAGAGTCATAATGCTGTAAGTACAATTTCATATTGGTCCACATGTTTCAATCTAAATGATCTTGATCAATGCTATCGGAATATTCCTATGGATGGATGCTAAACCTATAAATCAAACATATAAAACTTTAGGGTTTTACTATTAGAAATTATTAGTGGGAAGAAGAGTCGTAGTGGATACAAAGATGATAAGGATCTCATCCTTTCACAATATGTAACCCATTATTTATGAGTAACATACATAATAATATTGAATATAATTGACACTCCATAGTTTGATGATGAAGAAAAATTTCTACATATAGACAAGTTGTGGAAGGCAAGAAGAGGCATGGAATTCATGGACACTTCGTTGGACGTTGCAGTGATGCCACATAAACTATTTAGGTTCTTATAGGTTTCTCTTAATTTTATGAAAGAGGATGTGAAAAAGTGAACCACCATTTATAAAGTTGCATCACTGATGAATAATGGAGGCTTAGGGTATACTTTTTTAAGGAAAAAGGATAAATGTATTATGGGGAGGTATCCATGGAGACACACAAATCCATGTTTGGAGGAAGTATTTCACAAACCCACCCACAAAAACAATAAAAAACTAAAAAATGGGACTATGAAATACATTAAAAAACAAGATAAAACAAACACAATAGAGGAAAAATGATGTACTTCAACACAAAAAGCTAAAATTTTAAAATGAAATACTGGAAATAAAATAACATAGGAGGATTAATATGGTTCAGAACCTTGGTACTACTCCACAATAGGACACTACCCAACACATTTTTATTATAAATAAGAAAATAAACAATAATAGCATGCAACATAAATTTGAGAAAGGGAAAAAACAATATTAGAAGAAACTAGGGAAATAACCCACCAGTCTCACAAAAAAAGATGTAAATAAGAAGCAATAAATTGACCAGGGAAAAATCAATAGTAACCAGAAGAAACCAGGATGGAACCCCCTTACCAGGGTTCATCATCACCTATAAAAATACCTACAAGATCTTTTTCAACCTCAATAATCCTTCCCAGGACTCAAAAACCACATGATCTCCATTAGAACAAGCTCATTGGAGTCAACTATGAGTATCATCACCAACAGGTCCACGAATAAGCCCTCTCCTATTCACTGTCTCCTTCCCTCTTCTCAATATATCTCTTTTCTTCACCCTCTATGGGACATGATTTGTCTCATCAGGAAAATGTGGGGAATTAGGAAATTAAATAAAAAGAAATTAGCCCCTAAAATAAACTTCAATATCCCCCAGACATGTGTTCAGACTAGAGCATGCTGAAGAAGCCATTGCAAAAAACTCGAACAGCTATTTTTATGTGATGGTCTACCTAGAATTACGTATGGGTTGATCTACCATTGCATAATGATCCTTCAACATTTCATAAAGGTAGCATTAACCATAACCAGTTATTTAAAGGTAGTTCCACCCACTACACAAGGGCCTTCCGATCCTCATGTAAAGGTAAGGCCTCCAATGCTCTTACCATATAAGGGTAATCTGCTCCATCAATAGGGTCATGTAAAGGGTCAACCCAAGTTCATTTAAGGGTAACCAACACATCATCATGGATACTTAATGGTACAATTATCACCACATAATGTTAACCTCCATACACTATAACTTGCGTAAAGGTGACCCTTTCATCTTAAAGCTCATGTCATGGTAACATACCACTTTCATAAGGGAAAAATCACTTAACATAAGGGCAAACAACACATTATGTAATGGTAATATTTCCTCAAATAAGGGTAAAGAAAAAAGAAAAAATATTTGTGAAAAAATATAGAAAAATAAAACATAAATATGAATGAATTAATCATCCAAAAGGAGGTTAAAACGCATGGAATTAAAAATTTAAAAAACAACTACAAAAAATTCTAACTTACAAAATAAAATGTAAACACACATGGCTAATGTTCTTGATGGCCTACAATAGCCTAACCTATCATCTCGTTTAGAAAGTATTCACTAAAAAAATACCCTAAGCTCCAACCTAATCTTCCCAGATGAACCAACTTCCTAGCATGTACCATAGTGACCCATGTCTTCTTATACCACACATTAACTGCTATCAACTACAAAAACAAACTTATAGAAAGAAACAATCTAAGAAACACCATTAAAAAGCTCATACATTTAATCACCTGATATTTTCCTCATCACATGCCTGCAACTAGATTGACACATTCCAACATAGGTATCATCATCTCTCATGCACCTACAAGACATCCAAATAAAATAGAGCAGTACCCAATAACTCAAATAGATTGAAACATCGATAAAATAAATAAAAATTAAAAAAAATATAAAAAGTGAAATAAATCTAAATGAAAGTAGTAAAGGTATTATAAAACACACAATAATAAAATAAAAAAATATAATAGAAGAAAAGTCTTCATTAGAGCCTAAAAAGATAAGAAAACCATCCCTTCCCACTCAGTGTCTTTGAACCAGGGTCCCCTATAAATCAAATACAGATCCAGTCTGAGGAATATAGAAGAAAGACAACCTAAATATACACCTAATATATACTAAGGGATTCCAAAAAGACTTATATCATTTCAGTTATTTCGTAACTGGGGTATACCACATTTTTCTAGGCCATATTATACCTAGAAATGTCCTCAGGACAATATCTCTTAATGAGGCTAGTATTTTCACACTGATAGCAACTAAAATTCTTAAACCAACAACCATACTTATTTTGTTTGATTTTATTTTGTTGTTGAACATTTACACATAACAACTCAGGACCCAAATTCACCACACTACCTTCCATCTTTAAACCCTGAATTTCAATATACCTAGAAAAGACTGCTGACTTCACTTCTTCCAAAGTGATGGAATCCTTTCAATACATCATCTAATATCTAACAATATTAAATTAATTGTCCAAATAATTCAACTAAAAACAATCATGGTCCTCATACATTATATCAGGATCCACATTGCCTAAGTCAATCATAATCTTATTGAAACCATCTAAATGCGTCCCCATAGAAGTTACAGGGACTATTTTGAAATTTTAAAGATTTATTTCTTTTGTAACCTTCACAAAAGGGACCTAGTCATGTAAATATGCCCTAACATAAACCAGACTAAACTAGAAGAAGTTTCATGAACCAATTCTCACAATACTTTATCACTTAGGGTCAGTAGTAATATGGAATGGGTATTTTTAAAAACATTAGGGTCAACATCCTCAAAAAAGGTCGAGGTCACCCCTACAGTAGAGATGGTGTTGATTTTCCACTTAATCCTATTAAATATTCTTTAAGTCCATTATGGAAAAGAAGAGCATGCATCTTAAATCTCCAGAAATTAAAACCATTCTCTCTTTCAAACTTCTCAATCTCTAATCTAATCGAATCCATATTTATACTCAATATAACAATACTATAATACCAATTATTTTGGGGAGGTATCTGAGGAGACACACAACTACAATGTTGGAGGTAGTTCCATGAAAACACACCAATAATAGTAGTAAACAAAAAAAATAGACCTGATACAATAATTCAAAAAGGAATAGAAAAAAACACCAAGAGAATAAAAAAGATGGAGTTGGAAACAAAAAAAGCTATAAATTCAAAAAGAATTGTAGGAAAAAAATGAACCCAAGAGAATTTACATGGTTCAGACCACCATGGTCATACTTCATGGAAAGCACACCACCCAATACATTTTATTAAGAATAGAAAATAAACAATGATGACATACTATAGAAATTATGGAAAGGGAAATAACAAGATGAGATGAAACTAGAGGAGTAACCCAATATTACTAGCACAAACAGAAGGAAATAAGAAGTAATAAACCGACAAGGGAAAAACAATAGGAATAAGAAGAAAATAGGTTAGAACCCCATTAAAAGGTTTTATCCTCACCTTTTGAAGATCCCTCCATGATTTTTTTGCATCCACAATCACCCTTCTTATGGCTAATGAGCCTATATCTCTCACCCAGAACAACTTCATCAGATTCAACTGTGAGCATCATTATAAATATGATAATGTAAAATCCATCACCTCTTAATCGTCTCCTTCCCTCATTTTGATATCTCTCTAGGATTCACCCTCTCTAAGATATAATATTTCTCATCTAGAAAATATAGGGAATCAAGAACTTAAATACAAATAAATCATCCCCTTGAATAACCTTTAAAACACCTGAACACATGTTCAGTTAGGAGCATGATGAAGATTCCATTTCAACAAAACTCGAATGGCTAACAATATGTGATGGTCTACCTGGAATTGCGTATTGGTCAATCACCATTGAGAATGGGTCCTTAAATAGTTTTTAAGGGTATTAAGAACCATGACATGCAACATAAAGTCATCACCACATATTATTTAAGGCTCTTATGGTCCTCATGTAAAGGTAAGACCTCCATCACTCTTCTAGTATATGGGTAAGCCACTCCATCAATAGGGAAACATAAGGGTTGACCCAAAATCACATAAGGGTAGTCTAGAAATCATCATAGCTATATAAGGGTACAATGATCCCCATGAGAAGGTAACCTCCACAATCTATTTTTTTGAATTTATTAAAAGCCAATTTTTGGATAAGTGGGAACCGAAAAAAAATCCACTGTTCATACATAGTTCCCACATAACTCTCATTCACATGGAACACCTCATTCAAAGGTCAATATTTCAACATTCAAATTTTAAAATCAAATTTCAAAAATACCGCCATAAAAATCTTTGATCCATGAGGTACCCACCTCGATCCAAATCACAAGGGACCTCAAAACCCACCACACCACCATCAACATATCGACCACATCACCTCATATTTCAAAAATAAATCCTAAACATGAAACCTAATGAGATCTTGAATAGAACATTAGAGAAAGGAATATCGCCAACTTTATGATTTCCATCCATCGCTGTCAACACCCTAACACCATCGAAGTTGGGAATTTTTTTTTGGGTTTTTGAATTTTTTTTGCCTAAATGGGTTAGGCATCATAATATTTTTAAAACTGGGTATCAAGATGTGTGAACCCCGTTCACGCATCATCCCACTTCTGGGATGTGTGAATGAGGTTCGCACATCTTCTACCGAGTCTGGGATGCGTGAACGCTGTTTGCGCATCTTTTGTATAGTATATAAAGGATTCACAAATGGTGTTCATGCATCCCACTGTGGTCTTTTATAAAAAGGACCCTCCCACCCAATTCTTATTCTTCTTGGTATTTTTCTATGAATCCCTACTGAATATCGTTCTCAACAATTTTTTCCTGCTTTTAAGAAGGTAAAATTTCTAATTAATATTTTATTTGTTTAATTGTGTTTATTTATTTCATTTTTATGATTTATTTATTTAATTTTTAATATGTAGAAATTAATATTTGTGTGTATAGTTTAATTATTTCATAGTATTGATGCATGATGTGTAAATTAGTTTTGTTCTATATTATTTAATTTTTGAATGGGTGTATGTTTTATTTGAATGTTTAGAAAAATTAATCAGGTAATGTCTGAAATGTTGTATGAATTCATATTGAATTTTTGGGAAAATTAAGTATGTTATTTTAATATTAAATTAAATTATAATATTTTTACACTAGTTATATAATTTAGAAATAATATATTAGTTATATGTATCATATATAAATTTTATTAAAAATTATATATAATTATAGTAATTTAATTTACTAATAATAATTATAATCAATGAAGTATAAAATAAATTAGGATTTGATTGTCTTATTTTCTTTATGTGGTTATTTAATTTGTAATAAATGCATTTTTTTCATATTGATGACCTATGAGTCATCTCACTGGGTATGTATGGACCTGCGTGTCCGCTTAAAGAAAGTTTTGTATTTAAGACACCCCTTGACCCCATCACATACATGTGAGTAAATTTGTAATTATAATAAAATCACCAAGAGGCGTCCCCAAAGAGCGTCCCTAAAGAGGCATACCTGAAGAGATGTCCTTGAAGAGCATCCACTAAGAGGTGTCCCCAAAGAGACTTCCCCGAAGTGGTGTCCCCAAATAGGTGTTCGAGAACAGATGTTCAAATGGCGGTTGCTAATTTGATAATAGAGACTCCAAAAGTTCTCCAGTCATAGGTTTCATTTAGTTTATCAGATAATGATAAACTAATAAGAAGCCTTGAAATCAAGTCATGATTATTTATTGAAAATTAATTAAAATTTATGAAACATCATATTAAACTCTGTTAAAATTATACATTAAAAAAGTCTCGGTATAAAGTCAATTATGAAAATCCAGTTAAAATAATTTAAAATTTTGATGTTGTATATAATATTTTTGTAATTATTTATTCAAAATTAATTAAAATTTATGAAACATTATATTAAACCTCTTATAAACCAATTTAAATAATATAATTATTTATTTAACAATAATTATAATTTATGAAACCGTATATTAAAGCTCTGATAAACCATTGCATTCAAAAAATCAATTATTCAAAACCAATTCAACTAATTAAAAAATTATATGTGGTATTTCATATTATTTGAATCATTTTTTATAGGTAATCATGTATGCACAAATATATTGCAATGGTGAGGTTATTTATACCGAGTAGGGTTTTAGCTACAATGTGACACCTGCTAAAGTGGTAAATCTATATGGTTGTATGACATTGGATATAGTTCGCAATAAGATTCATAGTTGGTTAAAACTGAGAGCTGATCAATCAATTACTTCAATAAAGTATCATAGTCTTCAATATGTTGAATGTTTTTGGCACACCGAGTACCCTATACTCGATGATGAGGATTGGATGGATGCGTGCTTGTTATTCAGGCAACAGTGTATTAATGGTTTAATGGAATTGTATGTAGTGTTTTCTGATATTGATGTGGTGCAAGCAAATAATACAGATCCATGTTTTATGAGCTCTGTAGAAGTCGGTCCTTCAGAACACTCTTATTCATTGCCTCCTCCTCATATAACTCCTGTGATAGAAGAAAATTATAAAGAAGATGATCAAAATTTGGAAGGAAATGTTGATAACATCCATCTGTGTGCTGATATAGTGAATGAAAGTTTATATGAGGAAGAAGAATATGGGGAGTCATCAGGAGATGATTTGGGTGAGGGTGATGTGGGGAATTAATCTTCTAAAGTTCCTTTGAGAGATAAAAATCAATGACATCCATCAGTTAGTAGTACTCATCCTTCAGTATTGAGATCTTTAGTTGAAGGAATGTCTCATGAACAACATTTTGATTGGAATTTCATTACACTGGATTTTGAATTCACTAGCATTATAGGGAATAAGTCTGCATCAAATGATAATGTCATATATGTCGGGCATGAGTTTGAAAGTAAACGGGTTATGAAAAATGTGATAAAGCAACACCACATTGAGTGGCATTTCACATTTGTGGTTGATGAGTCAAAGAAGACAAAATATGCCATTAGTTTTTCGAAATATGGGACAAAATGTAAATTTCGATTAAGGGCGATATTTGATAAATTTTTTTTCATGTTGGAAGATAACCAAATTAGAATGTCCACACACATGTGTGAATCCAAGCTTGTCACAAGATCACTCTTCCCTTGATGCAGAGTTTATATCAACTATTATTTGTGAGATGATACGAACATGTCAGAATGTTCCTATTTCCCTTGTTAAGGAAAGAATTCAACAGTTTTATAACTATAAGATATCATACAACAAAGCTTATAATGAAAAAAAGAAGGCCATTGTAAAAGTGTATGGTGATTGGGATGAGTCTTATACGATGTTGCCACAACTTATGGAATTGTTGTCTCTCAATAATAAGATTGTTTATTAGTTGGACATTGTTGACTATGAATCCCACACTCACTGAGTTGATCGATCAAATATGAAGTTTAATAGGTTGTTTTGGGCATTCAGGCCATGCATCGCTGCCTTTCCCTATTGTAAACAATTTATTCAGGTAGATGGAACTTTCCTTTGTGGCAAGTATAAAGGTGTTCTACTCATTGCTTCCACACAGGATGGTAATCGTGTTCCACTGCCACTTTCTTTTTCTATTGTTGAAAAGGAGAATTATGAATGCTGGATCTGGTTTTTGGCATGTGTGTGCATTCATGTCACACAAAATAAGGGTGTGTGTCTTATATCTGATCATCATCGAGTAATTATAGAGGCTGTGAATAGTGATGGGGTTTCTTGGATGGAGCCGAATGCTTATCATCCTTATTTCATTAGACATATTGGAAGTAATGTGCATAAGCATTTTATAGATGAGGCCATTAAGAAGGAAATCCTTAAGTTGGGTATGTTTCTCTAAATGTATATTTTTTATCAAAATTTAATATCCATTTTAATAAATTATTCTCTTGTGTTTTCAGCATATGAGCCCCAAAAAGAAAGATTTGATCGACGCCTTGAAGAGATTCGAACTACTAATGAAGATGTGTAAGAATATATGATGCAAATTTCAAAAGAAAAATGGTCATTAGCATATGATGGTGGAAGAAGATATGTCCATATGACCACTAATATAGTGGAGTGTATAAATGGGGTCCTCAAGGGTGTGCGCAAACTCGTGATGGCTAGGTTAGTGCAAGAGAAATTTTATATATGTGTTCACTACTTTGTTGACCGGTCCCAAAAAGACTACCAGAGGATGGAAAACAGAATGTATTTTACTCAGCATTTCCAAAGTTATATTGATCAGATACTGAATGATGCTTCAAGATGGAGTGTTCTAGGTTTTGATTGGGAAATCATGAGTTTTCAGGTAAGACAATGCTATGACCGGGCTACATGCACTAGTGGTAGAGTGTTTTTGGTGATGTTGGATAATAGGTATTTTGATTAAGGTAGCTTTTAATCATTGAGATATTTATGTGCACATGTTATCACAACTTGTGCATTGGTAAATATATCATGGGAGCCATATGTTGACCCAGTGTACCACATGAGCACTTTGGTTAACTATTACAATGAATCTTGGATACCTGTTGGTGACTTTCATTCTATCTCATTGCTTGCTGATCACCCAACCATTGCCCCTGATATTTCCAGGTTTCATAAGTTGGTTGTGTTTTCAATTATCAGTTTTTCAATGTATTTTTTTAAAATATTGGCTTCATACTACCAGGTTGCGGCCCCAAGTAAGACCAAAGTCAACTCGAATCAGGAACGAGATGGATTGGCCTCGACAATGGGTAGGGACAATATGATGCAGTATTTGTCATGCAAAAGGACATACTCGTAAGAGATGTCCCCAAGTGGAAGGACAGAGCTCCACATCCTGTCATCCGTGATTGAGTCTGTGTACTGTATCATGAATATTCATATTTTGTTTTGTATGTGGGCGTTTTAGTATTGAATCCTTTTAATTTTTGTTTATCTCATTTTTGGAATCTATTGTAAAGAAATTTGTGATACTAAATATATTAAAAAAATAAACATTGAATGAAATTGAATATATCATGCTTCTACATATTCAATGTGGGTTTTTCAACACTGTTGATTTATATTAAAAATATCAGAATAAATTAAACTTCATTGAAGATCAATAATACAAGAAATTTATAATTGAAACCAACAATACTTCACACATATATTTTCTACCTTAGTTTTCTTATTGTAAATTTTGTTTAAATAAAAGTTTACAATTTTTTTGAATTCCTTATAAAAAAGTAACGATGATATCATTTGTGCAGATGTCAGATTTTCCCTTTCTCACATCTTAGGCTACTCATGTATCACTGCTAGTTTTAGAGGGACATGTTGTGCCTCCATTGAGTGTTCGCAAATCTCACCATTTCCATCATACCGCACCACCTCCCGCTATTGTTCCCCATCTTCGGTGCACTGGATTCTACGGCGTAGTGATGTGCGACTTCACAATTCTTGATCATCAGCTCATTGTTGTGCTTGTAGAGAGATGGAGGCCAGAGTCACATACATTACATTTGAGAGAGGGGGAGATGACTATTACACTACATGATGTGGACATTATGTTGGACCTCCCCATCGACAGTGCGCCTCTGACAGGTTGAGTTGCAGTAGATTTTCCAGAGCTTGTTCATAGACTACTTGGCATAGAGGTTCAGGACGATGGTAGGACCATCGTTGGTGGTAGATTACATATTCCTTGGTTAGATCAGCACTTAACTCATTTACCAGAGGATGTTGATGAGATCACCGTGCTGCGATTTGCACGTGATTATATTTTGAGGCCGATCGGTGGTACACTTTTTTTTGATCACTCCACTACTTTTGTGAACCTTATGTATTTATCATTTTTGGAGGATTTGGACCAGGCAGGGCAGTATAGCTGGGGGTATGCTTGTCTTTCATATACATATAGGGCATTATGCAGTGCATGTCGCATAAATAAGATGCAAATCACAGGATGCATGGTTCTTCTACAGATGTGGGTATGGGAGCACATCCCTCATTTAGCTCCACATGCTCATGCGCCATTACTAGCAGATATTGTAGGAGAGGCTCCACGTGGACATTGGTATGTTCTTCTTTCCTTCTAATGTCTAACTTAATTATTTAACTTTCTATTATCAAATGTAAATATAACAATGTTATCTACTGGTGGAGTCAGGCACATTGACATTCAGATACCCCCAGACATGACGTCCATGCCTACATACTTATGTTGGATAGCATTCGACCACACGATGTAAGTGATTATTATTTATATTATTAAATATTTATTCTTTACTGTACATCTAATCATATATTCATTGATTATTCATTTTTTTCTCAGATTACATGGATGCCATATACAGATGATATTCTGCAGAGTCTTCCACCGTACTGTACAATGATGCTTGTTATTGGCTCCTACACAGTTCCATTGATTCATTTTCATATAGTTGAGTGGCACCAAACTGATAGATTCACTAGACAGTTCAGATTCCATCAGCATGTTCCTGATATGCCCAATCAGTTATATTCATTCCATTCCCTTAAGATGTCATAGAAGAGATATTTTTATTAGAGGAGATATCATGCCAGATATATTGAGTTATGGGACAGATGACAGGAGTCCCAGTTATGAGGGGCGGGGACAGTACACTTTCAGCTGGTGGACAAGATGGATTATGCATCATGGTACAGCAGGTCCCCAATTAGATTTCTGACATGAAACAGATGGGGCTTGTAGGAGTTGGTATACATTATTTCTTCCACTTTTTATCAGATTTTTTATTCATATTACTTAACAATGGAATTTGTTTTTGCAGGATTCTCGTATCTGTCATCTACTTCACATGGCTGATCCAGTTGAGAGAGCCAAATTTGACCTAGCATATTTTCATATCCTTGCCGCATCTCTACTTCCTTCGATGTATGAGATATATCATGGCATTTTCTTTGATCCACCATATGCTAAGGAGGCAGCTGAGCCTCATATATATGTACCAGGGGTGATGATCCTGCTGCTGTTCCACAGGAGGAGGGGGTTCAGCTTGATCAGCCAAATGTTGTTGTTCTACATGAGGAGGGTATTCTACATGATTAGTCAAATGCTCCTCCTACTTCTCAGGCACAATCATAGGTAGATATAGTAGTTAATTGGTCAGAGTTGGATGCATTATTGCAGCCCTCCACTACAGAACAACGAACATCTTCTCATTTCGGTGAGAGTTCCATCCAGCTTCCACTATCTTCCATACAAGAGGATGTGGATGTGGTTGCTGATGATGATGTGCAACATACGTCAGAGCGCATACAGAGACGGACACGACATGGACGCATCCTGTATACACCTAGATATGGGACAGATGATCATCTATGCCAGAGGCATATATTAGGTTGATTTTTGATTTATGATACATTTTTTTTGTTTCTTACTATCATCATTTATAGAGTTCTATTCTTTTTAAATATCTGTCTTACTGTTATAAAATTATCTAACAATATATATATATATATATATGTATGTATAAAAAATAATATGATTAAATGAGAAGTCATTTGATTATAAATCCAAGATATTGAAGGGTGCTTCATCCAAAATAACTACCAAGAAAAATGACACCCATAAGAACACATAAAGGAACCATAAACAGAAATAAATTGAAAAATTATTGACATCCCTAGAAGCACAAAAAGAGTTGAAATCAGAAGTGTAAATCTGAAGAAAAGAGCTAATGTATCATATTGTTTTCCGAGCATGATTTCAAATGAGTGTTTCTTTATGGATAACTATTGAAGAGATGATCCTAGCATTGAACCCCTTGATAAAATATCTCTTGTTTTCGGATCATGATTTCAAATGAGTGGTTGTTCATGTATAAAATTGAACCCATTGATCAAATATCTATTTTTTCTACACCAGTTGAACCCAAGTATACTTAGAGTTGATTAACTAAAGTATATTTGCAAAGTTATCCATGTGACTCCATCCATCCCTCAGAAATAGTCAAGAAGATATTCTTTAGAGGGAGGAGAAAAAGTTATTAACATATCAACATAAAACCATTTCATTTTGTTTCCTGAAGCCATGAATAATTGTTATTGATTCAAAGAATTTAATGATACATTTGATCAGTTCTCCATGATGATACAATCTAGACGATTGAATATTTGGTCCTAGCGTTTAACCCTTGACCAAATATCTATTGTTTTCTACACTAGTTGAACCCAAGATGACTTAGAGTTGATTAACTGAAGTATCTTTGCAATGTTATCCATGTGACTTCATCCACCCCTCAGAAACAATCAGGATGATATTATTTAGAGGGAGGAGAAAAATTTATTGACATATCAATATAAAACCATTTCATTTTGTTTCCTGAAGCCTTGAATAATTGTTGTTGATTCAAAGAATTGAATGCTACATTTGACAAGTTCTCCATTATGATACAATCCAAACGATTGAATATTTAGTCCTAGCATTGAACCCCTTGATCAAATATCTCTTGTTTTCTAAGAATGATTTCAAATGAGTGGTTGTTCATGGAAAACATTGAACCCCTTTATCAAATATCTCTTGTTTTCTACACCAGTTGAACCCAAGTAGACTTAGAGTTGATTAAATAAAGTATCTTTGCAAAGTTATCCATGTGACTTCATCCATCCCTCAGAAACAAAAAAGAAGATATTATATATAGCTAGGAGAAAAATTTATTGACATATCAACATAAAACCATTTCATTTTGTTTCCAATAATCGGGAAAAAATTTAGCAAACATATTGACAATTTATGAAGTGTGCTTCATCTATTGACAAAAAAATACAAAGGGGGAGATTTATGTGCATAATTGTTTTATTTTTGGTCAATAAGAATTCAATATGTGAATACAAGATATTGATGAATAAGTTCTTAAAACCTTGAAGATTTTTTTTGATTCAAAGAATTGAATGCTACATTTGATCAGATGAATAACTTCCTGAATCCTTGAAATTTTTTTGTTGATTCAAATAATTGAATGCTACATTTGATCAATTCTCCATGATGATACAATTCATAACATTGAAGACATGATCCTAAGTTCCAATATCTTGTATCCATGAATGATACATTGACTACACCATCATGAAAAATACCATGCAACACTCAATTGCATGAGGAGTAGGAGGATACATCCATTGATCTTAAATGGATTATGTTTAACAACTTAGATGATTACTTGTGCTGATCCTCAACATCCATGACATGTGTTAAAAGAAGAAAACATCACCCAAAACGTCATCCTTGGATTGATTTTATGGTTAGTTCTTCATTATTGAAAAAGTAGTGTTTTTCTAATATATGCATTATGAAATAAAATTGGATTACTATTAATGATAAGTGAATGAGTTTTTATTTTATTTATATTATTGATTATTTATTTAATATTTTCTATATTTATTAATAAATATTGATCTCTCATGTTTTTTTTAATTGGTATATACATGTTTTAATTTTGTTTTTCCTTTATCCTTTCTGTATGATGCGTGAATGAGGTTCACGCATCCTTTAAAAACTTAATAAAGGATGCATGAACCCCGTTCATGCATCATTGCGAGGAAAGATGCGTGAAAGGGGTTCACAAATCTTGAGACTGATTTTTAAAAATATTTTGAACCCTAACCCATATAGGCAAAAAAAT
Source organism: Viscum album (assembly GCA_963277665.1). NCBI lineage: Eukaryota > Viridiplantae > Streptophyta > Magnoliopsida > Santalales > Viscaceae > Viscum > Viscum album. Next base: position 789,780,520 of record OY728123.1, on the reverse strand, counting down.
TCAAAAACCAAGAAAAAAAATTACCCTCGGAGCTGACTACCGGAGAATGTGTTCTGAGAAGTTGAACCAATACAGAGCTTCCAACCACCTTCGTCAATGAAATATTCACCCTCTTCATTGTTGATGCACCATTGATGTCGCCAAACAATATCACCACCATATAAGAAAACCACCTTCACACATATTTAAAACAAATTAGAAACAAACCATGTCTGTCATCGATGATAACTTTCCTTAACACCAAATATTCATTGCACATATCTTCTTCCATCACAATGCTCCACTGAATGAAGGTATTGCCTCCTAGAGCACTATAAGCCACTCGAACAACACATCATAAAGAAACCTTGATAACCACCACACCAGACCGTTGGCCTAGGGAGGATATATGGCACACAAATCCATGTTAGAGTTGAATTAACCATGAAATAAGATATTAAAACTCATGGAATTAACTAAAAAAATAAAAACATTTTAAATTTTAATAGTAAAAACATGCCAAAATACCCAAATCTATAGGGAATAATTGTGAAAACCATTCACCAAATATCATGAAAGTTTAATAAATTCACCCAGGATAATCTAAAAACTGACTCATGAGTGATAAATGATATCATAACTGGGTTATAGATTATTCCTATTGAATTAGGAGTTACAAAACTGAAATCATTTTCACTTTTATGGGGGGATATAGCCTATAAATTTTATTCACATATGGCATGAAAATTAAATGGTGTTTCATTGTTTTTGTTCTGTGCATGATTTATTTTATGATTTATCCCCCCTAAAGGTGGTGCAGTAGCTATGGTAGATGGGGTTTGGGGCGGAAAATGTGGGGTTGATCCTGGGACTAGTTTAATTCATTGTGTCACATTGTATCCATTATATATATATATATATTTATTTAATTTTTGAAACCTACATGAGTTTTTATTAATTATAGGAGAGGTTCTTTTGAATTTGATGTGAAGTCCTTTGTGTGATTCTTATGTGGGTTTTGATCCTTTTTTTTTATTCTTTTGTGAAGTTCTATACTTTTTATCCTCACCTGATATGAACAGTGAACTGTGTGAGTTAATCACAAACAAGTTAGGTTTCATTTTGATGCGATTGTTTAGTTTTTACTTAACACGAGATTCTTTTGTCTTGATGGTTTATTCTTATTCACCATGTTGTTTTTTTTCTTAAATGATTTAATATGTTTTCCCCTAATTTATAAGTTGAAATTTTATGTATATTGAATCTCGCATAGCATGGATATTTTAATCTCATGTGGCACTTGTGATTCATCTCACGTATAGCTTATTCTTGTTTCCCATTAAAGATGTTACTTCTATGTGTCTTGTTGGAGTTCATCCCAATTTGTTGGGACCTTGTTTCCAAATTTGAATATAAGAAGGGTTTTCTAAAGTTCAAAAGACAGGGCTTCTGTTTTATGCTCTTCTAGATAAGATATTTAGATATTTCTATATCTATTTTTCTACTCTATTTAATAGGTGAAGTAGTAGGGATTCAGAATAGTTATTTGTAGTTGAAAAGTTTTTTGAGAAGTGAGGTAGAAGATATGGGGATTCACAGGGAAGAGGAGAAAACTCAATTAGTGACTTGAGTGTAAAAGGTAGTAGTGTGCAGTTGGAAGTAGCAAGCAACACTAATCATAGGGCGAGTGATGAATTATTTTAGGGGCTGCAACAAAATCACATGTTTGGTTTTAATATTTGAAGGGTTATGTCTTATCACGGGACTATTATCATAGAGGAGATAGAGGTGTATCAGGGTGTTTATTTTCACATTGGTTTTTCTACAATTTATTTTCAATTCAGGTTCGGGATTTTACTTGGATTTTGTGTACTCTCTGATTTATAGTGGATTTTTCAGAGTGTCCACATGGTTTTTTAATTCTGCATAGTGGAGGGGTTTTTCACATTAAAATATGTTTCCCCATTTATTATTCTTCTATTTTGTTTTACACTTTATTTACACTGGATATTATCATAATTATTATTATCGGAACCAAGTTTTATTTTGGAGTCGATCCAATTTTGACCCAACAACTAACATCAAAGGAGGTTATCCATGTTTATTATTGATTAAATATGGGTGATTCACACAGTGGTATTTTTTACCACATTGAACTGTTTAATAGGAAAAATTATTTTACACTTTGTCAGCAAAGAGTTAAAAATATTATGGTCTGTGATAAGACAATGAAGACGTTGAAGAAAAAATCAGATAATCCAGAGACGATGAGTGATGGTAATTAGAAGGATATGAGAGAGTTGGCGACAAGTAAAATCTAGATGTGTTTTGGTGATGATACACTATGGGAAGTGATGAATTTGAAAAATCTAAAGGATATCTAGGTGAAGCTTGAAATTATGTATAAATATAAATCTCTCAAAAATCATTTATATATGAAAAAATGATTGTATCATTTGTGAATGTTAGATAATTAAGATTTAGGAAACCATCTGGATGAGTTCACTAAACTTATGATGGTTCTGTATTTATTGGTGGTCAAGATTGATGATAAAGGTAATGTGGTACTTGTTGAAATGGAATAAGAAGACAAAGAATGTCTTATTTTAGGTTTTTTCCAAATTCATATGATAATATTGTTACCACACTGTTGTTCAGGAAAGAAAAATTGAAATTGGATGATGTGATTTTATCATTATTGATGAACGAGACTTGAAAAAATACCAATGATGGTGAATATTCAGGTAATAGTGGTACTCTGGCTGTGGCAGATGGACATGGTAATTAGAGAGGTCGGTTGAAGACAAGAAGAAAGTTCAAGTGCTTCTTTTGTGACAAGGAGGGTCATGTGAAAAAAAATTATATGCTTTGAAAAGGATTAAGGATGAGAAGAAGGTGCATGACATCAATTCTGAGGATACTAGAGTAAGTCTTATTCAAGGTGATTGTGATTTACTTTCAGTTGGCATTGATTGTCATAGGTCAGATCTATACACTGAATGGGTGGTTGATTATACAACATCATACCATATTTCACTAAATATGGGACTATTTTATTTATATAAAAAAGGTGAATTTGGTATATTGAAGATGGGAAATATAGATTCTATTAATTTCATCGATGTTGGTGATATTTTTATCACTACGAATGCAGGTTGTATGCTGACATTGAGGGATGTGCGACATGTGCTGGGTATAGGCCATAATTTTTTATCTTCTTGAAATCTTGATAATAATGGATTAAAGAGTTTGTTTGGTAGTGTAGGATGAACCTTGTCTAGAGTATTGATGGTTGATGCTCCAGATAGAATTGATGACATGATTTACAGGATGGATGTAAAGGCATGCAATGATATAATGAATCCAGTTATAAAGAGGACTTCATCATATTTTTTGCACATGCAATCATCACCCATGATTTAAGGACCATCGAATAATATGAAGAAGGTTTGGAAGCTGAATCATGTTAGGTTAGGTGTTTCAGTTATTAAAACATGTTCTTTTTCTTTAGAGAGTGCTACTAGAGAATAAATAATTAAAATCAAAGATCTTGGTGATACAATGAGAGTTTTAGATTTCTTGGAGGATGTTGGGAAAAGAGAGAAGTTAATTACAAAAGGTGATCCAGATTATGTGGCGATCAAAATTATAGGGGAGACAAATATTGTTGATTCTAGTATTAGCAGTGCAGAAAATGGCATGAAAAAGACTTCTACATTTGGATTTCTTTTACAGGGGGATCATTCAAGTTTTTGTTAGAGATGAAAAATATGGATGTCATATTTTTTTAATTGGATGACGGTTAGTGAAATACCAACTGGTTTTATTTCAAAATGAGTTTATTGGATGAGATATCCTTCTTTTTCAGGCTGAAGAGATATTTGGTTACATTTCAACCCAAGTATTTGGGACCTTGTTTTCAAATTTGATGATAACATGGTTTTTGAAAGTTCAAAATATAGGGCTTCTATTTTTTTCTCTCCAATCCAGGATCTTTGGATATTTCTATATATATTTTCTACTATATTTAACTGGCATGGAAGTAAGGTTGAAAAATAGAAATTTGGAGTCGAAAAGTTTTTGAGCAGCGAGGTAGTAGATATGAGGATACGCAAGGAAGATGAGATGAATCCACCAGTGACTTGACCATAGGAGGAAGAATTGTGTAGTCAGTAGCAGCGAGAAACACCAAGTGTGGGGTGTATGATGACTTATTTGAGTGACTGGAACAATTTTGTGTGTTTATTTTTAATTTATGAAGTTTGATGCCTTGTCACATGACTATTATCAGAGAGGCAACATAGGCATATCAGGGCATTGATTTTCCCATAGGTTTTTCTATATTTTATTTTCATTTCATGTTTGGGATTCTACTTGGATTCTATGAACTCTTGAAATGTGAGTGGATTTTTTAGAGTTTCCCCATTGTTTTTTAATACTCCTCATTGGAGTGCATTTCTACATTAAAATATATGTCCCCATTTATTATTTTTCCATTTGGTTTTACACTTTGTTTACATTGGTGATTCTCATAATTATTGTTGTCACAAACAAGTTTTATTCTGGATCTGATCCACTTCTGACCCAACATGTCTCTCATAGATATGAATGTATGTAGGTGGTTATGGAAAAGATGATTGTGGTCATATAAATGTCCAAGTTTTTTACATCTATTCACATCCCAGTTCCCATTTGTTTCTTCCATGACTTATTTTCTATGAGAGTTATCCAGATCCAATTCCTCTAACCCATACCTTCTAACCCCAACACACAACCCCTTCTGGGTGTCCTTCCTAAAACCAATTTTTGATATAATTATCCCATCAAATATTATATGTGATCCACCAATTCTCATAGAAACTGATGTGGGATTGATTTTGAACACCAAAAAAGTATCCACTCAAAGAAAATACAACACATCTAGGCCACCCCTTCAAAGATAATCCACCTACTCCAAAAATATTTTACTACCATTTTCTCTCATCATCAGGACTCACTACTTAACCACTGATATCTAGAAGAATTTTGACATAAGTCACCATGGATCCACATGCTTCAATCAATCCTCCATTATCATTGTCAAACTAGTTTTTAGGAAACTCAACCCTCATCGCACTTAAGATGAACCATGAATCTGATACCACTTATCAGGATCCAATACCTCCATCCCAGGCCTTCTAAGATGAATACATAATCCCTTATATGGTTCCATCCTAAAACCAATTGGTGATAGGAGTATCATACCACCCAATTTTATATATAAGCCACCACTCCTCATAAAAACCGATGTTGGATTGGGTTTGCACACCCAACAACAGTGTCATGGTTTGGGTGCTCTAGTTTCACCAAGAGGATAAGGGGAAGGGGTTTATATATTTTTGAGGGAAACATCAGTATAATTTTTCCCAAGAATAATTCAAGATCCAATAATGCATTGTGATAGGTTGAAAAGTGATTAAAAAAAGTGTTTTATTTAGAAAACATGAATTTGATTATTTGATAAATGCACACTAAAAAAGGTAAAATTAGAGGGGTTATTTTTTCATTTAGAGAGGGTTTAAACCCCCTCTAAATACTGTAATGGACATTGTGAAAAACAATGGACTCCCACTATTATAAGATGCTGTTTTAAATAAACAATGGAAGTGTTAACAAAATTATTGGCGGCTATTTTAGAGGGCGTTTAAATCCCATAAAATTTTTTATCAAACAATTAATTTAAAACCCCTCTAATTATTTTCTTTAAAACAAGATTTATTTTGAGCTAGTCAGAAAACCGCATCTAAATTAGTTTAATTTTTTAATAAAAAACATTGCAAGAACCTACTTTCTCTATACAATATAGTTCCCAATGAGGTTTGAATTCATGTTAACCTGTAAACATAACCAATCTACTGTATGTTATTTTTATAATTTAAATATGCATGTATTTACACATACACACACACATGTGTTTATTTAAATAAATTTATCAATACATTTATATCAGACACACAAACAAATTTTAATTTAAATATTTGTTTGTATGTACATATTTGTGTGTGTGTGTAAATATAATATATTTATATATTTACTATATTTACACACATGTGTTTTTATAATATATTTATAAATATATGTAAATAATATATTTATATAATGTATTTAAATACATATATATAATTATATATTAAATAAATTTATATTATATATAGATATATATTTATACGATATATATATATTTAAAAAATATATTATATATTTATGTACAATTAAATATGTTTATATTATATACAAATATATATAATATATACACATAATACATTATTCATTGTATATACATGTTTTATTATATGTGTGTTTTTAAGTATTTGTATAGTCTATTATTATTATTAAATATATTTTTATATTATAAAAATTACAGGGTGTTCTATGTGATGAATTTATTGAATACATTATATTATATATTTAGTTTATGTATTTATGTATCTCTATTATAATTTATATTGTAAATTTATGATATTAAATATATTAATATTATATTCAATATAGTTTTATACAACTAAATATATATTTTATATTTATGTATTCATATATATATATAATATAATATAAAAAGATTAAATACATTCATATAATTTATTTATATAAATATATATGTATATAATATGATTATACAATGTATTTAAATATATTTATTTAATGTTTTGTATAATATATATAAATATATATGTTCTTATATATACTTTGAAATTTGTTTCTTAAAATAATTTTTAGGGGGTTTGAAACCCCCTCAAATCTAAGGGATTACAGGGGTTTTGAACCCCTATATATTTTTTAAAACAATGGTCATATTTTAGGATCAGAAATACCAAAACTACTAGTAAATATTAATTTAGTAGTGGTATTGTCCTAACAGCTACTAAAATATAATTGATTTTAAAAAAAAATAAACATCTTAGCAGGGGTTCAAGAACCCCTTGAATTTCATAGATTTGAGGGGGGTTTTTTATAACCCCCTCCAAATAATCACCGCTAATCTACTATTTTTAGTGGTTCTTTTGGAAGAAATAAAGGAAATTAGTAAAGAATATAAAGATATAACACACTTCAGATCATGTTGATCCTACATGCATAACGAGAACCAAACATAAAGGTTCTACAACATACTTCAAAAATGTAAATGAAATCACTTATAAATCTAGATTTATATATCACGATTGGGTTATAACTGAAAGGATGAGTTGATTACCTCCATTATTCATAATACGGTCTTCAAGATTTGATTCCTCATCATATTATTCCCTGAATCTCCTTTGGATAAGTAATCTAGTTTAAAGGGATCATAACTCCAAGCATTAGGGAGAAACCACCAGGGTGGAACATCAGTTCCTCTTCTTTATCTTTGAAATATCACTAGAAAAAATAGGATTTTCCCTCTTCTCTCTCTCTAAAGAACTATACCGAATAAATATCTCAATAGAATGACAAAGGATGGAACTATGAGGTAATAATGATGACTAGATGAATCGACATGCGAGGAATGAGAGGCATGCAAGATGACTGACACATGGAGGACCCAAATGATAGCGGTCATTTGAGTAACAAACTACCAAGTAGCTAGTAGGGGCATGCAACACAACCAAATATGATGGATAGGTGAGATGCAGATCATTTAAAAAATATGATTAAAAAACATAGACAACAAGAATACCATATCCACATGAGGACTGTTGGATCAAAGTGGTTAATTTTACCAATCAACACACTAATTAAATGAAAATAGAAAGCCAAGTTATAAAAATTAATTACAGGGTGAAATCATATGGAAGGGTAAACACATAAAGGTAAATGAATATTTCATATGTAAAGGTAACAAGAACAACCAATACATAATGATAATAAAATCAACCCATACATCAAGGTAAGAAAATAAACCCATATATAAAGGTAAGAAAATCAAACCATACATAAAGGTAAGACAAACCATGAAAACCATTCATGCTGTATGCAAATAGTGGATTCATAAATCAAATAGACAGTGCAATAATACATCAATTTAATTACAACATAACATGTAACACTAAATACAAAAATCTCAATCTTGATGCTTTGATAGGAAAAATAATAGGAAAACTAATGATGTATGAGGAAGAATAAAATATAAATACTGATGATAATTATAAACCCCAAAAGTATATTTTTTTAAATAATATCAATCAAAATTATAGGGAATTATTAAAAATAATAGAAAGATTGGGTGGGAAGTTGATTCTGATATTGAAGAAGAGATAAATAATCTAGTTAAAATATTTAAGAAGTTTTATATGGATAAAAATTTCATCATGAAATCGAATTTTAAGGAAAATATGATATGGATGGAATGTGGAAGAAGGATGATAACTTTTTAAATGTTACTTTTAATGAGTGAAAAAGGAAAGGACACATAAAAGTTTATTATCATAAATTTAAGAACAAGATGAAATATAAGGATGGAGGAAAGAAAAAAAATAATTCTATGAAGGAAAATCAGAGCACTTATGAGGATTTTTCAAGTGACTTAGACTAATCTTGAAATTATTCTCATGATAAGAAAAGTCTTTGCTTTATAGGAATCACACCTAAGGTAATAAATACTATATCTATTCCTTATGAAACTAAAAATCATAATAAATCTAATATGTCGAATGAGGATTTATCCGAATACTACAATATTCAAGTAAAAACATTAAATGAACAAAAGGGTAAATATAAAAATTTATAGTAGTGAGTGGAGTGTAATTCCTACAAATATTTTCATATTGGTTCCACAATTACCTTATAAAATATTAAGCTAAGCTAATTTCACAAATCACTTTAAAATGACAATTGTTAGTCCCCATTTTAGGAGTCATTAGGTTAAAATATCTATTCTTTTATGGGAAAGAAGAAAGGAGAATATTTTTCTATAAATAGGCTATCCAAAACATCAGGATAAGGACTCAAGCAATTAAAAATTGATTTTATTTTAAAAAAAAAACTATAACATGTAAATATACTCAAAATAATTGGATATTTCACTGAATGGGAAGAAAATAAAATAATTCACTACTAAAAAATCATGATTATTCATCTCTAACCTTTATTAGTGCGAAATAAATGTGATGATAATTGGGGTGCTTCTATCAGTGCCAGAAAAAAAGTGCTTATAAATTACCACTTTATGAGTGCTAAAAAAATCACTTCCTTTATCATTGAATTTTTAGTGTTGATAAAAGGGGAACTTGTTAGTTCTTTTCTTATCATTGATAAATGGTTCCTTTCATATATGTATATACACATATATATTAAAAATCATATTATATATATTAATATTTTTATATTTATATATTGAAAATATATTTACATAAATATTATTTATATAATACTAAATATGTATTTTTAATTAATAAGAAATATATACATTGAAAAATATTTAAAAATAATTAAAAAATAATATTAATTAATAATTTTATAATTATCATTGAGTAATATACATTTAATAATAATTTGGTGATAGTAAAAGCTTAAAAATTAATTAATATTTTATGATAAGTTGAAAATGTGACTTGAACTTCAAATGCCACACCTTTTCACCAGGGTGTCCGTTTGGGATCTACCATATATCAAATCGAAAACTGTGAAATGATCTATGATATTATGGATGTTTGGGATCTACATACTATTTTTAGAGGTAAAAATGCATGGAATGCCTCCAAAATTTAGTTTTTCACTAGCATACCCTAATTTTTTATTATTTTATGAGATTTCAGCATCGTTTAAGAGGGACTTTTGGTCCTTTCTCAGTAGATATTGAATTTATTCCTAGGGGTTAAAATCATATGATTATTATGGTGTTAAAATTTTACCATTTTAATTATTTTGGTGTTATTTATAATTAAATATATTTATATTAGGTTCTTGAGGATATAATTACATTAAACACACACACCACATACACATACCGGAAAGGCAGGCCATAGCCCCAAAGGGATAGCCCGCCCATCAAGACTTATTTTATTAAGTATTAACAATAAAATATATATTTATGTGTATATTATAATATATGTATATATATTTATAAACATATTTATAGATAAATAAATAAATAAATATAGCGAGAGAGACATACACACACACAAATGTATTTTATAAATGTATTTAAAAAAAATTATATAGACACATATAAATATATATAAATATATATAAATATATATATATATAATATTTATATATATGAATAAATAGATATATTATAAAATATTGAATAAAATAATATGGAGCAGTGGTAAAAAAGAATCTTGCGAAGGTAGAGGTCACATGTATCCAGGCAGGAGCACATAAGTGTGTGGGTCGGTGAGCAATGATAAAGGCATGGGTGAGCGGTGGTAGTGTGGGAGCACTGATACAGGGGATTGATGAGTGGTGGGGCATGGAATCGATGATAAATGTTCCCAGTGAGCACTAATAAAGGTTACTGGGTGGGTGCTGAACCTAGGGGGGAAATTATCAGCACTGTTAAACCCTAGTTTTATTAGTTCTTATTTTAACGCTAATAAAAGGGGAGTTTATCAGTGATAAAAAATAATTGATAAAACTTTTTATGTTAAAGACACCCTTTATCAATACTAAAAAAATGCTAATAAAGGACCACTTTATCAACATTTTTTAATGCTAATAAAGGTTACCTTTATCATTGTTTTTTATCACTCATAAAAGACACCATCATTTAAAGGTTCTTACAACACTTTAACTTTTTAGTGTTGATAAAAATCATTTTTTACATGTTAATAAATAGAGGATCTATAGTAGTGGGGAAACATTTCCTCTCCCAGGATTGGGAAATAATACTGTGAATGGTTTTCAAATCTGACTGTATCACTATATATTTTACATCCCAAATTATATTAATCAAAAGAATCACCATTAGAGTTAAAAATACCATGGGTATAATTTTTTAAATAAGTAAATTTAATATAACAGAAATTATAAAAAATACATAGTACTTACATTAATATTTTCATAAATGAATCAAACAAAGGAATGAAAAATAAAGAGGTAAATAATCAAACATTTATACAAGATTTATGTTGATTATGGTTTCCCCTTTTTGTATAAATAATTAAATGTTGTTTTAATATGATTTTTTGAATTGCATTCATCATCACTTGGTATTTATCATACCATTACATAGTTTTGGTTTTACCCCTATGTGAGCTCTGCCTCTTTGGTTTTACACTAATGTGAAGTCCTTGTTACCTTGACATAGCCCATATTGTTTGAGCATTATCCTTACACATGTTATTTTGTGTACCCTTATATAGGATTTGGTTCATTGGTTATACCCTTATGTTAGTCTCAGGAAGAACCTTATGTGTTCTTTTCATCTTCTTCCTCTACCCTTATTTAGAGGCTCCTTGACTTTTATATAGCTCAGGTATACCCTTTTGTGGAATTTTCCTTACCCTTACATATCTATGGTGATGTGTGGGCTACCCTGATGTGAGTTCAGGTTGAAACTTATGTGGCATGTTTATTGTATGTGTTACCCTTTACAAAAGGTCTAATTTTCCCTTACGTAACGGGTGATGACCCTTACACAGTGGGTCATCTAACCTTACACAGTATGAAATATTACCTTACATAGAATGTGATCTACCCTTACATGGGTACTGGTTTGTCCTTTATATAGTTTTTTATTGACCATTACATGGGTTTGTTTTTATATATTTTCATTTTTTAGTGCTTGAGGTTTTTTATCTATCCATTTCTCTATTTCTGTTTAGACTGGTAACAAACCCTCTAATCTTGTGGAAATTTCTACCCTAGTTATTCGAGATTGAAGATGAATCAGCCCATGGAGAGTGATGGTTTGATTTTGAAGCTTCTCAGATACATTGATATAAATATATATAGAGATAGAGATATAGATAAAGAGAGATAGAGAGTGGTGATAAGGAAGAGGTCTGGAGGCCATAGTTCTTGGTTAACTGGAGGAGAAGCTGAATGGATGCTTGGTTTATAGAGATCACTGTTGAATATTTGAGTTTCTGTGACCTCTTAGGGGATAGAGGTGTGTCATCCTAGATTGAAACAATCCTAAGAATCAATTAAGAACTTGGAAAACTAAACAATTATAATTTTATCAGCTTCTTTGTACCTCTTCATTGAAAAAGGTTTGATCGATCCCGGTAAGGGGGTTTCTATCCTCTTTTGATTTTCTTTGTAGATTTTTTTAGATGTTTCCTGTTTAATTATTATTTATGAATCATATATTTATTATAATTTTTTTCATATATTATTTTTTCAGAATATTTGATTATTGTACTCCATTTCCTATCACATAGTGGAAACCCTTGATGATCCTTTTCCATTCATGTAGGCCAATTGGATGAAGTATATAAATCCTCTCGTTCATTTATTGATTTCTATTTCTACTTTTTTTTACTTGTAATTGCTGAAAGGAATTGATGATTCTTGAATTAATTCAAATACTTCATATTCTTTTGTTATATTCGATTGTGGTTTTGAATATATTTGTTTAAATATGAGTCATTTAAGCCTTATTTGGTTGGATTTTATCACTACATGCAACATCTTTTGTTTTTTCTTTCTTATATAAAATTATTTATATATTAGAACATATGTACTAGTTATATAATATATATTTACTTAATCTAGAATTTTTTTCACTACTTTTGGTTCCAGTTTAGTTGAATCATATTTTTCATATTTTATTTGATCTGTTTTGAGATATATTCAATCTTGGTTTGTTGTAATAATCATTTCCATTGTGTTATGTCTATTGGTTATAATCATTTTATAATTAAATTTGATTAATTAAAATTTTCAATTTGAACATGATTTATATTTATTATTTTATATGATATAAACTAGAAATAAACATCACTGTTTTTAGTTTTGGATTTTACCAACAAAAATTAACCCAAGTGGATCCTCTTGGTTGAATACAGGCTACCACACATAGTTCAGTCCCAAAAAAAGTGGTATTAGAGGGTAATTGGGATTAAGTTTCCGTTATTAAAATTTAAAATATATTATTTCAATTTCATTAAATTGTTTTCTAGTGTATTTTTCCTATTTTATTATTCTTTGATCTTCATTCAACTAGGACTTTTTTCTATTTGGTTGTAATTTTACAATATATTGTTGATTTTTGTTTCCCTGCCATTTCCATTATTTCATTATCTTCATGAGCCTTATAGATTCCTTTGGTATTTTCTACCTATGAGAATATTTATTTTTTGGTATAAAAGGTATATGTTTGAGGTTATCTGATGTGAGTGGTTTCTGGTTAGTAGTGATGTGTTTTGGTAGGGTCTTATGTCTCTAGTGTCAGTCGTTTTCCAAAGAGTTGAGCTAATGTAAGCTTTGGTGTGTTCCTCCATGTCTTGTAGGACTGTTTTTATAAAAACCCATGTAAAGTTAATATTATATCAATTTCATTCATTATTAGTATTCACGATTTATATTTTTTAGAGTTATATTCATTATAAGAATATTATGTAATTTTTTAGTCAAAAAGAAAAATATTTATTTCTAACCAAATTGGGTTGTCATGTATTATATGGTTTTGTTTAAAATATTTATTTCCAAATTATATAATTTAAATATTAAAAAATAAAATTAATTTTTTAATTTTTCATGTCAAAATTATCTTATGATTATTTTTTTAGAATTTCCTAAAAGTTTGATTTTTAAATGAATAGTGAAAATACTATTTTTTATTTAAACCATCTTTTCATTTGAATAATTTAAAAATATAAAATTTTTAAAATGTTTTTAAAGTAACATTAGTTCATTTATTTTATTAATAATCTAATTAATTTCATTATAATCAAAATTATACTTGAATTTGGTATAAAAACATTATTATACTTAAAAAAGAATTTTTCTAAAAACATGTTTTTCTTAACATTTTATATATTTAATTTTAAATTAAATTATACCTATTCCATGAATTTAATTTTATAAAATTTATTTCATATTTGGAATCATCATAATTAAAATTAGGTAATAAGTTAAACACATGTTTTGATCATAATGAATAGTTAAAACAATACAAATATATTTCCATGGTTAAGGTTAAAACAAGTTTACTAGGGGTTAAAATAAATATATAAGGGTTAAAATGACAAAACAATATTGTCTAAATTCTATTGGATGTCTATATTTTGAACCTATAACATCAAATCTTCAAAAATAGTCCATTTGGGATCATTTGGTTTGATTAAAATACTGATATATTTTTATTTTATTAAAACGTCCAAATGTTCCCTCTACCCCACTTATTAATAGACACCCCTCTCCTCTCCATTACACACATAAGAATATTTATTTTTGGAAAATGCCTACAAAAATCCCTTACATACACCCCCCACATTCTATAGGACCCAGTTTTATTAAAAAACTAACTTAGGAAGGCTTTAGGTATAAACCTAAAGGGGTCATCCGAAGAAGATGTATCATTCTTAATTAAGTGTTTTTGTTATATTTCTTATTCTACCACCTTAAAATATTCATCAAACATGATTAAATAATAAAAAGTATCTTAAACATAATTATATGTTTTTATTTTAATTTAATAACTAATATCCATATCCTCTTCCATCAAATTGGAAACAGAATTGTCATTCATGTTTATGGTGGACTACCATCTCACGAACTGATGTAATTATTTTTCCATTATATCCTCCCACAACTAGTTATAATAATGTATTTAATTTATATATGTATATGTGATGTTAATGAAATATTTATATTTCATTAAAGATAATATATCATATACTTTCTTACCTTTCCATCTATTAAAAAATGATAATGATGTTTGTGCGTACGTGTGGATTACCCCCTCCATAAAGTGATGTGATTCGTTTTTCTAGAACAAACCACATGGATACAATATATAATTTTATTTAGAAAAATAATATTATATTTATGATATATTCATCATTTTTTAAATATAAAATTATTCTTACCTTCCTTCCATCACGATGGTTGAAAAATAGAAATGTTACTCATGCGTATACACAATATATCATCTCCATATGATGTGAACTAATTTGATTTCATAATTGAATACAACATAGTAATAAACAAAATAATTGTAATAATAAAAATTAAATTTTTTCTTAAGAAATTAAATAAATAACATAATTTTATTATTTAAGAAGAATTCAAGTATAAATTCATGAATATTTTTCGTGAAAAAGAACATATTTCTTTTTAAAAGTTTTATATTGTGGGAAAAAATTATACTGAGTAGAAGTGTACACTTTGTAATATATTTGTCTAGTACAAAAGATTAATGAATTAATTACCTAAAAATATAAACCTAAAAGATATTTGGGAATGAAAGAAATTGAATTCTAGTCTAAAGGTACTATATTATATGATGTTTAAGGCTGAGTCCTTATAGTTGGTATCGAAGAAAATTTTTAGATAAAATTAGAGATTAGGGTAATGCTAATAAATTACCATTGATATATTCTAATTTATGGTTTTCATGATATATAATTTTATTATTACCATGTTGATTCATATATTCTATGTTTGTTCAGAATGGTTTTTCGCAGAGGAAATAGATAAGCCGAAGTAAGAATGTAGCAATAGGAAAATATCCTTCTAAATCAATAACCTAGAATGTTTTTAACTGGAAATGATTAATTTTTTTGTAGTTATGGATTAGTTGACATAGGCTATAAATGGTTGGGACATTTACATTATAGAGAAAGAATATTTACCAAAAAGGAACATGTCAATATTTGAGTATTTTTTGAAACAACACCCTCTAGATTTTAGTGGAACTTTAGATCCAGTGATAGATGAAGGATGGATCAGTGCTCTAGAAAATATATTTTAAGTCATGGGATGTTTTAACTCTTTCAATTTACCAATTTTAAGGTGAATTATATCGATGGTGGTATTTGTTTAAGAATATAACAGGGAGAAGATATTTATTCCATGGAATGGGACACATTTAAGAATATTTCCTAGAGAAATATTTATTTAAGGTTGCTTGAATAAGGATAGAAAAATGAATCATGTAATTGAGGGAAAAAGATGAAGATTATATATCATCTTATGAAACAAATTTTAAAATAATTTCTAGGTATGAACCAAATTTTATTCAGGTCCTTGATAGTAAAATTAGTAGATTTTAAATAGAATTGAAACCATGTTTATGAAGATCTTTCACCTCATGAGATTTTAAAAGTTATGAGAAATTTTTTCAATGTGCTGAGAAAGTTGAGATGAAGTTTGCTGACACTTATGTCCCTTGAGATGAAAATAGTAAGAATTAGTTATGGTGAAAATTAATAGATAAGTGGTCGATTAAGAAATATATATGTAGGCCCCTTATATATTATAAGTGTAGTAAAAAAACATTTCATGGAATTTTTTACATGATCTATAAAGTGTTTCTAGTGTGGTAAGTTTGGTCATATGACTCATGTCTATAAATAAAAGTGTCTTGACCAATCCAAGAATGGGGTAATAGATAGAAATCATACAATGAGTTGTTTTAATTGAAATGTGTTGGGGTATTATACTAACATTTTTATGATGTTATTTACTAAGGGTGGAAATCATAAAGACAAAAAGAAAAAAAGAGTGGAAAAATAATTTTATACTACTATGGTTGATGTTGGGCTATCAAATGAAGTGGTAAAAGGTATGTTACTTGTTTATTTGATTAATTTTAATGTCCTGTTTGACTTTGGATGTTCACATTCCTTCATTTTTGTGCAATTTTCAAGTAAAATGGTAATATAACCTCATTAAAGGAAGAAAAAACATTTGGTGAAAAATCCATGTGTAAATATTAAGTAACCAAGATTTAAATGAATCTTCCTATTATTAACAGTGGGAATGTTATTCCTACAAATACTTGTGAACTACCCATACCAACGTTTGATATTATTCTAGGTATGGATTGGATTTTATTTTATCATGATAATATTGATTTTAGATCTAATAAAGATATATTGAATGATTTCATTACTTTGATAACATATTAAGAAGATGAGAAATTGACTAGAGATGATAGTGAAAGTTATCTATCTCATATTGTTGAAAAGAAAAAAAATCTATTCAAATTAGTGATGTGTGAGTAGTGAATGAGTATATGAATGTTTTTCTTGATTAATTTCCTAGTTTTATTCTTGATCGAGAGGTTTAGTTTATTGTTGACTTAGTTCCCGGTGCTAATCAAATTTCAAAACCCCCTTATTGAATAGCTTAAGTAAAACTTTTGGAATTAAAAAAGCAGTTGTAGAAGTTTCTAGATAAAGTTTTCATTCATCCTATAACTTCACCATAGGGTGATCTTATTTTATTTGTTAAAAATAAGTATGATTCAATGAGACTTTGTATTTATTATTAAGCCTTGAATAACATCACTATTAAGAACAAGTATCCTTCAACTCATATCGATTATTTGTTTGATCTTCTCCAGGGAGCATAATATTTTTTGAAGATTGAACCCAAGTCAGGGTACCATTTGTAGAAGGTGAAGGTGCAAGATATTACAAATAAAGCATTTTATACTTGATATGGGAATTATGAGTTTATAGTTAATCCCTTTGGGTTATTTAATGCACCAGTTTTATTTATGGATCTTATGAATAGAGTTTTCCATGACTATTTAGAATAGTTTGTGGTTGTTTTTATTAATGATATATTGGTATATTCTAAAATTCACGAGGATCATGAAAGAAACCAAATGATTATTTTTCAATCCTTAAAAGAAAAGAAGCTATATAGAAAATTTAGTAAGGGTTAATTTTTGTTGCAACAAATTTCCTTCCTCATTCATATCATTTCTAAATATGGAATAACTATTTACCCTACTAAAACTAACATTTATAAATAATGGAAATTTTTTATTAATTTCAAAAATATTCACAGTTTTCATGGATTAGTGGGTTACTACTATTGGTTTGTTGAAAATTTTTCTTGGTTGTCCATCCCACTAAATAAGTGAACACAAAAAAAATTCAATGCATCTGGATGAAAGAGTGTGATGATTATTTCTAGGAACTGAAAATAAGATTGGTGAATACACTAGTTCTATCCATTCCCTCTAGAAATGGTGAATTTTTCATCTATAGTTATTCTTCATTGAGGAGACATGGTTGTGTTTCGATGAATAATGACCATGAAATTTCCTATGCTTCACATCAATTTAAAACTCATGAGATAAATTATCCTACACATGATTTAAAATTAGATGATGTGATTTTTTCTTTGAAAATTTATAGGAATCATTAATATAAAGTAAAATGTAAAATATATATTGATTATAAGAGTTTTAATTATATATTTAATTAGAAATATTTGAACATAAGGTAGAGAATATGGTTGGAACTGATTAAGGATTATGATCACATGATTCATTATCATCTTGGAAAAGAAAACAAAGTAGTCTATGCTTTGAGTTGGAAAGATAATTCTACATTAATCATGTTATTTTTAGAACATAACCCTTTGTTTGATGATTTGATGGATTTTGGCCCAGAAATTGGGCATGCAGGAACTCAGATTGTTTTTCTTCAGGTATCAGTACAATCATATTTTTCAAAAATAATTAAGAAATCCCAGAAAAAGGATCATCTTTTATAGGAAAAGGTAGAAACTATTAACAAGGGTAAGTTTCAAAAGTTTAATATTGATAAAGACAGTGTTATCAGATTTAGAAAGAGATTATGTGTGTCTTGTGTTTCCTAGTTGAAGAGATAATTATTTAGTAAATCTCATAGTTCCACAATTTCTATTCATCCTATAAGCACTTAGATGTATGTAGAACTTTGGGAGTATTACTAGTGGGATAGAATGAAAAGAGGTAATTTTTACTCTACCATGAAATGTTTTAATTATTAATAGTTTAAATAAGAATGAAAATTGTCGAAGGGGATTATTTATCTTTTTAGAGTTCTATAATAGAAATGGTAGAATATATACAAAGATTTCATGATGGGATTTCCAAAAACATCTTGTGGTAATAATGCGATTTGGGTGATTTTTGATCAATTAACTAAAATTGTTCATTTTCTTAACATTTTAGATACTTTGTATTTAGATCAGAATTAATTACTACACCTCAAGGAGAAATTTAGTTTACATGGATTTTCTCTCTCCATTATATCTTATCATGATCCTAGGTTTACTTTTGATTTATGTAAAGGCCTTTAGAATTCATTAGGTACTGAATTAGATTTCAGTAAAACTTTTCATACTCAATCTTATGGATAGTATGAGTGAATGTTTTAGACATTTGAATACATGATCTGAGCTTGTTCAATGGATTACTAGGTAATTTTGGATTAACACCTTTTATATGTTAAGTTTTTATATAATAAAACTTTCAATTATAGTATACTGATTTATCCTTCTGAGGGATTATATAAAAATTAGTGTCATAATTCATCTTATTGGGATGAAGTAAGTGCAAGGAAGTTTTTTGGACCATAGTTGGTAGAAGAAATAGTTGAGAAAGTATGATTCAACAAGATATAATAACAGCTTAGAGTAGGTAGAAAAGTGTTATAGATAATTAGAGGAAAGTTCTTATAATGACTTAAATTTTATCCCGTTTTATTTTTATAAATTAATTTGGAAAATTCTGAGATCAGGCGATGAGACGAAAGGAGATTATGAGGCCTGGTGTTCCCAGAACAGTTGGATGAAAAATGTAATTTCTTTAATAAAGTACGCAGGTGGGTTTTATTTAAAATGGGAATTACATCTAAACAGGTTCCTGAATTAGAAATCTGATGGAACCATTGAATTATGAGAAACAAATTTACCTTAGGTAGGTCCTAACATCGACCATTGTGGGTTGACTGTGAAAGTTATAATTTGAACATAACCATCATTAAAATATTTTAATAAAAATATTTTATTGTACGTAATAGATTTTTTATTTTTAATGAATCCATTTTCATAAATTCAGGGTAATCACCATAACCCTTGAGTTCCTCTAAGTCATGGAAAAAACCCTCTCGATGATGAAAAATGATGTATTGAGGATGGACGACAACATGTACCTCCGTTCTTCATCAATTATTGATCCAATAATAAGATAGGATGTTGATTTTATTTATGATTTCCTTTCCTCCTTTTGGATCCAATAACGAATTTGGACCAACCAACAAATGGGTTCATCTGTAGTTCGATTTCTTGTGGGATGGGTGTTATGATTTCAAGGTTTTATTGGGTATTAAATTTGTGTATTGATTTGTTCTTTGTAATTCAGATAACATGAATGGATCAAGGACGACACGAACAAGGCCAAGATCTGTTCTTTGGGTATTCATGTGCTTTAAAACTTCCCCATCAATCTCTCACGTTCTTCACGTTTTCTTCACCTTCTACCTATCCTTGGAAACCCTACAAAAAATCTGAATCGAGAACCAATCCCATGACGACACTGAGAAGGTGCGACAACAACACAAGGCAGGGTGGTGCCAGTCCAAGAAAATAACCTGCTGATAGGGCGAGGCTGCTGGTGGGGAAGCTGATGGAGTAGGTAGCAGTGGCCCTGTAGGGGAGGCCAGGACAGACAGAGCATGGTAGGATGGGACCCTGATAGGGTGACCAGTGGTGGAAGCAGGACATAGTCCAGATAGGACCGCATTAGAGGGAGCCCGCGGTGGCGGGGGTCGCGGGCGGCGACCAGGTGGCTGTGGCAGGAGGCCACGTCGGCGATCTGGGACACATATCGTAGCCGCGTTGAAGGGAACCTAACATAGTAGTGAGGTCTCTAGATTAGGAGGAGGAGATGGGGCAGCTACGTGAAATTAATAATGGATCTGTTTTGACCAGAGGGATGCGTCCAAGGTGGTCCATGTATGGTGCACACAAACCATCCCGTATTTGGCAGGCCAAACCAAATGAGTCGCAGTGATCCAAAAGCCTAGTGGGATTGACCCATCGGCACAATGGGAAAGGTCTAGTAGGCTCAGCAGGCCAAGATGGTTCAGGTCAGGCTGAATCGAGTCAACGGGACCGGGTCAGGTCAGATCTGGCGGGTCGAATCGGACCCTGATCGGACCTGGGTCAGACCTTTTTAGAAATATAGCTATAACTTTTAAACGGTGTGTCTGTTTGATAATCTGTTTGTGGAATTGGTACCCTTGAGATTCGACAGTCCTTTTGAGTTACTCTAAGTTAGACTTTATGAAATTTGGAATATGACCTTTTGGCTTGAGGAGTAGGTTCTCCCAACACAAGCGCACTACAAGTGGAATCCTATGGCTGGTTGTGAATTGGTGACTATGTGACTTGGGGACTACATGACACATCGATGCTCCACGTTCCATAGATTCTATGTGTTACATCAATACTCCATGTTCCATTGATGCTTCATGTGCCATCGATGCTCTGTGCGCCATCGGTGCTCTGGGCACCATCGGTGCTCTAGGCACCATCGACGCTCTGAGCGCCATCGACACTTGGGGTGCCACTGATTCTTCGTGCACCATTGATTCTTTTATGCCATAGATTATCCATGCACCATCAATGCTCTGTTCATCATCGACACTCCGTGTTTCATGGAAACTGGGATATTTGTGAACTACAACTTAAAATCATTCTCTTCCTGCTTTAGACTTATACCTATGTGAGATGACCATGTTGACTATACATTATGTGTTTCATTTTTGGTATACTTCATGTTTTTCCTTTTTGGTATACTTAGTGTATTTATTATTGGAATTTACTTTGTGGTTTTAGGGTGTCCTACTCAGTATTGCTTTACTCAATCCTACATGGGAATTTCCAACATGTATCTTGTCTTGTGTCAATGATCGACACTTTGACAGAGTTCTAAGTGGACTAGGAATAGGTGGTTATTATAGGGATCATATAGACATGCTTTACCCCTATGACTTTAGGCATATTTTCTACATCTACTCTTCATGTAAAGTTTTCTACAGACGAGTTTCAGGAACTTGTACATTCACATTGATAGACTTATTCTTTTGGCGGGCTTGTATTCTAGCCCTGCTTACTTTCAGTTTCCTAGTATCATACTCTACTGTTGGTATCTTAGTGGTATGCATTCTTATTTACTTAGTGTTTTATATTTCAATATTTTGGGCCTGGAGATGTGTGTGTGTACATGTACTTAGGCAAATGCCTCCCATTTGTGGGATATACCTACTCAGTGCTAGTTTCCATCCATTGGGCTATAGGAGGCGGGCTTGGGGTAGTCAAAAAATAGGAACCTCTGAAATGAGTTTTTAAAAAGTGGTATGAGAGGAGGTCAGTTCTACTTAAGGACTAAGGGTCTAGGAGGTTGGTTTGGGGAAAAAGTTTCATGTGTTTCGAGTTCATCTTTTAGGATAGGGAATCCACTATTGGTGTGGCAATCGACGTATCCATACACTAGGACTCTGAATTATAATTTCTGAATCAGTACATGAAAACATTGGTTTTAGGGAAATTAATGGTACATGGATCGTTTAGGATTTGGTTGTGTCCTTATGTCCTTCTTGAGTCATCTCACCAGGTATACTCTATTGATTGTGGTACATCTTAATCTATTTCAGGATTCCTCGACATCGAAAACCATCTAGGATTCTGATACATGATCATTAGAAATGAGGTGTTAGTATAGGGTCCTGTACCAGACATACTCCTTGTACTGGAGATAGCACCTTCATGTGGTTTACCAATAATACCATCACCTATCGAGAAATAGTTACTACCAACATTACAGGTTGAGGATGCACATAGGATGAATGCATTGCATGTGTTTCAGAGGTAGTGACCTCCTAGGTTTAGGGGTAATCCAGACCCCTAGATATTTGAGGACTGGATGGAGGCAGTTACACATGTATTATTCCTTGTAAGGACACCTTTTGACCATATGGTAATTCTAGCCGCGAGGCTTCTTAAGGGCTATGTAGGGAGATGGTTGAGTTTAGTGATCTATACACATGATGAGACGACACTCCCTTGGGAATATTTTGAGCACCTATTTAGGAAGGATCCCTTTCCAGTGAATTTACGCTCAATGCACATACAGGAGATCCATCAATTACAGTAGGGCAGTTAGATAGTAGTGGAGTACTCAGGGAGATTTACAGATCTTTCTCCCTACTCCAAGAATATGGTGCATGACCCATTCTTTAGGGCCCGAACCTTAAAAAATTCACTACATTGGGAGATCATGGAATCCATGATATCCCTGAGTATCCCTACATATGTTAGGGTACTGGAGTGAGCCCTACTAGTGGAGAAATTTCTAGAAGAGAAAACGCCAGCAATGTGACCTACTAGTAGGCACTGAGCATCTGAGTCTTCAGCAGTAGGTATTCAACAATAGATGTAGGGACCCAAGAGAGTCAATCACTCTATGGGAATACCGAAAGATACAGTATCAGTGGATTGGGGCTCCCAATGTAGAGTAGTTCAGCTGAAGGACAGACTGTGTTAGTCATGCGATGGTCGGGGACATCTGGCTCAAGATTTCCCAAATCGCCGTGCAGAAGATCAGAACATGGTCACGGGACCACCGATGAAGAGGATGAGGTAGGATTAGATAGGTCTTTAGGGATATGGGCATAGAAGATGATTAGGTAGAGTAGTAGGTGATGGTTAGAGGTTCAACATACTACCACAACCACCCCTAGGTGGTCCTCCACGAGCGTAGGGAGCAGGTGGATAGAGACGAAACCAGCTTCAAGAAATGGAGGCATATAACCCCAATTCTACAGAGATGATTAAAGTTATGATATGTGTATTTTACACCCTATATATAGTTTTGGTAGACACATGTTTCAATCACTCTTTTCTCACCATGAACATTGTTTGAGACTCAAAGATTCTAGTGGAATAGTTAAATCGATCCCTTTGCTTAGAGATTCCTACAGGGGGAGATTTGATGATCAAATATTGGTTTCGATAGTGATATATTACTCTAGGGGGTGAGTGTTTTTGTTGGTATATCTTAGTGGAGATGTTGAGGCCTTACGACGTCATTCTTAGTATAGACTGGTTATCCACATTTAATACCCAAACTAACAGTTTTTGGCTTAGAGTGTGGTGTTTCCACAGAGATGGGACCATGTTTTCCTTTTTTGGTGAAAGGGAAACACATGAAATACAGGATAGACTTACTAATAGGAGGGTGAAACTAATTACGCATCAGTTGGCTAGCCTGACCCTCAACGTAGTGTATGAGATGAGTCCCCATTTTCCTGTTGTGGTGGTGGAGTATGAAAACATCTTTCCTAAAGATGTCCCTAGATTACCTTCCCACATGGAGGTAGGCTTTTGTATTGAACTGTACCCCAGTAAAACACTGATATCTACATCTATATATTAGATGGTTCCCATAGAGCTTTATATGCTGAGGGTACAATAGGAGGACTTGTAGAGGAAGGTCTTCTTAAGACCTAGTGTTTCACCATGGGAGACCCCAGTTTTGTTTTCCAAGAAGGAAGAAAAGAGTTTGAGGTTATGTGTGGACTTCCAGAGCCTGAATCAGGTGACTGTGAATAACAAGTATCCACTACTAAGGATCAATGACCTCTTTGATCAGTTGAAGTGAGCAAGGAGGTTCTTAAATATTGACCTTAGGTCTGGCTATCACCAACTTCATTTATAGGATGAGGATATACTAAAGTCAACCTATAGATGTCGGTATGGCCACAAAGAGTGCTTGGTGATTCTGTTTGGTGTGATGAATGCCACAACATTGTTCATGGGACTCCTGAATAGGATCTTCCATCAGTACTTAGACCTGTTCATGGCGGTATTCATTGATGACATACTGGTGTACTCAACATTCGAGGAGGAGCACACAATTAACTTGAGGATGGTACTGGACCCACTCTGAGATAACCTGCTTTATAGGGATCTCTCAAAGTGTCAGTTATGGATTTAGGAGGTCTAATTTATAGGACATGTCATTTCAGAGGCCGAAGTTGTAGTAGATCTAGCGAAGATTGAAGCAGTGCTTACTCAGGAGCCACCCAAGAGTGTTACTGAGGTGAGAAGTTTCCTGGGTTTGGCAGGGTACTATTAGAGGTTTGTACCTAAATTTTCCAAAATAACATCACCCTTTAAAACCTTGACATAGAAGGGGAAACCTTTCATATTGACATATAGGTGCCATTAGTGCTTTCAGAAGCTGATGTAGAGGTTGATGAGTGCTCCCTTATTGAGACTACTAGAGGAGGGCGTTAGGTATGCAGTGTTCTACGATGCATCAAAAACCAGTCTTGGTTGTGTTCTGATGAATGGGAAAGAGGTGATTGCCTATGTTTTGTACCATTTTAGGTAGCACAAGTAGAACTAATTTACCCATGATCTTGATCTTGCAACGATATTCTTTGCATTGAAGATGTGGAGACACTTCCGATTGGGAGAGTGATATACTATCTACTATGACCACATGATTCTCAAGTATAAATTCTCTCATAAGGATCTAAACTTGAGATAGAGATAATGGATAGAGTTCTTCCAGGAATATGAATTTGAGATTATATACACTCCTATGAAGGGGAACGTAGTGGCAGACACTATTATGAAGTGGCCCATCTTGCATTTGCTTAGTGAGGTGCCAAAGTAGTTGGCTATGTTACAAATATCATTTGTGGATGGAGATGGGGAAGCTTACCTCTAGTTGATGGTTGTCACCTCACCACTCTTATAAAGAGTCAGGGAGGCACAAATTGGGGATATCAACTAGGAGACTTGATGTTCTCAGTTGTCCATGGGGCATGCCCCTGATGGATATTTGATAGTTGGGGAGCACATCGTTATTTTCATAGGGCACACATTTGTACCAATGGCATTACGATAGGAGGTTCTAAAAGAGTTCCACACGTCCCATTTCGTGGTACATCTAGGGAAAAAGAAGATGCTCCAGGTCTTCTAATTTTTGTTCTGGTGGTCAAGGATGAGGAATGTAGTGTAAGAATTTTTTTCTTGATGCCTCACATTCTAGTAAGTGAAGGATGAGCACCAGGTTCCAATGGGCTTGACCCAACCACTTGAGGTGCCCGAGTGGAAGTGGGAGTTGATATCGATGGACTTTGTGAAGATTTTAACACACATTTCTAGGGGACATGATACCATCTGGGTGATATTTTACTAACTCACTATGTCAACCCACTTTCTAGAAATCCGTGAGTAGAGTTCAATAGATATTTTGGGATGCCTTTACGTGCAGGAGATAGTTCAGCTTCATGGAGCTCCATCGATGATCATTTCACACTATGATACTAGTTTCACATTTCTATTGTGGAAGGAATTTCCTATGGTGTTTGGGACTCAATTTCACTTGAGCATGATATTTTATCCCTAGAAGGATGTCCAGACAGAGAGGACCATCCTGATTCTAGAGGACATGTTATGTGCTTGCATCATAGACTTTGGTCATGGTTGGGAGGACCACTAAACTCTGGTGGAGTATGCTTAAAATAACAAAAACTACTCCACAATTTTATGGCACCATTTTAGGCCTTGAACAGGTGACCATATAGGTCACCACTATGCCAGATGGACATAGGGGAGTCAGTACTCATGGGTCCAGAGTTGGTATGGGCTACCACCAAGAAGGTGCAAATCATCCAAGAGTAGATAAAGACTACATAGAGCTGGATGATTCCCTATGCTGATAGGAGATATAGGCCTCTAGAGTTAGAGGATGGAGACCATGTGTTCTTTTGGGTCTCACCTTGATGGGGATTGCGTAGATTTGTCCAGGGTGGAAAGTTATCACTAAGATACATTGGCCCATTTTAGATTCTGAGTAGAGTTGTTGAGGTGGAATACCTGATAACACTACCCCCATAGTTTCACAGGGTGCATGATGTCTTCCACATGTCATAGATGAGGAGGTATATGTATGATTCATTGCACGTCATCGACTGGGGAAAGATGGACATTGATGATGGGGTGACTTTTACAGAGTACCCAATGGAGATCGAGGATAGATATGATAAGATCCTTCATGGACAGTCGATTCCTCTAGCATGTTTTCAGTGGAATCATGGAAATCGTTAGGAGAGCACTTGGGAGCAGGAGGCTCAGATTCATGCTTAGTACCCTTATCTTTTTTATTTAGTATCCATTTTTTTGGTTTTTGGGGATGTAAATACCTAAGGCAGTGAGAATGTAATGACTTGTATTTTCTTTGGTTATATTTTTTTAAATTAATTGGGAAAATTTTGATACCAAGAAATGAGATGGTGTGATATTTCAGGGCCTCGTGTGCCCAGAATAGTTTGATGAAATATGTTAAGTTTTTAATAAAGTGCACAAGAAGTTTTTCTTTAAAAATGAATAACTTCTAAATGGGTATCCATGTAAAAATCTGAGGGCACCATTGCATTCAGAGTAGCGACTTTACCTTAGGTGGGACCTAACATCGACCATCATGGTTCGACTATGAAAGTTATAATTTTGATGTAACTATCATTAAAATATTTTAATAAAAATATTTTATTATACACAACAATTTTTTTATATTTAATGAATCCTTTTTCAGGAATTCAGGTTTATCACCATAACCCTAGAATTCATCTAAGGCATAGAAAGAAACCGTCTCGACGACGAACACTAGTAGATCAGGGATCGATGGCAAAACAGACCTCCATTATTCGTTAACGACTGATCCAACCACGAGGGAGGATGTTGATTTTCTTTTTGATTTCCTTTCCAATTTTAGATCCAATGAATAACATAGACCAACCAAAAAATAAGTTGATATGTGGTTCGATCACTTGTAGGATGGGTGTTATGATTTTGGGTTTGACTAGGGATTAGATTTGTGGATTGGTTTATTCTTAGTGATTTTGCTTACATGAACGGATCAAGGCCGACAAAAATAAAGACAATATACACTCTTTGGGGTATTCATGTGCTTTCAAACTTCCCCCTAAATCTCTCTCATTCTTTACATGTTATTTTCCTTCTCCCTACCCTTTGAAATCCTATGCAAAATCTGAATTGAGAACCAATCCCGTGACAACACCACATAGGTGAGATGACATCACAAGGTGTAGCAGTGCCTGTCCAAGAAGATGGAATACTAGTAGGGTGAGGTTTCCAGTGGGGCGGCTAGTGGAAGAGGCAGCGGTGGCCCGACAGGGGATGTTGGGCCATATGGAGCGCAGAAAGATAGGCCGCCGGTAGGGTGGCCTACGACAGAAGTAGGATGTAGTCTAGGCAGGACTGCATCAAAGGGAACTCACAGTCGTGGGGGCCATGGGTGGCGACCATGGGGCCATGACAAGAGGCCACAACAACAATATGGGATGCAACTCAGAGCCACAATGGAGGGAGCCTGCAGTGACGATGAGATTGTGGGACCAGGCGGAGGAGATGAGCTGGCTGTGTGAAATGTGGCACAAATTTATGTTGACCATAGGGACACAACTAGGGTAGGTCGGGTCTAGAAGACACAAACTGAACTGTATGTAGTGGGCCGAACCAAATGAGCCAAGCCACTCCATCTGTCCAGTGGGCTGGACCCAATAATCCTGCAGGCTAGGTCCATCAGGTCTTTCCCAGTGGGCCATGCCCAACGGGCCGAGCCCAGTAGGACGAGCTAGTTCAGGCTAGGCCAAACCAGGTCAGGTTGGGTCGGTCAAACCGGGTCGGGTCCAGTGGGAAAGATTATTTTTTGACCGGAGATGGGTTATAACTTTTTAGAAAAACAACCGTAAAATTCAAACTGTGTGTTTGTTTGATGAGTCATTTATGATATTGGGACCCTTATAGCGAGATGTTACTTTTGAGATAATTTAAGCGAGTCTTTGTGAAAGTTATAATATGACCTTTTGTCTTGAGGAGTAGGTTCTCCTGGTAAAAATATGTTACGCGCAGAATCCTATGATTGGCTGTGACTTGGTGACTACGTGAGTTGGGGGATGCATGACCCATCAATGTGTCATGCGTCATCAATGATCTATGCGCCATCGATGTTCTGTGCTCTATAGATGCACCTTGTCCTATCAACACTCCATGTTCCATCAACACTCTGTGTGCCATCGATGCTCTATGCACCATCGACACTCCATGCGCCATCAATTCTCTCTATGTCAACGAAACTATGTGTGTCATGGAAACTGGAAGATATGTGGACTACAACTGAAAATCCTTCTCTTTGTAATTTAGACTTATACGAAAGTGAGCTAACCATATTGACTATACTTCATACATTTCCTTTGTGGTATAATTTGTTTTTTTCCTTTGTGTCATACATATTGTATTTCTTAGTGGCATTTCCTTTGTGGTTTTGGGGTGTCCTACTAAGTATTGTTTTATAATCACTACTGCATGGGCATTGCCCGCATGTGTCATGTATTGTGAAGACCATTGATGCTTTAGAAGAGTTCTAGGTGGACCAAGACTAGGTGGTGGTTATAGGGATCATACTGAAATGTTTTACCAATATGACTTTAGGAAGATTTCCTACACCTACCCTTCAGGTAGGGTTTTCTGCAGATGAGTTTCAAGAACTTGTACATTAACTTTGATAGAATTATTCTTTTGGTGGGATTGTATTCTGGACCTTCTTACTTTCAGTTTATTACTGTCATACTCTTTTTTTGGTATCTTATTGGTATACATGCTTGTTTAATTAGTGTTTTACATTTAATAATTTTGGTCTTAGAGATGTCTGTGTGTGTATAGGTACTTAGGCAAATACCTCCTATTTGAAGGATATGTCTACTCGGTGCTAGTCGCCATCCCCTAGTCTATAGGAGGTGGACTTAGGGTAGTCACTGTATGGGCCCCTCTAAAATTGGTTACGATAGTTCTCTCTTTTGTGGTTGATGATCTTGTTTTTCTTAATGTGTTTCTAAATGAAAGTGTTATATATTTTGGTAAAAAAGATATGCTAAGCCCATGGTTCAATGAACCATACTAAATCCTAGAAAAATTTGGATTATTTCCCTATTGAGTGACTTTTCCTCTGATATTATCTCAGGTACATAACATATTTCATGTTCTATTGTTATGAAAATTTGTAATGGATGCATCTCATGTTTTGAGCCCCGAATTAGTTTAGTTGGAAGAAAAAATTTCTTATGATGAAAATCCAGTATAGATTGTTGACTATAGAGAGAAAGTTTTATGAAATAAGTTAATTCACCAAGATATGGTTTTAAGAAAAAAATCTTGTTGTTGAAGAACCAATATGAGAATCAAAAAATGCTATGAAGGAAAAAATATCAACTTGTTTAAGTAATAAATAAAATTGTGAGGATTTAATTTCCAAAGGGATAAGAATGTAAAAACCCTGGTAAAGTTAATATTAATTAAATTTCATTCCTAATTAGTATTTATGAATTATATTTTATATTTCTATTTGTTATAAAAATATTAGATAAATTTTCAGTCAAAAGGGAAAAAATCTTTATTTCTAACCAAAATGGGTTTTCTTATATTAAATGGGTTTATTTAAAATCATTAACTAAAAATTATAGAATATTAATATGAATAAATTAAATCATTTTTTAAATTCATAATTTTTAAATAATTTTATGTAGAATTTTTGAGAATTTTCTGAAAAATTTTATTTTCCAATGAATAGTGAAAAATACAGATTTTTATTAAAAAATGTATTTTTTATTTCAGGAATTTAAAAAGTTATATTTTATTTTAAAATGTATTAAAAGTAAAATTAGATCATTTATTTTATTATTAATCCAATTATTTTTATTTTAATAAAAATTATACTTGAATTTGGTATTAAAACATGTTTATAGTTAAAAAGTAATTTTTCTAAAAAACCATTTTTCATTACGTTTTGTAGTCTTACTTTTAAATTAAATTGTGCTAATTATGTGAATTTAATTTGATAAAATGTATTCAATATTTTTAATAATCAGAATTAATATTATTTAAGAAGTTCAACTACATTTTTGTTCATAATTAATAATAAAAATAGTAAAAATTTGTTACTACTATTAAGGTTGAAACATGTTTACCGGGGGTAAAACAAAATATATAACAGTTAAAATAGACTAAAAACTTATCTAAATTATATTTTAGGACTATATTTATACATTATATCATATAATATTCTGAAATTGTCCATTTTGGATCCATGTTTTATTAAAAAATTAATATATTTTATGTTTTTAAAAACATTCCAAATGTGTCCTCTCCCCAAATTATAAAAGGACACCCCCTATAATCTCCTTTACACTCTTAAAAATAATTTTAGTTTGGAAAATACCTACAAAAATACCTTCCTTATATTCCTCTACATCTACTATATTCCCTTTTTTATTAGAAAACCAACCTAGGAAGGCTTTAGGTATAAACCTAATAGGGTCATTCGAAGAAGAGGTATCATTTTTAACCAAGCATTTTGTTTTATTTTTTCTTCCAACTCCATCAAATATTTTTCAAACATGTTGAAATAAAAAAACAATATATTAATACATAAAATATTTATTTATGTTAATATAATAACCTATATCTTTCTCTTTCATTAAATGTGAAATGAAATCACCATTCATGTGTGTGACATACTACCGCCTCACGAATCAATGTAATTCATTTTCTATCACCTACTCTAAAAATGGTTATAATGATGGATTTAATGTATATATATATATTATAATCATTAAATATTTATTATTTTGTAAATATAATATATCATATAATTTCTTACCTTTCCAACCATTAAAAAATTATAGTGTGGTTCATGCATACATGTGGATTACCACCTCTATGAAGTGATGTGATTCATTTTTCATAACCACATCACATAGACACTATATATAAATATATTTATAGAAATAATATGATATTTATGATATAATAATTATTCTAGAATTATAAAATGATACTTACCTTCCTTCCATCATGATGCTTAAAAAATTGAAACATTACTCACATGTACGTATGACCTACCGTTTCCATGATTGTAACATAGTTAATTTTTTATGGTTGATTTTAAAATAAAAATTGATGTAAAAAATAACAATTATTTAATTATTATTATTTATGAGATTATGGAATATTTACCTCTCTGACAACAGTCAATTTATCGATGTCAATTTAGACATATGAGCCAAATATCATTAAAACGTCCAACATGAACTTAATTGATTAAGTAATTGAATATAACATGGTAATAAATAAAATAAAAGGAATAATAAAATTGAAAAAGGTTCTTAAGAAAGTAAATCATTAATATATATTTATTATTTATGAATATAAATAACTTACACGATGAGTCAAACTCAAGGTAATGTTGACTTTACCTTTAAAATCTCATTTTAAATGTTTTAAAGATTTATTTTCTAATTATTTTTATTCCATTTAAATATTATTAAAATAATATTATGTATGAAATTATATGGACGTAAATGAATTATAAATGAAATTTTTGACTTTCTTACAAAGGTTTTCAAAAGGAAAATTTTTACAGAACATTTTAATTTTCTTTACAAAAGAAAAATGGAATGTTATATTTCAATATATACAGTGTCAATGGATTTTACTTCCATTAAAATAGTTATTTAATGTTTTAATTCATTTAAAAGATTCCATGTTTTATTCAAATAAAATACATTCTTACATTTTTTCTAGGTAATTTAGTTTTCAAAATGGGTTTTTAAAAGGAAAGTGTATTTCAATATCCACAAATGTTTT
This sequence comes from Viscum album, assembly GCA_963277665.1. Lineage (NCBI taxonomy): Eukaryota > Viridiplantae > Streptophyta > Magnoliopsida > Santalales > Viscaceae > Viscum > Viscum album. The sequence continues at coordinate 789,747,889 of OY728123.1, read as the reverse complement.
TCATATGGATTCAAAATACTTTTCTGGGTTTTTATAATGAAAAGGTAAAAGAATAAAATGTTTTATTCATGAAATGGTACTTTAGAATTAAATATTCCGATAGGTGAGACTGATATTTCTTATATGATGGGTAATCCTGATACAAATTATATGATGGGTGGGATTGATATAGCCCTCCAATGCATTGGGTAATGTTCCTTATCTTTAAAGGTAAAAATGAGGGATTTAACCAAGGTGTTTTTTCCTATGGATTTAACTGTGATCTAGTTATTTTTCACACAATTAAACACAAGTTATGAATATGATGATCTAAGTTTAAAAAGGATATTTTTTTTCTTCTTATGAGTTATAATGGTTTTATTTTAGAAAATGGTGTGTTTTTTCCTGAGGTTATGATTTATTTCATACACTCAAAGAATATTATGATAAAGGTAAATATTTTATGGGTTGTCATATTTTTCACTAGACTAACATATTTCTTACTTTAATTTCACTTGTTGATGTTTTTGCCTCATACCACATTTTATATTTTTTTAAATGGTTTAAGGATGAGTAATAACAAAGAATAAGTCAATATTAATTTGATGAAGATTTTTCAAAAAAAGAAAACAAGTTTCTTTTTAAAAGTTTTATTTTGAGGGAGAAATAGATACTAAGTAAAATTTTATCCTTTGTAATATATAGGTTTGTTATATAAGAGTTTTGAATTAATTATATAAAACTATAAAAATAAAATATTTTTAATAATGAAATAAAGTGAATTATAGTCTAAAGGAACTAGATTATATTATGTTTAATGATTAGTCCATAGAGTGTGCTCAAGGTATGGACCTATAGCTAGTTCAATGTTTGGACTTGGGTAGTTTCTCGGTGTAATGATCTTGTTTGTTTCTTGGATAACATACAAGATTATTAGATTTAATGTGTGACCCATTTAGAATCTTTATTTGGTCTCCTAATGTTAGGGACCATGTTCTATTAGGAAGCTAGAATAGTATGTGTTCCCTTTTATCAACTTGTTTCCCCTAGGTCTTTAGTTGGCCACCCCCATTTTTCTCATGTTTTAGAGCTATCCTAGGATGTTGGGACTATATGCATGTTATATTACTATTTTCCTATATTTTAGGATATATTTTTTGGATATTGTTTTTGGTGGTCATCTCCTTGGGTGGAGATTCTGAATCAATTTGTTAAGGATCTTCTAGCTCCTTGCATTGAGAGTGTTTCTGTTAGGTTTCTAGGTGGTGTGTCTCGACATAAAAATTATGGTGAAGGTGCCTCGGTCCTCTTGTGTTTTTATGGTTTTAAGTGGATACATTTATCTTTTGTTCTTACCCTCTATGTGTTTCTCCCTTTACTAGTTTCTTCTCAATTTCCAACTTTATTTCTAAGTTACATTCTTTTGTAGCACCCTGAAAATTCTAAAAGAATAACATTTTTTTCGATAGCGTGTATGAAACACAACACCAAGCATAGAAAGGAATATAAAATAAAAATAATTTATGATATATTTAATATTTTACATAAATTAAATCTATTATATAAAATTCAATTCACTCAATAATGAGGTATCTTTCATTGCACGCAACAACTAGTTTCTTTAATAACTTGTGTTACTCACAAGACTGCAGATTATTGAAGACTATTAATATTATTATTTTAAAGAAAAATTATCTCATTTACATTAAATTTTTGGTTATAAATATTTTTAAATAAATTATTAAAATATATGGTTGAATTCATTGATATCTAATTAATTATAAATTAATATAAAAATTAATTGAATATAAAGGAAATGTTTTTATAAAAAAACTATTTTTATGTACCAAAGGCCTTTTATCTTAATAAATCAAATTATATAATATTATTGGATGATCTTAATGAAATCTATATATTATATATTCAATAAACTTTTTTATATTCATAAAATATACTTGATAGGCATAATATAATAAAAAATCTTATTTTACGTATAAAACAATTTATTTTTTTAAAGATTTTTTCCACCTTTTAATGGTGCACTTGTTTTAAAACTAAAATTTAAAGATTTTATAAATTTTATTTGATAAAATAAAATTATTTTTTAAAATAGGACTGTCAAAAGTTTCTTAGGGTGAAATTTTACTGTTTTTATGAGAAGTTTCATTTTTTGACGAATAATGAAAAATACTGAATTTTAATTGAAAACTGGATTTTATTTTGAATAAATTATATGTTTAAATTATATTTTAAATTATTTTTATGGTCGAATTAGGTAAATTATACATAAATTAATCCAATTTAGGTTATTGTAATCATTTACATATTGAATCTGGATATAAAAACATTTCAAACTTTTGAACATTTTCACTTTAAAAACCTGTTTTCTCATCGCATCTACAGGATTAATTTTAAATTAAATTCTTCCACTTCTGTGAGTTGAATTTTTAAAAATAGATTCCATTTTTTGAATAATAATAATTTATAACATCTAATTAGATTAACTTAATTTTCAACCAAAATTATTAGCAAAAATAGTTAAAATTAATTACAGTAATTAAGGAGAAAGTGAGTTTACTTAGTGGTTAAAATTAGAATATAAGGTATAAAATGACCCAAAACTTATCCAAAACGAATTTTATGGACATATTTAGACTATTATGACTTTATTATCTAAATTTATGAGTTTTTGGGACACTTTTACATGAAATTTACCCATAAAATAAGTTATTTAAAGAAAAAGACAAAACATATTCTTTCCTTTTAATTTCTATAAAGATTTGGTATAGGCAGGAAATAACTTATGTTCAGTTATATATAAAATTTTGAAATATAAATGAGTTTCTTTATCATGATAATTTATTTTAATTTTTTATAGATGAATTATTTACTTAAAATTCTTAATAAACACCAACATAGTAATTATTTATTTAATAATTAACTAAAATAAATGATATTAAAAATATTAAAAGTGATTTAAATTGAAATAATTATTATATTTCACTAAATTTTTATAATAATACATAATATTTCGTAGGTTTCAACTTAATATATTCAAATTCCATCATTTTCTTGATATTTTAAAATTCAAATTAAATAAATAATGTCAAAATTGACGTTAAAGTTATTTTATAATAAATGATATTTATTAAATGATTTAATATTACTAAAAACCCTATATTCTGTGAAGTTATTTTTAAATTCTGATACATATAGTATATGATCCATTAATATACTAATTTATCTTTTATAATGAACACATTAACCCTTAAATAGTAAAAATATCATTAACTAGATTAGGGTTAAAGCAGAATTTTTGCGCACTACATGCGCTTCTGTTAAAATTAATTTCCAAAAAACATGATATTTTTATTTTTTAATTATATATAAATTTTTTAATTAGTGTGTAAAAAATATATAATATATCTTGATTTAATTTATTCTTAAAGGATAAATTACCTAGGTTAAAGAACTAGTTACCTTAATAAAATTCAAAATGGTAAAATTATATAAACTAAGAAGTTAAGGAAAAAATGATAAAAATGTATTTATTTTTGTGTGTTAGAGGTGTTTATAGACTATAAGTTCCCTAAAATTCATTATTTTTCAATTTTATAGGCAAATGAGGTAAGGTAGACCTCCCAATAGTGAATGCTTTTGAGTATTTACAAGAATTCCACTCTTCCTCAACTAGAAAAAGGCACTCACTCCTACCCCCACATATGGACACATCTCAAGACATTTTTCTTGGCCAATATCTTCCAAAATAAATCAGTAAATTACCTACCCTAATCATAGAAGCCTTAGTTTTGGTATAAATTAAACCTTTCAAGGTTTTAATGTAAAACTAAGGAGGAATCTTGAAGTAGAGGTAATGTTCTTTTAAAATCGTTTTTATTTTCTTTCATTATCCACCCATTTAATTATTTTTACATAATTATTATATAATAAAATTATTATATTAAATATACTAAGATATTTTTATGTTAAGTTTATGACATAAAAATTCACAAACTTCCAATAAATGAGTTATGAAATCATTATTCGTGTGTACGACGGACTACCACCTCGTGAACCGATGTCATTAGTTTTTACATTACCTTTTATCAAGGTTAATAATAATGATGGAAATACAATTTATATATTTTATTTATTATATTTATTATATTTATTATATATTTATACTTATATAATTATTATATAACACATACCTTTATGCTTTCCATTTTGTGGGAATACGATAAAGTCATTCGTTTGTACGACTGACTACTGCCTCACGAAGCGATGTGATTCATTCACAGTTTACAAGTAATGTATTTAGGATAAGTTTAATAAAAATATTTCATATATATGACATATAAATAATAATTTAATGATAAAATATATACATATCATTTACTTTTCTTTCTTTCAAAACAACAATAAAATGGAAACAACGTTCATGTGTACGTACAACCTACCATCTTAATGAACGATGAATTTCATTTCATATCATAAAATATTATGGATTACTATAAATAAAAATATAGATAATATATAATATAATTAAATCTTATTTTACATTCTGAATATGTTGAAATCAAAATCTATGTAAGAGGAAAAAAATAACAAGTCAAAACATACTAAAAAAATAAAGAAGTTATTAACCGAAACGATGAAAATAATGAAATACTATTAAAGAACGGGTAATGATATGTTATAAAAGGATAATATATGATATAATATATATTAATATGGTTATTTTATAAATTAATAACATGATTAAAACCATTATACATGAGTTTAAAGATTCTTCAACTAACATTAAACGTAAGGTAAAAGATTTCATCTCAATTTACATTCTATTGAGACTTAATTGTTATTATGCACCAAGTCACTTCTATGTAGTGTATATACTGAACCACTGACATGTAATATCATGAAAAGTTAATTATTCATGGTATTTTAGGTTTCAATATAAATTATTTCATTCAAGGGGATTTGAATTTAAATTTACCAAATGGTAAAAGTTATTGTGCAATCCCACTTTATTTTGTGATTGTTAACTTCCTCTTAAAAAATCACTTTATTATAATCATTTTTCATTGGAAATTATTAAATATACATAATATCATGTAATGGATATGATTATTTACTAAACTATATACCATTATTACATATTATGTTTACCATGAAGGTTATTTGATTAACAAAGGAAATATTGATAAATCTACATCCTTTACTCAATACAGACACTTGATGATAATACACATTGTTTATGAGTTAAATAGATCATTTTATATATGAGTAATGATTTTGAAAGTCATGAAATGGGTTAGGTATCATTTAAATTAAGTCCCTCGATGCATCGATAGTCTCATAAGAAAAAATCAGTTGGAAAAACCCTATGCGTTTATAACCAGTTTGTTTTAAACTGTCATGAGGATAGATCTTGATAGTAGAGATAGAGATGGCCAAATTAAATTGTTTTATACCCAGTATGATTTAAACTTTCTGGAGGATAGATCTTTATGGTAAAGGTATCATGTTCCTAGGAAACAATACAATCAATAATTAAGAATTGCCTTCATTCAGGATTCAATTATTATTATCCATGAGATTTTACCTATGATATTATCTATAAATACATTTCATTTATAGTTATTGATTAAATGGAATGTGTTTTCAGTTATTTACCTTTCCTTATTGATTATTCCTTATCTATTCCTGCATCCAAGTTATTTAAATGGTATGTTTGTTCAGTTATTTACTTTTTTATATTGATTATTCTTATTGATTCATAATAATTTCCATTATACTTAACCCTTACTGAGCATTTGAGATCACCCTTACATAGGATTACCTAAAGTTTACTATGATTGATATTTAGGGATATTCTATAGAGAATAAATTTATTTTTAAAAAAAAATTCTATTGTACTTTTCATATTAAAAATTCAATTTAAGACGAAGGTATATATCTAGTTTACTAAGACTACTAAACTGATCTGTCCTTCATGACAAGTTTCCTTGTATCTTATGCCAATGTTATGGTAACAGGAACCATATCCAGTATTACTGGGGTTGGGTCTCTACATTTGGTGTTAAATTAATTTTAGTAGAAAATGTAACACCCCAAGAATTCATAGTGTGTTATTTCTTCAAAATAATTCAATAACTTGCACTACACGCAACACCGAGTTCAATTACACCATGACTTACCAAACAAGCCGTTCAAAAGAGGTTATGAATAGTATTAACTAAATTTTAAACTTTATATAATCCTTATAATTTTAGAATCCATATTATGAGTTTCTTAGACATAATGTAAGAACAAATTCATTTTCAGTATTGCACTTTTACCAACTTTTAATGGTGAACCCTTTTTAAATAAAATATTTTAAACTTTTTGACTAAATGGGGACATCAAAAAAAAAATTAAAATGAAACATCCCAGGCTTCCACGGTACGCTTTCCTTTGAATAATACAGTAGCGTGTGTTGTACGCAACTTCGAGTTCTAACACACACCACAACCAATCAAACTAGCCGTTATGAATATTAATACCTACTTTTTGAAATTATATATATATTATATTTCAAAATGGACTTAATTTTTGGATTCGGAATATCGAATTTAGCATAAGGTGAAATTTTGGTACTTTTCGGATAACTTTAATATTTTGATGAATAGTGAAAATTACAAAATTTTAATTAAAAACAACTTTTTTAATCAAAATAATTAATAGTGATAAATTATTAATTTGAGTGGTTTTAAAGTATATTTAGAATATATTTTTACCATTTAATATAATGTTGGTCATTGGACATAATTTTACAATTAAACCGAACATAAACAAGTGTCAATCTTTTGATAGTTATTATCTCTTAAAAACACGCTTTTTGTTTTGACAGCGGGAATTAATTTTAAATTAATTTCTGCCACTTCTGTGTTTTGAATTTAGAAAAATGGATTCCATATTTGGAATCAGGATGTTCAAATTGTGTAAATAGGTAACTTTTATTTTTAGACATTTTGAATAATTACTGCGGTAAATATTTTATTTACCATGGTTAAGGGTAAATCCGGTAAATAAGGGTTAAAAAATAATATTATAATAATACTAAATTACCCTAAAACGTATCCTAGACTTATTGGTTGATACATTTTCGGACATAGCCATATTTGGGTCGATTTTGGGACCCCATGGTGCCACTTGTAGGTGATAGGGACACTTTATTTTAATTAAGTTAAAATGAATACAAAAATGACAGAAGCATATATCTTTTAGAAAACCAATTTGTACATAGGGTTATATATGTTGGATTTTATATTATAAATATTAATTAGAAAGATAAAACGATTTCCTACATAATTATATTTTATTTATAATTTTTAGACATTAAATAATTTAATTTATTTATGACACAATGATGATGCAGTAAATACTATAATAGTGAAAAATCAAAATAATTGATATTATAAATACCCAAATAAATATAATATGAAACTTTTAATGAATTAAACTAATATTATAGGATAATATGACATATTAGGATTTATGTAATTAACTTTTTTTGAAGTAATCATTCTGTTATGAGTTTCACAAAAATCAACTATTGAATAGTTTCAAAATTGACATAAACGAGTTTTTAAAACAAATATTATATTATTAATTGATATTAAATTCCTAAAAATCTAAGGTTCGGCCAAGAGACTTATATCATGATATTTGTATCATTAATGGACCACTTGGGGGTCTCTTGGATGTATATGGTAAGTTTATTAACCATATAATGTAAAAATACAAAGAGACATTGTAAAAGTGAAACTAATTAACTTAGAGTTAATACTTAAAGATAAGGTTAATATAAGTACCCAAACCTGTATAAATTCTATTGGTTGAGTTGTTTCGACCTATCCCCACCTTAAAATCTGAATAATAAACTTTGGAGCCATTAGAAACCGAATATGTATTTAATATAAACTAATATTTCTAGCTTTTCCAAAGGTGCCCCTCACCCCTCTTATAAAAGGGCCCTCTTCCTTCCCATTTCTTCACACCTTCAAAGCCTTTTGGTTCGGCCAAAATCTGTCCAAATACTCTCCCAAAATCCCTCACTACAACCTAGAGGCCTTATTTTGATCATAAAGCCAACCTAAAGAGCCCTTTTGATCAAATCAAAAGGAAGAACCTGAAGAAGAGGTAATGTTTTCACCACCCCTTTTCAAGTTCCTTTCTTCTTCCACTTATTCTTTATTTGTTATTACCATTATAAAATAATAAATCCAGTATCTTATATATACTGTGATTTTATTATAAATATGGTACAACCATATTCAGTATTCTATCCACCCTTTGAATAACATGTCACCATACGTGCGTACGTACGACTTACCGTCTCCACGTCGTGGTGTAATTGTTATTCAATATATTATTATTTGGATGGGTATAATAATGATATTTAACTCATGTAAATAATAAATATAACATGTTAATGATTCTGTATATATGATATACCATCCATTTATATATTATTTTAATATCAAAAGAATGATATTGTCGCTCGTGCGTACGTACGGACTACCGTCTCCACGAACGCGATGAGATTAATTCTCCATCGTATCCATTAAAGTATAATTATCATTTGATTATTTAAAAATGATGTTTAAGGACTTGATATCATTATGGATATGAATAAGATACAATCTATCGATAACAAACACGGATTATGTAACAAAACATATAAAAGAAAATGAGTAAGTTAACACCTGAAATGACGATAATTAAAAGATATTATTAGAAAATCAATGTTAAAAGATCATATATGATATCATATTAATATATATGATTCTTGAATAATTTAATAACAATTATTTCACCATTATACAGGAGGTTAACCTACCCCAACCAAGGAAAAGTACAAGGTATGGGGTTTTCGTCTCACTCCTTATTCCCGTGAGATTCATGCCATATTGCCACCATCACCTTTTGTGTGGCGTATGTACTGCCCATAATTATATTCTTTGTGTAATACACTCTAATTTATGTGTATTTACATATTCATTTTATGATACCTCTTTAATGGGTTGTATGTTTCATAATTTATCAAATTGGTAAGGGTTATTTCACAATCTCTTCATTATCTGAGGTTGTTTATACGTAATAACTGTAGAGACCCGAAGCTTGACGTACATGGACATTACATTACATTTGCGGAATACTTAGTACATAACAAAAACACACACTAAAGGATCGTAATAGTTTAGTGTCTTTGGAAACTCGGAACATAATCTTCTAATCATGGTGAAAGTTCTTCAATATCTCCCATAAAGGTCATCCCTTTTTTTTACCTAAAACCTTTGTTTATATCCTGGGGAAAAGAAAACATAAAAGGGTGAGCTCAAATGCTCAGTAAGGGTAAACAAAAGGAATATCAATCACATCATATATATAGGAACATAGCTTTTGGAAATCCTAACCTGCAAAAACTCATCATATCATAACATGGGATAAATCATAGAAGTGAAATGTAATCCCAATAATCATAACTTAAAACATGAAACTTTGTGGCATACACACATAATCATAGAGAATAATTTCTTGTTAGTCAAGACTCAATGCCAAGACTATCTTAGTGGACAAAGTCCCTTTCTGAATCGAGTCACCCTCATTTCAGTCCTGTTTCACTGAACCGGTATAACCTACCATTCCAGCCATGTCGATCTCATGAGATATGAAATCTTTACCCAATGCATTGGAGGTATATATAGGTCCCACCCATCTCTTAATGAATCCTTTCTTATGTGTGCCACAAAATCATAAATCATACATCATTTCATAACCCATGTAATAAAAATGGGATTCTTAAACAACATGACATCATAAAAAAATTCATATAAGATAAAGGAATTCATAAAAAATAATTCCATCACAACATGATAAAATCAATGTAATAATAAGGATAAAAACAGAACCCTTTATTATCTTAGATGGAAAATAATTTTGATAAAACACTTGAACTCCATTCTTGAGGAAAATATCCTTTCTTCTTCAAAAACACTTTTCTTTTCTTAATATGTCATACAATTATAAACTAAAAGAAGTTGATTAAAAATAAACTTGAAAATTGTAAAGGAAACTTCTTGGAAATAATGTTTTAAAAATCCATTCATGCCGTATAAGTTAAAAAAAAACATTCTTCGTACTTTTGTCGGAAAAGTCAAAAAGTACCTCGTACGGTAAAACGACAAAAGATTCCTTTCATATACTTTACTAAAAACTCACCTAAGGGTAAAATTGGATTTAAACTATTGCAAGTGGATGGAAACAATATTACATATTGAGGGAACATGGATGTGGATGATAAAATACACCCCAGTAAATACTTACGAATAAACAATCTCGGATAAAAATGAGATTGTGATATTTCCCTTACCTTAGGTCCGACTTGCTTTGTAAGTGTCCGAACCTCCTGTATAATGATTTAAATCATGTTATTGAATTATTAAAGAATCATATTCATTGTTATGATATCATATATGGTTCACTTATTACATTATATTACCCGTTCTTTTGTAAATTCCATGTTAAAGAAGCGTTTTGGGTAAAATCGTTTCATTTATCGTAGGTGTTTTGACTTGTTGTTCTTGACATCATTATTACTTATATCATGATTTACTTACTTCCAGAATATAAAACATGATTTATATATCATATATATTCAGTATATATATATATAGTAGAAAGATAAATAAAATGAAAAACACCGTTCATGGAGACGGTAGTCCGTACGTACGCATGAACGCTGTTTTCCTTTCCTTATTGTCTTGAAATGGAAGTAAGTAAATGACATACATATATATATATATACATAAATCCAGTAGCTTTATAATTTCATATATTTCATTATTATTTCTTATATATACTTTATAATCATTCTTAAATGGTTAACATGGAGAATGAATCTCATCGCGTCGTGGAGACGGTAGTCCGTACGTACGCACGAGCGATGATATCATTTCCATAAATATTGAACTGAATTGGAGTGGATATAAAATATATCAGAATCAATATGATGTTGTAATAACTATGTATAGTTATTCTTTACACCATTATACCCATCCATGTAAGGTGGTGGTGGAAAATAGATTACACCACGGCGTGGAGACGGTATTCCGTACGTACGCACGCACGATGATTTCTTTTTCCGTAGGATGGATAGATGGTGAAATAGGGTTGTTTCATACTTATAATAACATATCAGTATATGAGTGATACTGATGTTATTACTTCATAATGAAACAACCTAAGAAGAAGAAGTGGAAGAAGAAATAAAGATGAAAGAATTGGTAACGGTAATTACCTCTTCTTTGAAGTGCCTCTTTGAGACCTCCTCTTAGGGCACTAAAATTGGTCTTTGAGGAAGACCAGAACCTCTAGGATATTTCTAGGGAAGTGGAGAAGAGATTTTGGCAGGGGTTGGCTGAGCTTGAGTGCTCAAATTTGTGTGAGGAGGAGGGGGAGGAGGTGTCCTTTTATAGGGGAGGAGAGGGGCACCTTAGGAATATCTCAAAATATTATTTTATATTAAAGTCAAAATAGGTTTATAATGGTTCCAAAGGGTCTTATTTCTAAGATAAAGTGGGGAAGGGTCGAAATCCTATCAACCAATAAGATTTAGACAAGTTTAGGGTATTATTTTAACCTTATCAATTAGATTTAACTCTAAGTTAAATAATTTTACTTTTACCGTGTCTTTTTGTTTTCTTTCACTATATGGTTAATATACTTACTATAACATGCCAAACGAACCCCAAATTGTTTATTATTAAAATATATATCCTTATCTAAGTCATTTTGCCGAACCTTAGATTTTTAGGAATAAAATAACAATTAATAATGTAATATTTGATTTAAAAACTATTTTGTGTCAATTTTGACACTATTTGATATATGATTTTTGTGAAAGTCATAACAGAATTATATATTCGAACCAAGTTGATTAAATCAACAATAATATATCATAGTGACCTAGAAAATTAGTGTCATTCATAAAAAGTCTCAAATTACATTCATTTGAGCATTTATAACATCAATTATGTTAATATTTCCTTAAAAAGGGTAATTACTGCATCATCGTTGTGTCATAAATAAATTAATTTATATAAAGTCTAAAAATTATAAATAAAATATCATTATGTAGGAGATCTTTTTATCTTTCTAATGAATATTTTCAATCGAATTTATATTATGTATAACCCTATATTAAAAATGTTTTAGTAAATAAACTTTGATTTTGTCTCTTTTAACTCTTCTTTGAATTAAATAATAATAAATGTCCTAATCTAATCCAAGTGGGCCTAAATGGTCATATTTTATTCATAAGGTTGTTTTTGGTAGAATTAAACTTATCCAATAGAATTAGGACATGTGTTAGGGTAATAGTAATATCATATTTACCATTAGTTACCCTATTTACTATTAACCGCGGTAAAAAAAAGTAAAAAGTTACTATTCACCAAAAATTATTTTTATCTCATTGAACTACATTTTACTTACTGATATCAACCGTGTCTGTCGGATTTTTGAAATTCCATTCACAGAAGCGGTAAAATTAAGTTTTATGCAAAATTCAGTTTTTAACCTACCACTTAGTAGTTTCACTATTCATCAAAAATTGATGTTTTTCAGAACAATGCCAAAATTTCATCCTAAGCTATATTTTATATTCCGAATTCAAAAATGAAATCTATTTTACCAAATTCATAACATAGAAGTTGCATTAATTAATTTTATAATTAAATCCCGCTGTTAAAACAAATAGCGTGTTTTTAAGAAACAATATCTATCAAAAGATTGACACTTGTTTATATCTAGTTTAAATGTGAAATTACATCCAATGACCAACATTGTATTAAATTGTAAAAATATATTCTAAATATACTTTAAAACCACTAAAATTAATAATTTATCACTATTAATTATTTCAATTGAAAAAGTTGTTTTTAACTAAAATTTAGTAATTTTCACTATTCATAAAAATATGAAAGTTATCCGAAAATTACCAAAATTTCACCCTAAGCTAATTTCGATATTCCGAATCCAAAAATGAAGTCCATTAAGATTTACAAAATTTCAAAAAGTGGTTATTACTATTCATAACTGCTAGTTTTCAATAATATTTTAATAGCATATCGTTGTTTCGTGAAACTCAGTATTGCGTACTACACACGCTATCGAGGAAGGTTGCGATTGCGTGTAATGCAAGGAAAGTCAAGGATGCGTGTTGTGCAAGATCCTTTTGGTGTAGCGTACAACACAAGACATTAGTGAAATAAAAAAGAATATTTTTTATAAAATCTCGGGCTGTTACATTCTACCCCCCTTAAAATGAATTTCGCCCTCGAAATTCGTCGGGGTTATAAATGGTTTACTATTCGAAAGTTTCTTTAATAGAAACCCACATCGTAAAAAGGAATACCAAAACTTGGCTTTAAAAACTAAAGTATGAAATGTAACGATTACCCAAATAAACTAATCACTGGGTTTCCACATAGGTGAAAATATGGATATGGAAGAGAAATCTAACCATCATGTTCTGATGGAGAGTGGTAGAGAACATGGCTATGGAAAAGCCAGTAATCACAAATCCATAAATTTGTGACGATCTAAGGTACCATCTGATTCATCAGGTATAAGAGAACTAGGACAACATTTTTGGTTTCCAAGATCATTTCCCTAAAGTTAAAGAATTTGAATTAGAATAAATACTTACTTTATTTTGGTACAATCTCACTGTTGTTCGTGCCTTTAACAATTTCCACTTCATCTCTTAAATAAATGAAGTTGAATTTGTTATCATGTGATAGAATGACGGGTCATTCCATCTGTCTCAAAAGGTTAGCAAAATTTATATACATAAGTCGATCTATAGTGGGATTAATCATATATAGTTCCTAAAATGGGCTTATACTTCATATATCATACTGCTTAATATAATAAAACTAGTTTCTACTAAACAGGGACTTCCTGTAGGCCAGTGGTAGGCGATAAAGGCCAGTCGCACTTCGGTTGTGGGTTCGATTCCTACAGCCTTGTCCGAAGCGATGGGATGTCGCCCGTCCTGCAGGTTGTCCTTTTTCTAAAACTACGTTACTATAACATCCCATCAATAATATCGAAAAAAATAACTTCTATCCTTAAACAATACTATTTTATGTCCAACATAATCCATTCTAGTCTTTAGGCTTATCCATAATACTGCAGTCCACTTTCATAACATAGTGAAAACGATTACCAAAGATTTAATACCATCGTTGAACCCCATATATCATAAGATATGTTTTGTTGGTCACATTCCAAACATTCAAAGTCCTTAATCATGTATTCTCTTGAATACCCATTGAACCTTAGTGAAAACTTGAATGCAGTTAAAAGTTAACACTTTCCACATACCAAAATCCTCAAAATTCTATATACTCAAACCATGATATCACTTAGTCCTTATATCAATCATGAGCTCATGAATACTGTTAAACATTTCATTTTCTCGTTTTCCCTTCATTATGCGCATAATATCTCAATCACTTGGAATACCACATTAGACCAATACATAAATATTCCAATATTCCATGATACAACATTATTTTGGAATCCCATTACATAAACACTTAATCATTCCACCACATCGTTGTCATATTCAACATTGCCAATAGTGATCGCATGTGACTTCCCTTTGTCCTTTGCCTTAAGCGGTTGCTCATGTCGATCATCACTAACCCTTGGATTAGGGCATTTATTAGCATAATGCCCCATTTCCTTGCACTTGAAGCATTGAAGTGTTGGTTGTGCGTTCTCTGTAGTGTTTGCTTTATTCACTTCATTAGAATCCGTTTTTCCATTACTTCGACACTCAGCTGCTCGATGACCTTCTTTTCCACACTTAAAACATTTTCTAGTCCCTTTAAGACAATCTCCACCATGCTTCTTTCCACACTTTGTGCATAAGGAAACATTCATCTTCTTTTCACCATTATTCTGAGATTTCTCTTTGAACTCCATCTTTCGTTTCTTGTCAAAACCATGAGATGGATATGTAACACCAACTTACATTTCTACCTTGATAGCACAACGCACAATTTCTTCATAGCTATTGAAGTCTCTTATAGCTAATGCCCTTCGAAGACTTGGTTTTAAGCCACTGAAAAATCGATCAACTTTACTTTCAGGTTGGATGATAATGCCAGATGCATACCTTGCAAGTCTTGTAAAATTTGCTTCATAGGTACCAACAGATTCATCGTCCCTTTGCTTCAGTTCAAGAAACTCTTTCTCCATCTTTGTTCGAAGAATACGAGGGAAGTACTTACTGAAAAACAAGTTCTTGAACTCGTCCCATTCCATGGACTCAATTTCATCTCTTGGCCTCGTATTCTTGATAAGATTCCACCATTGATCAGCTTCACCTTCCAAACGATATACTGCTAAGATGACTTTATCATGTTCAGAACATTGAAGAACTGAAAATATCTTTTCAGTAGTACTGATCCATTGTTCAGCCACAAGTGGATCAAAAGACCCACTGAAAGAAGGTGGACGTTGCCTCATGAAGGACTCAATAGAATATTGTTCCCTTCTCTGCTCATTTGGAAGTCCAGAATGGTTCATAGCTTGTGTAAGTATTGCAATAAGATTTTGCACTCCATCTCCCATAACATTTGTTTGCTCAGGAGGGCAATCATTGCATTGTCCATTGCATTGATCAACACGGTTCCTTCGGGTTCCGGTCATCGTCTAAAACCCAAAAAGAATAGTGTGAGAGGCAAAAATCATGCTAGAGAAAACAACATAATAAAGGGGGAGTACCTTCAATATCCAACATCTTAGGTTTAATTCTATGATCGTTAGCGTAATTCTATTACTATAACCTATACGTATACTTATCCCTAAGGACATCCCTAGACATACCTTAGAAATATCTCTAGGGATTTCACTAACGTTTTCGCATCCTAGTTTCCAAAGGTTGACTAAACCTTTCCTCTGATACCAACTGTAGAGACCCGAAGCTTGACGTACATGGACATTACATTACATTTGCGGAATACTTAGTACATAACAAAAACACACACTAAAGGATCGTAATAGTTTAGTGTCTTTGGAAACTCGGAACATAATCTTCTAATCATGGTGAAAGTTCTTCAATATCTCCCATAAAGGTCATCCCTTTTTTTTACCTAAAACCTTTCTTTATATCCTGGGGAAAAGAAAACATAAAAGGGTGAGCTCAAATGCTCAGTAAGGGTAAACAAAAGGAATATCAATCACATCATATATATAGGAACATAGCTTTTGGAAATCTTAACCTGCAAAAACTCATCATATCATAACATGGGATAAATCATAGAAGTGAAATGTAATCCCAATAATCATAACTTAAAACATGAAACTTTGTGGCATACACACATAATCATAGAGAATCATTTCTTGTTAGTCAAGACTCAATGCCAAGACTATCTTAGTGGACAAAGTCCCTTTCTGAATCGAGTCACCCTCGTTTCAGTCCTGTTTCACTGAACCGGTATAACCTACCATTCCAGCCATGTCTATCTCATGAGATATGAAATCTTTACCCAATGCATTGGAGGGAGATATAGGTCCCACCCATCTCTTAATGAATCCTTTCTTATGTGTGCCACAAAATCATAAATCATACATCATTTCATAACCCATGTAATAAAAATGGGATTCTTAAACAACATGACATCATAAAACAATTCATATAAGATAAAGGAATTCATAAAAAATAATTCCATCACAACATGATAAAATCAATGTAATAATAAGGATAAAAACATAACCCTTTATTATCTTAGATGGAAAATAATTTTGATAAAACACTTGAACTCCATTCTTGAGGAAAATATCCTTTCTTCTTCAAAAACACTTTTCTTTTCTTAATATGTCATACAATTATAAACTAAAAGAAGTTGATTAAAAATAAACTTGAAAACTTGTAAAGGAAACTTCTTGGAAAGAATGTTTTAAAAATCCATTCATGCCGTATAAGTTAAAAAAAAACATTCTTCGTACTTTTGTCGGAAAAGTCAAAAAGTACCTCGTACGGTAAAACGACAAAAGATTCCTTTCATATTATTTACTAAAAACTCACCTAAGGGTAAAATTGGATTTAAACTATTGCAAGTGGATGGAAACAATATTACATATTGAGGGAACATGGATGTGGATGATAAAATACACCCCAGTAAATACTTACGAATAAACAATCTCGGATAAAAATGAGATTGTGATATTTCCCTTACCTTAGGTCCGACTTGCTTTGTAAGTGTCCGAACCTCCTGTATAATGATTTAAATCATATTATTGACTTATTACAGAATCATATTCATTGTTATGATATCATATATGGTTCACTTATTACATTATATTACCCGTTCTTTTGTAAATTCCATGTTAAAGAAGCGTTTTGTTTAAAATCGTTTCATTTATCGTAGGTGTTTTGACTTGTTGTTCTTGACATCATTATTACTTATATCATGATTTACTTACTTCCAGAATATAAAACATGATTTATATATCATATATATTCAGTATATATATATATAGTAGAAAGATAAATAAAATGAAAAACACCGTTCATGGAGACGGTAGTCCGTACGTACGCATGAACGCTGTTTTCCTTTCCTTATTGTCTTGAAATGGAAGTAAGTAAATGACATACATATATATATATATACATAAATCCAGTAGCTTTATAATTTCATATATTTCATTATTATTTCTTATATATACTTTATAATCATTCTTAAATGGTTAACATGGAGATTGAATCTCATCGCGTCGTGGAGACGGTAGTCCGTACGTACGCACGAGCGATGATATCATTTCCATAAATATTGAACTGAATTGGAGTGGATATACAATATATCAGAATCAATATGATGTTGTAATAACTATGTATAGTTATTCTTTACACCATTATACCCATCCATGTAAGGTGGTGGTGGAAAATAGATTACACCACGGCGTGGAGACGGTATTCCGTACGTACGCACGCGCGGTGATTTCTTTTTCCGTAGGATGGATAGATGGTGAAATAGGGTTGTTTCATACTTATAATAACATATCAGTATATGAGTGATACTGATGTTATTACTTCATAATGAAACAACCTAAGAAGAAGAAGTGGAAGAAGAAATAAAGATGAAAGAATTGGTAACGGTAATTACCTCTTCTTTGAAGTGCCTCTTTGAGACCTCCTCTTAGGGCACTAAAATTGGTCTTTGAGGAAGACCAGAACCTCTAGGATATTTCTAGGGAAGTGGAGAAGAGATTTTGGCAGGGGTTGGCCGAGATTGAGTGCTCAAATTGGTGTGAGGAGGAGGGGGAGGAGGTGTCCTTTTATAGGGGAGGAGAGGGGCACCTTAGGAATATCTCAAAATATTATTTTATATTAAAGTCAAAATCGGTTTATAATGGTTCCAAAGGGTCTTATTTCGAAGATAAAGTGGGGAAGGGTCTAAATCCTATCAACCAATAAGATTTAGACAAGTTTAGGGTATTATTTTAACCTTATCAATTAGATTTAACTCTACGTTAAATAATTTTACTTTTACCGTGTCTTTTTGTTTTCTTTCACTATATGGTTAATATACTTACTATAACATGCCAAACGAACCCCAAATTGTTTATTATTAAAATATATATCCTTATCTAAGTCATTTGGCCGAACCTTAGATTTTTAGGAATAAAATAACAATTAATAATGTAATATTTGATTTAAAAACTATTTTGTGTCAATTTTGACACTATTTGATATATGATTTTTGTGAAAGTTATAACAGAATTATATGTTCGAACCAAGTTGATTAAATCAACACTAATATATCATAGTGACCTAGAAAATTAGTGGAATTCATAAAAAGTCTCAAATTACATTCATTTGAGCATTTATAACATCAATTATGTTAATATTTCTTTAAAAAGGGTAATTACTGCATCATCGTTGTGTCATAAATAAATTAATTTATATAAAGTCTAAAAATTATAAATAAAATATCATTATGTAGGAAATCTTTTTAGCTTTCTAATTAATATTTTCAATCGAATTTATATTATGTATAACCCTATATTAAAAATGTTTTAGTAAATAAACTTTGATTTTGTCTCTTTTAACTCTTCTTTGAATTAAATAATAATAAATGTCCTAATCTAATCCAAGTGGGCCTAAATGGTCATATTTTATTCATAAGGTTGTTTTTGGTCGAATTAAACTTATCCAATAGAATTAGGACATGTGTTAGGGTAATAGTAATATCATATTTACCCTTAGTTACCCTATTTACTATTAACCGCGGTAAAAAAAAGTAAAAAGTTACTATTCACCAAAAATTATTTTTATCTCATTGAACTACATTTTACTTACTAATATCAACCGTGTCTGTCGTATTTTCGAAATTCCATTCACAGAAGCGGTAAAATTAAGTTTTATGCAAAATTCAGTTTTTAACCTACCACTTAGTAGTTTCACTATTCATCAAAAATTGATGTTTTTCAGAACAATGCCAAAATTTCATCCTAAGCTATATTTTATATTCCGAATTCAAAAATGAAATCTATTTTACCAAATTCATAACATAGAAGTTGCATTAATTAATTTTATAATTAAATCTCGCTGTTAAAACAAATAGCGTGTTTTTAAGAAACAATCTCTATCAAAAGATTGACACTTGTTTATGTCTAGTTTAAATGTGAAATTACATCCAATGACCAACATTGTATTAAATTGTAAAAATATATTCTAAATATACTTTAAAACCACTAAAATTAATAATTTATCACTATTAATTATTTCAATTGAAAAAGTTGTTTTTAACTAAAATTTAGTAATTTTCACTATTCATCAAAATATGAAAGTTATCAGAAAATTACCAAAATTTCACCCTAAGCTAATTTCGATATTCCGAATCCAAAAATGAAGTCCATTAAGATTTACAAAATTTCAAAAAGTGGTTATTACTATTCATAACTGCTAGTTTTCAATAATATTTTAATAGCATATCGTTGTTTCGTGAAACTCAGTATTGCGTACTATACACGCTATCGAGGAAGGTTGCGATTGCGTGTAATGCAAGGCAAGTCAAGGATGCGTGTTGTGCAAGATCCTTTTGGTGTAGCGTACAACACAAGACATTAGTGAAATAAAAAAGAATATTTTTTATAAAATCTCGAGCTGTTACAATAATCTACTGGGATCTCTTTATCATCCACATCCATGTTTCTTAAAAATTTATTTCATAACATTTTTACTATTTATAAGAATATGGGTTAAAGTCATTTATACCCTTGTTTTACTTTTTATAAGAGGTTTATAAAGGAATCTTTCCGTCGTTTTCCAAACAAGGTGATTCTTTAACCTTTTCGACAAAATTAAGGTAAGAATGTTTTTTTAACTTATACGGCAGGTGCAGCTATTTTCCGCCATTATAAAATCGTCGAAGCTTCCCTTACAAGCTTATAAGAATATTTTCAAATTGAATGTATTATTTTATAATTATGTTACTTTTAAAATGATTTAAAATAAAGAGATATTTTTCTAAAATAGTCTTTATTTCATCTATGTCAACATCCTTTGATGGATTTTAAGCTTATTTGAAGTTGATTTATTATGATACAAAACATCCATATTTTATTGAAGGTTTTGCGATATTTTTGACTGTGGATAAGTTATTATTATGTCACTCATGGTTTTTTTTAGAGTATTGACATTTCATAAGTTATTTGTAATCCGAATGTTTATGTTATATTTCAACCTTTCATTCAGATGAATGTGTTAGACAAGTATGTTCCGGGTTGGGGACCGGTAAAAGTAAGCCCTCCGGTTTGGTCTCCGGTTATTAGAGGAACTCCGGTTTGGTCTCTAGTTATTAGAGGAACTCCGGGTTGGTTTCCGGTTATTAGAAGCACTCCGGGTTGGTGTCCGGTTATTAGAGGCACTCCGGGTTGGGTTCCGGTTACAGTTATCGCCAAGGTCTTGGGACGAGGCCTTGACAAAGAAATTAAAGTTCAGCATTATGCATCCCATCATTATGAAAGTGGTTATTGAT
The DNA here is from genome assembly GCA_963277665.1 of Viscum album. NCBI lineage: Eukaryota > Viridiplantae > Streptophyta > Magnoliopsida > Santalales > Viscaceae > Viscum > Viscum album. Next base: position 789,726,806 of record OY728123.1, on the reverse strand, counting down.
TTTTCATGTGATTATTCGATTAGTAGAATATCCATGTGAATAAGTAAATGGCATTATTTCATTTTATTTATGCCATACTATGTTGAAAGTTCAAGTTTGAAAGGCTTTTGTTTTAGTTATACATTGCCTTAAATGTTTATTCTTATTTATGAAAGTTTCCGCTATATTGTTATACTTACTGGGCATTTGAGATCACCCCTTTTCTATGTTTTATTTTTCCCAGGAAGTGAAGAAGTAAATTATGAATGACCTACAGGGATATTTTGTGGGGATATGAGTGTGGATTATGGAGACAATATGTTGTTGTAGTAGTTTTTCATTTTATGATGTAATGTAAGACTTATGAATATATCTAGTATTTCCAAGGCTACTAAACCAATCGGTCTTTCGAGATTTGATATTTCTTGTGATCATTACAATGTTATGTAATAATGCACCGACTCTGGGTAACTAGGGTCGGGGCGTTACAGTTGGTATCAGAGGAAGTTTAGTACAAACCTTGGAAGCTAGATTTAAATAAACTCTGATTAGAGCACGTATACCTAAGATGAACTTTGAGGATTAGTATAGAAGAACTTCCTAGAATTTTGGTATTATAGATATTTTGTGAGTTTTCCAAGCAATACATCCCTGTCTGGATACGAGCAGGTAGAGGCGGCTCTGGCACAGATGTACCTAGGGGTAAAACCCAAAAACACCGCTTTGAGCTAGACTCAAACGGGAACTGGTGCATGACAATGGGCCTTGCTGCACTCTTGGTTACGACACTCCCGGGGGATATGCTTAGGATAACTCTAATTTTCTTTACAAATCATTATGAAGGGTTTATGAGTATATACTTCCTCAAAAGAGACATTTTTATGATTATGGATTATATCCATAAACTATTTAATTTATGTTATGTGTTTCACAAGTTTGGGATTAGGTATTGTTATTCATAACCTAATCTAGTGTATGCCATTGTTTAGAAATGGCGCCTAGTAGAAGGAATGAGAACTCCAGCAATACACATGATACAAAGAGAAAGAAGGATTATATATTTCATGGTCTTAAGCCAGAATTTATAATAGAAATAGTATCGCATGTATTATCATCATATGAAGAAATAATATCATGTGTTGATAAGATAAGTAAAGAGTTTACTGAGTTCTATGGATTTTAAGGGAAGCAAGAGAAGAAAAGGATGGAAGAGAGAAATATGGATAAAGGGAAGAGGGAAGAAATGAATTTTTCCATATGTGATAACTGTGGGAAGAAACACCCTGGAACTTGCCTGAAAGGAATGAGAGTTTCTTATAAGTGTGGAGGAAAAGGGAACAAAGTACGTGACTGCAAGGGTAAGAAAATGGTTTCAAATGTACAATGATTCATTTCCAAGGAGTTTGGACACTACGCGAACCTATGTCCCAGTCATCAGACTATGCTGCAAATGATGCTATTGGATAATAATCAAGTTATGATACTACCACAGATGAAGAGGAATGATTAGAGTTCTTATGTTGATTATGTCATTTGAGTGTTGTATCAATAATGTACTTGTTATAATAATTATGGAGTATATAAGGATTGTACTCTAGTACTGTTTCATTAAGGATTTGAGATTGTGTGGAACAAAGAAAAGTGACTCAATAGCAGGATAAATTTTTGGAAAATATATGGTTGAGAGAATGATAAACCATAATATAGTTCTGATACCGAGGTAGTGATTTTGGAATAATACATGATTGATTTGGATAAATTATATTGGATATTCTTGGCTACCTTGAAACTGAATAATGATTTGTATATTCCATCATTGTTGGGGTTTAAAACATTTTTGGATTCAAGGAGTATATCTATTATTCTTTAAATAATAAGGGATCATGAATGTAATCAATATGGTTTTATGGTAATTTAGGATGTTGCAGTGTTTTAAAATAATACATCATAAAGGTGTTCACATGTTATTACGTGGAAAAAGGATCTTTATTATGTTTACCTTCCTTATAAATTTTGGACTGAAATATTTTGGATAGTTCTAGTTTGGATTATTTTGGATTGCCATAAAAGGACATCCCGGAGGTCGGGCAGCAACCCATCACGTCCGGCAAGGCCGTGAGACTTGAACCCACAACCGAAGGGTGACAAGGGTGTATCACCTACCACTGGCCCACGAGATGTCCTGGATTAAATAATGTAGTTTTTATTAAAAGATCTTGTAGATGAATTATAAATTCGTTTACTTTGGAACCCTATACGAATAGTGTAAATAGAATTTTTTACGTTCTATTATCTTTTAGAGTGAAAGATGATTTTGTGGTAGAAATTTATTAATGGATAAAACTATAATTATAAAGTAATTATATCTCCTTATGATCTTAGCCAATATCATAAATAAATTCCTCAACATTAAGAAAAGATACTTAGAACAAAAATGTTGTCCTAGATGGTACCTTAAATCATCACTAATTTATGGCTTTGGGATTGTTGGCCTTTTCATAGCCATGTTCTCTACCACTCTCCATCAGATAATTGATGGTTAGATTTTTCTTCCATATCCATATTTTCCTACATGGAACCCTAGTATGTGTTATTTTCGGTAATCTTTATACTTTCCACTCTTTATTTTAAATAGAGGCCCCATTAATTCATTTTTCGATGTGGGATTTCAACTAAGATATTTTGAAACGTCAAAAAATGTGTTATCCTAATACCCTATGTTTTGTCGAACCGATGGTATTTCAAATCATCATAGATTGATGAATTGAAACACCTCAATTTTACACTTGTTTGTGATTTATGACCTCAATCACTACCTATAAATATTTACGTTTTTCCTCCAATTATATGTCTCTAATTGCCACTAATGTTCTCCTAATCAAGATCATAATTTGGTGGTGACCCTTTGATTTCTCTTTTCCTCATATTAAGACTAAATTTTAGTAACCCAATTTCCTATGTGGGTTTTCCCACAAATATATTTTCTATTTTCAACCTTTTATTTTCGAAAAACAATTTCAAATTGCGAGGACGCAATTTATTGAAGTAGGGGAGAATGTAACACCCCAAGAATTCATAGTGTGTTATTTCTTCAAAATAATTCAATAACTTGCACTACACGCAACACCGAGTTCAATTACACCATGACTTACCAAACAAGCCGTTCAAAAGAGGTTATGAATAGTATTAACTAAATTTTAAACTTTATATAATCCTTATAATTTTAGAATCCATATTATGAGTTTCTTAGACATAATGTAAGAACAAATTCATTTTCAGTATTGCACTTTTACCAACTTTTAATGGTGAACCCTTTTTAAATAAAATATTTTAAACTTTTTGACTAAATGGGGACATCAAAAAAAAAATTAAAATGAAACATCCCAGGCTTCCACGGTACGCTTTCCTTTGAATAATACAGTAGCGTGTGTTGTACGCAACTTCGAGTTCTAACACACACCACAACCAATCAAACTAGCAGTTATGAATATTAATACCTACTTTTTGAAATTATATATATATTATATTTCAAAATGGACTTCATTTTTGGATTCGGAATATCGAATTTAGCATAAGGTGAAATTTTGGTACTTTTCGGATAACTTTAATATTTTGATGAATAGTGAAAATTACAAAATTTTAATTAAAAACAACTTTTTTAATCAAAATAATTAATAGTGATAAATTATTAATTTGAGTGGTTTTAAAGTATATTTAGAATATATTTTTACCATTTAATATAATGTTGGTCATTGGACATAATTTTACAATTAAACCGAACATAAACAAGTGTCAATCTTTTGATAGTTATTATCTCTTAAAAACACGCTTTTTGTTTTGACAGCGGGAATTAATTTTAAATTAATTTCTGCCACTTCTGTGTTTTGAATTTAGAAAAATGGATTCCATATTTGGAATCAGGATGTTCAAATTGTGTAAATAGGTAACTTTTATTTTTAGACATTTTGAATAATTACTGCGGTAAATATTTTATTTACCATGGTTAAGGGTAAATCCGGTAAATAAGGGTTAAAAAATAATATTATAATAATACTAAATTACCCTAAAACGTATCCTAGACTTATTGGTTGATACATTTTCGGACATAGCCATATTTGGGTCGATTTTGGGACCCCATGGTGCCACTTGTAGGTGATAGGGACACTTTATTTTAATTAAGTTAAAATGAATACAAAAATGACAGAAGCATATATCTTTTAGAAAACCAATTTGTACATAGGGTTATATATGTTGGATTTTATATTATAAATATTAATTAGAAAGATAAAACGATTTCCTACATAATTATATTTTATTTATAATTTTTAGACATTAAATAATTTAATTTATTTATGACACAATGATGATGCAGTAAATACTATAATAGTGAAAAATCAAAATAATTGATATTATAAATACCCAAATAAATATAATATGAAACTTTTAATGAATTAAACTAATATTATAGGATAATATGACATATTAGGATTTATGTAATTAACGTTTTTTGAAGTAATCATTCTGTTATGAGTTTCACAAAAATCAACTATTGAATAGTTTCAAAATTGACATAAACGAGTTTTTAAAACAAATATTATATTATTAATTGATATTAAATTCCTAAAAATCTAAGGTTCGGCCAAGAGACTTATATCATGATATTTGTATCATTACTGGACCACTTGGGGGTCTCTTGGATGTATATGGTAAGTTTATTAACCATATAATGTAAAAATACAAAGAGACATTGTAAAAGTGAAACTAATTAACTTAGAGTTAATACTTAAAGATAAGGTTAATATAAGTACCCAAACCTGTATAAATTCTATTGGTTGAGTTGTTTCGACCTATCCCCACCTTAAAATCTGAATAATAAACTTTGGAGCCATTAGAAACCGAATATGTATTTAATATAAACTAATATTTCTAGCTTTTCCAAAGGTGCCCCTCACCCCTCTTATAAAAGGGCCCTCTTCCTTCCCATTTCTTCACACCTTCAAAGCCTTTTGGTTCGGCCAAAATCTGTCCAAATACTCTCCCAAAATCCCTCACTACAACCTAGAGGAATTAGTTTGATCATAAAGCCAACCTACGGAGCCCTTTTGATCAAATCAAAAGGAAGAACCTGAAGAAGAGGTAATGTTTTCACCACCCCTTTTCAAGTTCCTTTCTTCTTCCACTTATTCTTTATTTGTTATTACCATTCTAAAATAATAAATCCAGTATCTTATATATACTGTGATTTTATTATAAATATGGTACAACCATATTCAGTATTCTATCCACCCTTTGAATAACATGCCACCATACATGCGTACGTACGGCTTACCGTCTCCACGTCGTGGTGTAATTGTTATTCAATATATTATTATTTGGATGGGTATAATAATGATATGTAACTCATGTAAATAATAAATATAACATGTTAATGATTCTTTATATATGATATACCATCCATTTATATATTATTTTAATATCAAAAGAATGATATTTTCGCTCGTGCGTACGTACGGACTACCGTCTCCACGAACGCGATGAGATTCATTCTCCATCGTATCCATTAAAGTATAATTATCATTTGATGATTTAAAAATGATGTTTAAGGACTTGATATCATTATGGATATGAATAAGATACAACCTATCGATAACAAACATGGCTTTTGTAACAAAACATATAAAAGAAAATGAGTAAGTTAACACCCGAAACGACGATAATTAAAAGATATTATTAGCAAATCAATGTTAAAAGATCATATATGATATCATATTAATATATATGATTCTTGAATAATTTAATAACAATTTTTTCACCATTATACAGGAGGTTAACCTACCCCAACCAAGTAAAAGTACAAGGTAAGGGGTTTTCGTCTCACTCCTTATTCCCGTGAGATTCATGCCATATTGCCACCATCACCTTTTGTGTGGCGTATGTACTGCCCATAATTATATTATTTGTGTAATATACTATAATTTATGTGTATTTACATATTAATTGTATGATAACTCTTTCATGGGTTGTATGTTTCATAAGTTACCAAATTGGTAAGGGTTATTTCACAATCTCTTCATTATCCGAGGTTGTTTATACATAATAATCTACTGGGATCTCTTTATCATCCACATCCATGTTTCTTAAAAGTTTATTTCAAAACATTTTTACTATTTATAAGAATATGGGTTAAAGTCATTTATAACCTTGTTTGACTTTTTATAAGAGTTTTATAAAGGAATCTTTCCGTCTTTTTGCAAACAAGGTGCTTCTTTAACCTTTTCGACAAAATTAAGGTAAGAATGTTTTTTTAACTTATACGGCGGGTGCGGCTATTTTCCGCCATTATAAAATCGTTTAAGCTTCCCATACAAGATTATAAGAATATTTTCAAATTGAATGTATTATTTTATAATTATGTTACTTTGAAAATTATTTAAAATAAAGAGACATTTTTCTAAAATAGTCTTTATTTCATCTATGTCAACATCCTTTGATGGATTTTAAGCTTATTTGAAGTTGATTTATTATGATACAAAACATCCATATTTTATTGAAGATTTTGCAATATTTTTGAATGTGGATAAGTTATTATTATGTCACTCATGGTTTTTGTTTAGAATATTGACATTTCATAAGTTATTTGTAATCCGAATGTTTATGTTATATTTCAACCTTTCATTCAGATGAATGTGTTAGACAAGTATGTTCCGGGTTGGGGACCGGTAAAAGTAAGCCCTCCGATTTGGTCTCCGGCTATTAGAGGAACTCCGGTTTGGTCTCCGGTTATTAGAGGAACTCCGGGTTGGTGTCTGGTTATTAGAGGCACTCCGGGTTGGTGTCCGGTTATTAGAGGCACTCCGGGTTGGGTTCCGGTTACAGTTAGCCCCAAGGTCTTGGGACGAGGCCTTGACAAAGAAATTAAAGTTCAGAATTATGCATTTCATCATTATGAAAGTGGTTATTGATTTTGCATGTGATTATTCGATTATTATAATATCCATGTGAATAAGTAAATGGCATTATTTCATTTTATTTATGCCATACTATGTTGAAAGTTCAAGTTTGAAAGGCTTTTGTTTTAGTTATACATTGCCTTAAATGTTTATTCTTATTTATGAAAGTTTCCGCTATATTGTTATACTTACTGGGCATTTGAGCTCACCCCTTTTCTATATTTTATTTTTCCCAAGAAGTGAAGAAGTAAATTATGAATGACCTGCAGGGATATTATGTGGGCATATGAGTGTGGATTATGGAGATAATATGTTGTTGTAGTAGTTTTTCATTTTATGATGTAATGTAAGACTTATGAATATATCTAGTGTTTCCAAGGCTAATAAACCAATCTGTCTTTCGAGATTTGATCTTTCTTGTGATCATGCCAATGTTATGTAATAATGCACCGACTCTGGGTAACCAGGGTCGGGGCGTTACAGAAAATTTGGAAACTAGATTTAGTAAAATCATAGATTAGCAAACACAACCTTATGATAGAATTTGAGGATAAGTATAAGGGAACATCTTAATTTTTTGGTAAGGTAGAGATTATGAGGTATTTACAAGGAATACATCCCTATATGGATAGTATCCTGGGGTTATGAGTTTAAGATTGAGGATAATTTCAAATACTTAAACACATCTTTTTTAGGTTTTATGTGATGGGATTCTATCAATATTAAGTATGTTTTGGATAAATTTATGAAAATTATATGTTTTAGTGGAAAATTTATTTGAGGAATAATGCCTTTAGATTTTATAGACATAAGATTAAATGTATTGATAGTCTTTAGGGTTAATATGATCATTAATGAAATTGTAATTATAGTCTAATAATATTATTATATTTTTTAAATAATAATAATAATAATAATGATAAGTTGTATTGAAATCCATATTAAAAAGTTTATTTAATTATTAACTTTATTTCAAGGATGTATATCATATTTTTTTGAATGTTATAGGAATTATATTAATATAGTTTTAAAAAAGTACAACCTTTATGCCTGGTAAAACCCTGTCACATCTAGTAAGGTGCTGGTTCTTGAACCCATGAATGAAGTATGATAAGGGTTTTGTGTGTGCCGCTGGCCTATACGATATCTTGGTTAATATGTCATTTCTTTTAAGTAAAATATTTGAAAAAATAATTTTAATCATGAACCTCTAATATTTCTTTTGAGGTTTATAGATTAATGTATTAAATATATTGGTTTTGTAAAATATTTAGAGACATACGGAAGGTCTTTTCACTCTTTTATGGAACTTAAAATTCATTGAAAGTAAATTTTAGTGCATTAGACATACAAGTTCATTTTTGGATATCCATTTATTAGAGTAAGGGATGAATTGGAATTTTATTGAGGCACAAAAAAATATGAAATTGTTCTTATAAAATAGAAATGTATCAAGTAAATATATTTCCATATATTCTTATAGAGTGAAATAATTCCTCAACTATAGGAATATGGGTCTTGAAAAAAAAATCATTATATCTTCATTTTTATTGAACTGATAGTCTTTTAAATAATCAAAAATTTAGGGTTTTGAGCCCCTCAACTTTCCATTGATCACTTACTTTTATTTTGATCATTGACCTCAATCACTCTCTATAAATATTTATTCTTTTCATCTATATCCATATCATCACTTTCCACTAATGTTCTCACACTTAGAAACCTATATGTGTGTTATTCCATATGACCTTCATACTTCCCTTTCTCACTTATTACAGGGATATTTTATTAACTCTTTAATGATGTGGGTTTCTCAACAATGGTATTTAAAAATTTTAAACCCTGTATTTCCAAGATCATGTTTAAATTGTGAGGATATAATTTATTCAAGGTGTGGAGAATATAACATCCCAAAAATTTTAAAAGAATGACATTTTATTTGATGGCGTGTATGAAATGAAAGAACAATCATAGAGAGGAATATAAAATAATGATAATTTATGAAATATTAAATTTTTTAAATGAATTAAATCCATTTTATAGATTTCAATGGACTCAATACTAATATAGCTTGTATTTCATGCAACAACGAGTTTCTCCAATAGCTTACATTACACATAAGACCGAGGTTTACCAAATACTATTAAAATTATTATTTAAAACGAAAATTATCACCTAGCTATTAAATTGGTGATTATAAATATTATTAACTAAATTATGAAAATATATGGTTGAATTCATTGGTTACCAATTAATTAGAAATGAATATAAAAACAAATTGAATATAAAGGAAATGTTTTAATAAAAAACTATATTTAGGAGACAAAGGAATTTTATATTAATAAATTAAATTAATTATTATTAGTAGATGATATTAATGAAATTTATATATTATATATTCAACAATTTTTTTACATTCATACAATATATTTTATAGGCATAAGATAATAATAAATCTAATTTTATGCATAAAAGGATTTATTTTTCTAGAGGCAGTTTTGCCGCCTTTTAATGACACAATTATTTTGATACTAAATTTTAAAACTTTTACAAAATTTATTAGAAAAAATAAACTTTATTTTTGAAATAATAATATCAAAATTATCTTAGGGTGATGTTTTAGTTGTTTTTGAGAATTTTCAATTTTTGATGAATAGTTAAAAATACTGAATTTTAATTGAAAACTCGATTTTTTAAATACTTTATATGGTTAAATTATATTTTAAATTGGTTTTAAAGTTTAATTAGTTCAATTATACATCTATTAATAAAATTATGTTCATTGTAATCATTTTAATATTGAATTTGGATATAAAATCATTCTGATCTTTTGAACAGTTCTACTTTAAAAACCCGCTTTATCGTCATGTTAGTGGGATTGATTTTAAATTAAATTATTCCACTTATGTGAGTTTAATTTGGAAAAATATATTCCATATTTGAAATAAAAATAATTTATAATGTACAATTATGTCAAATTTATCATGAACCAACTCGAGTCGACCCTGAACCGGTCATAAGGGCCATCCTACGACAAGTCCCGAGAGGCGTTCCCGATCCTCCTGGGATGGAGAAAAGAACCAAAGGCATCAATATATTACATAAGGGAAATTTTTTTCCCTTATATAAACAATCAAACAAACAGTGGAAATAAATGGACAGCCCAAAATACATTTATATAAAAAAAGAACTGAACGTTATCTATACAAGAAACTGAAAGTACAAATAAACAAACAACTCATATGACCAAACCCAATAACCAAATAACTCCATGTGACCCTTCTGGTCACTCTCCAACATAATGATCACATGTATCCCAAGGCGATCAAACTTATGCTGAAACATGCACAAGGTCTAAAAACAGAAGAAGACTATAGGAGTGAGTATTAAAATTCAATAGGTTAGCCCGATATTCTATTCCCAATGCACATCCTTTAAAATAAATGAAACATCACTTTCAGACTTTAAATATAATATATAAAGTTATGTTTCTAAAATGGGGTCCCATTCTTTATAAAAAAAATTACCAGACAAAAAATTTCATGTTTTATAAACAAGAATGCTAGTAACAATTTTCAAAGAGGTGCAACTTCAAAATGGAAATAGTTTTCAAGAGGGATGATTTAAAGAATTTTCACTTTTAAATAAATCACACACACTACTGAATTTACCAACCAAACACACCATATGCCAATGGTGAGTACAAAATAGACAATGAGTACAAGTCACAGGAACACCCCAAGGAACTAGTTAGTTGTGAGCCCTAGGTACCTCATATATCGGTGAAAGTAACCATAATAAATATCCATTATAATTCACAAAAGACACTAGTATAGAGCATACCAATAACCTTGTGGTCCCCCAACAACATCATCATTATATTTTAGTTAGTGTTGTCATCATCAAACTTGCTATATGAAACAGGGGCCAAACCCCACGGAATCACTAGCATACTAGTACACGTCCGCCCACCTAGATACCCGGGATTCCCTTTAGTGCTCAATAAAGTTACACATATTATAAAATACACTTTACACATAAAAATTCCATTACCAAACCATAAACACACAAACAGACCGCAAACATGCTTCACATTTCTTTCACGAATCAATAAACCACTAAAAAGATTCGTAAAACAATTTCAAGGGGTATAACGAGGCCTTTCACATAAAATCCATTAAAAATGATCTTTTAAGGCCAAAAACCCATAAAAAAAATAACAAACCATATTTTTTATCCTAAAAACCAATTAATAAATCATTTTCAAGGACCATAAAATTTCTCTAAAAGATAGAGCACGAAATACACATGGAAACCATTTTTACAAAAAAAAAACAAATGCCAAATGGGCCTTTAAGTCTTTCTCAAAAAATATCCTTTGACCAAGGTATGAATTTCAATTTTATTAAGGATATTTATAAACACCATTTACATCAGAAAAAAACATTCATAAATCCCTTAAAACATTCAGGTTATATATTCAAAACACAACCATTTTCATAAGGATGTGAAACAGGCCATTTTCCGACAACTTGGGTGAAAACATGTTGTAAACCTAAACCCATTTGTTTGTAAAACCAAATACAAATTGGAAAGCCATATGAGAACCAAAAATAACATTTTTCATTCTTCCAATTAATTTATAAATCCAATAAAATAATTTTTAAATCAAGCATAATACATAAAAGCCAACCGGACAATTTACCAAACACATGCCATGCCCTTTAAACAAAACAATTTATTTTAAGCACTTGACAAATAATAAAGCACCAATTTCATGCCATATTTTATAAAATATACTGTAACATATTCAAAATACCATAAAACAGGTTCTAAATCTCACAAAATAGTTTTGAAAGATATTTGAACATTTAAACAAACACTTGGTGTGCACTTTTATGACAAAACAACACTACCTTTCACAAAACAATGATTAAAAAACCATTTTTCACACCAAGAAAATCAGCCTAATGCTGAAAAATAATAATAAACATATATATCATACTAAAATAATAATAAAATGATTAATCCTAAAAGATAAAGGCATGTTCAAGGGATATCCTACCTCAAATCCTTGACGTAATGGAAACGTACACCCAATATCACCATCCGAGGGTTTAAAAACCCTAAAACTATGATGACCAGACCCAAAGGAACAATAAATCCATAAAAATCATATGATAGAAAAACTCTAGTTCTATCATGAATAGTGTATATTATAAAACCAAGAAATAATGAAAGGAGGAAGAAGAGGGAGGAGAAAGGAGAAAGAATATCACCTTTTCAACTAGAAAAATCTTCGTCTTCCATTATATCTGCACCCTTAGAGAAATGGTAATGACTTTAAAATTCTTGGAGAGTCTCCTAAGATCTAGATGAACCAAGGAAAGATTATTTGTGGGAAAAAAGTACAAATGTAAAGATTTATGGATGAATTAATTTACATTCACGATTCTGGACGATTTGAGAGACATTGAGACGTTTTACCTAATCCATGAATCCTTTGAGCTCCAAAGAGGTAAAATAGATAATTCGGGGTGCGTATACGTGTATTGGATTCAGGTGGGAGGTGGAATCACCAAAAAATATTAAAATGTGAATTAGATATAAAAGAAACAAATTATTTTTTTTAAACTGGGAATGGGCCCATGGGCTGGCCCAATACCTAAATAAGAACCCCAATTAACCATGTTTATGAATTTATAAGGGGTAAAAAAGGATATGGTAGTTTTAATATGTCAGTGTAGGACAAGTGGGAAGTGGAATGAGTCAAAAATAATAAAAAATGAATGATTTATAAAAGAAACAAAATATGTTTTTAAATATGGAAATGGGCTTACGGTTGGCCCAAATCATGAAGTAACCACCCTTTCTCTAAAAACTCCTAAACAAGCAATGAAGAACCAAAATTAGGGTGATTATACATATATGGTAGTTCAAAACTCAAAATTAATCTCACCCAACACCCAATAAAATGATCAGGATTTTCAATGAACCGGATCAAAACCATGACATGAAAATAAAAAAACCGGTGTGACAATTCTCTCCACCATTAAAGCTTTCCGCCCCCAGAAAGACATAGCACTTTCCAGCTGATTGATCAACACCTAAGGATTCATTATCTATATGGTACATCCTAATAATACAATGAAACACCATCAAACATTAATGGAACTTAATCCTCTTACCTCAACCAAAACACCGACTCTCACCCACTTCTTGAAAATCAACCGAAAGATCGAGTCACTACCTCCACAACCAAACCAAGAACTCGGTTGTTGGGTCTTCTACCAATGAACCCAAAAATCACCCAAACCAAAGAGAAATCAAGAAAACCAAATATTCTAGTGGATTACTGGATGGACTCCCCACCATTAAGAAACAACTAGTACTATATAAGTTCTTAGGAGGAAAAATCAAGGAGACCTGTGGTGGGTCTCCCCACCATTAGAACCCAACTTGCAACGAACAAACAAGAATTCAACCTAAGCTAGAATAGGTCATCACATATACAGGACCACCAAAACTCTCCCAAAACAACCTAAAAACCCTAGTTAATAGGGTTAAAACATGAATATCTAAACCACCCACTCGTGAACATAGGGGACAAGAACTGGGCCAACACTTTCAACACTAATTCGGACCCACACCACTCGGGGAGGGGAGGCAAGGGGACACAATAATTAGGCCATTGAAACCATAAAATAAACCAAGGAACTACCCAAAAATCCCCACCTATGAGAATTTAACCCCAATACCACACCCTATTTTCACAGGTGGTCCACACAAGGACATTGATCGAAAACCCACATCCATGAAGGCATAACCATAGACACTGTATGAGGGGTAAGTCCACCACGATTGTTGCGACAAAGGAAAATTAATAGAAATGAGGAACCATAATAGAGACATAGAAACTACCATACCACAATGTTGGAGGTAGGATCCTGGTCAAGCTCTCCCCACCTTTAGATATTTTCTAACTGCGTGAAAAGCTTCACTACGAGGCCTATGGCTGGAGCCCTAATTCTTAAAGCACCTATTGTATCACAATCAGGGTGCTAAGGATCACAACACTCAAAAAAAAATTCACATTCTCAACAAAACACCTTCATCTAAATAGTAACTCATAGATACATATCAAAATTCTATCTCACTCCGAAAGAGGGGAAGAATGGAAAAGGAATACAACGAAACACATCAACATCACTCAACACAAATACTATGTCCAAAAGAATTATCACGACCTGGAAGCACTTTAAATCAATCTCAAACAGCTCTCTATTCCAAAAATTAGGCTGAGGAATAATCTTAATAAGAGTATTTAATATTTTAAATGAATACTTAGGTTTATCAATAGGAAATATTTCCAACAGAGAATTATCCACGATCACATCACAACATCAAACACATATTTAGAAACCCAATGAACATTACTCCAAAACTGAGCCCCCAACAAGATCTCATATCAAGATACAAAAAGAGTATGAATTCTAGATCACAAGGAAGCTTACTAAATAAAAAAATCTTCTAAGATGTAGAAAAAACTAGCCACATAACCCTTGGTTTATAAACAAAGGCCACAATTTTTCAGCTCAAAACATGTTTGAAAAACCAACTAACATGGTGGGTTTCCACATTCACCAATGGTGTTTCATCAAGTCTCACCCACATGTATATATCTATGCCACCCTAGGCACCCAAAATCCATCCCATATAGGCCATACTTCCAGATATCAATAAAACCATGCATGTGATCACCCATGAAATCACCAAAGGCTAAAACAACACAACATCATTCCAAAAATCATGTACCTTGAAAAGGAACACCATCCACCAAGTCAAAAACACTTTTCATATTTCACAAAACAAATCACACTTCATCAAGAACACTTTTCTTAAAAACCTACCCATTTTCATTTTTAAAAACTTTTAAAACAACCAAGCTACCCCAAACAACCCCTTCTCATTTTCTAAAATTCAGCAAGGTACCTTTTCATAATCTGATGGTCATTTAGACTAATTCCATTTCAAGGAAAACACAAAATGCTTAAAACCAATTTCCAAAACCAATTCATCAGATTGAAACACTTTTCAACATCCCAAAACAACCCATTTAAAACAAATATCCATAATCACATTATAATGATTCACAAATTCAAAACATTTTATTCCAACAAACCACAAGGTTATATTATTGATAATCCAATCCCATTAAATCATTTCCACTTCATCTTTTTTCCCCAAAAACACAAACTTCCAAAACCATTCTTATATTTAATTTTTGAATACCCCCTTTTCCAATTTTAAAAATCAAATCCTTCCTTTAAAACCCATTTTTAAAATTCTCACACAAGTATTTTCAAAACAAAAATCCAGAATTCAAGAAAGGTCCAAGAAACCCACAAAAGGGAACTAGTGTCGGTGGGTGACTTGACCATATGGTTGGCAGCCATATGTCAAACACAAAACCAACATATAGAGACTTATTAGGACCATTACCTGTCTCCACATAGCTTTATAGGCCCTATGAGCTCACTGTGGCCATTAGTCATACTTCCCTTGTCATATCCCAACAGCAAATGATCAACAAGAATAAAGGAAACTAATAAAACTAGACATCCTGTGGAAACTCAAGGATCAGAACGATCAAGAGTTCGTGAGACTCTTCCCACACTTACCCATAAGGTCCCAAAAATCCTAATCCATATACCTTGATATACCCCCAAATAAATAGGGTTCTCTAAAAAGAAAGGTCTGCTAAGATCCGACCTCCTTTGATACCATTTTGCAAAGAACCAGCTCGAGTCGACCCTGAACCGGTCACAAGGGCCATCCCATGACAAGTCTTGATAGACATTCCCGATCCTCCCAGGATAGAGACAATAACCAAAGGCATCAATGGAGTATACAATGGAATGATTTTTCCATTATATAAACAATCAAATAAACAGCGGAAAGAAATGGACATCCCAAAAATAAATTTATATAAAAAAAGAACTCAACATTATCTGTACAAGAAACTAAAAGTAAGACTAAAAAAAAATCTGACCAAACCATATAACCAAATAAATCCATGTGACACTTTAGGTTACTCTCCAACATAGTGATCACATGTCGCCCAAGGCAATAGAACTCAATCCAAAACCTGCACAAGGGCTAAAAACAGAAGAAGACTATAGGCGTGAGTATTAAAACTCAGTAGGTTAGATCAATATTTTATTCCCAATGCACAATATTTATAATAAAAGAAACATCAATTTCATGTTTTAAATAAAATATATAAAGGTATGTTTTCTAAATGGGGTCCCATGATATATAAAAAAATTAACAGACAAAAACTTGCATGTTTTATAAACAAGAATTCTAATAACAATTTTCAAAGATGTGTAACTTCAAAATGAAAATAGTTTTCAAGAGGGATACTTTAAAGAATTTACACTTTTAAATAAATCACACAAACTACTGAATTTTCAAACCAAACACACCGTATGGAAACCGTGAGTACAAAATAGCCAATGAGCACAAGTCACAGGAACACCCCTTGGCACTAGTTAGTTGTGAGCCCCAGGTACATCGTATCTCGGTGAAAGTAACCATAATAAATATCCATTCTAATGTACACAAGACACTTATAGGGAGTATACCCATAACCTAGTGTCCCCCCAACAACATCATCATCTTTGTTTAGTTAGTATTTTCATCTTCAAACTTGCTACGTGAAACAGGGGCCAAACCCCACAGAATCACTAGCATACTAGTACACATCCTCCCACCCAGATACCCGGGATTCCCTTTAGTGATAAATCAAGTTACACTTATTATAAAATACACTTTCCACATAAAAATTACATTAAAAACCATAAACACACAAATATATGGCAAACATGCTTTACATTTATTTCACGAATCAATAAATCACTAAAACAATTTGTAAAACAATTTCAAGGAGTATAACGAGGCCTTACATATAAAATCTATTAAAAAATGATCTTTTAAGTCAAAAAACCCATAAATAAAATAACAAACCAGATATTTCAGCCCCATAACCAATTAATAAATCTTTTTCATGGACCATAAAATTTCTCCGAAATATAGAACATGAAATACACTTGGAAACCATTTTTACAAAAAAACAAATGTGAAACGGGCCTTTAAGCCTTTCTCAAAACTATAATTTAACCAAGGTATGCATTAAAATTTTATTAAGGAGGTGTATAAAAAACATTTACAACAGAAAAATAAATTCATAAATCAATTAAAACATTCAGGTTACATATTCAAAACACAACCATTTTCACAAGGATGTGAAACATGCCATTTTCCGACAACTCAAGCCAAAACATGTTGTAAACCAAAACCTATTTGTTTGTAAAACCAAATACAAATTGGAAATCCATATTAGGACCAAAAATACCATTTATAATTATAAAAATTCATTTATAAATCCAATCAAATAATTTTTAAATCAAACATAATACATAAAAGCTAACCGGGTAATTTACTAAACACGTGACATTCCCTTTTAAACAAAACAATTTATTTTAAGCACTTGACAAATAATAAAATGATAATTTCATGCCATATTTCATACAAGATACTGTTAAATATTCGAAATAACATAAACCATGTTCTAAAACTCACAAAATAGTTTTTAAATATAGTTGAACATTTAAACAAACACTTAGTGCACACTTTTATGACCAAACAACACTACCTTTCACAAAACAATGATTAAACAACCATTTTTTTCACACCAAGAAAATTATCCAAATGCTGAAAAATAATAATAAACATATATATCAGATGATAAAAATAAGAAAATGATTAATCCTAAAATATAAAGGCATGTGCAAGGGATATCCTACCTCAAATCCTTGGTGTAATGGAAACGCACACCCAATATCACCATTTGAGGGTTTTCAAACCCTAAACCTATGAATACCTGACCCAAACGAACAAAAAACCCATAAAAATCATATTATAGTAGAACCCTAGGTCGATAATTACTAGTGGAGATTATGAAACCAAGAAATAATGAAAGGAGGAAGAAGAGGGAGGAGAAAGGAGAAGGAATCTCACATTTTCAACTAGAAAACTTTTCATCTTCCATTAGATCTGCAGCATTTGAGAAAGATTAATGGCTTGAAAATTCTTGGAGAGTTTAATAAGGTATGCAAAAACCATGGAAAGATAATTTGTGGGAAAAAGAGTACGAATGGAATGATTTATGGATGAATGAATTAACCTTCATGATTCTGGACGATTTGAGATACATTGAGACGTTTTCCTTGATGTATGACTCCTTTGAGCTCCAAAGAGGTAAAATAGATATTGGGGGATACAGATATGGGTATTATATTTGGGTGGGATGTGGAATCACTGAAAAATATTAAAAAATTAATTAGATATAAAAGAAACAAATAATTTTTTTAAAACTGGAAATGGGCCCATGGGCTTGCACAATACCTAAATAAGTAACCCCAATTCAACATGCTTATGAATTTATAAGGGGTCGAAAATGATATGTTAGTTTTAATATGTTAGTGTATGAAAATTGGGAATCATAATTAGTCAAATATTATAAAAAATGAATGATTTATAAAAGAAACAAAATATGTTTTTAAATCTGGAAATGGGCTCTCGGTTGGCCTAAATCATGAAGTAACCACCCTTTCTCCAAAAACTCCTAAACAAGAAATGGAGAACCCAAATTCGGGTGATTAGACATATATGGTAGTTCAAAAATCAATATTAATCTCACCCAACACCCAATAAAATGATCAGGATTTTTAATGAACCGGATCAAAACCATGACATGAAAATAAAAAAAACTGGGTGTTACAAAATTAATTTTTGACTAAAATAATTAGTGAAAAGAGTTAAAATTAATTACAAAAATTAAGGAGAAAGTGTATTTATTTAGTGGTTAAACTTAGAATATAAGGTATAAAATGTCCCAAAACTTTACAAAAACCCATTTAATGGAAATATTTAGACCCTTATGACTTTATTATTGTTATTTATAAGTTTTTGGCATACATTTACATAAAAGTGACCAAAATAATAAGTTAAGTGAAGGAAAAAAAAAATATTTTTCCTTAATTTTAATTTCTATAAAGATTTCTGATAGGGGAAAAATAAAATATGTTAGGTTATATATATAATTTTTAAATATAAATGAGTTTTTATATCATAAAAATTTATTTTAAATTTTTAAAGATGAATTAGTTACTTAAAATTCTTAAGAAACACCAACACAATAATTATTTAGTTATTAATTAACTAAAATAAATGATACTAAAAATATTAAAAGTGAATTAAATTGAAATAATTATTATCTTACATTATATTTTACATTAATATATCATTTTTCACAGTTTTTAACTTTATATATCCAAATTACATCATTGTCTTGATATTTTTAAATTCAAATTAATTAAATAATGTCAAAATTGATGTTAATTTTATTTTATAATAAATGATATTTTATTAAATAATTTAAAATTACTAAAAATAATACATTCTATGAAATGTTTTTTAAATTTTAATAAATATAATATGTGGTCCATTTATTGGGAAATTAATATTTTATAATGAACATATTAACCCCTAGATAGTAAAAACATTGTTAGAACTATTAGGGTTAAAGCAACATTTTTGTGCACTACATGCACTTAAGTTAAAATTAAATTCCAACACACTTTAGATTTT
Organism: Viscum album; assembly: GCA_963277665.1. Classification (NCBI taxonomy): domain Eukaryota; kingdom Viridiplantae; phylum Streptophyta; class Magnoliopsida; order Santalales; family Viscaceae; genus Viscum; species Viscum album. The sequence goes on along the minus strand of OY728123.1, from coordinate 789,707,163 downwards.
TATTTTATAAATTAGATATAATATTTAGAATCACTGTGTATAAATTATCTAATAATTATTAATTTAATTTAGTCTTAATGGATAAATTAACTACGTTAGAAAATTAGTTACATTAATAAAAACCAAAATGGTAAAATTATGGAAACTTAGAAGTTAAGGAACAAAATAATAAAATTATGTTTTATTTTTGTGTGATGGAGGTATTTATATACTATAATTCCACTAAAATCCATTATTTTTCAATATTGGAAGCACACGAGTTTAGGGAGACCTCTAAATAGTGAATACTTTTGAGTATTTACACGACGTCGTTCGTTTTTCCATTACCACATATAAAGGTTGGGAATAATGATTGAATATATATATATATATATATTATTTTATTATATATATCATTTATTCATGATTCTAAAATTATTATATAACATATACCTTCATGCATTCCATTTTGTGGGAATATGATAACGTCATTCGTGTGTACAGTGGACTACCACCTCATAAAGCAATGCAATTAATTCATGATTTACATAGAATGTATTAAGTATGGGTTTAATAAACATATTTGATATATATTACATATAAATTATACTATAATTATAACATAAATACATGTTATTTACTTTTATTTTTTTCAAATTGTCAAGAGAATGGAAATAGTGTTCATATGTATGTACGACCTATCATCTCCATGAATGATGTATTTCATTTCCTATCACCAAATTTTATAGATTAATCTAAATACATATATTCTTAAAATTTATTACATTTAAATAATTTTTTACATTATAACTATTTTTAAATCAAAATTTAGGTAATATGAACAAAAAATAGCAAGTTAATAGAAATAAAGCAGTTATTACCTGAAATGAAAAAAATAATGAAAAATTATTAATGAACAGAAAATAATATGTTATAAAAGGATAATATATGATATAAAAAATATTAATATGGTTATTTTATAAGTTAATAACCTGAATAAAACCATTATGCATGAGTTTAAAGAGTGTTGAACCAAAAGTAAACGTATGGAAAGATATTTCATCTCAATTTACATTCCACTGAGACTTAATTTTTATTATGCACAAATTCAATTTTATGTGGTGTATATATTGAACCTTTGAAATATAATATCATGAATAATTAATTCATCATGGTAATTTAAGTTTTAATTTGAATTATGTCATCCAAAGGTATCTGACTTGAAAATTACCAAATGGAAAAAGTTGTTGGGAAATCTCACTTTCTTTTGTGATTGTAAATTTTCTCTTTAAAAAATATCTTTATTGTAATAATTTTTCATTATAAATTACATTAATATTAAATATCCATATTCTTGTGTAATTTGTATTATTATTGAATAAGACATATACCATTTTCAGATATGGTGTTTACCTTGTAAGTTATTTGATTAAATGGGGAATTATTGATAAATCTATATCCTTTACTTAATAGAGATACTTGATAAGGCATATTATTTATGAGTTAAATATATTATTAGATATATGAGGTATGATTTGAATAGGTGTGACATGGGTTGAGTAATGTTTACATTATTCCCCTCGATTCATTGGTAGTATTATGTGATCAAATAAGTTGGAAAAACCCTACACATTTGTAACTAGTATGTTTTAAACTATCTTGAGGATAAACATTGACTGTAGAGATAGAGTTGGAAAAATTGAATTGGTTTGTACCTAGTATGTTTAAAAATATATTAAGGATATATATTGATGGTAAATTTATCATGTTTCTGGGAAACATGACGTCTAATAATTAAACATTACCTTCATTCAGGATTCGATTATTATTATCCATGAGATTTTTGCTATGATATTATCCATGGATGAATTTCATTCTCTATTATTGATTAAATGGAACATGATTTCAGTTATATACCTTTACATACTGATTATTACTTATCTATTCCTAAAGTTAAGTTATTTAAATTTAATGAGTCTTTAGTTATTTATCTTTCCATAGTAATTATTCTTATTGATTCATAATAGATTTTTCTGTACTTAACCCTTACCGAGCATTTGAGCTTACACTTATTTTTTTTCTTTCCCCATGATTCAATTAAGTTTACTATGCCTGATATATAGGAATATTCTATTTGGAATAAATCCATTTTTTTTTAAAAAACTATGTTTTAATTTGTGTATTCAAAATATAATGTAAGAATCATTTATGTATCAAGTTTACCGAGACTACTAAATTGATCAGTCCTTCGAGATGAATTTCATTATATATTATGCCAATGTAATGGTAGTAGGTAGTATATCTAGGCTTAATGGGGTTGGGTCACTACATTGTTTATGAATTTATAAGATGTATTTTTCTTCCATTTTTTTTGTTTGAGGATAGATAATTATTAGTTTATTAGTGTTATGCATGCATCAATGAGCTATTATGGGGACCTCTGTTAGCTTGTGATTTTTCAACCTCAACTTCATCAATAGAATCATCTCAAAGAGTGACTCTGGTAAGTGAAGTTTTGTGCTCAGTTTACGTTTGTATTTTAAATTATAATCATGTTTAATATTAGTTTTAGAATATCATTAAAATATAGGTGACATGTGTCACATTAATGCATAGAGGAGGGACTCTTCGGGTCATACCCTATAGGTGTTTCATATTTAGGATGTGAACAAATTATTGATGAAAGGTTTGGTGTTTTATAATCATTATGTGGTTTAGGGGTTTAATTTGAAAAGTTTAGATGTTTGATAATTTGTAATATTAAATCACTTCAACATTTAATTTACAATACGGAGATTTATTGATTATGGTTTACCCTATTTATATTGTTAATTAAATGTTTTTTAGTATTATTGTTTGAATTTATTTCATCATCTTATGGTAAATTTCTTACCCTTATGTAGTGTTGGTTTTACCCCTTTATGAGCACTACCTCTTTGGATTTCCTTATTTTCGGTCTCTTTTTGAATGATCTGGTCCATTTTCCTTTGGGTGCGTTTTTTATTGGTTTATTCCATGGTGCTTGTAATGGGTTTACTCTTTCCCAATTTTTCAAAATATTTTTTCTTCGTTTTCTTTTAATAAAGAGGGATTGACCCTCAAACTTTTTAAAAAAACATGCTATTTTGGGTACCCTTGTGTGGGATTTGATTTAGTGGTTTTACACTTATGTGTGATTTCCTTCTACTACCTTACCCATATATAGAGGTCCCCAGACCTTTATGTAACTCAAGTATACCCTTCCATAGAGTTTTTATTACCCTAGTGATGTATGGGATACCCTTACATGAGTTTGGGTTGACCCTTAAGTGACATGTTTATTGGGCGTGTTACCCTTTATGTGAGAGCCAGTTTACCGTTACGCAATGGGAGATGAAACTAACAAACCAGGTGATCTATCCTTTCATACCAGGTGATTGACCCTTACATTTTAACTGATTTTACCTTTATGTTTTTTATTAACCTTTATATGGGTTTGTTTTTCTATTTATTGGGCTATTAGGGATCATAGTTTTTCATCCATCAATTTCTTGATTGTTGTTAAGCAGTTACAACAACCCTTTGTCTCTTGTGGGTATTTCTATCCTAGTTCTTCCAGATCGAAGATGAATCGACATATAGAGAGTGATGGTTTTATTCTAAAGATTATTGGATAAATTGATAGATATATAAAGAGATAGATATATTCTAGAAGGAATTCTGGTGGCCCTAGTTCATGGTTCACTAAAGGAGAAGCTGAGTAATGACATAGTTCATGGAGCTCACTATCAAATATCGGAGTTACTATGACCCATAGGTGGCTCATGGAATGTGATACTATATGGTTAAAATACTATGTAGTAGAGAAGAACCTAGAAAAATTGATAATGATAATTTCATCAGCTGCTTCAACCCTCTTCCTTGACAAAGGTTTGACCGAGGCCCAATAAGGGTGTTTCAGCCCTATTTTGGTTTTATTTTTCATTTTTTGGAGGTTTAATGTTTTATACTTTTTTATTCATCATCTGCGTCATGTATTTAATTCATCATCTATTCTTGTTCTTATATCATTGATTGTTGTTCTCCTTTTCCTATTTTATAGTGGAAACCCTTGATGATTCTGCCCCATGCAACTAGGCCAATTGGCCAAATCATGTTAATCCTCTTATTCATTTACTTCATTCCATTTCTATTTTTTTCAACCTATAATTTATGAATAAAATCCTTGATTCTTGAATTACTTCAAATATTTAAGTTTCTTATGTTATATTCAATTTTGGTTTTGAATATATTTTCTTAAATTGAAGCTGTTTAAGCCTTATTTTGTTGACTTTTATCGCTGAATGTTGATGCATTACTTTTTTATTTATTCTTTAAGATTTGTTATATATTAGAACATGTGAACTAGTTATATAATATATATTTAATTAAACTTGAATCATTTTCTCATGGTTGTTGATTCTGTTTTAGTTGAATAATGTTATACAGATTTTATCTGATCTATTTTGAGATTTATGCAAGCTTGGTTTGATGTAATACCCATTTATAGTGTATTATGTCCACTAGTTATAAAAATTTTCTAATTCCATTTGAGTAATGAAATTATAAAATTTGAACATGATTTTTGTTTATTAGTTTATATGTTACAAACTTGAAATAAACATCATTTTTATCAGTTTTAGATTTTATGAACTAAAATTAACCCCAAAAGATCCCCACAGTTAAATGAAGACTACCTCACGCAGTACTAACCACAAAAATTTACATTAGTATATAAAAGGTTTTATTTAGATTTACTTCTACTCATTAATAATATAATTTGAATGTCGTCAACTGCCTGCTATTACCTTTGATAGAATCCATTTATCATCACTAGTAATGGGCCATAAAGTGTAACCCTACATCCCCTTCTCCCTCACACAATAAACCAAAGCCACAATGGATTCATCTTTATTGAACCCAATCCAAGTTTGATCAAATGTGAAATAATTTCTTGCATACCTCGCATCGTACACCAGCACCACTACCTTTCCGTTGACAGTTCTGCCCTAAATATATTTGATTATGACATTGTACTCCACAGATCTATCCCCTTTTTATTGTCTTTGGTTCCCTAAAATAAGGGATCATCCTGTAATAAGTTGGGATAATAACACCAGGATTTTCATATGCATCACGATCAAGGAATAGAATGTAGTAAAGGGTATATCAGTCTTGTAGAAAAAACACAATCATAGATCTTCTCCCTCTATCCAATCAACAAAATCCCCATCTCTTATTTCTAATATTATATTATATGTTTTATAAATAAGAAGAAGTGTGATCTATTTTAAAATCAAATATATTTTTAATAAAATTATATTTTTATTATATAAAACTTTTTATTACACATTTCTAAAAAATGACCAAATAATACATATTTTATTTTTTTTGATTATTTGAATAAAATCAATATATTATAGTTAATATTTCTAATTGAATATATTTTTTAAAAACATGTTCAATATTAATGAGTTAATTATATTTTAAAACCAATTATATTTTTAAATGAAAGTATTTTTATTTTTTTTAAAAAAATTTGTTATGTCTTTTAAAAAGAATTAAAAATAACTTTGTGATAAAAAAAGATTTTTTAATCATTTTGGAGGGAAAAAATAGATTTTATTTGATATCATTAAATTAAAATTATTTTTTAAAATTAATAAAAAAATATTGAGTTTCTTGTATTTTAAAAACATTCATTTTTGTAAATGAAATGAATTTTTTTGTAAAAAAATGTTTTATGCTATTTAGAAAAATGAAAGATAATTTATCCTTCAAAAAATATTTTTTAATTATTTGAATAAAATTAATAAATTTTATTTAATATTTTTTAAGGTAAGAAATTTTTTTAAATGTGTAAGAAATATTTTTTGAGATAAATTAAATTATTACAATTTTTCTATCAATCTAAAAAAATATTAGTTATTCAAAAGTATAAAATATAATGATTTATGAAAGGATATAGAAGAATTTTTTTTGTAAAAATAAAATATTATTATTTCTTTAGAAATCATTTAAATTTTCATTTTTAATTTATAATTTAATTATTAATCATAATAAATACTATTTGTATAAATTTATTAAAACAAATGTGTTTCTCTAAAAGGATAAAAACTACTTTTTTAGTAATAAAAATCTATAGAAAATTTTAACTAAAAAATTATAGGAAAAAATTTTAGAAGGACATTTCGAAAAATTATTCAAGAAATTTTTAGTGAACAACTTCAATAAAAATTATGCTTAAAATTTTAAATGATAAATTTTATTGCAAAACTTTACTCGAAAGTTTCTATTTGAATCATTAAAATTTTCAATAAAAACCCTTTTTGAGTTATATACTTAATTTTTTTAGTGAAGGTTTCCATTGAAGATCAGTGTAAGTTTCTAGTTTACTCTGGAATGGTCATGATGAAGTTTCAATGGAAATTCTGGTGGAAGTTTCACTAGAATTTCAAATATAAGTTTCACTAAAATTTCCAATGGTAGTTTAACTAGAATTCTTAGTGGCACCATCTCTTCTATATTGGATATTTTTTTTAAAAATATACTTTTGTTGTATTGTAAAACTTTTGAAGTAATAACCACTGGAACCTAAAATTAATGGATTTATATTTTTTATTAATTCTAATTTTTTTAAAAAAATCAATATATATTATAAGTGGATTTATTATCAATTTAGTTTTATTTATGATTTCATATTTTATTTATATTTTTATTCATATAGAATAGATTGTTTTAAATGGTACATTATATTATATTTATAAAAATTATGGAAAAAATATAATAAATATTTTATATCATTAAATTTATTATAAATATATTTATTAATTTTTTTTTATTATTAATATATTCTTTAGTTGTATAAATATATACTTTTATTGTATTCTGAAACTTCAACTGGAACATCCGCAAAAACTTCCACTCGAACGTCCACTGCAACTTCCACTAGAATTTCCTATTAATGAATTTATAAATATTATTAATACATATTTTTTTGAAAATATATTAAATATATCTTATAAGTTCATTTATTGTAAATTTATTTTTAGTAATAATTTCATATTTCATTTAAATTTTTATTTATATGGAATAACAATTATCAAATAGAAAATTATACTGTATTTATAAAAATTATGTAACAAATATAAGAAATGATTTATATGATTCAATTTGTTATAAATATATTTAATAAAATTCAATTTATATTAATATATTATTTATTTTTATAAATATATACTTTTTTTATTGTGAAACTTCCACTGAAATTTCCACTCAATGAATTTATAAATATTATTAATAAAAATTTTGTAAAAAAAATATAAAATATATCTTATATGTACATTTATTATAAAATTTGTTAGTTATAATTTCATATTTTATTTACATTTTTATTAATATATAATATACATCATTAAATGGTAAATTATATTTTGTTTATAAAGACCATGTAACAAATATAATACATATTTTATGTCGGTGGATTTTTTATAAATATATTTATTAAATTTTTTATTTTTGTTAATATATAATTTATTTTATAAATATATACTTTTTGTTGTATTTATAAACTTTCAGTGGAATTTACACTATAACTTCTACTTAATAGATTTTTAATTGTTATTAAAAAATATTTTGTAAAAATATATATTAAATTTATCTTATAATTGCATTAAATATAATCCAACGAGATTGTACCTGAGTGGTAGAGGCTCCTTCTTGGCATTCGAAATACCCAGGTTCAAATCCAAGTGGAGGTGAATTTATGGGTACTATACTAATACTTTAGAATTTACTGTAGTAGGTAGTGTGTGGTACTGTAGCAGCAAAAACTATTCATTTGAATTTGGCCTTCGAGCCATCGGTTTGGGCATACGGGTGTAAGAGCCTTCAAGCCATCAAAGGCCTTCAGGCCAACAAGGGTCTTTGGGGTATATATATTTTGGGCCACTAATGTCCTTCAGGCCACAGGGCCTTCGGGACCCAAAGACCGAGTAGTAGCTCAGGAAAACCATACAGGAGTAGGCTGAGGAGATGATTCAGAGAAGTAGCAACCACTAGAGCAAAGCTAATCAGATTAGAATAATGAGAGGGTATAACAACTGCCATCAGTTCTAGGCATCATACATATCTACATGTGGAAATTCTAGCCAATCTACAATGTGAGGTAGGGAGTTAGATGCCTTCAATGAGGCGAATGTTGGGGAGGGGAAGTTCTAGTATAGTTTGGTAGGACCTTCAGGTTATATATTGGTCATTGTGCCTCTAGGCCTTTGAGTCATGTACTGTGCCTTATGCCACTAGGCCTATGGGTCATGTATGAGTTCCCTCTCAACCTAGATAAAAAATAGGATTATACAAAATAAATAAAAAATCAAGGCCTTTAGGCCATTCAGGCTTTAAATATAAATTCAGTGTTTGTTATAATTTAAAATTTTATTTACATCTTTATTCATATAGAATATACATTCTTAAATGGTTAATTATATTATATTTATAAAAAATATGTAACAAATAAAATAAAAATTTTATATCATTACATTTTATATAAATATATTAATTAAAATTTATTTTTATTAATAATTTTTTTAGTTTTATAAACACATATTTTTGTTGTATTGTGAAAGATTCACCGAAACATACATCGGAACATCCATTGGATATTCTTCCACTAAAAATTTCACTTAATGGATTTATAATTATTATTAATAAATATTTTGTAAAAAATATATTAAATATATCTTATAAGTGAATTTATTATCAATTTAGTTTTATTTATTATTTTATATATTATTTACATTTTTAGTGAGGTAGAATACACATTCTTAAATGGTAAATTATATTATTTTTATAAAATTATGTAACAAATGTTATACATATTTTATATCATGGAATTAATTTTTAATATATTTATTGAAATTAAATTTTTATTAATGTAGTCTTTATTTGTATAAATATTTACTTTTATTGTATTGTTAAAATTCCACTAAAACATCCAATGCAACTTCTATCCGAAGATCCTTTGGAACTTCCTCTGGAAATTTTACTAAATGGATTTATAACTATTATTAATAGATATTTTCTAAAAAAAATTAAATATTTTTTATAAGTTCATTTATTATAAATTTAGATTTATTTGTAATTTTATATTTTACTTACATTTTTATTCATATAGTATATACATTTTTAAATGGTAAATCATATTATATTTATAAAAATTATATAACAAATAAAATACATATTTTATATCATTGAATTTATTATAAATATATTTATTAAAATATAATTTTTATTAACATATTCTTTAATTTTATAAATAAATAATTTTTTTTTGTATTGTGTAACTTCTATTGTAACATCTATCGGAACTTCCACTTAATGGATTTATTATTTTTATTAATAATTCTTTTGTAAAAAATATATATTGAATATATCATATAAGTGAATTTATTATAAATTTAGTGTTAGGTCCACTATGTCGAGTACCCTAAGTGGGTGTGGATCAGGGTATGAAAGATTAATATTTTTTCCCTTTTGAATCTTGTTTCATTGTAAAAAAACTCAATTCTCTCTTCCTCTTGTAGAAATATATGAAAATATATGAAATCATGAACAAGACACATCAATTTTTACTTGGTTCACCCTCACTAGCCTACGTCCAAGGAGAATACGACAATTATGTGCCGATGTACGAAATTCACTAAGGCTCACAACCAATAATGAGTACAAAGTTCGAGCTAGATCTTATATACCCAGGCTCACTGTCGTTACAAGGTTTAGGGTCTTCTCACTACATTCCCAAGGGTCACTCCTTATGCCTCTTTCTCTGTCTCACTACTGGTGGAAAGGGTCACCGTCTTCCTCTTCCTTCACTTATTGCTCTAAGAAAGGAATCCACTCACAGTTTATGGGCTTATAGGCCGAGCATAGTTTATGGACATGTATGTCCCTTTATTTTCATGAATTCATGCATCCTCAACTATAGGTAGATGCTCTATTGAAGTCCTTTTTTCACCCGTAGATGATGTCCACCTTCCTAAGTACTACTAGGTACCAGAAAATACTTTCACAGACTGATTTGAAGCTTTCACAAGATTCCTCGTGCAAATCATGAACCACCTGCTCCTCTCGTGTACTGAGTAATAGGTTTGGTATGTGGAAAACCTCCTTCGTGTACCACTTCTACTTCAGCGAACCTCCCCTCATATGCGGGTTGCCTCTGCCTTCGCTATCATGTACTGCCTTTGCGTACCGAATCAGTGAACCTCCTCTACAAATCACCCTTTGTCCACAAACTATTCTCTGTTCTTGGACTACCTTCCCAATTTTCCTATGTATCGTGTCTTGTTCTTCCACGTATTGTGTCCTATACGGGTTACAGTTCTCTGCAGAAACCTTTGGCATAATTTCTTCCACGCGAACCACTTTAACCTTTGTAGAATTATCCCTCGCGAACTTCCTTTGGAATTTTCCAAATTCCCGGATCAAAAATATGTTCTCTAAGAATATTTGATCACACCCCTAATCAGTGGGATTATATATTCTTATATAGGAAAAGATATCCGAAATATATGCTAATCCAAGATTTACCAAATCTTCGATCCACCGCATACCAATCCTCCTTCCATTTCAAACCACACCCATTCCATGCACCATTTGACCACGGAGGTCCACATATTACCTTCTCTCCAACGCGGTTGATATCCCCCGTTGACGACAAGCAATCTAAGTACCGCACCGCCTTCTGCCACGAACTGTTTTCGGTTTCGCAGACCACTCCGGCGTACCGTTCTCGCCGCTCTGCATACCATTCCCAGAACATGGTACGTGATTCATGAATTGTGGTACATGATTTTCATACTTTGCCAATTTTCTTCAACATTATTCATATCATTCACTCTTATGAAGAAATCCTCCCTTTTCTGACATCAAACTCTCGATTTTGAGCCCCAAATATTTGGAAAACACTGGGAAACTGCACCACCTTGAAAACCTGTCTTCGGTAAACACCAACCAAACTCATTTGTGGTCATCTGGCTTTGTCAACAAACACAACCACACCCAAAACATAATGAGAGGACACCTTGAGGTTTTTTTCCCAACATTTAGTTTTAGTTATAATTTTATATTTTATTTATATTTTTATTCATATTGAATATACATTCTTAAGTTGTAAATTATATTATATTTATAAAAATTACGTAACAAATATAATACATATTATATATCATTGCATAAATTATAAATATATTTATTAAAATTTAATTTTTATTAATATGTTCTATAGTTTTATATGTATATAATTTGGTTGTATTTTGAAAGTTTCATTTGAACTTCCACCGAAACTTCTTCCACTAGAATTTCCACTTAATGGATTTATTGTTGTTATTAATAAAGATTATATAAAAAATATAATAAATATATCTTATAAGTGAATTTATTATAAATTTAGTTTTAGTTATTATTTCATATTTTATTTACATATTTTTTATATAGATTATAAATTTTTAAATGGTAAATTATATTATATTTATAAAAATTATTTAACTAATATAATACATATTTTTTAACGTTGAGTTTATTATAAATATATTTATTAAAATTTATTTTTTATTAATATATTCTTTATATTTTTAAATATTTACATTTATTGTATCATAATACTTCACCGAAACTTCCACTATAAGTTCCACTAGATCATTTACTAAACAATTTTATAATTTTTATTAATATGTATTTTCTAAAACGTATATTAAATATATCTTATAAGGAAATTTATTATAAATTTATTTTTAGTTATAATTTCTTATTTTATTTACATTTTTATTCATATACAAGGAAAGGTCTTGTTAGGAGCCAAAGTTCTTGACCATTTAAAAAAGGTGAAGAAAAAGATGACAGACGAGAAAGAAATGGATGGGGTCATACAAAGAGACATGTCCTAAACTAGAAAGATAAACTAAAGATAAAATATGCAGTATAATTTCGATGATTGTAATCAAAATTATCATCATCAACAGTAGTTTCCAACTCCAACTATTAATTACCTTGATTGATGATCACAAGGATCCTCTCCTTAGACCTTTACTACTCTGAAGTGAGCTAGATCTTTGATGCCTTGGAAGATGAACTGGTAGAAACATTTCTGGGATGATTAGAATAATACTTCCCTTGAACTTGTTTTTGAAAGATCCAGAGGTAAAAATTCACTGCTTATCATCTTTACCTTGCCATTTAATACAAAATCCTTCACGGAAACAGGGCCACCACTACCAATAGATCAGAGATGAGTGGTGTCCAATAAAACCATATGCTTCTCCTTATCACTTCCATCATCCAAAACATTACCCCATTTACCAGACATTCCTAAATAACTAAAGGAATTCTGAATCTATTTAAGATAATCTAGGATTTTTTGAACACTAGATTTATTATATTCATATTCTTGTGGAAGATGCTCCAAAAAGATTGCGGTCAGTGCCTATACAATACAACCTTTCTCATCAGTCTGTGAAGAAAATGACACAACACCAACAGATTCATCTATAGACTGCCCAACCTCACTTTTTGATGAGGGGGCCTTGATTTTCCTTTTCATGACCAATTAGAAGACCTAATCATCCACCACCTTAGTCTTCCCCTTTCTGCTATCTGAAATTGAAACAACCTCATGAACAGACCTCATATCCCTTTCTTCACCATAAATTACTGATGATGTGAAACCTCCTACATTCTTACCATCATCACTGTTTGTTGATCTAGAAAAAATCTCATTAGGAGCATTATCACCAGCATTAAAAAGAGAATCCAACCAAGAAACATATGAGAAAACACCATCATCTCCTGCATATGGAATCCTACTCCCATTCCAAGTTATTTATTTCCCCACAAAAACTTCAGTACTAGATAAGGAGAAAGTATCATCACTATAGGTACCTACCTATTCATGGTTCTTCACCATAGGCTTACCCATATAGTCTGAATCCCCCTGTGTTCGAGCAGGTTTGTCCTGAAAATCCACCGACTACATCTTATGATGCCAATAGGGCTTCCCATGCATCCTGCATTTTTAATTAACATCATGATCTTTTTGAGGAATACCTCTTTGATCCACAAGAAAAACATACCTTCCACCTGAAATTCTCAACCAAATGTCCAAAAGATTTTCAGTTTTGAAAACATACCAGGAAATTATCATACTCTACCTTGATTTTTATATCATCATTGGGCATAGAAAGAGTCACATTATCAATGAGAGTATAGATCTGATCAATTTCAACCAACATTCTCACAAAATTCACATACCATACATGCTCTGTCCCTTTATCTAAAGAGATTGGTACCCCAATAGAAGCATCAATGTCATGCCATATTTTTGGATGCCACAAAATCTAGTTAAGGACATGAAACCTGATACATACTTGTGAAAAAGAATTTATTACATGTGAAACATTTAAATACATCATCCATTCAGGGTGATGGATCATTCTAGGCTTCGATAGAAGAGAACCCAAGGACCAGGCACGAGAACAAGCTTCATCCGAATGAAATAAACAATGAAAAAAGACTGTACCTAATGAAAAGCATTTTCAATCCGAAAATCCCAAAATAAAAGTGATCATGCAGACCGGGTCATCAGGATTCTATGGATTCACACCTTTATGTTTTACAACTCGAGCGACAAGATAGATCTTACCCACATCCAATCCTAATGAAAATGCTTCAAGATTATCTTCAACATGTGGAGGATCCCTTCTTGAGGATCATACCAATAAAAGAGCCTTTTAAATCCACCAAAGACTGCCATAAAAGAACATCCCAAAAAATAGGAAGTGAATATACTTCATGTGATCACATACCCCTGCCATCTTCTCAACTCCATGGTTTTGTATGCACATATCCACTGACATCTTCACCTCCTAAAATAGGGATTTCACCTAATTTCTCAATAGCATTAAGGACCACATCAATACCACAATAAGAACTTGATATCATGGTTGAGACTCGAGATCCACCAGAGACTCAAGATAACCCTCTAAGAAGGATCTTTGAACCAAGAAAATGAGGAATTCTCATGGTATAAGTGAAACCTAGATGTCGATTCCAATACCAGTGTAGAGAAGCTCCTTAACTCTAAATGTCGAATCCATGTTTTTATTCATATATTATATACAATTTAAATGGAAAATTATATTATATATATATAAATTATTTAAAAAATATAATAAACACTTTAAATCATTGCATTTATTATAAATATATTTATTAATATTTAATTTTTATTAATATATTTTTTAGTTTTATTAATATATACTTTTGTTATAGTGTGAAACTCCTACTAGAAATTACACTTAATTGATTTATAATTGTTATTAATACAAATTTTGTAAAAAATATATTAAATATATATTATAAGTGCATTTATTATAATTTTTTTTAGTTATGATTTCATATTTTTTATACATTTTTATTCATATATAATATGCATCTTTAAATAGTAAATTATATTATATTTATAAAAACTATGTATCAAATATAATAAATATTTTATATCATTGTATTTATTATATATATAATTATTAAAATTTAATTTTTATTATTATATTCTTTAGTTTTATAAATATAACCTTTTATTGTATTGTGAAACTTCTACCAAAACATTCATTTGAACTTCCACTGAAACTTCCACTAGAACTTTTACTAAATAAATTTACCTTTTTTTAAAAGGTAGGTACAAAGACCTTTTATTGCAATAAAAAACAAAAGAGGCGGAGGATGGGGTTATACATATCAAACTACCCTCATCAATAAAAATAGCTACATACATAACTTTTTACTAATCTCGGTTCTAATCTTACATTCGTCATCACAAATAGCAATCCAAATGATTTATCCACACCCACAACCATGACCACTGGGATAATATCCACTTATCTAAGTATTCACTTATTTCTAGAGGCCTTCAATGAAATTTTCCTCCAAGTCATATCTCCCAACATTTAATTGAACCTCCATCGTATTAGGTGGATCATCAAGTAAGGTAACCTCAATACCTTATATGAGGGTCTACACCTTATCTTTCTGGACTCTACCTACTTACTTATCATTAATAGAATCATGCACTCCATAAAAATTATGAGTAGTCAGTTGGAGTTTTCCTAGTGTTTCAAGTGATTATTGAGCATTGTATGCCAAAACACTCGCATCAATTAGGGAAGAGCACCTAGCTTCTAAAGAATCAATAACTATTGGGGCATGTGTGTGTATATTTACATAAAAAATTCTGAAGCACTTCAAAAGTGTTGAAAGTAATTACCTGCACACTATTTAAGATATCCTGTGGTTATTGAGATTGAGGTGAAAAATCACCCACATCTGATGAGGATGAGGTCTTTCCTTTCCTTCTAGAATAAGGTCCCTTCATAACAATGGTTCCCTTATCCCGTCCTATAGAAATTTCATGAAGTACATGTACTTTCTTCATGGCCTTAACTTTCAAAGGATTTTCGAAACTTATTTTTTTCTTGCTATTACATGACATTGATGGAATCATCTGCTCCTGCCTTAGTTGTTACCCAATAAGATCTTGTGTATATGATTCATTAATGGATTGATCATCCTTTGGATCATCATGAAGTCCACCATCCAAAACCTGGTGGTCCCATAGATTCCCTCTACCCATATCAATTAGATCCTCTTTATATGATAAGCCATCAAACATAGTAGGAGACAAAATTTTGTCACACCATATTGATCAACCTATTTTTTAATTTCAATGAGTTCTGAACCATGTCCCAACTCCCCTAAATAGACTTCATGGCTGACTAGATTAGCTTTATCTATGTCAACATTGACACAATATTAGTAATTTCAATATTGATTTATGATACAAGACATCGTTTATGTCAAGAAGATACAACACCATCTTGGTTCTAGGAGGCCTGCCCAATGGGGAAATTAGATTAGAGATCCCCTACCTCCCCCACCATGAGGGTCTATCCACTCGTACTAGAAACACTAGTATTATCATAATTATTCTATATTTCATCATCATTTTCCTTGTTTATTTTCATTCAAACTAAAACTTCATATCCATTCTTTTTCAAAAAAGGCACAAAAAATACCCCTTTTACGAGATTAAAAGGAATGAACAATAATATTTACTTAGAAAAAAATACTAGAAGCTTCTCATACATGATTTGAAAATTCAATCCACCCATTTTGGTTGATAAGAACACTTTATCAATTAAGGTCATATTGAGGTCCACTACTACAAGCACTCTATAAAAGTACCATTATCTATCTTTTTTAGTCTCATTGTCAATTTTGATAAGAAACACTATAGAGGAGGAAATATCAAACAAAATCATGGGGTGATAAGGAATCCAGTTAAGACCAAATATTTTGACCAAGACTTGTGCAAAGGAGTTCCTAACTTCAAATTTATTGAAGTTTAAATTCCATTCATAAATTATCAAAGAACCATGCTTTAACGAAACCATATTGAAGCACCAAGATTAACTTATCAATTCCTCATTCAAAAATAAAACATGATAGTATCCCCTACCTATTGGGATACACATCCAATAAGAGAAAGCCCAAATCAGTGAAATCCTATGAATTCAAAGGATGATCAATCCAAAAAATATTTTTTAATTGGATAATTTTTTATCTTTTACTTTTTTATAACAATTTCAAACTTGATATTTTTAAGAATAATTTTTTCTTTCTTTTTGAAATTCATTTCAAATTATTATTTTTAGTATAAAAGTAAAAATTATTATTTTTATAAGGTTTAAAAACTTTGAAAGCAATTCTAGTGAGTAAAAAGATTTTTTACAGTAATAAAAAATTAATTAAGTTTTTAAAATATTTAGTGTTTTTTAATTTTTGGAAAATAATTTCTCCATTTTTATTAATTCGATTATAATTTTTTTAAAGTTGATTAATTTAATGTTTTCAAAAAATTAATAGTTAACTATAAATGTATAATATATTTACTATATGGATAAGAATTTATTTTTTTTTCAATTTTTTTAATTTGATTAAATATTTGAAACCATTTTTTAGCGTTCCTTTAGTTTTAACATACCTATACGTAGCCATGGGTATAACCAGATTTCTGAAAAATTTCTAAAAATCTTATTTTTTAAATTGATATCAATTTAATAACCATTTTTCATATGAATATTCAAGTTAAATAGGTTAATTTGATACTTTAATAATAGGATCCATCGCCATCATAACCCAACCACAACACCTGCGCATTGATTCCTGTATTAGTGAGGTTAACCAATCTCCATGCGTAGTCTTAGAATGGAACGTAAAACACAATCTTGATCGTTGACATTCCCCTTTCTAGCCAAGCTCGGGCTCCGTAGTCCATATTTTCCTTAGAGGTGGGGTTTTATAGGTCTGTGTGAGTTGTCGTTAAGTGATACCATGCGACGTAAAATAGTCGATTTCCATTAGGTGAAACAAGCCAAGGTTTTGGCTCATGGAATTCGCTGAATAAACAACCGACTCGATAGTGGTGTTGGTGATCAGGGAGTGGTGACTCATCTTGGTGAGGGTGAAGCTTGAGTTTAAATTTGAGGATCCCAGAATGGCGT
This sequence comes from Viscum album, assembly GCA_963277665.1. Classification (NCBI taxonomy): domain Eukaryota; kingdom Viridiplantae; phylum Streptophyta; class Magnoliopsida; order Santalales; family Viscaceae; genus Viscum; species Viscum album. Next base: position 789,689,554 of record OY728123.1, on the reverse strand, counting down.
GCCACTCCCAAAGGAGGAGACCTAGATCAGTTATCTCAGTGGTAGTGCTTGGAAGGTAGAACCGTGCTAGGTCAACACCTTGGAATGTGTAGAGCCCAGTCTTCAGAGTCCCAGATTGAATAAAATTTTCACATCCCCCAATGGTTCTGTCAAAAATTGGTGTCCATGAAATCCTTTAGAGAAATTTCCACATAGAACTCTATGTCAAGTGGGGTAGATCAAACCCTTTTGAACATTGAATATCATTCACGCAAAGGTTCATTACCACATATCTTATGTTTTTTATTTTCACAAAAATCAAAAAGGTTTTAGCCAAGGAACAACCTAAGATAGATCCCTCAAATTGATGAAGCAAGACATGATCAAATTTGACCATTTTGTTTACAACTCCTCCTCCTGGTTTCAATACATGACGAATTTTCACATTACACTATTAATAATTTTTTACATTTTGGTACCAAACCTTCCTTCCATTCTCACCAAGTCCGTTCCAAATCCTGACAGTAATCTCATTGATTTGAATCAAGTTAAAAACATTCATTAAAAGAGGGAAAATATGAAAATGATGAGGTTTTATGTGCATGACATATCCTCACACAAAAAATGGTAGTTAAGGGTGATTTTGAGAACCACAGATATATTTCTTGTTTGTATTTATTCAACATCGGTTCTAGCGAACCAACCCTATATCAAGATGCTATTTTAAAAAAATTATTCATTTAGTAGTGGTTCATTTCATGGCAGTTTAATCAACCACAAAAATTTAGTTGTGGTTTTAATTTTTTTCTTAATTTTTTTAATTTTTTAAATGTTATTCAATTTTTAGGTATTTAATTATTTAATATTTAATATTTAATTTTTAATTTTTAATTTTTATTATTTTGTATTATGTATTATTTATTACTTATTATAATTAATTATTATTTATTTATAATTATAAATAATTATGCATGGTTAATTATTAATTAATTATTTATATATTCATATATATATTTGTCTATATTTGTACACATTTATATATATAATGTGAGAATATATATAGATATGGATAATTATATGTATATATATAGTAATATATTTATATATTATATATTATATATTATGTATTATAAATTATAAATTATAATTTTTCAATTCATTATTATTATTTAATATGATTTATTATTATTATTATTATTTAGATTATTTAGTAATTAATATTTAATAAATATTTATAAATTATTATTTCAAATAAATAAGAATTGTTAATTATAAATTGTAAATTATAAACTAGAAATTATAAATTATAAATGAATTAATTATTATTAATTAATATATATATATATATCTAAATTTATATATTTTTATATATATTATATGGGTATATATCTATATACCCCAACAGTGTGGGCCATGAAGTCCATGCCCCCCAAAATTTATTATAAAAAGTAAAGTACAAGAAAGAGAGATAGGGTTTACAATGCCATAGAAACATCACAACATTTATATCATTACCATATTTGGATTCTACCACCTCTTCCACATGGGGCCACTCTGAACCCTTGGATTTATGCCTATTTTCCATTGTTTGGGAGTTTTCTAGCTTCCATCATGATCATCCATGACCGCCTGAATGGCCCGAAGGACTTCATTTTTTATTGATTTTTGATAAACCTCATTTCAAGAGATTATGGAGAACCCTTACAAGGCCCGTAGGATTAGAGATTACGTGGCCCGTAGGCTTATGAGATTACATGACCCGAAGGTCTTAGGGAATTCAACCAGACTATCTACAAGGAACTACCCCTCCCCAGCATCTGCATCATGATAGTAGCTATCCACCTTCACATGGCCGTCTGGCTAGGCTTCCTGTGCAAGAATAGGGTGGTACCGATGGCATAGCCATACCCTCTCATTTTGAAAAATCCATTTGGCTCTGCTCTGGTGAGTGCACCTGCTATGAATACTCTTCTAGGGCTGCTCTTTTTTTTGTAGTGTGTCTAGGGAAACTAAATGTGGCCTGAAGGCCTTGAGGTGGTCCAATGGCCTTAAAGGTGGCTCAGAAGCCCTACTAAAAAACATAATTACTTTGGGATATATCTAAAATCTCACACAGTGAGAGCTTATTCATAGTGGGACCAGATGATGACTCGCCTTCCGTAGTGATTATAGGTTATGATTTCCCATCCAAAATACTTGTCATGGTGTCATCCCCAATATATACCTACAAAGGAGAAATATATAAGTATCCAGCTTTAGAGGGACTCACATTTGGGTCACATCCCCTAGTAGGGGTACATGAAACTACCATGGGGCAGTCCAAATCATTTTCAGCTGATCTTGTAGATGACACAACTCCATGTTTGTTACCACGAGTAGGTATAATAGGAATTTGTAAGGAAAATGGAGTACTCTGTGACTGATCCTTTACCAGGGCCACAGACACAGACATCTTTAGACACCCCTAAGGCTCCTGAGTAGGCAGCTTAGTTTTAAAAGAAATTGCTACACTCTATTTTCCCTTCAGAGCCCCTACAACTAGCTACTCCTATGCAAACTGCTGACCAGCTAGTTCTTGAGCATAGTCCTCCTCACAATCTTTAATTAATCCATCATCAACCAAAGATCCCGATTTCTTTGCACTTTCAAGACCTCCTACCATGGAACTCCCAAATAGGGAGTCCTTAAATGAAACCTCGTCCTTTATAGAAGAGTCATATAGATATTGAACATAATCATAATTATCCATTATGGTTACCACACCCCTATCAGAAATGGAAGCTTGGTTCGGCCCAACCTTATGAGTAGTCAGCTGCACTATAGCTCCCTACCCACCTTGACCATCACCATCCACAACACTATCATGGGTTTCCATCGCCTGACTGACAACATTGAGCTTATGTTTTTTCCAGCAAATAGAATCGTCATGGCTATTTTTCAGGAAAAAGGAGCCGGTTATGACCCTTCGACAAGAGTCCACCGAGTTTCCTATAACTTTGGAACAGAAAATCGACAAATTTTCATAAAAAATTTGAAGATTAAAATCATCAGATTCAGATGATAAAACAACTATATATGTAAGGGTCTGGCTTAGATCCACCTCCACCAGCACCCGAGAGAAATAACCACGTCTCACCTTCATTGTTTCTTTGTACATCTTTGTGGGCCCTCTGATCAAAGAAGAAATATCAAACAAGATATCTGGATGCCACAAGATCCAATTTAGGCAAAAAATCTGGACCCAAACCTATTCAAAGGATTTCTTCACTTCAAATAGATTGAAACTGAAATTCCATTCATGGATGCTCAATGATCTAGGCTTCAGAGAAATCATTCAAAATCCCCATGATCGACATTTCAACTCATCATTCGGAAATAGAATATGAAAGTATCCCTTTCCTAAAGGGATGCATTTCTAACTAGAAAACTCACAGATCGATGAGAGGTGTCGAATCAGATCTAGGTGTTTTCAGAAATTGTCATATTTTGAGAGAACAATTTTGGAAATAATCGAGTGTCTATAGGACACAATTCTATCAAAAACCACATCCTTTCTCATGAATACACGTGCAACATTTCATTTTTTAATGAAGTGACTAGAAATAATAGATTAGTGGGAAGAGACCCCATAAAACCAAGGTGGGTACCCATTACACAGAAAAAATCCCCAATAGTAGAACGACCCGAAGGCCTGAGGGAAAACAATATAAAGCCTTAAACCCAAAATATAAAAATACCAAATGTAGGCACATGGTCCCAATTGGCCCAAAATCCCAAAGAAAGGTACCGAAACCCTAGATATTCTCCACAAGACAGGTTTTTTTTGTATATATGGGTTTAAAAAAATTTTATGGAAAAGGGATAGGGCTTGAAATATTTTTAGAAATTGGTCTTTAAATGCGTGAACATTGTTCACACATCTTCGGCATGAAAAGATGCCTAAATGGGGTTCACACATCCTTCATCCCATGTTCGAAGGATGTGTGAACCCCGTTGATGCATCCTAGCAATGGTAGATGCATGAACGAGGTTCATACATCCTTTATGAAGTATCTAAATGATGCATGAACCCCGTTCACGCATCCTATATAAAGGTTCAAAAATCATCATTTATTTAGAAGCAAAAACTTCCTATGTAATTTATTAATTCAATTACAACCCCTTTCTGTTCAGTATTTTTTTATTAACAAAGGAAGAGAGATTTAGAAAAACATTTATATTTCTATAACATGGTCTTCCTAAATGTTCTACAATAATTATATTTGATTCTAATTGATATATTAATTCAGGAATTAATTTAATATTTCTTTATTTACCTCCCCCTAAAGAGAAACACTCATAAACATCAGTTTTGAAATCCTATATAACTTCACCAAGGATGATCTTCTTCAATACTTATTCTTACATATGCTAACACATTCTTAACCATCTTAAGGATTGTTTATTATTTTAGAAGAATATGAAATAAATATTTTTCATAATGTCCATAACTTTATCATATGATGGAGGTATTTTAACAGTAAAATCCTCCAGTGAATATTGTGTACCAGTAAAACATGTGTCCTTTTATAAAGTTTGAATATGTATTTTCTCAAAATTGGCCAAATGAATATATAATTCCATACATCTCATATTGTGGTTTTTCATCTTCAATAATAATAATCTACTCTTCACAATTATTCATTATTCATTGAAATTATTCTTCATGAAATTTAATTTTTTTAAACAAAGAATCTTGTTCCATGATTTTATGATTCAAATCATTGAGATTAATAATATTTGTCAAGATTTCTTGATGTTCACAGATCTTTTCATCCAGAGTATTAATATTTATTAATGATTACGAAATAGAAATTACTAATTTTGGAAGATAAGTTAATGACAGTAAGACACGTATTAAAAAAAATAGAACACAATAAATGATAATAGTAATGAACATACATAATGCATCGTAAATAAAAAATCAACCTAATCTATGCCTATGGAATGTATGCTCCTATGTACCACAGTCAGGTGTATACTGGATGTGTCCACATCATGTCCATCTCTGTCTGTGCTCTAGCGTACGCTGCACATCATCCTCAGTAGCCACCCCCACATCCTCTTGTGTGACAGGCGGTGGATGTACATTCTCATCGTCTGTACCCTGTCCTGCATCTAATGATAGTAGAGGCTGGATGGTACTCTCACTAACAAGGAAAGAAGATGGATAATGTGCTGAGGATGTCTGTAATAAAGAATCGAGCTCAATCCAGTCAACATTTGTATCTACCTGTGGTTGAGCCTGAGAAGCTAGAGGAGCATATGACTTATCATGCAAAACACCCTCCTCCTGTGGAACAACAACATCTGACTGATCAATCTGAACATCCTCCTTATGTAGAACAATAAGATCCATAATAGGTTCATCAACCCCAGTACATCTATATGAGCCTCAGCAGGCTCCGTAGCCTCCTCAGCATATGGTGGATCAAAGAAAATTCTATGATAAATCTCATCCATCGAAGGAATCAACTGTGATACATGGGTGTGAAAATATGCTAGGTCAAATATGGTGTGCTCTATTGGATCAGACATGTGCAGTAGATGACAGATACAAGCATCCTATGAAAAAAAAATTATTTTTTTAGGTAATATGAATAAAAATTTCACTGAATTGTGGAAGGAACTATGTATACCTACTCATGAAAGCCTCATCTGTGTCGTGTCAGAAATCTGACTGGGGACCTGTAGTACCAAGCTGCGTAAGCCATCTGATCCACCAAATGAAAACGCACTATCCCCGCCCCTCGCAACTGAAAGTCCTATCATATATCCCATAAATCAATATATATGGCGTGGTATATCCTCCAATCAAAATCGCGCTTCCCTGACATCTTCAGGGAATGCAGTGAATCTAACTGACTGGGTGAGTCAGGAATAGGCTGAAAGAATCCGAACTACCTCATAACTCTATCGGTCTGATGCCACTCGACTATATGAAAATGAATCTATGAAACCTTACAGGAGATGATAGAAAGCATCGTCGTACAGTATGGTGGAAGACTCTGGATAATATCATATGTATATGGAATCCATAAAATCTGAAAGAAAAAATAAATAATCAATTAATAAATGAATACATGTATAGTAAACAATAAATATTTAACAATATAAATAATAATCACTTACATTGTGTGGTCAAATTCTGTCCAACATAAGTCTGTAGGTGTGAACGTCGTGTCTGGGGGAATATGAATGTCGATGTGCCCGACTCCACCTGTAGATAATATTGTAATATTTACATTTCATAATAGAAAGTTATACAATTAAATTAGACAGTATAAGGAAGGAATAACATACCAATGTCCACGCAGAGCCTCTGCAACAATATCTACTGCTAATGGCACATGAGCATGTGGAGCTAAACGAGGGATGTGCTCCCGTACCCACATCTATAGAAGAACCATTCATCCCGTGGTCTGCATCTTATCGATGCGACATGCGCTACATAATTCCTTGTATATATATTCTAGATAAGCAGGCCCCCATCTATATCGGCCTACCTCATCCAAATCCTCCAAAAAAGATAAATACATCAAATGTACAAAATTAGTGGAGTGATCAACAAAAAGTGTGCCACTGATCAGCCTCAAAATATATGCATGTGAAAATCGTAGCACGATGATCTCATCAGCATCCTCTGCTAACTGTGTAAAGTGATGGTCTAACCAAGGCATGCGTAATAGACCACCAACGATGGTCCTTCCATCATCGGTACCTATATGGCCAATAGTCTATGAACAAGATCTAGAAAATCTACTCCAACTCGGCCAATAAGAGCTGCACCATCGATGGGGAGGCCCAACATAATGGCCACATCCTGCAGGGTAATAGTCATATCCCCCTCTCTAAAATGGAATGTATGTGACTCTGGCCTTCATCTCTTTACAAGCGCGCAACAATGAGCTGATGATCGAGAAAGGTGAAGTCGCACATCGCTACGCCATAGAATACAACATGATGAAGACGAGGGATGATAGTGGGAGGTGGTGCAGTATGATGGAAATGGTGAGATATGTGTACACTCAACGGAGGCACTGGAAGTCCCTCTAAAAGAAGTCATGATACATGAGTAGCCGGAGATGTGATTAATGGAAAATCTGTCATCTGCACAAATGATATCATCGTTACTTTATTATAGTGAATTCAATAAAATATTTTCAACTATTATTTAAATAAAAATAGAACAATGAAATAAAAAATGATTGTGTTAATATTTTCGATTTATACTTTATTTTTTGTGTGTGTATTAGTGTTTATATTACTTAACCAATCCCCTCAATAAATAAAGCACCCTATTACCTAATTTTGAGATTCAAGATTTATGAGGTCTGTATTAATTAAAACCAATAAAGGTCTTCTAAGAATTGCATGTGGGCTTCCATGATATAGTTCTTTCATTCTATGTTGTTTTTTTGAATAGTTTGAGTATCACAAAATTCTTTATTAGAGAATTAAAAAACGAGACAAACCAAAATTGAAACATGATAGAAATAGAGAAAGTCAGAAATAAAAGGATTCAATACTGAAACTTCTACATACAAATCAAAATATACATATTAGTGATACAATACACAAACTCGATCATGGATAACGAGATATGGTGCTCTATGTTGCCACTTGGGGACATCTCTTACGAGTATGTAGTTATGCATGAAAAATATTGCATCATATTCTCCCTCCTCATTGTTGAGACCAATCCAATTCATTTATGATTCAACTTGATTTTGGTTTTCCTCAGGGTTGTAACCTAGTAGTATGGAGAAAATAATTTAAAAAATGACAGACATTGAAAAAATCATATATGATAACAAAACCAAATTATAAAACCTGGAAATATCAGGGATGATGGTCGGCTGATCAGTAGACAATGAGATGGAATGAAAGTCACCAACATGCATCTAAGTTACACTATAATAGTTAACCAAACTGCTCATGTGATACACTGGGTCAACATATGGATCCCATGATATATTTACTGAAGCACAAGATACGATAACATGTGCACATGGATATCTAAATGCCTAAAAGTTGCTGCAATCACAATATCAGTTATTTAACATCACTACAAACAGTCAACCACTAGTGCATGTAGCCCGGTGATATCACAATCTTACCTGAAAGCTCATCTTTTCCCTGTCAAAGGCTAGAACAGTCCATCTTGAAGCCTCATTCAGTATCGAATCAATATCACTTTGGAAATACTGCATAAAACGCATTCCGTTTTCCATCCTCTGATAGGCCTTTTGGGACTGATCAACAAAGTAGTGAACACATTTTTAAAATTTCTCTTGCACTAACCCTGTGATAGGAAGTTTGCAAACACCCTTGAGGATCCCATTTATGCACTCCACTATATTAGTGGTCATACGACCATATCTTCTTCCAACATCATATGCTAATGACCATTTTTCTTTGAAATCTACATCATATATTCATACACATCTTCATTAGCAGTTCATATCTCTTCAAGGCGTCAATAAAACCTTTATTGTTGGGGATCATATGCTGAAACCATAAGAGAATAATATATTAAAATGAAGAATAAATTTTGTTTTAAAAAACATAAGTTTTGAAAAACATACCCAACTTGAGGATCGCCTTATTTATGGCATCATCTCTGAAATGCTTATGCACATTACTTGCAATATGTCTAATGCAATAACGATGATAAGCATTTGGATCAGTCCATGAAACCCCATCACTAACCACAACCTCTATAATCACTCGATGGAGATCAGATATCAGACACACAAAATGGTTTTGTGTGACATGAACACGTAAACATGCCAAAAACCAGCTCCAACATTCAAAATTCTCCTTTTCAACAATAGAAAAAGAAAGAGGTAGAGGAGCACGATTACTGTTAGGTCCACAAGGCTGAATACCCTGAAGGGGGGGGGGGGTGAATCAGGGTATGACTAATTAAAAATTATAGCCCGTTCTGATCTTGTTTCACTATTAAGAGAAACCCTCTTCTCTCTCTCTTTCCTATTGCACAATATAAACAGAAAGTAAAGAATGCACAGGACATAACAATTTTTACTTGGTTCACCCTCACTGGGCTACGTCCAAGGAGCATACAACGGCGATGTGTCGTTGTACGAAATTCACTAAATCACACTTCTATTTACAAGGTTTGGGCTAGATCACTTCTATACCCAGTCTCAAAGCCTTTACAAAGTTTAGGATCAGCTCACTACTTTCCCAAGGGATACTCTCTGTTTCTCTTTCACTGTCTCACAGCTAGCAGAAAAAATTACCTTGTTCCTCTTCCTTTACTCACTGCACTTGGAAGGGATCCACTCATAGTTTATAGACCTGTAGGTATCTTCATTTTCATGAATGAATGAATCCTCAACTGTTGATAGATGCTCTTTTAAATTTCAAAGTTCATCCACTGATGAATACCCCTTTGCCCCGAAACACTAGGAAATTCCTTTGGAAAATACCTTCACAAAGCACCCTACTTTGCGTGGCCCCCAATTTCACAAAGCTCAAACAAGCCTTCATGAAGCTCCTGCCTTTTCGTGAAGCACTCTATCGAAGCACTCTCATGAAGCACTCTCGCGAAGCTCAAGTCATCGCAGATCGACTTCCCTCATGAATCTCACTGAGCCAACGCGGAGCTCGCAACTTTCTCAGAGCTAGAATAGCCGCTGCGAAGCTCCTCTCTTTCGTGAATCACACTGCCTTCGCGAACCACCTTCGCGAACCGAGAGTAAAATATTTTCTTTGAAAACTCTCTAACTCTCTTGAGGGGGTCGACCTCTATTTATAGGCAATTCCACCGACCCTAGACCCTTCCATGCGAAGTCAGCGCCATGTCATTTCCAATCGCGAAGCTCTGAAATTTCTGCCGTAATTCTCTCAAAATCGCGAATCACTACTAAAATTTTCCGATCACGGAGCTTGACGTAATCACTGAGCATCACCGTCAATCCATTCACACCTTCTCCACGAAGCTCCCTCGCAAATCACTTCACCGCCGTGATGCGCTTCAACCTCTAACGTTCGAAATGCTTGTTGTAATTGCGAAGAATCACCGCAAACATTCTTCTGGTATTCGCGAAATCCAAACCATGAAGCCTCTCTTCACGAAATTCATGCCTTTGCCATATTTAATTATGATCATCATGGAAATCCTATTTTCGCAATGCTCACCAAACTCCAAATTTTGGACCCCAAAAAGTTGGAAAACACTGGAAAATGGCGCCACCATGTACTGCTCTTTTTGTACCGCCTCCAGATCGTCTATTCCTTTTTCATCGTTCTTTTTCAACAAAGATTGTCAACAACTTCTTGGGAACTCTCCATGGAAACCTGCTTTGTCAACAAACACAATCAACCCAAAAATGTTACAATGTTAACTTGAGTGATTTTTGCCCAACAATTACCATCCTTTGTGGCAGCAATGAGTAGAACACCTATATTCCTTTCATACAGGAAAGTGCCATCGACTTGAATAAATTGTTTACAATAGGGAAAGGTAGCAATGCATGGCCTGAATGCCCAAAAACCCTATTGAAATTCACTTTTTTTCTATCAACTAGGTGATTGGGGGATACATACTCAACAATTTCCAACTGATAAACAATCTCATTGTTGTGAGATAAAAATTCCATAAGTTGTGGAAACATAGCATAAGATTCATCCCAATCACCATACACTTTTACAATTGCCTTCTCTTTTTCAATCCATACTTTGGTATATGATATCTTGTAGTTATACAACTATTGAATTCTTTCCTGAACAAGGGAAACAGGAACATCCTGACATGTTCATATCATCTCACAAATAACATTTGATATTGTAACATCCCAGGTAAATAAAGAATAAAAAATTTTCATATTTATTAATATTTACGAATTAAATATTAATTTTATTTTAAAGGGGTTGCTATGTTCGATAGCGTACCCGATACGCAATGATGAGTTTCTTTGAAACTTACGTTGCACACAAGTAATAAAATAATATTATTTTAAATGTTAGTTAATGAGTAGCCGTTGTACTGGCGGGAATGGATAGAAATAACTAAAATATGATTAGATATGTTTTTAAATGTTTATACATTTACCCAATAAAAGATAAAGGCTTAAAATACGGAAAGAGTTCAATTTTAGGGCATATATACTCTAATTTTCACTAAAGGTTCACTTATCACCTTTTAATGGTGAACCGTCATTAAATATAGTTTTGATCACTCTTATACTTTATTTTGGACCAAATATAACTCTTCTCTAGAATCGGGACATCAAAATTTACTTTGTGTAAATTTTTGGTACCTTTCTGATAAAGTTCATTTTTTTATGAATAGTGTAAAATGTTGTATTTTAATTCAAAACATCTTTTTAATCTAAATTATTTATATGATTAGATTATTATTTTAATTGGTTTTAAAGTGAAATTAGAAAATATTTTTACCAGTTAATCCAATGGTGGTCATTGGAATCAATTTCACTTTGAAATTGGACTTAAACTGGTGTCAATCTTTTGATACTTATTGTTTCACAAAAACACGCTATTTGTCATGACAGCGGGAATTAATTATTAAATTAATTAATTTGAATTATATGTTTTGAATTTTGTAAAATGGACTTCATTTTTGAATTCGGAATATCAAATATAGCTTAGGGTGAATTTTTGGTAATTTTCTGAAAAACTTCAATTTTTGATGAATAGTGAAACCACTAAATGGTAATCAAGCAAACTGATTTTTCAGTTAAATGAAAGTTTACCACTAATGTATATTGAATTTTGAAAATCCGACATACATGGTTGTCATTATGAAGTAAAATGTGGTTCAATGAGATTAAAATATTTTTTTGGTGAATAGTAACTTTTTTTCATTAATCGCGATTAGAGGTAATTAGTGTAGTTTAAGGTAAAAATGGTATTATAAGAATGTGAAAACACCATGACACTTGTCCTACACCTATTGGGTGAGTCATGGACGACCAAGACAAGCCATGGGCCAACTTGGGGACCCCATGGAGCCACTTTAGTTGGAAAATGACATTAATATTTTTTTATTTAATGTTAAAGTGAAAATGACACTAACATAAATTTTTTTACTAAAATAATTTTTGAGTGGGGTTATACAAGTAAAAATTTTGATTATAAATAGTCATTGGAAAGATAAAAAGATATCCTACATCATAGTATTTGTTTTATAATTTGTAGACATTAAATAAATTAAATTATATATGACATAATAATGATGCAGCGATGACATCATTATTTGACGATTTAAATAAAATGAAAAGATAATGTAAAATCTATGAACTACACATGTCCAAAACCAATTGGATGAGTGGATTTCGAACCCTTATCACCTTATCCACGAATTATATCAATGTGGGACCTTTTGAAACCGAAACACATTTTCAAATAAAGTAATATTTCTTTACTTGCCAAAAGTGCCCCTCCTCTCCTCTTATAAAAGGCCCCCACCTCTACCTCATTTCACACACTTCTCAAGCCTTTGGCTCGGCCAACCCCTGCCCAATTACTCTATCCACATCCCTCTCCTCATCCTAGAGGATTCCCTTTGGGCATAATCCTTTCAAAGTAAGCCTTTAGGCTCAAATCAAAAGGGAGTTACACTTTTAAAGGTAATTCATTCTCTCTTGTTCATTTGTTTTATTTTGCCTCTCCAACCCTCTAAACTCTTTTTATTTACTTCTTTTGTAACAAAACCAGTATCTTCAATATACTAGGATGTTGTTATAATATTTATTTGAGCTGCACTCTCACACAACTACATCAAATGGTTAAAGAACATACGGTTTCCGTGGATGGCGAAATTCTGCCTCCCGAAACGATGATTGTTCAATACTCATTTAACACCTTCAAGGGTGGCCATTATGATGTCACTATTTTTATATATGATATATAATATGTTTATGTTTTCTTTAAGCTTCTGTATTTTTCATTTTTGGCATACCTTCATGGTTTCCATTATGGGTAAACACGATATCTTCATTTAAGGAAGTGCGGACTACCGCCCCCTCAAAGTGATGTGATTCGTTAATGCCATATGTGGGACGTGTAAAGGATGGATTTAAAGTTATTATATATGATGTTATACTGGAATTATAATATACCTCTATATCATTATTATTTCTTTCCATTAAAGTATGAGATAGAAATGAAAGTAGCGTTCATGCGTACGTACGACTTACCGTCTCCATGAACGGTGCATTTCATTTCTTATCCCCAAATGTAATGTACTATTAAAGGTACATGTATATAATGGATATATATAATTAATGATATATCTAAATGATGAATATAATTCTGGAATTAAAATATACATACCTCTCATTTAGTTTTAATTCCATTAATATGACAAAGAAATGAAAGTAGCGTTCATGCGTACGTACGACTTACCGTCTCCATGAACGGTGCATTTCATTTATTACCTCTAAATGATTATGTAATATTATAAATACATGTATATGCTGGATATATATGATATATATGATATCCAAATCAGGAATTTCATTCTGGATATAAAGAACCTTTGACCACACGAACAACATGTAATTGTAAGAAGTCAACTTTCGACTTAAGAACCAAATATTGACAAAACAAACATTATTAACTTAAATGGTAACATAATGTTAATAACATGGCAATAAGTGATATAAAAGGAATAATGAACTTTAAAAAGGTTCTTAATTAAGTATAAATTAACTCAAGTTTATTATTCAGGACGTTAAAGAACGATCGAGTCAAGTCGGACTCGAGGTAAGGGAACTTCTTAACCCAATTTCCGTTCTTTGGGTTAATATCCTACTTTCAAATTATGTCATGATGTTATTATGTCCTATCTTGCATTTTTACTTTCTTTATGTGTACTTATAGTTAATACACATAATAGATATATTTTATTTAAAAATGATCTTTGTATGGGACTTCGTCTCATTCTCCTTTCATTGAGGCATATTTTGTTTTATACACAACCTTCTTTTATACGGTGTATAAACCCCTTTGACTTCTACGTTTATTCAAAAGGAATCTTTTTTATACGAAGCGTTTACTAAAAGACAAAAGGGAATGTTTTTGTCGTAAGTATGCGGTGACAACGACTTCTCCGCCGTCGTGACCGTTATTTGAGTTTCGGCTTCCTCTACAAGCCATACCTTTTTTTTAAAAGAAAAATAAATACCATGTTTTACTTTTCTTTTGGTATTGAAAATGGTTTTGAAAAAGGATTTTATTATGTCAATATATTTATGATATATTGTGATTGAAATGTGGAAATGTTATCATTCCTTTATATTGGTTTTATGTTTTATGATTTTATATTGGTACTTGGACATTTTAACGGGTGGTTACGTTATAAACCATATGACGGGTGGTGCCGTGAATACCAGGAGGGGTGGTTACGTTATAACCTCCAATGCATTGGGTATGGAAGTCGGCCGTATGGCTATTCCATTAAGTATGTATGGAAATTGGCCGTATGGCTATTCCATTAAGTGATATATGTGGAAGTCGATCGTATGGTTATTCCACTTAAGTATGTTTATGTACCAAGTTACCTTTATATATTCTATGTGTTCTTTATATGGGTTTTATGGTAATCCTTTGGTTACAAAAAGGTAAGTAATGATACTTTATTCAGTGAAGATTTTTTTACTACTTCATGAAGGTGAAGGTATTACTTTGATATAGTATACATGGTTTACTTGATGTTTGAAAAACTAACAGTTTTCATTCTTTTTGTATCCCTTACTGAGCTTTTTATGCTCACCCCAAGTTTTTTTGAAATGTTTTTCACAGGACTTAATATGGAATAAGGTCAAGGATGGGATCAAGGGAATGTCATGCTATCTAAAACATGGAATCTAGACATCTTTCTTTTTAAGAGTTTTTATTTTATGGAGACTTAGTAGAAGTGTCTACTTTGTAATATTTTAAGATGTAATAGTTATGTTCTAATTCTCTAAAACTCTAAACCTGAAAAGATCCTCAATGTGTAATCTTGTAATAACTCAAGATTAAGTAAGGTTTAAGGCCGGGGCCTTATAGTTGGTATCAGAGGTCGGTTTAGACAACTTTAGGAGTTAGAAAAGGGTTAAATTATAATATGATTGAAATGATATAGCATTTACGGATTACCATGTTGCTTCGCCTAAGATATTTCTGTGTTCAGAATGGTTTTCCGCAGAGGAAAAAAAGAAGCTATGTTGGGATGACATCAGGAGGAAGATAACCTTCCAAATCAGCAACCTCAGATGGTCAGAATCGGAACTGAACAGTTTGTTGCAGTGATGGCACAGTTGACTCAGGCTATAAATGGTGGTGGTATCCATGCACGAGATCAGCCAGATCAACCGCAAAGGAACATGTCAGTGGTGGAACATTTCATGAGGCAACATCCCCCAACATTCAGAGGATCATCTGACCCTGTGTAAGCTGAAGGGTGGATTAAAGCACTGGAGAATATTTTTGATGTCATGGGGTGTTCAGAACATCAAAAGGTTAGTCTTGCTGTTTACCGTTTTGAAGGTGAAGCTGATCAGTGGTGGTCGATGGTGAAAAATATAAGGGATAGTAATGAGATTGAGGATCTTCACTGGGACGAATTCAAAGGTATGTTTCTTGAGAAATATTTTCCTAAGGTGGTTCGTCTTAGGATGGAAAAATAGTTCCTAGAATTGAGGCAGGAGGATGATTCAGTGGCTGCTTATGAAGAAAAGTTCACTCGATTGGCAAGGTATGCTCCAAACTTCATACGAGATCTTGATAGTAAAATAAACCGTTTTTACTCAGGGTTAAAGCCAAAGCATCGAAGGGCTTTAGCTTCTCGTGAGTTCAAAAGTTATGAAAAACTTGTTCGATGTGCGGAGAAGGTGGAAATGGAGTTTGCCGATGATCAGGTGTTCTATGACAAACAACAGAATAAGAGGTCTAGTTGGCAGGAAAAGGGGAGGAATTCATCAAAGAAGCAAGGAGGTAAGAAAACCAAATATCCATCCTGTGAGAAGTGTGGTAAAATGCATCCTGGAGAATGTTTATCCAAGTCTGGTAAGTGCTTTCGGTGTGGTAAGTCTGGTCATATTGCTCGTAACTGTAAGGAAGATGATCAAGCAGGAAATGAAAAGCCAACAGTAAGATGTTTTAAGTGTAATGAAATGGGTCATTATGCAAACGAGTGTCCAACGAAGAACTCAACTGGGGGAATGCAGCCAGACTAAAAGCAAAAAGGGGTGGTGAAATCCTTTGCAACAACTTCAACAGATGTTGGGCCATCGAATGAAGTGGTATCAGCTCCAGGGAGCTCAGTATTTTTCGAAGATTGACTTGAGGTCGGGGTACCATCAGTTGAAAGTAAAAGAAGCAGACGTTCCTAAGACTACGTTCCATACTAGATATGGCCATTATGAATTTGTAGTTATGCCTTTTGGGTTAACCAATGCACCTACTGTATTCATGGACCTTATGAATAAAATTTTCCATGAGTTCTTGGATAAGTTTGTGTTTGTGTTTTGAGGTTTGTGAAGAGGTTATGTGTGCCTTGTGATTCACAGTTGAAGAATGAGTTGTTTCTTCATCCTGGCAGTACTAAGATGTACAGAGGTCTGCGAGAGTATTACTGGTGGGATGGAATGAAAAGAGATATTGCTGATTTTACTGTGAAGTGTTTGACATGTCAACAGGTTAAAGCAGAGCGGCAGTTACCGAAAGGGATGCTTCACCCTTTACCAGTGCCACAGTGGAAATGGGAAAACATATCCATGGACTTTGTTGTGGGATTACCGAGGACATCTCGAGGTAATAATGCAATCTGGGTTATTGTTGATCGCTTGACCAAATCTGCTCATTTCCTTGCTATACGAGATACTTTCTCTCTTGATCAACTTTCCCGTTTGTATCTTAAAGATATAGTCAGGTTGCATGGAGTTCCTCTCTCCATTGTATCAGATCGTGATCCCAGGTTTACTTCTAACTTTTGGAAAGGCCTTCAGAAGTCTTTGGGTACTGAATTAAATTTTAGTACAGCTTTTTATCCTCAATCAGATGGGCAGTCAGAACGTACAATTCAGACATTGGAGGATATGCTACGAGCTTGTTCTATGGATTATCAGGGAAGTTGGGACCATAAAATTTCTTTGGTTGAGTTTTCTTATAATAACAGTTTTCATTCCAGTATACAGATGGCACCATTTGAGGCATTATATGGGAAGCGGTGTTGAACTCCAGCTTTCTGGGATGAAGTGGGTGAAAGGAAGTTGATGGGACCAGAATTGGTAGAAGAGATGGAAAAAAAGTTCAGCTGATTTAAAAGCACATGAGAACAGCTCAGAGCAGGCAGAAGAGTTATGCGGATAACTGGAGGAAGGATCTATCTTTCGAGGTAGGTGATCATTTTTTTCTCAAAGTCTCACCATGGAAAAGTGTGATGAGATTTGGTAAGAAAGGAAAGCTGATTCCAAGGTTTATTGGACCATATGAAATTCTAGAAAGAGCTGGATCAGTTGCATACCGAGTGGCTTTACCTCCGAGTTTCTCTCAGGTACACAATGTTTTTCACGTTTCGATGTTGAGAAAGTATATGCCAGATCCATCTCATGTTTTGAGTCCAGAGGTAGTTTAGCTGGAAGAGAACCTATCTTATGAGGAACAACCGGTCCAGATTCTTGACCACAGGGAGCAAGTGTTACGGAATAAGGTGATTCATCAGGTAAAGGTTTTGTGGAAAAACCATGTGATTGAAGAGGAAACGTGGGAATCTGAAAATGCTATGAGGGATAAATACACCCACTTATTTTGATAAGTGAATAAAATTGCGAGGACGCAATTCCCAAAAGGGGGGAAGGATGTAACATCCCAGGTAAATAAAGAATAAATAATTTTCATATTTATTAATATTTACGAATTAAATATTAATTTTATTTTAAAGGGGTTGCTATGTTCGATAGCGTACCCGATACGCAACGATGAGTTTCTTTGAAACTTACGTTGCACACAAGTAATAAAATAATATTATTTTAAATGTTAGTTAATGAGTAGCCATTGTACTAGCGGGAATGGATAGAAATAACTAAAATATGATTAGATATGTTTTTAAATGTTTATACATTTACCCAATAAAAGATAAAGGCTTAAAATACGGAAAGAGTTCAATTTTAGGGCATATATACTCTAATTTTCACTAAAGGTTCACTTATCACCTTTTAATGGTGAACTGTCATTAAATATAGTTTTGATCACTCTTATACTTTATTTTGGACCAAATATAACTCTTCTCTAGAATCGGGACATCAAAATTTACTTTGTGTAAATTTTTGGTACCTTTCTGATAAAGTTCATTTTTTTTATGAATAGTGTAAAATGTTGTATTTTAATTCAAAACATCTTTTTAATCTAAATTATTTATATGATTAGATTATTATTTTAATTGGTTTTAAAGTGAAATTAGAAAATATTTTTACCAGTTAATCCAATGGTGGTCATTGGAATCAATTTCACTTTGAAATTGGACTTAAACTGGTGTCAATCTTTTGATACTTATTGTTTCACAAAAACACGCTATTTGTCATGACAGCGGGAATTAATTATTAAATTAATTAATTTGAATTATATGTTTTGAATTTTGTAAAATGGACTTCATTTTTGAATTCGGAATATCAAATATAGCTTAGGGTGAATTTTTGGTAATTTTCTGAAAAACTTCAATTTTTGATGAATAGTGAAACCACTAAGTGGTAATCAAGAAAACTGATTTTTCAGTTAAATGAAAGTTTACCACTAATGTGTATTGAATTTTGAAAATCCGACATACATGGTTGTCATTATGAAGTAAAATGTGGTTCAATGAGATTAAAATATTTTTTTGGTGAATAGTAACTTTTTTTCATTAATCTCGATTAGAGGTAATTAGTGTAGTTTAAGGTAAAAATGGTATTATAAGAATGTGAAAACACCATGACACTTGTCCTACACCTATTGGGTGAGTCATGGACGACCAAGACAAGCCATGGGCCAACTTGGGGACCCCATGGAGCCACTTTAGTTGGAAAATGACATTAATATTTTTTTATTTAATGTTAAAGTGAAAATGACACTAACATAAATTGTTTTACTAAAATAATTTTTGAGTGGGGTTATACAAGTCCAAATTTTGATTATAAATAGTCATTGGAAATCTAAAAATATTTCCTACATCATAGTATTTTTTTTATAATTTTTAGACGTTAAATAAATTAAATTATATATGACATAATAATGATGCAGCGATGGCATCATTATTTGACGATTTAAATAAAATGAAAAGATAATGTAAAATATATGAACTACACATGTCCAAAACCAATTGGATGAGTGGATTTAGAACCCTTATCACCTTATCCACTAATTATATCAATTTGGGACCTTTTGAAACCGAAACACATTTTCAAATAAAGTAATATTTCTTTACTTGCCAAAAGTGCCCCTCCTCTCCTCTTATAAAAGGCCCCCACCTCTACCTCATTTCACACACTTCTCAAGCCTTTGGCTCGGCCAAACCCTGCCCAATTACTCTCTCCACATCCCTCTACTAATCCTATAGGATTCCCTTTGGGCAGAATCCTTTCAAAGGAAGCCTTTAGGCTCAAATCAAAAGGGAGTTACACTTTTAAAGGTAATTCATTCTCTCTTGTTCATTTGTTTTATTTTGCTTCTCCAACCCTCTAAACTCTTTTTATTTACTTCTTTTGTAACAAAACCAGTATCTTCAATATACTAGGATGTTTTTATAATATTTATTTGAGCTGCACTCTCACACAACTACATCAAATGGTTAAAGAACATACGGTTTCCGTGGATGGCGAAATTCTGCCTCCCGAAACGATGATTGTTCAATACTCATTTAACACCTTCAAGGGTGGCCATTATGATGTCACTATTTTTGTATATGATATATAATATGTTTATGTTTTCTTTAATCTTATGTATTTTTCATTTTTGTCATACCTTCATGGTTTCCATTATGGGTAAACACGATATCTTCATTTAAGGAAGTGCGGACTACCGCCCCCTCAAAGTGATGTGATTCGTTAATGCCATATGTGGGACGTGTAAAGGATGGATTTAAAGTTATTATATATGATGTTATACTGGAATTATAATATACCTCTATATCATTATTATTTCTTTCCATTAAAGTATGAGATAGAAATGAAAGTAGCGTTCATGCGTACGTACGGCTTACCGTCTCCATGAACGGTGCATTTCATTTCTTATCCCCAAATGTAATGTACTATTAAAGGTACATGTATATAATGGATATATATAATTAATGATATATCTAAATGATGAATATAATTCTGGAATTAAAATATACATACCTCTCATTTAGTTTTAATTCCATTAATATGACAAAGAAATGAATGTAGCGTTCATGCGTACGTACGGCTTACCGTCTCCATGAACGGTGCATTTCATTTCTTACCTCTAAATGATTATGTAATATTATAAATACATGTATATTCTGGATATATATGATATATATGATATCCAAATCAGGAATTTCATTCTGGATATAAAGAACTTTTGACCACACGAACAACATGTAATTGTAAGAAGTCAACTTTCGACTTAAGAACCAAATATTGACAAAACAAACATTATTAACTTAAATGGTAACATAATGTTAATAACATGGCAATAAGTGATATAAAAGGAATAATGAACTTTAAAAAGGTTCTTAATTAAGTATAAATTAACTCAAGTTTATTATTCAGGACGTTAAAGAACGATCGAGTCAAGTCGGACCCGAGGTAAGGGAACTTCTTAACCCAATTTCCGTTCTTTGGGTTAATCTCCTACTTTCAAATTATGTCATGATGTTATTATGTCCTATCTTGCATTTTTACTTTATTTATGTGTACTTATAGTTAATAAACATAATAGATCTATTTTATTTAAAAATGATCTTTTTATGGGACTTCGTCTCAATCTCCTTTCATTGAGGCATATTTTGTTTTATACACAACCTTCTTTTATACGGTGTATAAACCCCTTTGACTTCTACGTTTATTCAAAAGGAATCTTTTTTATACGAAGCGTTTACTAAACTAAAAAAGGGAATGTTTTTGTCGTACGTATGCGGCGACAACGACTTCTCCGCCGTCGTGACCGTTATTTGAGTTTCGGCTTCCTCTACAAGCCATACCTTTTTTTAAAAGAAAAATAAATACCATGTTTTACTTTTCTTTTGGTATTGAAAATGGTTTTGAAAAAGGATTTTATTATGTCAATATATTTATGATATATTGTGATTGAAATGTGGAAATGTTATCATTCCTTTATATTGGTTTTATGTTTTATGATTTTATATTGGTACTTGGACATTTTAACGGGTGGTTACGTTATAAACCATATGACGGGTGGTGCCGTGAATACCAGGACGGGTGGTTACGTTATAACCTCCAATGCATTGGGTATGGAAGTCGGCCGTATGGCTATTCCATTAAGTATGTATGGAAATTGGATGTATGGCTATTCCATTAAGTGATATGTGTGGAAGTCTATCGTATGGTTATTCCACTTAAGTATGTTTATGTCCCAAGTTACCTTTATATATTCTATGTGTTCTTTATATGGGTTTTACGGTAATCCTTTGGTTACGAAAAGGTAAGTAATGATACTTTATTCAGTGAAGATTTTTTTTACTACTTCATGAAGGTGAAGGTATTAATTTGATATAGTATACATGGTTTACTTGATGTTTGAAAAACTAACAGTTTTCATTCTTTTTGTATCCCTTACTGAGCTTTTTATGCTCACCCCAAGTTTTTTTGAAATTTTTTTCATAGGACTTAATATGGAATAAGGTCAAGGATGGGATCAAGGGAATGTCATGCTATCTAAAACATGGAATCTAGACATCTTTCTTTTTAAGAGTTTTTATTTTATGGAGACTTAGTAGTAGTGTCTACTTTGTAATCTTTTAAGATGTAATAGTTATGTTCTAATTCTCTAAAACTCTAAACCTGAAAAGATCCTCAATGTGTAATCTTGTAATAACTCAAGATTAAGTAAGGTTTAAGGTCGGGGCCTTATAGATATAAACTCTGAATCAAGGGAAGAGTGATCCTGGTACAATTTTGGATGCACACAAGTGTGTGGCCCTCATAATTCGGTTATCCTCCAACATGCAAAAAAATTATCAAATATTGCCCTTAATTGAAATTTACATTATGGCCCATATTTTTCATAACGATTGATATATTTTGTCTTCTTTGACTCATCAACCACAGATGTGAAATGTTGCTCAATGTGGTATTGCTTTATCACATTTTTCATGACCAATTTACTTTCAAACTCCTGCATGACATAGATGACATTATCATTTGATGTAGACCTATTACCTATAATGACAGGGAATTCATAAGCCGGTGTAATGACATCCCAATAAAAATGTTGTTCACGAGATATTCCTTTAACTAAGGAACTCAATACTGAAAGATGATTACCACTAACCGGTGGATGTCGTGGATGTTTGTATCTCAATGTAACCCCAGAAGGTTCATTTCCCACATCACCCTCACCCACATCTCTCAAAGGAACCTTAGAAGGTTCATTCCCCACATCACCCTCTCCCACATCATCTCCTGATGGTTCCCCAGATTCTTCTTCATCAGATAAACTTTCATTCACTATATCAGCACACAAAGGGATGTCATCTACATTTACTTCTAAATTTTGATAATCTTATTCATAATTTTCTTCTATTACTTGAGTTAAATGAGAAGGAGGCAATGCAAAAGACTGATATGGAGGACCAACTTGTACAGAGCTCACAAAACACAGTCCTATAATAGTCAGTTGCACCACATCTATATCAGAAATCACCACATACAACTCCATCAAACCATTTCCACACAGCTGTCTAAATAAGGAAGATGCATCCATCCAATCATCATCATAGACCAAAGGGTACTCGGTGTGCCAGAAACGTTCAGGATATTGTAGATGTCGATATGTGATTGAAGAAATGGATTGATCGACCCTCAGTTTTAACCAATTATGAATATTATTGTGAACTACATCCAATGTCATACAACCATGAAGATTTACCACTCTGATAGGTGAAACACTATAGCTAAATCCCTGCTCCATATAAATGGTTTCATCGTTGCAATATATTTTCACAGACATTGTTACCTATAAAAAATAATTAATAAAATTTTATATACTACAACAATATTTTACATTATTTAATATCACGTTATATATTTTAATTAGTTATGAATAATTAATCATGACTTGATCTTGAGACTTATGATTAGTTTATCATTATTTGATAAACTAACCAAAACCTATGGGTAGACTCATGGAGTCTCTACTATTAAATATTTCAGCAACCATTAGTCTCCTCTCAAACAACAATGCCTTATGTCGAACGCTTTCTCTCAAACGCCTCTTCGGGGACACATCTCCGAGGTCGCCTCTTTAGGGACACCTCTTGTTGATTTCCTTTTAATTACAAATTTACTCACATGAAAGTGAGGAGGTCTAGGGGTATGAAATACATAACTTTTTTTTAAGCGGACATGCTGGTCCTTACATACTTAGTCATAGATGACTCACATGTCATCAACACAGAAAAATAA
The DNA here is from genome assembly GCA_963277665.1 of Viscum album. Lineage (NCBI taxonomy): Eukaryota > Viridiplantae > Streptophyta > Magnoliopsida > Santalales > Viscaceae > Viscum > Viscum album. The sequence goes on along the minus strand of OY728123.1, from coordinate 789,665,921 downwards.
ATGAAATTATTACAAATTTAATAGCCACAATCACAAAACAAAACATGCAATTTCAATTATGCATCGATCGGTCATCTCAAGATCAGTCATCACACAACTTACCATGTTTTTGGGTATACATATTATATCTATTACTATATGAAATACATATTAAATATCTACACCTATTTTATATTTAATAAGTTTAATTATAAAAAATAATATTTAAAAAAATTATTTATATAAAACTATTTTTATACCATTAACAGAAAAAGTTTTCTATATATTTTTTTAACAAATTTAAATATGATACATATAACTAATATATTATTAAAAAATTATATAACTAGTGTATAAAAATATTATTATTTAAATTAATATTACTTTCAAAATAAATTTTTTTATAACATATTAAATTTTCATAAACATTCAATATGAATTAATACAAAATTTTAGACATGACATAAATAATTTTCGTAAACATTCAATACGAATTCATACAACAAACACATATTTCATAAATTAAGTCATACAAAAGACACTAATTTACACATCAATACATATGAAATAAATAAACCATACACACAAACACTAGTTTCTACATATCAAAAATCAAATAAATAAATAATACAAATGAAATAAATAAACACAATTAAACAATTGAAAATATAAATATAAATTTTACCTTCTTAAAAGAAGAAAAACTTTATTGAGAAAGAAATTCTGTAGGGCTTTGCAGCAAAATCCAGAGGAGAAGAATAAATTGGGGGGGGGGGGAGACCCCCTTTTATAGATTTTCTCAGCCGGATGCGTGAACGAGGTTCACACATCCTTCATCCTGTCTTCGACCCCCACAACGCGCGGGGATCCCTCTTCTCCGGGGGGGGGGGGGGTATCCTTCAGCACACAAAATGAACAACCCCACCTTCAAGCAAGGATTACAGAATCACCGCTGGCCTCTATGATGAGAAAGGGAAAGCTAGTATTACATAATCGCCGCTGGCCTCTGCGATGAGAAATGGATTTCCTTTGTTTACCCCTGCTAGTAGCTAGGAGGTTTCTCTACTGCAAGAAACCCACCCTTGTCGATGGGAATCGCCGCCGTCGTTCCCCACACCAAGAAGCGAACTAGAAACACATTAGGCCGCATTTACCACAAAATACTGCCACTGAACTTAGCGTTAATGGGGGATTTTTTTATCATTAGCCACAATTTATCCCTTCATGTTGAGTGAAGGTCTTTCTTGCTCGCATCGTATGATTGTTCTTTTCCAATGAGTGAAGAACCGGGTTCTATAGGCCCCCCAGACCGAGGATTGTTGGAGACAATGCATCATGACATTTCTCTTCTCAGCAGATCAGAGATCACTGTCGATCCCTACATATGGATCTCCTTCAGCACCCCGTGCAGCCTGCCCCGAGTTGGGTTCTCTATTCATCATATATACATATTTATATATATTTATGTAAATTTATTTATATTAATATATATTAATATATATACATCTATTTATGAATATTTATATACATTAATATATATTATGTCTATATATATAAATTTATATGTAATTATATTTTTAAATGTTTGTATTTTTGAATTATGAATAAATATATGTACATATGTATGAATTTAAATGTATTTATTTGTATATATATAATTTTATTAAGGGCAGTTTAGTCACCACATGAAGGGATTGGTGGAGTAGTAATGACTTTTCAAAATAACCAAGTGGTAAGGGTGGTCCTAGGATGGGGTGGGGTATATATAAAAATAAAAAATAAAAAATAAAAAATAAAAAATAAAAAATAAAAAATAAAAAATAAATAAATCAAATCACGAGGAGGAGACTGACAATACACGATGTCCAAGGATTTGATACTGACAATTTATAGGTATGTTCCCGACCATCAACTTTGACATGCAAGGTGGGTAGTCAATGATATCTAGTTGCATAAATAAATCAAATCACTCGGAAGAGTTCATCGAGAAGAGGGGGAGTTTCCATCCATCTTCAACACTTTGATGTTTTGGAACATTCTGTTATTATTACTTTTCGACGTGCATTATGATTTTAAAATAAAATAAATTAATATTCATGATATATAAATAAAATGTACTCTATATACATTTTCTAATAACCAAACATCAATCTCATTTTCTTCCAGACTTCATAGACCGCAATGTGTATATTTATCTATACTAGTTTCATTAAAAATGATTCTTGGACTTAAAGTTTCATTATATTCAATGTATAGTGCCACAAGCCTCTTACGCATATTATTACATGTTTTTTAACACAAATATCAAGTAAACACAACCCCATAATCTAGAGGTACAGTGTCTTTGGAAGAATATGTTTACAGTACATCAACATGAAACTAAAAGAAACCAAAAAATATGTAACAAACCCATAATTTTTATTGGATATAAAGGGTCACTATATTCAACATATAGTGACTCAAACACATTAGGAGGGAGGTGGATTAAGGTGAACTCCCTTTTCACTGAACGAATATTGTTTTCGTGTGAAATGAAACTTAAGAATCTATAACCAATGAAAATAAACATATCATCCATATAACAAAAATTAAAGCACAGTGAAATAGAGATTTTACTTGGTTCACCCAAGTGTACTATGTCGAGTTAGTATACACACAGAAGAGTATCATTGTACCAAATGATCACTAAAACCATTTCCTTCCATACAATGGCCCGAATGCCTTCATTTTTATTGATTTTTGATAATTCACCTTTCAAGGGGTGAGTTGGAACCCTTACAAGACCCATAGATGTAAGTATTACATGGCCCATAGGCTTCAAACATTACATACAACCCAGACTAACTACTTGAAACTGCTCCTCCCCAGCATCTTCATTGGGAAATCAGCTCTCCACCTTCGCATGGCTGTTCATCTAGGCTATCCCGTGCATGCACAGGCTTATCCCGATGGCACGTTCCATACCCTCTCACTTTTTCAATCCATGTAGCTTCTTCTATGGTGAAAGATCCTTACTAATCCTCCTTATAAAGCTTGTTCCTTATAGGTTTTCTGGTTTCCATCTACACTTAAGGTGGCCCGAAGGCCTTGAGGTGGCCCGAAGGCCTTACTGGACCAAAGGCTTGGGTGGCCCGAAGGCCTAAAAGGACTTGAGGACCAAATCGGTGGCCCGAAGGCCCAAACAGGGGCAAATTCCCGGCTACTATAGTGCCAAATAGTCCCTGCTACAGTCCCGCTACATTACCTGCTACAGTACTGCATAGTTCCCGCTACAGTACCTACTACAGTACTGCTACAACACTGCTACAATGTCCTCAGAAATTGTGCCTCCACATAAAATTGATCCCAGGTTGTCTGGATGCACTTAAGAGTCTTATAATCACGAACTCTTCTTATCACTCCACAAATATGTTTGAGACAGTATTAGATAATCTATCTCACAACCCATTAAAATAATTAAATCAAAGTGATTAATATGCCAGACCAGAATCAATGTTTCCCTACAACTTCATGGACATTTTTGTAACAAATCAACCCGCATGTATTAATGGTAACTGAGTTGGATCACTATAAGACCTCATACATGATTCTCGGTCATAAAAAATTGGTGTAAACCTTTAGGGATAATCAAAATTATTGGGAAGTGATTTCCAATATTAGATTAATAGACAAAGTAAAACAAACCTGCTAAAAATTTAATATGAAGTTTGCAGAGAATATATATAAGGAAATATAAAATTTGTTCACCAAGGAAAAACCTATGCACTAGAGGAACTTCTTTCTACTAAATAATAATATAAAAACTTCTATAAGTATGAAGCGAAAGACAACCCATAACATAGGAGATATATCATCAAGAAATTAATGTGTAAATAAATATATAAAACATAGTACTATAATTTCTTGAATAGTAGTAGCTTAGATTTTCTTTCCACATAGAAAGTTTTAGGAAGATCATGAGGAGCAGTGAACAAAATCACCCTGCCTCCGAGGGAGTACAATGACTAATTGTTCCACGAATGCTTCACGATGATACCCAAAAACCAAAGGAGTGATAAAACCTTCTCAAAAGAAATAAATGAAGTTTTAAGAGAAATATATTTTAGTATATGATCATATACATCACACCACACTACACCCCCTATAATAGAGGATCACATCCTCTTATATAGTCAAAGCCTGAGGCATTATATGCATTTCTTACTGGTGGATTATTATTCATTGAATGTTTTCAATGAATTTAATGAAAACAATTTTAACCATTCATAATAGATTATAACTAATTATAAAACCATTTGAGATAAATAAATAATATATATATATCACATATCATATATATATTATATTCATGCAACACATGCATGAAAAATACATGCATCATATGCATATATTATATGTACACTATATTTATATATATATATATATCATGCATCATATTCATGTGTACATGCATCCCATTCATGTAAATTTTAGTGCACATCCAAAAAGTTTCCTTTAAACTAATTAGTTTTAACATTAAAAAAATTACTTCAAATATCATTAGATTTTGTATGTTATTTTATAATAAAGTATTATTTGTTGATTATAATATCATATTTAAACATGTATGATGTGGTTCAATTATCATTAAACATACAGAGACCTAATCATATTAAATATATTATTACATTATTTTTAAAATAAATATCACATAAAAAACCCCATAATCCAAAGGTTTGGTGTCTTTGGAAGACTAGGTTCGTAATACGTCAACATGAAACTAAAAGTAAAACATATTTATTTTAACTTCAATAATGAAATCATAAATCCATTTGATATTCTAAAATTTCATAATATTAACTGGGTAATACATAAACAAAAGGGGTGATCTATAAAGCTTAGTAAGGGAATAAGCATGATTATGAAGAATAACATATGAGTCAAATGAAATAACATGAAATCATAAAACAAAAGGCTCATGAATAATCATATGGAATCATGAACTAAATATGATGACATAATAAGATCTTGGTATCTTAGTAATGTGAAAACAACATAAAAATGACATAATCATAAGTTAAGGTTCACTACGAAAATAATATAACATGGCGGACAAATTCCCATCATGGATTAAGTTTACCGCATAATCCAATTCATATCTTCCAATGAGGAAAAACAAATTACCAACTCATTTGATCATTATCTAGAAAAACCCAGTATATTATAAACATGCATACATGTTCCAAAATAGGAAATAATTCATAAGGTATAAGTGTAAGGAAGAACCAATGAAAAAATAAATGGGTTACATAATCTTGTCTTAGAGAATAAAAAAATAGAATATCATAAAAAATCCAATGAAATATGGGATTAAATATTTATTTGGACTTTATTGAGGTAGTAGAGAAGTATATATCATGAAAATAAAGTTTATTTTAAGTAAATACATAAAAGAGTGAAAAACTGAGTTTTGTAAGGGACTTCTCAAGAGGGGTTTAAAAAAGGGTAATGGGCCTTTAAAGAGGGTAAGAGCATAATAATTTCCATAAAACCAGAAATGAAAAAAATGGTTTTCCATATAAAACAAAGTGTTTTTATAAACCATGGAAATATAAAATCATTTAATTGAGTGTTAATTGAAATGAGGTAATAAAACAAATATATTCCTTTTAACTGGCTCTACTTAAAAATTGAAATTGAGATGGGAACCATTAAAACATGTATATACACATTAAGGAAGGGTGAATTAAACTAGGTATGTACATGAGTGATATATATATATATAGAATATATAATAATTAAATTATAATAATAGATAGATAAAGTTAGATAAATAGAGAGAAATCATAACCCAATGAAAATAGGGTGGTTCAGAGAGATCCCTTATCTCTAGTCTATATTCTCTCTGTAGGTTAACTTAACCTCCCAAATAATCAAATTATATTGATAAAATTCATGATTTTGAACATTAATCAAATACAATTTATTTATTATCAATATTTTATGTTATTTTAGAGTTATTTAATTAATATTTAATTTCGATTTCTACTTTCCTTAGGTCGTTCATGTCATGCATCCAAGGTCACATTAATTGTGTATGATTATAGGATTTCATTAATAAATGGTTCCATGACTAAATATTTATAGTTCTATATATTTAATGTTTTTACATAAATCCAAAATGTTGTCAGTGAAAATTATTATTCATAAATAATCAATATTTATAAAGTATAATCGTTATTTTCTTAGTTTGTTTAGGCGGGTTTTTCAACCATGATGAACTTATTGAGTTTCTTTAAATATTACGGATATATATTCATTAAAAAAATATAAAAAAATATAGGATATATAAATATAGGTCCCTTTTAACCATCATAAGTGTATTTCAACCATCCATGAAGGTGCTAATGGATGATAGATCACATCATCCATGATGACAGTGATATTATAGACAATGTTTTCATTTTTTAAAATAAAAGAAGAGAGGATGTTAGATAAGAGATATTTAATAAAAAATAACTATCAATTATATTTAAAATACTAATATTATCATACTATCATGTATTAAATAGATATAATAATGTAGAATAAGAAATAATCAAAAGATAATTTGGATATGTATATTACCTATTTGGATGTCCTCTCTTAGAATTCACTTTAGGGAACCCTGAAATGATATTTTGAAGAGACAAAGGTCTATAGAGATGTGTGGGGAGATATGGGGAGATAATTTGGTAGATCTTTGGAAAGTAAAGGATGTTATAATGTGTGAGTAGAAGGGTAGGTATTTAGATGGGGATGAGAGGAGTGTTTTTGAATATAATAACCATTTTTTATTTTATGTCAATAATATCAACAATGATTATTTTTGTGAATATATATAGAAATATATGCATGAAATTATGATCGAATGTTTACTTAAATTATTTATAACTCATTTTTTCATGTATTCTTAATTTATTGCAAATTACTGTATTTTGCTGTATTTCACTATTCACTACAAATTCAACTATTTTAGAAATATAACAAATTCTCAGCCAATTTTTTTTTCAGCATGTATATTACAAAAATAAATCCATTTTATGAAATAAATTATCAAAATATAAGAAATTTAATTTAAAAATATATATTTATTTATTCAAATAATACCAATTTTAATATTCTAATCATTTTTATGGCCCTTTGAAAAATTATTTATGGTCTAATAAAATTATATTATAGATATAATGAAAACTAATATTATTTTATAATTTTTTATGAAAATAAATTTTATTTGAAAACTTTATAATTTCTATAATATGGAAAATAAAACATACATGTTTTACAAAAAATATAAACACTTATTATATCATTTTTAAAACAATTATTTACTCATATCATGATATAAATTTGTCATATTTTTAATTTATAAGATACCTAAATATTATTTTATAATCATATAGGTGAGGGTAATATTCTAAAAATTAGGTTAAAAAGGTGGTCTGATTTAAAAAGGATGGAGGAAAATTTTTAAATAATTGGAGGTGAATATTTTTTGGTCTCGGAATCCAACATTGGTTGGGGTGTTTTTATTCCCAAGGTATTTCCCCCATAAATAGAATCCTTTGAAATATAATTTTTTTTATAAAAAAATATATATTACAAAATTATTTGATATTAATTTAAATATATATTTTTAGGAAAATGTTTTATTACATATATAAAGAACAAAATAACAAAATAAAATATTTTTTAAAATCCTAACTAATAATGATATAAGTCATGATGATTGGATTTAAAAATTCAAAATATGATTTGTTGACTTCCTCCAAAAGTTTCCATGTTTTGATTAAATCAAAATGTATTTTGATAAAAATGGTGAGTTTGAATCTATGTGAATCACTTCAGTTTTTATCTATAAATAAGTAGGATGTTGAGATCTTTTAAAATTCAATCTCCTTGACTTGAAATACTCCAAGAATTTTCTTCCAACATCACTACATTGGGAATATCATAAATTGATTTCTTATATTCCTTAACTTTGGTGAAATCCTTGATGGTAATTTCCACCAAGAACCCTACACCAACTAGTGGGGGATGGATTGAAACCTTTTGGATAGTGAACTTCATTTACACATAAAATTTCATTACATTATATCTTTTATGGTCTACCTTTGACTTTCAAAAAAATAGAAAGGATTTGATCCAAGAAATAACCTAGAAGATCAATTATTAATCCCTCAATGTTATAATTGAATACATGGACAAGCTGAACATTTTGATTGAAATAAATTCTCTAAATATAAAGATAAGATAAAGTTTCTCATTACATTATTAGTGATTTTTTACATTAATGAACCAAACCTTCATCTCATTACCATCGAGCCTATTCTAAATCCCAATGACACTCTCATTGACATGAATCAAGTCAAAAAAATTCATGAAATGAATAAAAATGTGAATATTATGAGTTTTTTTATCGATAAAATATCCTCAACATATTATCAAATCATTTTATTACTACTTTTTCCAAATGAAGTCCTCTCAAGATATATAGGATGCAATTGAATTCAAACACAAAGTTAAGGAATAATGTGCCAATAAATTTCTTATTTCAAAGCATCTTAACTTCTATATTGTTGATAACAAACTGACATGGGATCAAGTTCATAAGCCCCAAGTTATAAAAAAACAAGCTTCATTCACTTAAAATAAATATACCAATAAATTTAAAAGTTGGTGAAATTATTTATAAATTAACACCTATGTAGAAAGCCTTTGGTAAATCACTCATTAAATAGAGTTAGTATATTTCCTTGGAACAATATTAAAATACTATTTTCATTAAATAATAATCCATGTTGAGATATATGGGTATGGCTTCACAATTTGATACCATGGTTAATATTGTTGAATGAAAGGAACCAATAAACAATTCCTTATATGTCACGAAGAAAAATCAACAAATTCAAGAAGAAAATAAATCCTTTCAAGAAGAAATGAGAATGCTATGTCAATGGGAAACCATGGAATTTTTCAAGGGAATGTCTCTATTGAAAGAAAGAGAACAAACCCTCTAAAAACATGTTAACTGAGGAAAGTATTTTTGAAATGATATCTGAATTTAATATGAATTCGATGAAGACAAGATGGTGTCTTGATTATGGATAAACATTGCATGTGTTCAAGGATCATTCAATGTTCAAAAAAATTGATGAAAGTGCTATCATGAAGGATTTACACCTTGGAATGAACACCCGCATCAATGTATTCGGTCAATGAAGCATGTAATTATAATTTAAATATAAGAATAAGTTGACTCTTCTAAATGTGTTGTATGTACCATAGATTTGAATAAATTTAGTCTCTATTGATATTATCTATAATAAGGGATTTCTAGTTTCATTCAAATCCAACAAGGTTATCTTTTCGAAGGGAGGCATGTTTATGAAAAGGGGTACTCAAATGATGGTATGTATCAACTTTCTATTAATAATATGATTGAACATTCTTCTTACATGACTGGGTCTTTTAATTTATGGAATGAATGTTTGTAACATGATAATTATAATTAAATAAAAGTATTAAATAATTTAAAATTAATTAACATAGGAAATGAATTTAATAAATTTGAAATATTTGAAGAATCTAAAATAGTTAAAAAACAATTTAAAACTGTTGAGATAAATTCTGAAATATTAGAATTAATACATTCTAATATTGGTGAATTAAATGGTTTGTTAACTCAAAGAGGAAAAATATTTTATTATTTTTATTGATGACTGTAGTATATATTTACATACATATATTCTTATAATAAAAGATAAATCCCTTAATATGTTTCATTAGTACAAAGATAATGTTTAAAATGAATAAAAAAATGATTAAATTATTTCACTCAGATAGAGGTGGTAAATACTTTCTGAATTAATTTAATTATTTCTATGAGTAAAATGGTGTAATTAATCAATATAATGATCCTTATACACCTAATAAAAATGGATTATATAAAAGGAAAAAATAATACTTTAGTAGAAATAGTAAATTTCATGATTAATAAATCTAATTAACCATAAAATTTATGGGGTGAAGTTTTTTTGGCTACATGTCATATTCATAATAGGATCTCTTCTAGGAAGACTATGTTATCCCCTTATGAAATTTGGAAATGTGGAAGAAATAATCATTCATATTTTAAATCATGGGGGTATTTATCTTAATATGGAGTTTTAGATCCTAAATTAACTAAAATTGGTCCTAAATAGATTTAAGGTTTTTTTTGGATATGTAAAAAATAAAATAGCATATAATGTTATGGATTTAGTAGCCAATATCATTGCTGAATCAAGGGATGTTTATTTTTTTAGATAAATTTTATAAAAATAATCAGGAATATTTTATTAATCTTACCCCTATATCTTGACTCCATAGAGTTCAAATACAATAGTAGAGAATAATGATGATTATTGAGTTGAACCTAACCAAAGTACATGAATTTGGTAGGAGAAACATCTATCTCAGACATTAATTTCACATGATTCCTTAGTTTTCATTTTGGTTGGACATGAAAATAATCATCTTCTGAATAAGAATCATATGTCATTGATTATATATTTTAATCAAAAGAAATATAAACAAGCTAAAAATTCTAGATATTTTAATTTTTATAATGAAGAAATAAATGATGAAATGGATTCCATTATGGGGAATAATACATGGGTCATTATGGATTTACCAAGAGTTTTAAAACTTATTAGTTATAAATTGGTTTTCAAAAATAAATATGATCCCATTGGTAACATCCAATATTTTAAAGAGACATTGGTTTCCAAATGTTTTATAAAAGAGAATATATTTATTATTTTGATACTTAAACTAATGTAGGTTGAATTACTTTAATAATAATTTTTTTTCATTAGGTTCAATAAATAATTTTATGTCCATCAAATGAAAGTTAAAAATACTTTTTTAATAGGGATTTAAATGAATTGATTTATATGGAATAACCAAAAGTTTTTTTTACAAGTTAATGAAATGAAACAATGTAAACTAGTAAAATAAATTTAGGATCTTAAATATTCTCTGAATAAATTTCATGAAAAGTTTTATATTATTATATTATATAATGTATTTATTCATAACAGTGAAGATAAATGTGTTTATTCAATGTTTACAAAATAACACAGAGTTATTTTATGTCTATATGTAGATAATAAGTTAATTTTTTAAACCATTTTTTGTTAAATGAGAAAAATAATTTTTTTATCCTATATGTTTAAAATGAAGGATCATTGAATAATTTATACAATTATAGGTATTAATGTAAGAAAACATAGTGGGGGTTATTCTTTACATCAATATCATTTCATAGAAAAAATATTAAATAAATTTGATCATATTAGTTTCAAGTATTTTAATAATCCAATTGATTCTCATGTTAAACTATTTAGGAATATGAGTAGATCCACATCACAACTTGAGTATGCAAGTGTAATTGGTTCCTTATTGTATTCAATGTATTGTAATTGACCTGGTATTTCTTTTTCATATGTAAAATTAGTAGATATACTAGTAAACCTAGTGTGTATAATTGGAAATATATAACTATAATCTTTCGATACTTGATGAATACCAAATATTTATGTTTTTACTATACTGATTATCCAATTGTATTAGAAGGATACACTGACACGATTTGGATTAACAATAATGGTGATGATCAATCCACATCTGGGTGGTTGTTTGGTCTTGGATGTTTCTTTCCTAGGAGATCAAGAAAGAAACATGTATTTCACATTTGACCATGGAGTAAGATTTTATCACCTTAGTGGCATGTGGAAAGGAAGTTGAATATATTAGGAATATATTATTGTATATTATATTATAGGCAGGTAAGATTTCCACCCATCTCTACCAATTGTGATAGTGAATCAACTTTATCAAAGGCATATAATGGTAAATAAAATTAAAATTATAAAAATATAAGTTTGAGAGATTATTATGTGTGAAAATGTTTACAAGATGGTTTTATATGAGATCATGTAAAAAATTTGAGGATATATTTATAAAAACTATACAGAGATAAATTATTCATAAAACTAATAAAGAGATTGGGTTAAAACCCATATAATAGATCATTCTTGTAATGGAAACCAAATAATTTATTTAAGTAGATTCTAATTAATGTTTTTAATGGGTAATAACTAGTTACAAATATTATTGATGACATTGAATATTATAACTGTAACTACTCACTATCAATATTGTCTATTATGAGTAGAGGTTTTGTCATAAACTCTTAAAATAAGATTAAGAATATAAAAACCCAAATTTTTACGGTATGTGTCTTCTTAAATAAATTCCATTTATTAGATAGATTAGGTTTCATTAACACAATGAGCTTAAACAAACCATGATTTTCTATCAAATATTTACAAGACCGTTGGAAGAGTAATGTGACCCTTAGGAATAATAACGTGATTGTAAGGAATTTTGATATTTCCATTAGAATAATAACCTAACCTATGAAATTATAAATAAAATTTAGGTATTTTATAAATTAAGATATGATTTATTTATATCATGAAATAAGTTAATAATGTTTTAAAAGTGATAAATTAAGTGTTTGTATTTTGGTGAAACGTAAATGTTTATTTACAATTTTTATATTGAATATAATAATTTAAGATAAAATTTATTTTCATAAAAAATATTAATAAATTAATATTTTTTATTATGATTATAAGATAATTTTATGAGACCTTAATTAATATTTCAAAGTGTTATAAAATTGGTTATAATTTTAAAATTGGTATTTTTCAAATAAATGATGATTTTAATTAAAAATTAAATTTATTTTATTTAGAAAATTACTTCCAAAAATGTAGTAAATTTTTTAAATCTACATGTTTAAAAAAGGTAAGGGTGAATTTTTGGGATTTTGAAAAAATATTTGAATTTTTGGTGAAAGGTGAAATACGATAATTTACAGTATTAGCTAAATTCCTGAATTATTGAGTCATGGATGATGTATGGATTTGTTAAGAACCATTATTTTAAAATAATATGATATGTTCACTTTAATTATTCATAATAATCACCAATATTGATAGTCTTGATCCAAAATAATGAACAAATGAATAAAATAATCAAAAAACACCACTCACCTCCACTAAAAATACCACCCTTCTGCTCACACCTTATAAGCCTTATATATTTCTTATATTATACCCCATTAATCTCCCAAATCTCTTTAACACATCTCTGTCTTTCTTTTCTAACCAAAAGACCTATCCCAAGTGCATTAAGGTGGTTCTCAAGGAGATGCTATACAAGAGGCAAAATCCTCTTTTGTATTCTTTAATTTTCTTTAATTTTCTTTTCTTTTCCCACACTCTACTTAACTACTCTATCCAAAATTTCATGATAAATCCATTATCTTATATATACTATAATATTATTATTCTAATGTAATATCCATCATCAAACCCCTTCTCCTCTTTTTTTATTCTAAAAATAAAATCATTATCTGGGATGTGTCGATTTATCGCCATCATGGATGATGAATTTTCAATTTCCATTACTGCCTTCAAGGCTGGACATAAAACCATTATTAAGGTAAATAAGATTTTATTATACATATTATAAGTTTTATAATCTTATGGAACCAATATATAAACATGATATTAAATAAAATGATGTAAGTTCATGATGGTTGTAAAAACCACCAAAATAAATTAAATCATTTTCATTAATATTTTATCTAATGAATCATTATAATAAGGTATAAAAAATTATATATAGGATCATTTATACTTTTTTAAGTTCATTAATCACATATAATTTAAATTCTGTAGAACTATTCCCATTTTACATGAACTTCCGTACTTTTATACAAGTGAACCGATAATGAAAAACCAAGAAAACAAACACTCCTAGAATGAAAAAATTGAATATTATAACTCTTAAAAAAGGAAATACATGAACATAATAAAATTATACTAAATAAAATTAATCTATAAAATGTTTTTAATTAAGTAATTAATGAATCTAATTTGATTATCTATGAAATTAATTACAAGTGATGAATGATTTCAGACATAAGGTAAAGGATTTCTTATCTCAATTTCCATTCATTGGATTAAACATCTATGTCATTGGTTATGTTATGCCAAGTATATGTGATAAATGAACTATGATTTTTTATAATGTATTTAAACTTTTATTGTGTGTTTTTCAATTTTTTCACATAATAATTTCATTTATATATCCTCACTCCAATGATATGATCTTTGTAAGGGTTTTCTCATCTCACTTTTCTTTCTGTAAGATATGCTTTATTCTACAGTCATTCATTTTTTGTTGTGTATATATGCTACCGCTTGATATATCATATAATTAATCTATTTATCTTTATGGTATTAAATTTTTCATTTGATTATTATTAATTTTTTGGGGAATATGATTCAATTTATTACAAAGTGGTAAGGAATTTTGGTCCTATGTTAATTTATATGGGACATATTCCATTTTAACCACTTATTTACTTTGTGTACTAACTTTTATTTATGATCATAAATCATTAATTATTTCATTAAATATTCATATTTCATGTATCATGGATATGATTATCATTAAATCCATATACCATTTTTATATATAGTGTTTTCTTTGAATGTCGTTTTAATTGGGGAAATAATGATAAATCCATATTTTCTAATCAATATGGATATTTTTACAAGTCATATTACTCATGAATTAAATATATGTATGATGAATGATTTGGAATTTTATTGATGGGTGTGACCTGATATTATGTATCCCCTCAATGCATTGACATGTCTCATGAGAAAAAATAGTTGGCAATAAACCCTTCACATTTGTTTCCTAGTAGAATCAGACGGGTTTCTACCCATATAATTAAACCGTCTTGTGAAAGGTCTTGATGGTAGTGGTTCACGTGATAGATAAATGATTTAAAATAATTAATCATTTTATTCATTTAGTATTCAGTTGTTACTTTTCATGATATTTTCACTATTAAGAAAAATCTATGTATTCATTTTCATTCTCAATTTATTGATAGAATGTGATTTCCATTTATTTACCTTTCCCTAATGATTATGCCTTATTTACTTTTATTAACTTATTATTTATTCATGTAACACTTACTGATCATTTTATCTGACCCTTTTATTTTTTCCTTCACCAGGTTATGAAGATGAAATATTTGAATAAGTGTCAAGGAAGTATTTTATTTTAATTTTTATGTTCTATGATTAATTAACATTGTAATGAGGGAACCATGTATGTACCTAGTTCTTCAAGACTACTAAACTTATCGATACTTGGTGATGTGTTCTCTTATATCAATTCCATTTTAATAAAATTACCACTGACTCTGGGATACTGGGGTTGAGGTTTTTATAGTTGGTATCAGAGGAAGTTTAGTAGAAACCTTGGTAAATAGATGTTAAGTAAACATGAGAATTATCATAATTCCTTATAGTGATTTTTTTGTTCAATAATCATGATGATTATGAGATAACTCAATGTCTTCCATTATTTAGTGATGATTCCTAATGGAAGAAAGGGATTTATTAGTTAAAACTCTTAAGGTAAGTATCATTGCAACAATAATGTGTTGTTCAGTCCCCTTTATAACACATAAACATGCTTCAGTTGCTAAACTTATCATCATACCTATGGTTTACTTTGATATAATCATCAGTATTGATTGAATTTCAAAATATTATGTGAAAATTTATTGTAATAATAAGGAAATTATGATTTGTGAAGAATATTTATAAAACCTTATCTTTAGAGTAGAAACTTCATCATATGATTCTTATCTAGATCCACCCCCAGTAGCTATACTGAATGAAATTCTTAGGTGGGAAGAGAAAAAAATATCTAGGGATGAGGAATGTAATTTTCATATTGAGAGTGTACCAATTTTACAAGAATAAATTGATACATTTCCTAAGTAATTACCTAGACACCCCCAGAGTGTGAAGTTGAGTTTATTATTGATTTAATCCTTGATACAAGACAAATATCAAAAAATCTGTATAAAATGGACACTATGGAATTAGTGTATCCAAATAAAAAAATAGAGGAGTTGAGTAATAATGGATTTATTCTCCCTAGTTTTTCTCTATGGGGATCCCCTATTATCTTTGTTAATAAAAAATATGGATCCTTGAGGTTGTGCATCGACTATAGAGAAATCAATGATATTAAAATAAAGCACATGTATACTCTTCCTTGTATTGAGGGTTTATTTGATAAACTTCACAGAGCTCAATATTTTTCTAAGATTTACCTTCATTATGGGTATCATAAATCATGAGTAAAGAATGAAGATATTCTGACGTCAACTTTTTGGATGAGGTATAGACATTAAAAGTTTATAGTAATGCTATTTAGATTGAATAATGTACCATATGTTTTCATGGATTTAATTAATATATTATTCAAGGAATATATTAATGATTGTGTTGTAGTATTCATTAATGATATTCTGGTGTATTCTAAAATCTATAAATACTATCATAATCACTTTCAAATCATTCTTGAGACTCTCAGAAGTAAATAGTTATATGGAAAATTTAGTAAGTGTTAATTTTGACTTCAAAGAATTTGTTTTATTGTCTATATTATCTCTAAGAATGGAATCTCAGTTGATCCTATAAATACAATGGCAATCTAATAATGGTCTATGCCAATGAACATGACCAAGGTACTTAGTTTCATTGGTTTGGCAGATTACTTTCATCATTCCTTTCAGAATTTTTCTTGATTGGATAACCCGTTAACCAATCTCACTCATAAAGGAGTTAAGTTCATATGGAAAAAATAATGTTTATAATGTTTTGATGAATTGAAGAGAATATTAGTCAATGATCTGATTTTGGGTCATCTATTGGGGAATAATCAGTTTTTCATATATAGTGATGCATCCAAGAAAGGTTTGGGTTGTTCCTTTATATAAAATGATAATGTTACTGCATATGAATCAAGGAAGTTGAAGATTCATGAATAAAATTATCCAACTCATGATCTTGAGTTAGAAGCCACCTTCTTCTTTCTTAAGATATGAAGAAACTATCTCTATGGTGAAATATGTGAGATATATAAAGATTATAAGAGTTTGAAATACATATTTACACATAAAGAACTCAACATGAGGAAAAGATGATGACTTGAGTTACTCAAACATTATGACATCTCAATACACTACCACCCAGGAAAAGAAAATAAGGTAGCTGATGAATTGAGTAGGAAATATCTTGGATTTATGACCAAGATGAGGATTGATAGAGATGCAATGTTCATGGATTTGGTAAATATGGATATGAGAATTTTTAAGGTTGGATAAACATCACTCTTTTTTTTTCAAATGATTTCTAAACCATATTTACTAGAGAAGATAAAAAGTTCTCAATATGATGCTGAGAATTATCAAAAGAAAATTAAAGTCATTAAGGATGGAATATTGAAATACTTCATGTATGGGGATGGAATTATAAAATTTGGAAAGGGGTTATGTGTTCAATCAATACCTAAGCTAAAAATGGAACTATTAGATGATGATCATAGCTCAAATTTCTCTATACATCATGGTAGTAAAAATATTTATAGAGATCTGAAGGAACATTTTAT
Organism: Viscum album; assembly: GCA_963277665.1. Taxonomy (NCBI): domain Eukaryota; kingdom Viridiplantae; phylum Streptophyta; class Magnoliopsida; order Santalales; family Viscaceae; genus Viscum; species Viscum album. The sequence continues at coordinate 789,648,320 of OY728123.1, read as the reverse complement.
GTGGGATAATATGATGTGGGAAATTTATGACTATGTGTTAAGATGTCTATTTTTTCAATAAGTTAAGGCTGAGAGACCACATCCTATAGGAGTCATGAAACCTCTACCTATACTTATGTGGAAGTGGGATGAAATTACTGTGGAATTATTCACTATATTACCAAATACCCCTAGAAATAATGATGTGATATGGGTTATTGTCGACCAACTTATAAAATTAGTATATTTTCTTGCTATGAGAGAATATTTTTCTCTTGAGCACCTAAAAAAACTCTATATTAATAAAGCTACAAGACATCATGGTGCACCTCTATCAATTGTGTCTGATCAAGATCCCGATTTTTCATAAAAATTTCAGAGGAGTCTTCATAAGTATTTGGATATCGAGCTTTATTTGAGTACTTCTTATAACCCTCAAACTGATATATGGTCTAAAAGGACAATTAAAAAAATAGAAGAAATGTTGAGATCATGATCACTTGAATTGAAAGTTATGTGAGATCAATATCTACCTCTCGTATAATTTTCCTACAATAAAAGTTTCCATTATAGTATTCAAATAGAACCATATGAAGCCTTATATGGAAAGGGATGTTGTACTCCAACATTTTGGGATGATGTTGGTGAGAGGAAAATTATAGTCCTAGAACTTATTGACGAGACAATGATTAAGGTAAAGATGATTCAAGCTCATATTAAAGAATCCCAAAGTAGGAAAAAGATTTATGCTAAAAACTAGTGAAAGGATTTGGAATTTCAAGTGGTCAATCTTGTCTTTTTGAATGTTTCTCCATGGAAGGGTTTCATAAAGTTCAGTAGAAAAGGGAAACTTAACCCTAGGTACATCAGACCATTTGAAATTCTAGAAATAATTGGATCTATAGATTACTAATTAGCAATGCCTCTAAGTCTCTCCAAAGTTCATGATGTGTCCCACATATCATTCTTAAATTAGTACATGCCTGACCCAACTCATGTACTTACTTATGAAGAAATATAATTAGAACCAGATTTGTCTTACTGCAAAGTGCCTATTGATATTCTTGACACTAGAGAGAAAGTATTGAGAAATCAAATTAATTGACTAGTAAAAGTTATTTGGAGAAAATTTAAAATGGAAGAATCAATGTGGGAACCTGAGGATGTTATGAAGAAGAACCACCCTAATCAGTTTAGAAGGAAATATTCATGGAAAATTTCAATGAAAAAATTTCTAAAGGATAGAAAAATATAACACCCTAATATTTTATGATACATATCTTCTTAAATAAATTCAATTTGTTTGATAGATTATGATTCTTGAAACACGGCTCTTAAACAAACCATGATATACTACTAAATATTAAGATGACTATTGACATAATAATATGATCGTTAGGAACATTAATTTGACCATTTTGAATAGTAATGTGGCCATTATAAAAATAAAATCATCTATCAAAGTATAAATAAAATTTAGGTATCTTATAAATGAAAATATGATATATTTATTTCATAGAATAAGTAAATAAATGTTTAAAAAATGATAAATTATGTGTTGGTATTTTTGTGAAATGTAAATTTTTATTTACAAGATTATAATTAATATAATAATTTAAAAGAAAATTTCTTTTCATAAAATATATTCATAAATTAATATTTGTTTTCCTATTATTATAATATAATTTTATAAGACCTTAATTAATTTTTCAAAGTGTCATAAAATCGGTTATAGTTTTAAAATCAATATTTTTAGAATAATTTATGATTTTAATTTAAAAATCAATTTATCATATTTATAAAATTATATTAAAAAAATAGAGTATATTTTTGAAATCTACATGTTGAAAAAAATTTAGGGTGAATTTTTGGGTTTTTTTCTAAAATAATTTAATTTTTAGTGAATAATGAAATAAAGTAATTTACGATATTAGATAAATACATGAATTATTGAGTCATGGATGATGTATGTTTGATGTAAGCACTAATAGTTTGAAATAAAATTATATATTTACTTTACCTAGTCATATGGATTATCACTATTGATAGTTTTGATCTAAAATAATAAACAAATGAATAGAATAATAAAAAATCAACCCTCTCCTCTACTATAAATACCACCGCTCACCACCCCTTGTACTCACACCTTCTAATCCATGGATCTTGATTATATCATACCCAATTAATCTCCCAAACATCTTCCCCATTTTCTGGTATTTTTGGTCACACCAAAAGACTAATCCCAAATGCCCTAAGGAGGTTCTCAAGGAGACTCTATATAAGAGGTTAAATCCTCTTTCATTTTCTTTTAATTTAATTTATTTTATTTTATTACCCTCTTCTTACCTCCTCTATCCAAACATGAATGATAAATAAAATATCTTATATATACTATAATTTTATTTTGTTAATGTAATATCCATAATTTAACCCCTTATCCTCTCCCTTTGATTGTAAACATGAAAACATCATCCGTGATGTGTCGATTTACCACCATCGTGGATGATGTATTTTAATTTTCCATTACCCTATTAAAGGTTGGTAATAAAACCATTATTGTGGTAAAATATGATTTTATTATACATATTATTTGTTATATAATGTTCTGTAACCAATATATAAACATGATATTAAATAAAAATATATATGTTCGCGATGGTTGTACAAGCCACCAAAATAAATTAAATCATTTTCATTAATGTTTTATCTAAAGAATTATTCTCATATAATATAAAAAAATGATATATAAGATCATTTAAAATTATTTATGTTTATTAATAACAAATAGTATCAATTAGGTAGAACTATTTCCACTTTACATGAACTTCTATACTTGTATACAAGCAAACCAATCATGAAAAACCAAGAAAACAAACACTCCCAGAACGACAATATTAAATATTATAACTCATAAAAGGCCATACATATAGCTAAAAAAATTATAATAAATAAATTTCATTTAGAAAAGGTTCATAATTAAGTAATTAATGAATCTAATTTTATTATCTAGGACATTAAGTACACGCACATAATGCTTTTGGACGTAAGGTAAGAGATTTCTTAACTCAATTTCCATTCATTGGGTTAAACTTCGATGTCATTGGTTATTTTATGACTAATATATCTGTGAAAAGACCTATTACATTTTTTATAATATATTTAAACTTTTATTTTTTGGTTTACATTTTTCACTCATAATTATTTCAATAATATATCCTCACACCGATGATATGATCTATGTAAGGGGTTTCTCATCTCACTTTTATTTCTATGAGATATACTTTATTATCCACTCATTAACTTTTTGTGGTGTATATATGGTACCCTTTAATATGTAATATCATGAATCTATTTAGCTTCATGGTATTATGTATTTCATTTTATTATTATTAATTTTATGGGGCATATGATTTAATTTATTACAAATTGGAAAGGAGTTTTTGTATCACATTAATTGTTGTGGGACATATTCCATATTCATCATCTATTTCATTTGTGCACTGCCCTTTTATTTATGATCAAAAATCATTAAATATTTTATTAAATATTCATCTCTCTTGTATCATGGATATTATTATTTTCTAATCCATATACCATTTTTACATACGGTGTTTTCTTTGAATTTTATTTTAACTGGGAAAATATTGATTAATCCATGTTTTCAACTCAATACAGATATTTTAATAATTCATATTATTAATTTATTGAATATATGTATGATGAATGATTTATACTTGCAGGTATGGGTGGGAACCAACATTATATAGCCCCTTGATGCATCGACAGGTCTCACGAGACAACACACTTGGCGAAAAACCCTTCATGTTTGTTTCTAAGCAGAATCAAACGGGAATCTACACACAGACTTAAACCATCTTGTCAAAGGTATTGACGGTAGTGGTTCATGTTTGAGATACATGAAATCCAATAATTAATCATTTTCTTTATTTGGTATTTAGTTATTACTTTCCATGATATTTTCATGATGAAAAAATATATGGATGCATTTTCATTTTCATTTTATTGATGGTATGTGTTTTCTAGTTATTTACCTTCCCACAATGATTATTCCTAATTAACATTGATTCACTTATTATTGATTCATGTAACCCTTAATATGGATCTTAGCTCACCCTTTTATTTTTTTTTCATTCCCTAAGTTATGAAGATGAAATATTAGAATAAGTTTCAATGAAGCAATTTATTTTCCTTTGTTATTTTATATGTTTAATTGCCAATGTAATAAGGGAACCATATATGTACCTAGTTATTCAAGAATACAAAACTGAACAATCCTTGGTGATGTGATATATTGTATCCATATCATTATAAAAAAATAACCACTTACTCTGGGATTCTAGGGTTGGGGTTGTTACAAAAACTCAATGAGTTAGGTGTAATAAGAATGGAAACATATTGTAATGTTTTTCCTTTGTGAACTTAGAAGAGGTTCCACTTCTTACATGGGTTAGTGGGTTTAATTATTAGAGAGTTCATGAAATGGATATAATCACATGACTATAAAATTTCTACAAAATGAGATATTGGATGTAAATATCCTTATATATATGATATCTCCATTTTATCTTAAAGATTAAGAAGTTCAATGTTTCAAAAACTTGTAAATACAATTATACTTCAAGATATTTATACTAAGTAAATATTTAAATCAAAATATACCCCTATTATTTATAATTATCTAAATGAGATCTGGAGAAATAATATTTAATAAATAAAGGTGGGGGATTTTTAGGAATTTTAATTATAAAAATGGTGGTCCAATTTGAGAAGGAAGGAGAGAATTTTTTAAATAATTAAAGGGAATTATTTTTTGGTTTTGGGAATCCCATATTGTTTATGGGGTTTTTATTCCCATGATATTAACCCCATAAATAAAGGCTTTCGGAATAGAAAATTTTTCAAAGAAAATATAAGAAAAACTGGTTGAAATTATTTTAAATATATTTTTTAGAAAAATGTCTTATTATATATATATAACTAAATAAAAAACAAAATTTTATAAAAAAACTATCTTAATAAAAGATTATTCATGATGAATGTATTTATAAATTCAAAATCTAATCGGTTGCGTCCCTACAAATGTTTCCTTGTTTCGATCAAATCAAAATGTTTTTAATCGGAACGGTGAGATTGAATCCCTATGAATCATAGTGGTTTTGATATATAAATATGTGGGATATCAAGATCTTTTAAAATTCAATCTCATTGATTTGAAACTCTAAAAAAAATTCCTCCATCATCGCCACAATGGGACTATCGAAAATTGATTCCGGCCATTCCTTAACCATGGTGAAATTATCAAGGGTCATTTACACTGAGAACCATACACCAAAAACTAGGGATGAATCAAACTCTTTTTGAAAGTTAACTTAATTCATACATCAAGGTTTATTAATTTCTATATTCTTTATTTTTACTTTAATTTTCACAAAAATCAAAAGGGATTGATCCAAGGAACAACGTAGAATATGGATATTGAATCCCTTGAAGCAATTAACTTAGACTTGGTTAAGATTGACCATTTTTATGTAAATAACTTACCTTAGTGGCATGATAAGATAAAGTCCCTTCATATAGTATTAAACATTTTTAACATTATGGAACCAAACATTCCTACCATTCCTATACATCATACCCCAAATCCTAATGAAACTCCCATTGGACATGATTCAAGTCAAATAGATTCACACAGTGAGGAAAAATGTAAAAATGATGAGGTTTTGTGTCAAGGATATATCTTAAACACATTATTAAAACATATCCAAGAGTACTTTTTCCAAATAAAGTCTACTCAAGTGATATATAATGAACTCTAATTCAAGAACAAATCCAAGGAAGAAGGTTCCAATAAATTTATTATTAAGAAGTATGTTAACTTCATGATGGTTAATAATAATCCAATGTTGGATCAATTTAATGATATCCAAGTTATAGAAAACAAGAATCTTTCCCTTAAAATTAATATACCATAAACATTCAATTCTGGTTAAATTATTTCTTAATTTCCACCTATATGGAAAGGATTTAGAAAATCACTCATTTAAAAGAGTGAGGATATTTCCTTGGAACAATTGAAAAAGATTAATCTCTTTGAAGAAAAATCCATATTGAGAGATGTGGGTATGAAATCACAATTTCAAACCATGATTAATATTGTTGAGGGAAAAATAAAACCAAAAACTTCCTTATATGTCAAGAATAAAATAATATAATTCAAGATGAAATGAAATCCTTCCAAGAAGAAATGAGAACACATAGTTTATGGAAAATAGGGAATTTTCTAAGGGAATGTTGCTATTGAAAGAAACTGAACAAACTCACTATAGGTATGGTGACTAAAAAATATATAATTGTGATGATATTTGAAGTCAATATTTCTTAGATGAAAATGGTATGGGGGATTGACTCTGAAATAATGGTGTATGTGCGGAATGACCATTCAATGTTTAAAACATTTTATGAAACTACTATATCTAATGAAGTACATCATGGAAATAATAAATGAATTAATGATTCTGGTAAAGAAGCATGTAACTAGACTTACTTATGATAAAAAGTTAATTGTTATAAATGTGTTGTATGTACCCAATATTTTAAAGAATTTAGTCTTTATTGATCTTATATGTAAGAAGGGATTTTAGGTTTCATTCAATTCTGATAAGGTTGTCTTGTCAAAGGGAGACATGTTTTTGGGGAAGGGATATTCAAATGATGGAATGTATCAACTCCCTATTAATAATATTATTTAATCTTATTCTTATTTGATCAAGTCCTAAAATTTATGGCATGATCATTTGGCACTTGTTAATTATAATTCATTAAAATTAATGATAAATTTAAACTTAATTAGCTTTGAAAATGAATTTAATAAATCTAAAACATGTATAGTATCTAAAAATATTATAAAACCATTTCAAATAATTGAGGTGAATTTTGATATATTAGAATTAGTACATTCTAATATTTTTTAACATAACTGTTTGTTAACAAGTAAAGGGAAAAATTATTTTATTAATTTTTTTGATGACTATAATAAATATTTACATATATATCTTCTTAGTAAAAAAATACTTTAATATGTTTAAGAATTATAAATCTAAAGTTGAAAACAAATTAAATTAAAAGATTGAAGTATTATACTCAGATTGATGTGGTGAATAATTTATCAATGAATGAATTCAGTTAGTTTTTTTAATGAAAATTGTATAATTCTACAAATTACTAAAAATTATACACCTAAGTAAAATTTGTTAGCTAAAAGGAAAATTCACACATTTATAGAAATGGTAAATTCCCTAATTATTAAATATAAATTACTATTAAATTTATGGGTTGAATCTTTTTTGGGTACATGTTATATTCATAATATGATTGCTTATCAGAAAAACAAGTTATTCCCTTATGAAATTTGAAATTTTAGAAGAACTAATATTTTATATTTTAATATGTGGGGGTGTTTATCTTACTCTAGTGTTCTTGATACATAAATAATTAAAATTGGTTCTAGAGTGATTAAATGTGTTATTGTTAGATATCTAGAAAATAGAAAAGCATACAGAGTCATGGATTTGGGATCCAATGTAATTGTTGAATAAAGGGAAGTAGAGTTTTTTTAAAATAAATTTTATAAAGACTATAAGAAATAGGTTATTCCTAAAACCCGAATATCTTGCACTCTATATAGTTCAAATACAATAGTATAGAATAATGATGATTCTCGAGTATAACCTAAATGGAGTACAAGACTTAGAAATGAGAAACACTTAGATCCAGATACTATTTCTCTAAATTACATTGTTTTTCTTATTATGGGAGATAAAAATAATACTTTTCTGAATAAGTATCCTTTGGTATTAACTATATAATATGACCTAGTGATATATAAAGTAGGTATTACTTCTAGAGATATTTCTTTCTAGAGAGAATAAATTAATCATAAAATGGATTCCTTTATAGGGAATAATACATGGGTCATTATGGATTTACAAGGTGGTTCAAAACCTATTATTTGAAAATATATTTTCAAAAATAATTATTATTCCAATGATGAAATTAAATATTTTAAACGAAGATTAGTTGCTAAAGGTTTTAGATAAATGAAGGGATTTATTATTTTGATACTTTTGCTCTTGTATCTTGAATTACTTCAATAAGTATTTTTTTAAAATTATATTAAATTAATCATTTATACCTCTAATAAATGAATATTAAAACTAATTTTTAAATAAATATTTATAGGAAGATATTTACATGGAAAAACCAAAGGGGTTTATTTTACAAGGTAATTAAAAGAATGTTTGTAAACTAGTTAAATATCATTTAGGTCTTAAAAAAGCTTCAAAGAAAAGGAATAAGAAGTTTCATTATATTATATTATCTAATGTATTTGTTAATAAAATTTTGGATTAATGTGTTTATTCAAATGTTACAAAATAATATTGAGTTATTGTGCATCTATATGTATATTATATATATATATATATATATATATTTGGAACCAATATTGTTAGTGTAAATGAGAAAAACAAATATTGATCCTCTTGGATCTGAATCTACAGATTATACACAAGAGGGGGGGGGGTGAATTGCGTCTTTTGCAATTTTTCGGTAACACATTGATTGAATGAGTTCTGTCTTTTATGCTTTATCAGATTTGATCATGCAGCAGAAATGAATAAAATCAGAACACAAAGATGTATAGTGGTTCGGGGAATAAAAGTCCCCTACTCCACTCCACCAACGCTCAACTCCATGAGCTTGGTGATTTTCACTATATGGTTCTGTTTTCCACAGACCGGTTCACAACTGAGTACAGGCAGTTGACACCTTTACAACCCAAGAAAAAAAAAGCCTTCTGGTTCAAACATGAACCTACACAGCTTAGGACGAGAAGCTAGTTACTCAAGAATAAAAAGAATTTCAGAAAGAAGTTCTCTATTTGATCTTCACAATTGCAACAGAATGAAATTGACAGTAGATGAATCGAAGTCTCTAGAAATATTGATCTTCAAGTTGAAGCAGTTCTGAGTCGATCTGGTTGCAGTAGATATAGAGATATAGTGAAAAACTTTAGCAGTAGTAGATCCACATTAGATATTCGATGTAGAACAGGTGAATCTTTTATCGAGTTCCTTCTTCTTAAAAGAACAGAGCTTTGACGCTCTTTTTGAATCAGAAGATTAATCGTGAAATTCTGCAGTCTCTGTTTTCCACCTTTTTTAATAAAAGATCGATCACCATACACACATGTACCTGTTGTTTCAGAGAGAACATATATAATAAAGCTGAGCAAATCTCCTGCACATTTAGATCCATAAAAGTTGCCTTCTGATTCGCAATATTCAAGAATTTGAATTTACAGAGACGTCGTAACTTCCCTTAAGACTCAGCATAAAAAGCTCCTTTAAATTCGATCTTAAATCCATTAATAAAATGGATTTAAATCAGTCAAATTCATACTTTAAAAACAACTTTAAATCCGGCTTGAAATCCGTCCGATAATCATCTTGCTAATCGCTACATAAAAATATCATCTGTAAAAATTTTCGACGCCAAACATAAGGTTGATGACGTGGCCTCCAAACGTAGGGTTGATAACATAGTCTTCAAACGTAAGGTTGACAACGTAAGGTTGAACACAAACGTAGGGTTGATCACAAACGTAGGGTTGATCATCCATACTTTTTCTTCAACAATCAAACGTACGGTAAAAGATCCATACTTTTACTTGATCCATACTTTTCAAGAATGTATGGTTGTTTACAAAAGTAAGGTTGATGAACCATACTTTTGAAAAACAAACGTAATGTTTAGAATTTATGTACGGTTCTTTTTCCATACTTTGCTGATAACCAAAACGTAAGGTTCCTTCCTAACGTAAGGTTCTCCTTCCATAATTTTCTGAAAACGTATGGTTGTTTTACCATACTTTTCTCTTATCTCAAAAAGTATACACGCTTTTCATCCTTACGCTACGTTTATACACATAGGGTATGAATAGTGATTCCAGAACGCGCTAAAGCAGATTCTGCGCTATATTTATCCACGTAAGGTATGAACAGTGATTCCAGAATGCGCTAAAGCAGATTCCGCGCTAAGTAATAAATTCTCGTTATTTCCATAGTAAAATTAATTAATAAATTCTTGAAAAATACCAAATAAAATCATTAGAAAATAACTAAGGGTATTTATGAGAATCAGAATTATCATAAAGAGACAGAATATTATTTTCAATAATCTCCCCCTTTAAATAACATTAATATGTATTGTTGAAAAAAATACTTTTCTCAACAATCTCCCCCTTTTTGATGATCACAAAACCCATAAAATAATTAAAATTATTTAAACAAAATTAACTTTCAAAATTAGTTACATAAAGTTTTATAATTTTGAAAAGATGAAACAATATTTAATTTTGGCAAAACTTCTCCTTCTGAATAAAGAATAAATATATAGAAAACTATTGAAATAAAGTTTTGAAAAATAAAATGTTGTGGTTAGCCAAATTTCTACTTTAATTCTCCCCCTCAATAAAATGAATTTTCCTCCTAAATAAAATGTTGCTATTTATCCAAATTCTCCCCCTTTTTGTGATATAAAAAAGAATGAGAAATCATGGATTTGAACACATTTAATTTTGCACTGAATTGTAGGTAAATGCTTATTATTAACTATTTATCAATAATTAAATCTGGAGTACTGGAATATCAAAAATAAAATTAGTAAAAAAAATAGAGAAAGAAACAAATAAACAATGAAGGAAATTTTCATTCAAAAAATAGCAGTATATACATGATAATGATATACATAGGAATCAAGGTTTGGGTAAGATAGGAAACATGTTCTATCTCCTCTAGATTGCAGACTTGATATCTGTAAATTGTTCTTGAAGTCTCTTCATCATCCCATCTCCAAGTATGATAATGAGCTCCCTGTTATCTTGAGTCATATGAATATCCTCGATTAAATTGACTTTGAAAAACTCATGCATCCTTTCCTCTTTTTCAACAAACATTGACAGCTTCTCTTATAACTGATTTAACAGAATTCTGACCGATGGCTCACTAGATGTTAGTTGATCCACTAAGAACTTCTGATTGTCCAGAAACTCTGACAAAGGAGCACTGTTACATTGAAGATCTTGTAACCTGTCATTCATGTTGCTCATCACAGTTGTGATAGCTTGAAACCTTCTGATTAAATCAGGTGAAGTACCTGATCCACTAGCATCACTATTTGCAACTAATGCAAATTGGTTCTCCATAAACAACTTCAGATCTGATATATCTGACTTCATAACCTTTTCAGATTTAAATTGTGTAACAGCAGTCATCATATCCTCTTTAAACATTTCAAATTCTTGACTTGAAACTATACACTCCTTCAGCTTTTGAAATTTCAAATGTTATAAGTCTAAGGAATTTCTCAGAGAAACATTCTCAGATTCCAACTGAGAAACCTTTTTTTACAGTTTTTCAATTTCTTCTTTTCTTGAATCAGAGGAACCCTGTTCTTGATTCATAGTCCCATGCTCTGGTTAATGCAGCAGTACCAAAGGCAATGATTCAGCATCAGATTTTTCTTTTTCTATGTCCTGAGAAGGTTGGTCCACAAATTTTTCCTTAGAGTTCTCAAACTCCTCCACAGAAAAATCCTCTTGTAGTACCTCTATGTGAGCTTCAGAAGCATGCTCATCACATTCATCTGCATCTTTGTCTTCCACTGGGTTTTCAAGAACAATATCTTCAATAGTTTCCTGAGGTCTGTCCACTTCTTCACCAGGCACTGCCTCCATCTCTTGTTCCTGTTGAAGTGAAACTTCAACATCAGTTACAATCTGTTCCTGATTCTCCCTTTGAGCTTCCTCTGGAACTCCTGATCCCTCTACTGGTGCTTTTATTTCAGTAACAACTTCCATGGTCTTATCAACAACAGCTTCCCTTACAAAAGAATAAGAAAATAAAGCTTATGATATTATTTCCAAAGTAGGGGAAGTAATTTCCTCATTGACATGTCTCTTTCTTTTTGATTGAAGTCCTTCCTGACTTCTGTCTTCCTCAAAATATTCCACTTCGAAGAGAATCCTTCTTGCTACATTGCTGACTCTGGATTCATCTTTTCCCTCCTTGGAATTAGCAGGTTGAGCCGGAGCACTCTCTGAGTCTTCCTCATCTCATACTGGAAATAGTTTTCCTTTAAATGTGCTCCATAAATATCCAACTTTCCTTAAATTTCCAGCATTAAACGTATTACTGTGATGAAAGTTTACTCGAGCATCCACTAATCTCACCATGTGTTTCTTAAACAACAGTTTAGAAATAAACCAACCAAAGGGTAGAAATTCATCATGGTCTCGCTTTGACAGCAATAACTGAGATACCTTATCATGTATCTTGGAAAGTTTAACTTAATATCGCTTAACAGAAGAAACATTATATACATATCAGGGTAAAAAATATTTTCCATTTCTTCCATTCTTAGAGCTATTCCAGTCTAAATAAATTTGACCAAAATCTTCTGATCAGGCTCCAAATCCTTGACAAACATCTTCTTTATTGTCTTAGTACCAAAAAGAAAAGACATGATGTCTTCGGATTTATGCACAGAATCTCCAATATTTTTCAAATCGAAATGAAAAACTCCCTCATGAGGGCAGTTAAGAATTTGACTAATCTCTATTCATGAGATTGAGAAATCCCTATCCTCTATCTTAGCCATCATACTATCCTCGGTATCCCCCAGGATAAACTGTACAGATTTGAAAAATTATCTAAGTTATACATCATACAAAAATTCCGTATTTTCACTATTGAACATCTATTCAAGATTTTTAAATGACAGCACTTGCTTCAACAATAGATTTGTCTGAAATAACCAGTCGAGATCGATTACCTTGCCCTGTAAAATTTTTCTTTCCTCAGTGTGTTGTCTCTTGGCATTTCTTGGCTCGGCTTCACTGGCTCTTTTAGTCCTTACCATTTCTATGAGAATCTATGAAGGTTTTAAGGTTAGGGTTTCAGAGGTTCGAAGGTTAGGGTTTGGGAGAGGAAGTGAGATTTTCGGATTTCGACAGGGTTTCGATAGAAGTAAAACAGTTTAGAAGTCGAAAAGGCTCTGACAGCCTTGATTCCTATGTAATCACTAATCATTACATATGTTTAAAACAAATAAAGTTTGAATATGGCGAAAGAAAAAAATCTTAAACAGTATTAAAAAAATTATAAAAATAAATAAAATTAAATAAAAATAAAAATGATTTAAAATTAAATAAACCTAGATCCCCCTTAATAAAATCAAACCTTGCAGTGGGAAGTGGTTTAGTAAAAATATCTGCTAATTGAATTTCAGTATTTATAAATTCTTAAAATATATCCTTTTTAATAACATGATCTCTTAAAAAGTGATGCCTTATATCAATGTGCTTAGTCCTAGAATGATTAATATGATTTTTTGAAATATTAATTGCACTTGTATTATCACATAAAATAGGTGTATTATTAAAATTCAATCCAAAGTCCATAAGAGTGTTTTTCATTCACAACACTTGTGCACAGCAACTTCCAGTAGAAAAATATTCTGCCTCAGCTATTGATAGGGCAACTGAATATTGTTTCTTACTAGACCATGATACTAAGGACTTTCCTAAAAAGTGACATGTACCTGATGTGCTATTTCTATCTAACCTAAAACTTCCAAAGTCAGCATCTGAATATGAAATCAAATTAAAATCAGAAGTTTTATGATAAATAAGAGATTGAAAAATAGTTCCTTTTAAATATCTAAAAATTCTTTTAACAGCAGTCAAATGAGATTCTTTAGGATTTGATTGAAATCCAGCACAAAGACATACTGAATACATTATATTTGTCCTACTAGCAGTAAGATATAACAAACTACCAATCATACCTCTATATAACTTGTTGTCAACTGATTTCCCAGTTTCATCCAAATCAAGTTTTATATTAGTACACATCAGATTTGTAAATGGATTACTATTTTCAAGTCCAAGTTTCTTAAGTAAATCAGTAATTTATTTTCATTTATTTAAAACATTTCCAAAATCTTGTTGATAAATTTTAAGACCCAAAAAGAAATTTAATTCTCCCATCATACTCATTTCAAATTCTTCATGCATTAATTTTGAAAATTCATGACAAAGAGTTTTATTAGTTGATCCAAATATTACATCATCAACATAAATTTGAACCAATAAAACATTATTTTTCACAGTTTTCTTAAAGAGTGTTGGGACTGTCATTCCAACAATAGAGTAATTTTTCAAAAGAAAAGAACTTAATCTTTCATACCAAGCTCTAGGTGCTTTTTTAAGGCCATAAATAGCTTTAGTAAGTTTAAAAACAGAATCAGGTTTTTGAGAGTTCTCAAAACCAGGAGGTTGCTCAACATAAACTTCCTCCATTAAATAACCATTTAGAAAGGGAGATTTAATATCCATCTGAAATAATTTAAAATTCATATAAGATGCATAACCTAAAAAGATTCTTATGTCTTCTAACCTAGCTACAGGTGCAAAAGTCTCATCATAATCTATTTATTCTTCTTGATTGTATCCTTTAGCTACTAATCTTGTTTTATTTCTAGTTATTGTGCCTTGGTCATCTTGTTTATTTCTAAAGACCCATTTGGTTCCTATTACAGGATAATTCTTAGGTCTTTACACTAATTCCCAAACTTCATTTCTTTTAAACTTTTTTAATTCATCTTGAATTGCTATTACCTAGCTTTCATCATCTAAAGATTCTTATATAATCTTGGGGTCTTATTGAGATAGGAAGGAAGATAATTCCACTAGGTTTTTTATGTTTCTTCTAGATTGAACACCAGTTTCTAGGTCACCTATTACAGTTTCTAAAGGGTGATTATTTAGGGTTCTAGACTATCTAGGTAATATATTTAAAGGTTATTCAGTATCATGTTCCTCTGAACTAGACTGAATTTCTTTTATATTATTTTAAAAATCATTCTTTAAGTTCACAAGTCTCATGTTATCATTAAAGTCAAGTTCATCCATTTGTTCTGTCCTTTTATCAAAGGGATCAAATTCATCAAATTTCACATGAACTGATTCATCAACAATCCTTGACTTCTTATTATAAACTATATAAGCTTTGGAGGTAGCAGAATATCCTATGAAAATAACTTCATCAGATTTTGGATCAAACTTACCATGATTATCCTTGGTGTTTAATATGTAAACCTTTCATCCAAAAACTTTAAAGTAATTTACTTTAGGTTTTCTGTTATTCCATCATTCATAGGGTGTATTTTTCAAAATAGGTCTAATTAAAACTCTATTAATTATGTAACAAGATGTATTCACATCTTCTGCCCAGAAATATATAGGTAGGATATATTCATTTAACATAGTTCTAGCCATTTCTTAAATTGTTCTATTTCTCTTTTCTAAAATCCCATTCTGTTGAGGTGTTCTCGGTGTAGAAAAGGTATGTTTAATACCCATGTTTGAGAAAAAGGAATTAAATTCCAGATTCTCAAATTCTCCATCATGACCACTTATCAATGAGATTATATTAAAACCTTTTTCATTTTGAACAGATTTTCAGAAAATTTCAAATAAAGTAAAAGCTTCATTTTTGAATTTCAAAAAGAAAATCCATGTAAATCTTGAATAGTCATCAACTAAAACATATACATATAATTTACCTGCTAATCTTGATACTCTTGAGGGTCCAAAAAAATCTATATGAATAAGTTCTATAGGTTTATATGTAGCAACCTTATTAACAGATTTGAAGGATGATTTGTGTTGCTTGCCAAGTTGACATGCATCACAAAATCTGTCACTTTCAAATTTGAGACAAGGTAAATCAGAAACTAAACGTTTCTTAGATAACTTATGTAAAATATGTACATTGAAATGTCTAAGTCTCCTATGACAGATCTAGGATTCACTTACGTTAGCAATCAAGCAGTTTACTTGTTGTTTACACAAGGAATTTAAATCCAAAGTATAGACATTTTCAGTTCTTGTTGCTTTAAATTTAAGCAGTTTATCATTAGAAATAGTACATAAATTGTTAGTAAAATCAACAGTATATCCATCATCCCAGAGTTGAGAGATACTTATCAGATTGTGTTTTAGTCCTTGTACATAAAGAACTTTGTTGATTGAGATTGTTTTTGGATCTCCAATAGTTTCAATGCCAATGATTTTTCCTTTGGCATTGTCACCAAATGTGAAAAGTCCTCCTTCCTTTTGAGTGAGTGAAGAAAAATTCAATGAGTTTCCACTCATATGTCTTGATCACCCACTGTCCATGTACCATATATCTTTTCTTCTCTGGTGGCCTGCTACCTACAAAGACAATCAAACAAATTGCTTTGGTAACCATATTTTGTTGGGTCCAGGGGTGTTAGTTAGCAATGATCTGGGTATCAAGATTTTCTTTGTTCTTTTAAAATTAGCTAAATCATATAAGTCGTTTGAAACATAGGCTTTCTTAATACCACAAATTTGAGGTTGTCTTAAGAAACAGTTTTTAGCTATATGTCCCTTTGTCCCACAAAAATTACAATTATCCTTTTTAGAGCTTGGAACAAAATAATTTTTATATAGCTTAGGTTTTTCTCCTTTACTTCCAATTCCAAATCTCTTATTTTTAATGACAGTTTTTCCAAGAATTTCATTTTATGAATTTTCTCCTTTTGTAAAAACCAATGCAGCCTGTTTGTAAGATTCTACTTCATCCTACAGTGTTTTTATTCTTGATTCAAATTCAATATAGTTAGTGTTAATCGAATTGTATTTGTCAGTTAATTCTTTATGTTGTTTCAGCATTGTATCTCTTTCATATGAAACAACTTTATGTATGTTTTTAGTGACATATGTTTTTTAAATAGTGAATCATATCTTTCTTCAAGCATATTGCAGTAGGCTGCAAGTTTTTCATTTGTGTAGCTTGATTCAGAATTTGATTCAGAGGAGTAATATGAGTGTACCTCATCAGTTTCAGCCATAAAACACATGTTTGCTTTTAGATTGACTTATTCTTTCTCTGAGCTTGATTCAGGAGAGCTAATGTAGTCTTCAGATACACTCCAAGTGGCTTTCATAGCTTTCTTGTCTTTCTTCTCATAGTCATTTATTTTGAATAATTTCTTCTTCTTTGCATCCTTCAACTGTGAGAAATATGGTATGATATGCCCCATCTTTTTGCATTCATTACATCTTACTTCCTCATTATCTCCCTTAAAGGATTTTTTGAAGCCTATTTTCTTGCTGTAGAACTTTCTAAATTTCTTGGCTAGCTGAGCCAGTTCTTCATCTGAGTTTTATGAGTTAGAGCTTTCTGATTTAGCTTTTACTTCTCTGTTCTTCCTCTTTCTATTCTCTTGTTGTGAAGTTACCTTCAAGGAAGTATCTTCTCTTTTGATAAGAACTTTATATTCATTATCCTCATCTTGCATTTCAGCTTCATACATCATCAGTGTACCAATCAGCTCTCTCATGGTTAGATCTTTGACATGAGTTGATTGTCTGATTACAGTAGAGATACTATTCCATCGAGTAGGAAGTAACCTTAGTGCTTTTAATGCTTGATCAGCCTGCTTGATAGGTTCTCCTAGAGATGTTATATTATTGAAAATCTCTATCAATATCCCATTTATCTGGGTAATGCTTTCACCTTTAAACATTATGAAAGTATCAAATTTCAGTTTTGCAGTTTCATATCTCATTTTTCTCACATTGTCTGTTCCTTCATATGCCACAACTATTGTTTTCCACATCTCATATGCTGTTGGGCACTGAGATACTCTGTTAAATTCATCTGGTCCTAGAACGCAGATAATTGCATTCATAGCCTTTCAGTTCATATCGTACTCTGCCTCTATATTAGCACTCCATGTATCAGGATTTTTAGGAATTTCATAAAGAGTCAGAATCTTTGAATAGATTTTATATCCTAGGTTTTTCAGATATATTATCACGCACGATTTCTAGCAACCATAATTGTCTCCATTAAAATATGGTTCTCTGACCATTGATATCCCTTATCTTGTATCAGTCCTGATTCTCTGTTGTATAATCTTTAAATGCTTCTAGCATGCTAAGGCTCTATGAGAAGCTTCGCCACTGATACCAATTGTTGGATCTGAATCTAGAGATTATACACAAGAGGGGGTGAATTGTGTCTTTTGCAATTTTTCGGTAACACTTTGATTGAACGAGTTCTGTCCTTTATGCTTTATAAGATTTGATCATGCAACGGAAATAAATAAAAGCATAACACAAAGATATACAGTGTTTCGGGGAACCGAAGGCCCCTAGTCCACTCCTCCAATGCTCAACTCCACGAGCTTGGTGATTTTCACTATCTGGTCCTCTTTTCCATAGACCGGTTCATAACTGAGTACATGAAGTTGACACCTTTACAACCCAAGGAAAAACAAAGCCTTCTAGTTCAAACACGAACCTACACAGCTTAAAATGAGAATCTGGTTACTCAAGAATAAAAATAATTTCAGAAAGAAGTTCTCCAGTTGATCTTCACAATTGCAACAGAATGCAATTGACAGCAGATGGATCAAAGTCTCTAGAAATATTGATCTTCAAGTTGAAGTAGTTCTGAGTCGATCCGGTTGCAGTATATATAGAGATATAGTGAACAACTTCAGAAGTAGTAGATCCATAGTAGATATTCGATGTAGAACAGGTGAATCTTTTATCAAGTTCCTTCTTCTTAAAAGAACAGAGCTTTGACGCTCTTTTTGAATCAGCAGATTAATCGTGAATTTCTGCAGTCTATGTTTTCCACCTTTTTTAATAAAAGATTGATCACCATACACACACGTACCTGGTGTTTCAGAGAGAACATATAGAATAAAGCTGAGAAAATCTCGGGCACATTTATATCCATAAAATTTTCCTTCTAATTCACGATATTCAAAAATTTGAATTTACAGAGAAGTCGTAACTTTCTTTAAGACTCGACATAAAAAGATACATTTAATTTGATATTAAATCCATTAATAAAACGGTTTTGAATTAGTCAAAGTCATACTTTAAAAACGACTTTAAATCCGGCTAGAAATCCGCCCGATAATCAGTTTGCTAATCGCTGCATAAAAATATCGTCTGTCAAAATTTCTGACGCCAAATGTAAGGTTGATGACGTGGCCTCCAAACATAGGGTTGATAACATAGTCTTCAAATGTAAGGTTGAACACAAATGTAGGGTTGATCACAAATGTTGGGTTGATCATCCACACTTTTTCTTCAACACTCAAACGTACGGTAAAAGATCCATACTTTTACTTGATCCATACTTTTCAAGAACGTATGGTTGTTTACAAAAGTAAGGTTGATGAACCATACTTTTGAGAAACAAATGTAACGTTTAGAATTTAAATACGGTTAATTTTCCATACTTTGCTGATAACCAAACACGTAAGGTTCTTTCCTAACGTATGGTTCTCCTTCCATACTTTGCTGAAAACGTATGGTTGTTTAACCATACTTTTCTCTTATCTCAAAAAGTATACATGCTTTTCATACTTATGCTACACTTATCCACGTAGGGTATGAACAATGATTACATAACGCGCTAAAGCAAATTCTGTGCTATATTTATCCACGTAAGGTATGAACAGTGATTCTAGAATGTGCTAAAGCAGATTCCGCGCTATATTTATCCACGTAAGGTATGAACAATGATTTCAGAACGCACTAAAGAAGATTCCGCGCTAAGTAATAAATTCTCATTATTTCAATAGTAAAATTTATTGATAAATTCCTACAAAATACTAAATAAAATCATTAGAAAATAACTAAGGATATTTGTGAGCATCAAAATTATCATAAATAGACAGAGTATTATTTTCAATAATCTCCCCCTTTAAATAATATTAATATGTATTGTTGAAAACATTACTTTTCTCAATAGATCCTATCTATTTAAAATGAAGGATTTTGGAATTTTTGATTATATTATAGGTTTTAATGATAGAAAACATAGTGGGGGGTTTTTCTTTAATTCATTTTCATGACATAGAAAAAATGTTAAATAAATTTGAGCATCTTGGTTTCAAGGATGCTAGTACGCCATTGAATTCTTGTGTTAAACTATTTATAAATATGGGTAAAATCATAACACAACATGAGTATGCTATTGAAATTAGATCTTTAATGTATACAATATATTTTACTAGACCTAATATTTATTTTTTAGTTTATAAAATGAGTAGCTATATAGTGATACAAGTTTGGATCTTTGGAAATATATAAAGAGAATATATAGATACTCGAGGAAGACCAGAGATTTATGTTCATACTAATTTTTTTATCCATATGTATTATAAGGATACATCAATGTGAATTATATTACTAGTATTGGTAATAATAAATCCACATTTGGGTGGATTTTTCACTTTAGGAGGTTGTGTTGTTTCTTGGGTGTGCAAGAAGAAATTATAACATTTGACCCTAGATTTTCACATGAGCCTCAGCCTAGTTGGTGAGGTCTCTCTATGTTCATCCATGAGGCCCAGGTTCAAAACCATGTGGATGCATAATTTCAAGGGTATTGTAGCAGTACTGTAGCAGGCATCGTAGCAGTTACCGTAGTATTACTGTAGTAGGTACTGTTCGATACTATAGTAGCCGAAACTATTCACCTTGGGCCACCAATTTGGGCTTGGAGTCCTTTAGGCCTTCGGGCCACCAAAGGAATTCAGGACAGTAAGGCTTTCAGGCCACCTCATGGCCTTCGTGCCACCTCAAGGCCTTCAGGGCCACCTGATTTGCAGTTACACAGACCAATTCTACATGAAACCGCTCTAGAGGAGGAAAGAGTAGGGCCCATTCACCAGATCATGGCTAAACAGACTTTGGAAGAATGAGAGGGTATGAAATTTTCCATTGGTACCATGCCTATGCACCTCTGCACATGGACATGCTAGCCTAACGGTTATGAAAAGGTGGAGAGCTGATCACGATGCAGATGCTGGGGAGGAGCAGTTTCAAGTAGTCATAGTCTGTATGATTTCCTTAAGACCTACGGGTCATGTAATGTCTTCAAGACTATGGGAAATGTAATTCCTAAGACTACAGGCCTTGTAATGGTTCCCCCTCATCCCTTGAAAGGGGGGTTATCAGAAAATCAATAAAAAATATGGCCTTCGGACCATTCAGTCAGACCCTAGAGTTAGATTTTATTTCCATAGAAACATGTGGAAAGGAAGATAATTAGATTAAGAATATATTATTGGATATTAGATTATAGAATAGTATGATGCCTCTTATATCTTTCAATTGTGACAATGAAGAAAATATATCAAAGGAATATAGTTTCTTGTACCATATAAAGTTTAAAAATATAAGTTTGAGACATTATTATGTGACAAAATTATTACAAGATTTTACCGTAACAATTTTCTATATGATATTATGTAAAAAAAATTTGGATCCATTTAAAAATATATATAGAGAGTGATTATTTGTAAAAATAATATTGAGATGGGGTAAAAACCCATAGAATAGATCAATTTTTTAATGGAAACCCAACACTTGCTTTAGGTAGATTCTAATTATGGTGCTTAATGTGTAAAAATAAGTTATTAGGATGATTGTTGACATTGACTATTATAAATTCAACTTATTTGTGTCAATATAAACCATTATGACTAGATATTTATTTATAAAATATTAACAATGTATTAGTACTTGATGAGTTATGTGTTCTAATAACAGAAACAAACAGTAATATTTTTTCCTATGTGAAATTTATAGAGGTGTATCTTTTTATAGGAGTTAAAAACATTAATCCTAAGAGAGTTCATGAAAATGATATAAGTACATGGAAATAAAAGCGATAAAAAATGAAAAGTTTTATGTAAATATACCTTTATGTATGAAATATCTGGTTTATCTTAAAGATTATAAAGTTTAATGTTTAAAAAACTTGTAAAACAGATAATATTTTGAGATAATAATACTAAGTAAAGGTTTAAACCAAAAGATACAATTATTATATATAATGATCTAGATGTGATCTAGAGAATTAATATTTAACAAATAAAATTGGGGTATTATTATGAATTTTATTTATTAAAATTTTGGTCCCATTTAAAAATAAGGGAATTTTTATAAAAATTATAAGGACTAATAATTTTTTTTTTGGGAACCCCATATTTTTAATGGGGGTTTTATGTTGATGGTCTTTCGCCAATAAATATATTCCTTGGGAATAGTAAATTTTTCTTAAAAAAATTATATTCCAAAATGAAATGAAATTATTTTAAATATATATTTTTAGATAAATAGTTTAAAATATATATATATATATATAACAAAGAAAAAATATAAAATAAAATATTTTTTAAAAATCCGGACTAATGCTGAGATTAGTCATGATGATGGTATTCTAATCTTTGAAATACGATTAGTGCCATCCCCCCAAATGTTTTCTTGTTTCAATCGGATCAAAATTTATTTTGATTAAATAGTGTGATTAAATCTGTATTAATCACACCGGTTTTGATCTATAAATAAGTGGGATATTGAGATCTTTTAAAATTCAATCTCATTGATCTAAAAATATCCAAGAATTTTCCTCCAACATATTTTTAGTGGGACTGTCATAAATTGATATCTTTCATTCATTAATCTTGGTGAAATTCTTGATAGAAATATACACTAAAAACCCTAAACCAACAAGTGAGGGTGGATCAAACACTTTTTGACAGTGAACTTCATTCATGCATCGGGTTAAAAACCTTCTATCATGTTTGGTCTACCTTCAATATTCAAAATAATAAAAATGGTTTAAGCCAATTCACAACCACAAAGATAGATTTTGAATTCATCAAAGTGATGAACCAAGACATGTACAAGCTTGATAAGTTTGATGCAAACAACTTATCCCAATGGAAATACAACATGAAGTTCCTCCATAGAGTATTAGTTATTTTTTACATTTTGGAACCAAAACTTTTTCCCATTCCCAATGAGCCTAATCCAAATACTGATGACTCTATCATTGACATGACTCAAGTCAAAAAAATTTACAAAATGAGGGAAAATGTGAATATGATGAGATTTTTTATTGAGGAAATATCCTCAACAGTTTATCAATCCATCTTTTGACTACCTTGGATAAATAAAGTCTACTATAGAGATACGAGATACACTCAAATTAAAGTAAAAATCTAATAACAAAGGTACTAATAAATGACTTATTGTAAAGTATCTTAACTTCAATATAGATGATAACAATTAAATATTAGATAAAGTTCATTAGATCCAATTTATAGTAAAATATATTCTTTATATTAAAATTAATATATCATAAACTTTCCATATTGGTGAAATTATTTCTAAATTTCTACCTATGCATAAATAATTTGGTAAATCACTCATTAAAAAGAGTGAGGATATTTTCTTATAATAATAGAAAAAGCTTATTTATGTTAATGAATAATCAATACTGATATATGTGGGTATGGATTTGAAATTTGGTACCAAGGTTAATATCATTAAGGTAAAAGAACCAAAAAAACTTCTTACATGTACATAATAAAAGTCAACAATTCAAGAAGAAATGAAATCCTTCCAAGAATAAAGAAGAATTATTTTTTCTATGGAAAACCAAGGAATTTTTCTAAGTGATTTTTCTATCAAAAGAATGAGAACAAACCCACTGCAAATATTCGAAATGAATAAAATATATTTTCGATGATATCTAAAGTCTATATGAATTCAATGAATATAGGATGGAGGATTGATTTTGGAGGAATGGTGTAAGTGTGAATGAATCATTCAATGTTCAAAAGAATTTATAAAATTACTATCATGAAGTGATTTCACCTTGTAAATAACACATGCATTAATGCCACCATTCATTGAAGAATGGAACTAAACTTTAGTTTTGGAAATAAGTTAACTATTCTAAATGGGTTGCATATACTCACGATTCATATGAATTTAATATTTTTTCATCATCTGTTTAGGAATGTATTTAAGGTATAATTTGAATTTTACACAGTTATATTATCAAAGGGAGGCATGTTTATGGGGAATGGGTACTCCAATGTTGGCATGCATTAACTATCTATTAATAATTTGGCTGAATTATCTACTTAATTGATTGATTCCTATAATTTATAGTATGATCATTTGGAATATGTTAATTATAATTCATTTAAATTAATAAATAGATAAAATTAATTAACTTTGGAAATGAATTTAATAAATGTAAAACATGCGTATAATCTAATATTGGTAGAAAACATTTCAAAGTGTTAAGAGAAATTCTGATATATTTGAATTAGTGCATTCTAATATTTTTTAGTACAATTATTTGTTAAATCAAGGTGTAAAACGATATTTTATTAATTATTTTAATGATATTAGTATATATTTACATATAAATATTATTATAATAAAAGATAAAGCCTTTATTGGGTTTAAAAAATATAAAGAAGAAGTTAAAAACAAATTTACATAATGGATCAAAGTATTATGCTTTAATGGTGTTGAATACTTTATGAATGAATTTAATGAGTTTTATGAATAAAATGTTTTAATTAATTAGTGTCACGATCCTTATACACCATTGTAAAATTACACAGTTGAAAGAAAAAATTGCACTTTAATATAAATGGTAAATTTAATGGTTAATAAATCTAATTTTCCATTAAATTTATGGGGTGAAGCTTTGTTGTCTGCAAGTCATATTTATAATAGGACTACTTCTTTTAAAACTATGTTATACCCTTATTAAATTTATAATGGTATAAGACCTAATATTTTATATTTTAAAGTGTTCGATTATTTAACTTACTATAGATTAAATTATTCTAAAAGAACTGAAATCGGTCCAAGAGGGATTAAATATGTTTTTATTGGATAGGTTGAAATTATAAAAGCATACAGAGTTATGGATTTGGAAGCAATATAATTTTTGAATAAAGGGATTTATAGTTTTTTTTTGAAAATAAATTATATAAAGATGATGAGGAAGAGGTTATTTCTCATACCTATATCTCCTTTTCTCTATCTAGTTCAAATACAATAGTAAAGAATAACGATGATTATCAAGTGAACCTAAATGGAGTGCAAGACCTAGGAAATAGAAATATCTAAATCTAGATTTTATTTATCATGTTTCAATAGTTGTTAATTTTTGGGGATATCAAAATTATCATCATCTGATTAAGTATCATATGGTATTGACTATAAAAGATGACCCGAAGGCATATAAAAAATCTATGACTTCTAGAGATCTTTCTTTCTAAAAAGTAGTTATTATTGATGAAAAGGAGTCCATTATAGGGAATAGTACGTAGGCAATTATAAATTTACAAAGAGGTTCAAAACCAATTAGTGATAAATGGGATCTTAGAAAGAAGTATAATTCTAGTGGTAAAATTAAATATTTTAAAGAAATATTGGTTACCAAAGGTTATAGATAAAAGTAAGGGATTGATTATATTGATACATATGCTCCTATAGCTCGAATTACTTAAATAAGTTTTTTTGAATTATCTTCAATTAATAAATTGTATTTCCATAAAATGGATGCTAATTATATGTTTTTAATAGATATTTAAATGAATATATTTACATGGAACAACTAGAAGGGTTTGTTTTACAAGGCAATGAAAAGAAAGTTTCTAAACTAGTTAAGTCTCATTATGGTATTAAACAATCTTTGAATAAATGGAATAAAGAGTTTGATTATATTATATTATATAATGTTTTTATTTATAATAATATAGATAAAGGTGTTTATTAAAATGTTATAAAATAATATGGATTTATTTTGTGTCTATATGTATATGATATGTTAAATTTTGGAACAAATATAGTTGGTGTAAAAAAGACAAATAATTGTTTATCCTTTATGTTCGGAATGACGGATCCTAGAATCCTTGATACTATATTTGGTATTAAATTTATAAAACATAGAGAGGGTTATTCTTTAGTCTAGTCTCATTACATTAAAAAATAAATAGATAAATTTTTCCATCTTCATTTTAGGGATACTAATAAAATATTTTATTCTAGTGTTAAAGTATTAATGAATAATGGTAGATCCGTAACACAACTTGGGTATGCTAGTGTAATTGGTTATTTAATGTAGGTAATGCATTTTACTAGACCTAATATTAAATTTTAAGTATAAAAAATAAGAAGATATACTATTAATCATAGCTTGGATCATTGTAAATATATACTAGCAATATTTTTATACTTTATGGGGACCAATAATATTAGTTTATAATTCAATGATTATCTAATTGTATTAGAAGGATACACCATTGTGAGTTGTATTAACAGTACTTTTTATGATCAATAAACATATGGGCTATTGTTTACTCCTACAGATTGTGTTTTTTCACATGTGGGAAAGAAACAACCATGTATTTAAGATTCAATTATGAAGTTAGAGTTTACTACCTTAGCAACATGTGGAAAGAAAGCTTAATGGATTAGAAATCTATTATTAGATATTAGATTATAGCATTGTATAATTCCTCATATCTCAATCAATAGTGATATAGAATAAAATTTATCAGTGGTATATAATTTCATGTACAATTGAAAGTCAAGATATATAAGTTTGGAACATGATTATATGAGACAATTGTTACAAGATGGTAAAATTGAAGTTGTATATGTGATATTGTGTAAAAACCATGCAGATCCATTTATAAAATTTATAATGAGTGATATTATTCAGATAACTAATAATTATATGGGTTAAAAACCCATAGAATAGATCGTTTTTGTAATGGAAACCCAAAACTTTATTTAGGTATATTATAATCAAAGTGATTAATAGGTAAACAAATTCCCTGATAATTGTTGATAATGACTATTATAACTCCATCTACTTTGTGTTAATATCATATGTTATGATTGGAGGTTTTGTTATAAAATATTAATAAAATATTAAGTCTTAGTGATTTATGTTTTATAATAGTGTAAAAACATTGTAATATTTGGTCTTTGTAAACTTATAGGTTGGGTTACTTCTGACAAGAGTTAATAATTATACTACTTAGAGATTTCATGGAAAGGATATGAGAATATGGTCATAAAAGTGCTACAAAATAAGATATTGTATGTAATGATCATTGTATGTATCATATATCCTTTTTATTATACATATTGACAAGCATAATTTTTCGACAACCTATAAACCTGATAATAATTTGAGATATTGATACTAAGTAAATATTTCAATTAAAAGATACCTTTATTATGTATAATGATTTCAATGTGATTTGTAGAATTATTATTTAATAAATAAAAGTGTGGGATCATGATGATTTTTTTTATTAAAATGGCGGTCCCATTTGAAAAGTATAGAGTTAATTTGTTAAATAATTAGAGGGAATTATTTTTTTTTGGTTTTGGGAGTCTCACATTGGTTGTGGGGTTTTTATTCCTTAGGTCTTTCCATAAATATAGGCCTTAGGAATAGTAAAATTTTCATAAAAAAATATATTACAAAATGCGTTGAATTTATTTTAAATTTATATTTATAGTAAAATGTTTTATTATATATATAAAAAACAAAAATAAAATAAAATATTTAATTTTTTTTGAAAAATGAAAAGATTAGTCATGATGATAGGATTTCAAAATTCCAAATATGATCAGTCACCACCCTCTAAAAGTTTTCTTGTTTCAATAGAATTAAAATATCTTTTGATTGAAACAATGAGATCAAATCGATGTTAATCACACAAGTTTTGATCAATAAATAGTTATGATGTCGAGATCTCTTAAAAGTGAATCTCCTTGAACTGAAACACTCGAAGATTTTTCATTAAACCTTGATATAATGATATGATTAGAAATTTTTATTTTCCATTCATTGACCATTGTAAAACCCATTAGGGAAGTTTTCATCGAGAACCCTTCACCAACAAGTGAGGCTGGATTAAACCCTTTTGGTAAGTGAACTTATTCTATGTATAAAGTTTCATTACCTTCTCTCTTCTCTCATATGTTTTCAATTTTCACAAAAATAAAATGTGTTTGATCCATGCCATAACCAAGAAGATAGATTCTAAATCCCTCAATGAGATGAAACAAGAAATGTTCAAGATTGAAAGTTTCTATGAAAACAAAATTTCAACATGGAATAAAAACATAAAGTTCCTACTTATAATTTTTTTTTATATTCTATAACCAAACCTTCATCCCATTTTCATCGAGCCTGCTCCAAATCCTAATGTCACTCCTATTGACAAGACTCAATTCGAACACCTTCATGAAATGATGAAACATTTTAAGATGATGAGTATTTTTTTGATGTAATATCCATAACACATTATCAAATCAACATTTTGACTACTTTTTCCAAATGAATTTCACTTGAGAGATATAAGATGCACTCAAATTTAAGTAAAAATATAAGGAAGAAGGTACCCAATTTTTTTTTATTTTAATGTATCTTAAATTAATGATGGTTGAGAATGAGATGATGTTGTAGTAGGTTTATGAGCTCCACATTAGGGAAAATAAGCTTCTTTACCTTAAAATTAACATAGAAAAAAATTTCAAAGTTGGTGCAATTTTTTATAAATTTCCACTTATATAGAAAAACTATAGTAAATTACTCATTAAAAAGAGTGGTGATATTTCATTACAATGGTATGGATAAACAATTTGAGATATATGGGTATGGATACACAATTTTATACCAATGTTAATAATGTTGAAGTAATAGAACCATTGAACACTTCCTTACATTTCAAGAATAAAAGGCAACAATTCAATAAGAAAGTAAGTCATTCCAAGAAGAAAGTAGAATTATTTAACTATGGAAAACCATGGATTTTTTCAAGATAATGTCACTATCAAAAGAAAGTGAACAAACCCACTTAAAATATGTTGATTGAATAAAATATGGTTGTTATTATATATGAACTCAATATTACTTAGATGAATATGGGATGATGGCTTGATTCTATAGAAATTGTGTATGCATGTAGGGATAGTTTAAGGTTCAAGACATTTAGTGAATGCGCTATCATGAAGGAAGTACACCTTAGAAGTAATGAATATATAAATGTCATCAGTCAAGGAAGTGTGGATATATGTATTACTTAGGAGAAGATTTTTATTATTATAAATATGTTTTATATACCTGATATTTGAAAGAATTTATTCTCTATTGATATTTTGTGTAAGAAGGGATTTTGGGTTCTATTCAAATATGAAAATGTTATCTTGTCAAATGGAGGAATGTTTTTGTGGAAGGGGTAATCAAATGATAGAATGTATCAAATTTTTATTAATAATATTATTTAATCTTTTACTAACCTGATCGATTCCTATAATTTATTTCATGATCTTTTAAAACATGTTAATTATAATTCATTAAATGTAAGGAAGAAGTCAAACTTAATGAACTTTGGAAATGAATTTAATAAATGTGAAACATGTGTAGTATCTAAAATAATTTAAAAACCACTTCAAAGTGTTGGGAGAAATTTTTTATATTGGAATTAGTACATTCAGATATTTGTGAATTAAATGGTTTGTTAAATCATAGAGGAAAAAGTTATTTTATTACTTTTTTTGATAACTGAAATAGATATTTACATTTATATCTTTTTAAAATAAAATATAAATTATTTAATATTTATTAAAATTATAAATATGAAGTTGAAAACCAATTAAATAAAGGAATAGTGTATTAATATTTGATTGAGGTGGTGAATACTTTATGAATGAATTTAATGAGTTCTATGAAGAAAATGGTATAATTTCCCAAATAACTTATCTATACACCTCAACAAAGTATCTTATCTAAATCGAAAAAATCATACTTTAGTATAAATAGTAAATTTCATGATTAATAAATCTATTTTACCATTAAATTTATGGGGAAAATATTTATTGGTTTCATGTCATATTCATAATAGGATTTATTCTAGGAAAAATATGTTGTCCCCTTTAAAATTTGGAAAGGTATAAGACCTAATATTTTAAATTTTAATGTGTGGGAGTGTCTAGATTAATATAGGGATCAAGATCCTAAAATAAATAAAATTGGCCCTAGAGAATTCAAAGGTGTTTTGGTTGGATATTTACAAAATTGAAAAGAGTATAGAGTTTTGGATTTGGGATCCAATATAATTGTTTAATCAAGGTATATAGAGGTTTCTGGAAATAAAATTTATAAAGATGATGGGGAAGAAGTTATTATTCATACCCCTATCTCTTTTACACCAATTAGTTCAAATAAAATAGTAATGAATAATGATGATTAAAGAGTTGAACATAAATGGAGTAGAAGAATTAGGAAGGAGAAACATCATCATCCCAATTTTATTTATCCTAATTATATAATTTTCATTGTTGAGGGAGATAAAAATAATCAGTTTATAAATAAGTATCCTATGGTATTGATTATAAAAGATGAACCAAATAATTATAAAAAAGCTATTAATTCTAGAGATTCCAAATTATGTAAATAACCAATTTCTACTTCTAAGAAACTACCTTATTCCAATAGTTTTAAATCATTGGTATAAACCATAGAACTGTTGGTATAAAATATACCAATGGTTTTATAAACCTTGGGGTCTTAATCCATATATATAGGTATATACCAATGATTTTCATTTAAAATGTTGGTATAGACCATTGGAAATTTTGAGTAGTAATTTTTTAAAATAAAATTTTGGTATAGATGTATATGAATGGTCTAGGTAAACCGTTGGTATAGGTTTCCCTCCCTAGCCAGAACCATGGTCCCATCTAGTAGCTCTACACAATCAATACCAAAACCTATAAAAAATACCAACCATAGTACCCATTCTATGAAGTATATATGTTTTATATCTAACATTAAACTAACCAATTACTATATCAATAGTTTTTAAAACCTTCACAATACTATAACATACATATACAATCCAAACAATTGATTAGTTTTAGTCATTAAACACCATCCACACATTTCTCTTTATTGTCAACTAAAAAATGGAGGGGATAAAAATATCCCTCATCACCACCATTTTCATCATAATGGTCACCCATATCATGAACATCATCACTGACATCATTTTATTCAATATCATCATCATCATCATAGGGAGTTTCATCACCTTTTCCACCACTAGGACCATCATTTCCATCACCTGATTCATTATAAAAAGAGAATATTATTGAAATACATGAATAAAAACCATATCATCCAATGATGGAAGTGATGGAAATAAATCTATCATAGATTTTAGGAACTTCTCATTGACCATTTTACCTCTTTCATGCTCCATCATAGCTATTTGTTTAGCCTTAGCTACTTTTACTTGAGTGTTTTGAAGATCAGTGCTGCTATTGATTTGAGCGGTGCTCTATGAGGGACAATGCCTAGTGGGGATGATGCTCCTATTGGGTATAAATCATACTCTTCCTAGTAATACTCAACAAATACCTATCTCAAATGATCATTTGGCCTAAAGTTGTCATCTTCTTTCTCATCAAGTGTCTCCAGGGCACACTGTTGAAAATATAAATAAGATATTTATTTAAAAATTATGTATCAATTTTATAAATAAAAATAAAAATGATTACAATATTTTATTAGGTTAGTTCATTTCTAGAACTTACATATTTTTTCCTCCTACCTAACAATTTTTTTTCTCAAGGCATAAAACCTTTGATACTTAGTGTTGAATGCTGCAAATGAAATTGATTACAAGAAGACTATATTATTGAATAATATAAAATTGATAAAAAATTAAAACATTCTAACCAATATTGGACTGATCAACGCTAAAAAAAATTTGATTAAATTTTAAGGAACTTTTATTACTAAGGTTGAGGTATATTGAGATCAGTTTTATTAAATTTTATATTGAGTTAAGTTGGATTGGATATTTAAATTATTTTTAATTATTTTCAATAATTTTGTTTTAATTTGACTATGTTCGAGTTAGTTTAGTTTATAGAAACATTTTTTAGATGATTTTACACTTTTATATCTGGATGAATTATGTATGGTTCATCTAAAATTAGTTTTTTCTCAATATAGTTAATTTTTGGTTTTTTTGTTTCATCTCAATTCAAATTAATTCAATTCAATTTTATTTTTTCTTTGGTTTATTTTTTTATGTGTTAGTTAAGTTAACTTACATTAAATTCAATTGGATTTTAATTAAATTAATTTTATTTAATTCGATCCTCATTGATTTGTACTTGTGTATATTTTTTTGGTTCGACTTGGTTTATCCACATCTAGTTTCATCTTGTTTGATATTGTTCAGCTCTATTCAATGTTCTTTACATTCCTTACACTTAGTATGATCTAGTTCATTTATCTTTCATTTATTTAATGCTGATTCAATTCTAACAATTTTCAATTAATTTAGTTCTAATTGATATAGTTTATGTTATTTCACTTTTATTCAAATTAGTTGAATATAATTTTGTTCAGTATGATTATATTTAGGGTAGACTAGTTTGAATCAAATTGGTTCAATATATTTTATTTTTGGATCATGTTAATTCGTTTTATTTGGTTCAAGTGGGTATTTTTTTATTAGGAAAAGTAACAAAAAAAATTTAATCTCTAGTTTGGTTTTATTCCATTTAAATTGATTATTATCTGTTTAGTTCAGTTCAATATTATTTTTTATTATTTGTTTTGGTTTGGTCTAACTCATTTTAGGGTGGTTTCATTGGATTGTATTGGTTCTATTTTGATTATATAAGGTTTATTTGGTTCAATTAGGATTGATTGTATTTGATTTTATTGGGTATTATTCTATTAGGAATAGGATGGTTTAGTTGGTCATATAATATTTTATTATTTTCCATTTACTTTGACTAACTTAAATTTAGTTCATTTTAATAAATATTTGGTTCTGTTCAGATGTGTTAGTGCCTAGTAAAACTCAATTGGTCATAAAAGTACATGGTGAGTCTCATGTTCCGGCTTTGTAGTGTTCCCCAAAGTGTGCATGTACATCATACAATCCTTGTGTTTTTTTGTTTCTTTTTAATGAATTATGAAAACAAAAATTCAATACAATTAATAATATTTTTTAATACAAACCATCAAATTTAAGTAATACCTTAAACTCATTAATAATTAAATAAATCATCATTTGTTGGTATTGTATAGTTAGAAAGTCATTGAGGATTCGTACAACATATAACTTAGTGTCGAATCTACTCTTTCAATCAATATAAATCTTATATTTACTTGACCTCCATAATTCCCCAAGTTCCATCAACCATGTCACCTTTATAGATTGACCTTCAGTAAAGTTAAATCGATGCTATGATGAATATGTTAATTCATATAAATAAAATAATAATATAGAATTAAATTTTACAAATTTTTTTACACATATATCATCCCATTAATTCTCCTTGATTTTATTACTTATATGTCTCAATGAGACTAGTTGAACATGAATTTTATCACTATACTTATATAATGTCACCATGGAACTTATATATTGTCTAGAATTTTTACCCACAACCTGGTTATATTCATTATAATCTATAATTATTTTCATTTTATGATTCTAGGATTCAACCATATGGGTGTCCCCATGTCACCTATTAAAAGATATCACTAAATAAGATAAAATAAAAAAAAGTATTATTAATTTACAGCCTAACTGAAAAAATTAATCTAATTTAAATTAGAACAATTATAAACATAAACTTGATCCTGGTTGACCATTATGATCTGATGGATCTATGGGATATTCTGGATCTGTATCCACTAAAGAATATTCCAAATTCAATACATGCTTCAAGTCATCTACATGATGTGGAGTAGAAGATAAAGGAGCACAATCATATGATCCTAGATGGATGGGATTAGAAAATTAAGGTATAATAGACATGTTTGGATAAGTATAGAAGTGATGAGGATACATAATAGAATATTGGAATGGTATATGAGAAGTAGATCCTAAATAAGATGATGATGGAGGCATAGGTGAGAAAATCCCTGGAGGCTCAAGTGGATGAGGATAAAGTGTGGTTGATTGGATGTATACTATAGGGTCTAGGTGGGAACAAGTACGCCAAGTTCTCCATGTAGATCTAGTATCACCTCCATTCGATTGGCCATGTTGCTAACCCCTACTAGTAGGTTGAGTTGATGTCAACTCTGGTTCATATGAATATACCTAAAAGAAAATTGATAAAAAAAATAACATGACAATAAATGTAATTCAAAAGAAAAATATTATAATTATTATACTCACTAAGGTAACTAGAGGAGGTAACCCTAGCTTGCATTGTTTTCAATCATTATCAAATAGTCACTTCCTTTTAATTTATTCAATATATTCCATAATCTTCATAAGAATTAATTATACATTTTTTAGAAATTGTTTTTAAATATTATACATACAAATTAGATGTCAAACCATAAATAAATAATATCATAACATCCTCTTGTATACACCCGATTTAAAACAGTTTTAAGAACCATGTTTAAATGTTTTTTTAAAAAGTGGTTTAAACAAGTTTTAAAATACTATTTTTAAGATGTTTATTTAATAACATGTTTTAGAAGCTATAACTTAAAAAAACTTATACATGTTTAAAAAAAAAAATTAAACCCAGTTTTGTAAATTTAAATAGATTTAAATAAATGCAATGAAAAAAAACTAAAACAAACATACCATTCCAAAATAAAAACAAATTAACGTAATTATAATATTACCAACCTAGGAAACACATTTTTAACACCAAAATCTGGAGGAGGGGCACTTTGGGCGGATCAAAGAGCTCCAAATAAAGCCAGGATGAAGAAAAGGAGATCCTGGGGCCCGGTGGGTGGGCACGCACAAAAATCGAAAAAGCGTGCGCAAGTGGACTTCAGTGTGCAAGAGGACTTCGGTGCACAAACCGGTACGCGCCAGACTTCTCTTAGGCCCCAAAAAATGCTTCCCTCTATGACCGACCACTCCGGACCCGCTTCCGCGTCGAAGGCGTCATCGAAAGGGGGTTTGCGTGCATGGGACCCGTTCCATGCTGAAGGCCCTGACGAACCACGTTTGTGCAGTTGGTCCCTGTTCCACGCCAAAGGTGATGGGGAGTGACCGTTTGCGCAACGACCACTCTGAACCCCGATTCTGCGCCCAAGGCGTCATCAAAAGGGGGTTTCCGCGGCTGAGACCGGTTCCGCACTGAAGGTGATGTCGAACGCCCTTTTTCACAGCCAGCCCTGTTTCCACCCCTAAGACGGCAAAGACTGGGGTTTCTGCACTGTTCCCTTGCACATTGGTCCCTTTCATGGCACTCCAGAAACTACGACTATTAAACAAACCATCCCCTTCTATCCGGGGGATGGTAACTGAAGGCCATGGGTTTTCGTGTAGTAGAGAGGGCGCCTTCAGGTAAGGGTTGTTGCGCGATAGGTTGAGGGTTCCTTCAGACGAGCCCTCATATCCTTGTAAATTTTCATGTTCTTTGTGTGCAAGGGTTCATTTCTTGCGCGCAGTCCCCCTCTGTGTCAGGCGTCCTTGCGCACCCCCTGTCTGACTTGCGCGCAAGCTTTCTTATTGCACGCCAACCCTTCCTCTTGCGCGCATACTTCCTATTTTTCCTCAGCCCATTCTTTGAAACGTGCTCCATGTGCTTCCCTCACCTTAAGGAACCTTGTTCAAACCACTCTTACGCGCGACACACCTGCGTCACATGATCATTCATCGTATGGCCCCTCAGGTTTGCACGGAGTAATTTCAAAGTCCCTTGGACGATACTACCCGTTGCATTGCTTTGCCTCATGATTCTTCGCATAATCATTCTAACGACTATTTCTTCTTCTCACAGCCACGTTAACATGGATTCTCTAATGGTTCTCTCCATGACACCCTGTAGACACAGCATTGCCAGTGCATTCCTTTCACCAAGGTGCAGAGGATACCGGTTATATAAGTCCTAGGGTTGAAGAGTGAACCCACCTCGTCCGAGCTGCAGGATGTTAAACTGCCAAGCATAATTGTCCTCAGAACATGACATTAAACTAATATTTCCCCCCATGAATCCTACGTGGGGAATGGGCAACTATCCTAGTGTAAGACCCTAGCTTTTCTTGCAGGAGGTAGTATCCCCGCCCCTCTCTTCGGTGCCAAATCCCTCTCCCGCTGGGCTTTGTCGCCATCGGGCCTCCAACTTGGAGTAAGTCCCAATCTTTTCAGGCTTCTAACCATGCATAATCCCCTGTTTCCTCTTTGGGTTGCGATCATGTGTAAGCCCCACTTCACCTCCCATAGATGCACCTTTTCCGATGTGATCATCAGGTCTCTGCTACCTCTTTTTTCTCACACCGAGCATGAATCACGTGGGATTAGAGCAAACACCGATCATGACATCCTATTTGGGTAGCATAGAGTGTAATCCCCACCCCCATAAGCTAAACTATGTGGAATTTGATCCTTTCTAAGGCAAGGTACGTAGGAAACCTCCCTGAGGTTCAAGCCCAACAACCATTGGACCCCAGGTCGTCCTTCACGTCGGTTCACCGACCCATTTGAACTACATGGACTTTGATCCTTTCCAAGTCAAGGTACATGGGACACCTCCATGAGGTTCAATCCCAACAACCATTGGACCCCAGTTCCTCCTTCACGTCGTTTCATCGATGCACCCAAACTATGTGGACTTTGATCCTTGCCAAGGTAAGGTACATAGGATACCTCCCTAAGGTTCAATCCCAAAAACCATTGGACCCCAAGTCCTCCTTCACATCGGTTCACAGACCCTCCTAAACTATGTGGTCTTTGATCCTTGCCAAGGAAGGGTACATAAGAAACCTCCCTAAGGTTCAATCCCACCATTCTCCTAGTTGTTACGACCACATTCACATCGGTTCACCAACACCCTGGGAAGCCTAGAGTGTAAGCGCCACACCACCTGAACTATATGGTCTTTGATCCTTGCCAAGGCGGGGTACGTAGGAAGCCTCCAAGAGGTTCAATCCCAACACTCGGTCGCTCCGACCACCTCCACATTAGTTCTTCCCCATCCTTCCTGATGTTAAACTGTGGGCCCTAATCACCGGTAAGCTGTTGTTTCCCCAGTTAGCGGTAAGCTTTTGCACACGAAACCCACATGAACTATGTGGTCTTTGATCCTTGTTAAGGAAAAGCACATAGGAGGACTCCCTGAGGATCAATCCCCACCATCTATTTGGTCCCCAAGTCCCCAATCATGTCGGTTCGACCCCATCCAGCTGTAAGTCATTGTGACCTCAATCAGTGGTAAGTCGTTGTTACCCTATTCAGTGGTAAGCCATTGACATCCTTATCCAGCGGTAAGCCATTGCGACCCCATATAGCGGTAAGCCATTGAAAACCCCAATCGACAGTAATCCTTCTTCAGATGAACTACGTGGACTTTGATTCCCTACCACAGGGATACCTAGGAACCCTCTTCATGGCTCAAGCCAAAAACCATCGTTATCCTCATGAAGGTTCCATCCCATTCAACGTAGACTTCATGGAACCTTCCATCATCCTTCATAATTATTACCTAGGCCTCCACATCCCAGTGGGATCATGAAACCCTATTATCCATTCCATTTAATAGCATTCATGAATCCAACCACACGTTGGCCCCAATATCGGTCTTCCCTCTAGAGGTTGTACCCATATGATCCACTCCAGTCAGTGTTTTGATCAGTCCAATCCATCTCCGTTGGATGTTAAACTTGCGACATACCCTATGTTAAGCATGGGAAGTTGAGGAAAAAATTAGATATATGCCCATGGAATACGATTCCCCGCATTCGATGTGGGATGCCTCGGGATTCCGTGACCTTGAGAAGCCCTATAATAAGGGGAAGAAACCCAGATGCACCAGTGTCCTAGTGTCCAGACACTCTAGTGATGTACAACGTGACTACTCCTCTGACCAAAGGTTACTGCCCGGACCAGACCCCTTGGAATGTCCTGATAGAAGTAGTTTAATTAACTGGTGTCCATGAAGATATGGAACTAGGAAGAGTTTCACGAACAACATCTTAAATATTTAAGGGAGACCCGGACTAGGTGACCAGTTCTGAGGGGGAATCCATGGAAGGAAGAACCGACATCCCATCATCCTGTTTCGACCAAGGAGGAAACATCCCTAAACAAGGAACAGATGTCGCCCACCTTTGGAAAGCGGGAATGTTGGGAAATAAAACCGCGCCTTTCGTCCTCAAGCAGATGGAAGCACGCACCCAGAAGAAATAGTCGGAAACATAAATGGTGAACCTGACGTGAACATCATCTCCTCAACATGAATATTAGTAGTTCTCGAGGAATATATGGATTAGTGTGTCACCGGATCCATTTATCTGGCACCACCAGGAAAATAGCGGGCCTGGAGTGAAACTCACCAGAAGTTGGGGCAGTAGAATGTTCGAAATACTATTCTACGACATTTTCAGTGTGGATCTCTCTTACCGGTCATGGAAGATGGAATGGAGCTGGGGAATTGGTCGTCGATTCCTTTTTCTTTCAGCACTGATGAGTTAATCTCCATGCTTCTTAGGAATGAAGTTGTTGTACACAGAACACGATCACCGCCTGCACATCGACAGAGGGTCAGGGGCAGTACCAACGCAATAGTCCCGGGCAACACCGCCTCTTCCGCAACGGACTCTACACCCATTGACCTGGGGTTCTCACGACCCATCTCCCCATCTGAGGTCATCCAACGAAGCATGATCAACGACCTCGTGCTCATTAACGAGGAGGAGGGCATAATATCAACCCGGGATATGGCCCACCTAGATCTGGAGGCATTTGCGCCTCATTGCCAATGCCACCCTCGAGGGACGCACAGAGAGCCACTGCTCCCCATGCCGACATATAAC
This sequence comes from Viscum album, assembly GCA_963277665.1. NCBI lineage: Eukaryota > Viridiplantae > Streptophyta > Magnoliopsida > Santalales > Viscaceae > Viscum > Viscum album. The sequence continues at coordinate 789,609,477 of OY728123.1, read as the reverse complement.
CATTTCAGGAGCCTCTCCCCTGAACACTTTGATGACTCCCTACCTTACGCTGACAAGATTAGTGACGTCCGGTCCATCCCGGTCAGAGTCCCATTCCAGGGGCTCCCAGTGAGGACTCCCAACTGGCCGCATTAGTTCTGCCGCCTGGTTTTTCTAGATGATTAGCAGGTAATCCACGTACCTACACCACTGGCTCTGGTTCGTCCGACCCGATTCCAGTGTCGGGCACAAGTTGAAGAGGACACCCACCAAGGAGCGTCAACGTTGACAGCTACTATGGCCCAAGCCACCACCGAAACATATCATTAGTCCCCTATATACACTGATCAGGGGAACTTATATGCCCAACTAGGATTGAGGCCCCAACTACCCCACATGTAGGCTGGGTCGACTCTCTTGGTCACCGGCACAAGCAATGGCCGCCGTGAGCTAACCCACAACCATGCTGCCCAGTATGGAGATCCTCCCCATACCACTACCACTAAGAGCGTGGGCCTTCCCCACTTTGAGGCTCAACATGTAGGTCTACCCCATGCCACCCTCAATCCAAAAGAGGGTCTTCCCCATGGTGGTGACACTCGGTGTGGAATTCTCTCCCATTCCCATTACACTGGGTATGGAGTCATTCCACTTTTCCCTGACCACCGGTGTAGGGACATTGCACATACAGTCTCTCTTCAATGTGGGTATCCTCCCTGTGTCCTCTTAGCAGTTGGTGAAGGTCCTCCTCGCCTCGGCAACCAGAGGGGTGAAGGCCAGCCTTGCCTCACTAGCATCCAACACAGGGGGTCCTACCTGTGTTCAGCTAGCCTGGTACAAGGGGCCTCCTCATACTCCTCTCCATGCTCCTGCCAGTTCTAGCGGAGGTTTGTCGCACTCTAGCACTATACATGGAGTTCATCCCCATTTTTCCTATGACCTTTATCCTAGTGCTCCTCGCACCCCGACTTACTCAGGTGAAAACCCTCTCTGCCTCAACACCAGTGCAGCCTAAGGACCTCATGTAAGAAATCTGCCCTATACTGAGGAGCCACCCAAGGGAAGGAAGGTGAGTCATCTCCACCATAAGAAGAATTATAGAAAGGTCTGGACAGAGATCAAACCAGTCCGCTTCTCAGACTCTGAATTAGAATACGACTCAACTCGGGAACCCTCCCCTCGCTCATCCAAGTCAAGGGATGGGGCAGGAACAAGGCGCATCAGCCTAATACTCCTGGAATATAAGGTTCATTGGATTACCACCTCCCTCTGTAGGTATATCTAGGAGGATTAAAATCTGGAAACCCTGCAGGTCACAGTCGTGCAATCACCACCGTCGTCACTTGAAGAGCTCTTTACCTCGACAAGAGATCATGAAGAACTATTCTGTAGACCGATGGCAGAGGAGCAGCAACACGACCTATCACCAGTATCCTTGTCCCCTAAGCCAGGATCTGTGGTATTCAGCCCATATTATTGCATCATAGTGGCCAGGTCGCTACACTCTTCGGAAGACAATTCGAGATTTGGTGGTCAGTCAGCCAGTTCATCGTACTCTCCACCCGCTGGCCTGCAATCCCAGCGGTCTGACTCAGTACAACTGCCAGTTCCACAGCCACCCCCAGTTGATGAATGGGAAATCTAGGGACAGACCTTGAATCCAAGCTGAAGAACTTATGGAACATGCTCGCAGCAGACCACTTCCCCACGATGTTCTGGCTCGTGGCAGCACCAAATTTTCACATGCCGGAATCCCTCACCCCAGAAAAGGTTGAATGTTTCCTCCAAACCCTCTGGGCGATGCACATTCACCTTCGTCATTAGTGAGTAGTTTATCCTAGGAGCCAAGAACATTTTGAAGACATTGGTGAGCAATGCCTTCTAGTTGATCTGGCTGCGCTCCCTATGGCTCAGCGCCCTAAGTCACCAGGCCACCGTAAGGTCCTCCAAGAGAAATGTGTTCCGAGCTTCAAGATAATTCGTAAGATCATCAAGGAGGCTTCCCCCCACATGCAAGTACATGGATGGGGGAAGTATGTTTCCCTTATCTTTAGCCCTATCCGGTAGTATCCTGACTTTCTAGGCGATATTGAGGACATGCCCCCAGGAAGGGTCACAGTTAACATGTCCAATATAGCAGATGAGGATGATGAGTTGGAGCTTCTTGATGGGGACTTACCCCCCGAGGGAGTGCCACCATTATTTGACCCATCGAGGAGTGTTACTCGCTAGCAGAGGAACCTACTAGGTCTCCTTCCACCCACTGAGGCATTAGTACTCAGCTAGAATTCTGGTAGGGTAAAGAGCACGTCGAAGCTTCCAAGTACTCTGACCCGTCCACCTCAGTGCATAAGATAGAGGAAGACCCTGATAAGGCCACATTTCTCCAGCAGTGTGCCAATTAGAAGAATTTAGTCATTAACCTCTTGGCTAAACACACTACAGAGCGATGACCGGACTACAGTGATCTTAGGTCAGGGCAGTAGGGGTAGGAACAACTTCCCCTCGACGAGCTGCCTCTAGGCGACCCTGACCGTCCTGCCCCCACAGACAGGGTTGAGGTTAGAAATTATGGAAAGAGGGCATAATATGTCTCACCAAACCCTCCCGAATGACAAAAAAATCTAAGGGACCCAGCTTAGGCTCCTCCAGCCACCCCGAGGGTCATGCCGCCAGCTGCTCCATGAGCCGCTGGGCCTACTTACCGTGTTGAAGAACCCGCCAATTCACTCGTGGTTAGGGATCCTCATCAAGATAGGGACCCCATTCCATATTATCCAATGACATCACTCATTTCCTACCTAGAGGCATTGGAGATGAAATAGGTGGAAATCCCACCTGATGGAAATCCATAACTAGTATGGGTGGACGATATGCCGGAACCTCAGGGTTTTGGGAATCCCACCTTCTCCCCCTTTAACGAGATGGGGGACCCTCCACAGCACCTGGACCACTTCAACTCACAGTGTGGGCCCATGTTAGGGACTTCAACGTAGCAGGAGGCTGGCAAGATCTAATGTTTTGTTCAGACATTGGAGGGGCCTACATTCGTTTGGTACAACCAGCTTCCTGTCAGATCCTTAACCAACCGAGAGGACCTTCACAGGAAATTAATCTAACATTTTAGCTTCACCATGGGGAAAATGAGAATCAAAAACCTCTTCAAGTGCAAACAAAGGCCTAATGAGCGTGTCGTAGACTTTATCGCCCGGTGGAAAGGGCTTACATATTCTCTTGACATGCCAGTAACTCATGAGAAATTACTGACGATGTGTGTAGGAAATGTCAAGATGGAACTAGTTCCCTCTATAATAACCCAGAATCACCCTGGGGTATTTTGAGACTTATCCGATAAGGCCCAGCGCCTGGAATAATCCCTCCAATAGGCCATCCAGGCACGTCTGTTGCTGCCCGCAATTCCTACGAGAAGGGCTGTTAGAGCTGAACCTACCATGGTGGCCCAAATAGAGGCCCCAAGACAACTAGAATTATTAATGGCAGAGCCACTTCCCCAACCTCACAGAGGCTGGCTACCACTGGCGTAGCCTCCAGCCCAGCAGTGGCTTCCTCAGAACCGGCAGGTGCCCCCACGAAATGCGCTGCCACCGCCTAGGTGGGACAACCAGGCTTCGCCTCCCCGATAAGTTCCTCCATCTCCTCATTAGGGCAAGCCTCCAAGGCCCCCCTTTCCGGACAGAATAAACCGGACCTACTTGTTCAATGAGAATTAGGTCCCCGACTATTTCTGATGTCCCTTGGAGCAAGGGATTGTGCATTTACCTGAGTGCAGAAGGATAGAAGAGGTGAACCTCACTGATCGTACCAACTACTGCCCCTATCATCGGATCATGGGGAACACCCTTAGGAAGTTCTATGTGTTCAAATACTAGATTCAAGACCAGGTTGATAGGTTGGGCACGACTTCAGCACAAGTGGCATGCATCATTGTATGACCAGACAGTACCAGCGACGAGGAAGGTGAGTGGCAGAAGGTTTCTAACCGCCAGTCCTAGAAGTATGACAGCTAGATGGCTCGAAAAATGGTTTCTCATGCCCATGGTATCATTCATGAATTCATGAATCTGCCAGAGCCTTTAGAAGCTGCAACCGCTACTTCTAAATCATCATCTCAGCCGACCTCTTTCAAGAAGCGCAAGCATCAACGTCGCGAGGGAAAGAAATGTGCACCCAATGCCATCATCGGCCCACACTCTCGGTGAATTCATGTCTCTGGGGATGTGGATTCCTCCCAGAATCTTCCCTGAAATGGATGACTCCTCAAGTGATAGTCAATGGTACGCTTCGTTTAATACCATGGTGTTGGTAAATCCCTATATGACTCCCAACGACGGGGAGCGCCATGCGAACCCCCACAACGTCCCCAACCGATGCCAACGTCAGTGGAGCCGTGACCATATGGGTATAAAGGCACATTAGTGGGAACCTCCATCCAGGCCGTGCATTCCACTGTGATTAGATAGCAGGCCCAGCGTAGAGCTCAACACGCGCAGCCTCCTCATCTAGTGTCACCAGGACCGCCTCCACCGCTGTTTGTGTTGTTGGATCAGGCAGAGCCACTTCGACCATACTGCGACCAGCCTCACCCTGCTATTGGCCAGTCTCAGTCATCTTTCCCTCATCTGGTAACTACTCTGTGGGATTTGAATAGTGAGCAGTAGGATATTCCCAGCCCCAGTCAGCCACCGGCCCAGCCGGTAGGGCCCTCCATGCCTCCTATCATATAGTGGCCTCATGCAAGCAGAAGTTCATGCCTAGAACGGAAGTATGATGTTCTCAAGAACCATTCCAGCATCCTATTGATGCTTTCCATCCTCGAGGTTCTTCACATGTCGTCAGATATGCGTGAGGCCCTCGCTGAGGATTTAAGAAGCCCCCTCCAGTTTGAGATGGAGGTAGCAGCTCCAGAAGCCTTTCATATTGAAGCGGTCGAGAACCCTGAATGTCAGGACATCATTTATATCTCTAGAGAAGATTAAGGCTCTCCCATATAGGGGAACATCCTCCCACTGTACATCACCGACCAATTTAACGGCGTGGAGGTCCACCACTGTCTTTTTGACACCGACTCTAGGATTAACCTTATCCTAACACAGACACTGCGGAAGATGGGATTATCCGAAGATGACCTGACTCCCTTTGATTTAAGAATCCAGGGATAAGACATGATAGAGCAGACCCTAGTCGGTAAGATACATTTGAATACCTAGTTTGGTGTCCTAGTTGCCAGCACCGAGTTTATGGTTGTCTCCCAAGACACCACGTAAAATGCATTAATGGGAAGACCATGGTTTCACCTGCACGCGACAATCCCCTCATCGTATCACCAATGCCTCAAGTACTCCAACAATGGTCGAGTAGGAATAATCCAAGGTGACACATCTCATTTTACCTCTTGTGAAGCCTAATACCTAGATAATGAATATTACAAGAGCAAGGACAAGAAGATTCAGGCCAGTGAGGTCAAACCCGCCACCATTGAAACTGACCCATGGGCAGGTCTGGATGACGCCTACGTCTTCCCAATCCATCGATTGGAGGCCATAACCCCCAACATGGGGCAATGTTTTGTTGACTCTAGTACAAGGGAGAAGCATATTCCCAAGTCCAAGTGATGACATAAAATCACCTCGTACTCCTACAAAAATCAAGCTCAAGTGATCCTAGAGCCTCCTACCCACGTATGGTATCAGGATGTTCTCCCCATGGTAACAAAAGTACATAATACAAGCCTGTTTTTCCAAGATGGAATCAACCGGATCAACCCAACATGTCACTATTTCTTTGATATCATCAAGCATGGCCCCTGGGGATGAAGACCCAATGGGATCGGGTCGAAAGTCTTCATTGCTATTGTTTTAGCAGTTTCTGAATTTCCCGATGCAGTGACCATTGCTGCTCAGGCTGGTACCAGCCTCCCATCGGAATCTTCTATCCTAGAGGAAGCTTCTCCCACTGGCGATCCCTCCTCCACAGTTGAAGAAGAGGATTTGGAGGATGCTCCCCCTGACTTTGAATAGGGCGTTTCCACCACGGTCGATGAGTTGGTACAGGTGAACCTCAGTAGCGAGGCAGATCTGAGACCCACATTAGTCAGTGCCACCATGCCTCTCGAGGAGAAGTAGTGGTACACAAACTTCTTTAAACAACATCATGATGCATTCTCCTAGAGCTACGATGAGATTCCAGGGCTAGATCCTCATGTAGCCATCCACCGCCTTCGTCTCCCGACAAATCATCACAGATTCAAGAAGCCTCCCAGGAAGATGCACCCTTCTCATGGTGCCATGGTTGAGGCCGAAGTTGACAAGATCATTAGAGCCAACTTCGTCAAGGAGGTATAGTACCCCAAGTGTCTAGACAACATTGTGCCAGTCAGGAAGAAAAACGGACAGATCAGAGTCTGCATCAACTTATGAGATCTCAAACGTTAGTGCCCGAAGGATGATTTTCCCCTTACAGTGATAAAATTTTTGATCGATGCAACGGTCGGGTTCTAAGCCCTTTCCTTCATGGATGGGTACTATAGATATAATCAGATCTGGATGGCCCCCAAGGATGAGGAGTCCATAGCATTTAGGGCACCACAAGGTATATTTTGTTACCAGGTCATGCCCTTCGGATTAATGAATGCAGGTGCCACCTATCAGAGGTCCATTCACCGCATATTCAAGCCAATCCTTGGGACATGGTTGGAATGCTATGTGGAAGATCTGGTGGTCAAATCTCGTCAGCACTAGGAACATCTCAAGGACATCGAGAAAGTTTTCAGTTTCCTCCGTTCCTGCCACCTAAAGATAAACCCATTGAAATGTTCATTCGGGGTCATAGTTGGGAAGTTCCTTGGATTTGTTTTCAAGTATCGGGGCATCAAGATCGACCTAGGGAAGATCAAGGCCATCAATCAGATTCCTCCCCCAAGTAATATTCAGAAGATTTGAGGTTTCCAAGGCCACTTAGCCTACATACACTGATTCATTGCGAATATGGAAGACAAGTGTAAGCCCTTTTCTTGGCTCAGGAAGAAAGGCTACGCCTAATAATGTGATGAAGAGTTCCAGACAATGTTCAAGGAAATCAAGCAGTATCTGCTCCAGCCTCCGGTCCTGATGCCACCTGTCTCCGGAAAGCCGCTGGTCCTTTATGTGACTGCCCGTAATAATATCTTGGCGCCCTTATCACCTAGAAGAGCAACGATGGGACAAAAAACACCCTCTACTACCTCAGTAGTATTCTCATCGATATAGAGACCAGATACTCTCCCATAGAAAAGAGATTCTTTACGCTGGTATTCATAGTAAAGAAATTCCGACACTACTTGAAACACCACGAGGTACAGCTGGTGTCTCAGGTAGACCTGCTGATGTACATTCTGAACTTCCCCATGTTGACTGGCCATCTAGAATGGTGGATAGTGATTCTTCAGCAGTTCGATATTAGGTTTGTCCCTTAGAAATCTATTAAGGGAAAAGCATTGGTAGAATTCTTTGCTGCACATCTGGCTCCTGCTGACCAGTCCTTGGATATCTATTTTCCTGATGAGGCAATCCTCTCAGTAGTTCATTCCATCCCATGTTGGAAGATTAACTTTGATGGTGCTTCCCGAAGCCCCACTGGTAGAGGCTCAATGATCCCAGACTCAATAAATTAGGCCTAGGTATTGTCTTTATTCCCCCAGCGCAAGCCATTCTACCGTACTAATTACTGTTGTCAGAAGGCTGTACCAACAACGAGGCTGAGTATTCGGATCTCATCACTAGCCTCGAGCTGGCCCTCGAGATTGATGTGCCCCATTTTCATGTGAAAGGGGATTCTAAACTATTCATCAGGTAGATCAACAGTGACTACGTTGTTAGAAAACTAGAGCTCATACCATTGTTGGAGAACAACCTCTAGCTAATGACCCAATTACCATCTCATCCAAAAGTTACTCATGTCCCTCGATCTCAGAATGGTCGAGCAGATGCCCCAGCCATCCTAGCCACATCACTTGCAGAACTTGAGTAGGATGATTTGATAATACATGTGGAACATTAGAGAGTCATTGCTCCCATCACCCCATATGATGACAACGGCCTGCGGCTAAGCTATCTTAACACTGTGGCCTCTCCGTCTAAACCCCCAGGTTCCTCAGATAAATTTGTTGAAGTGACACTCGACTGGATAAACCACTTTGTTGAGTATCTCCAAAATGGTTACCTCTAAGCTGATCGGGCTGAGCGTGAGCGAATCCGACGTCGCACGGTGCAGTTTACCCTCCAAAGTGGTCCCAGTCTTTGGCAGACCCTCTACAAGGGTGGGTTCAATGGTATTCTCCTCCATTGCATCCAAAGAGTTGATATTTCTCAGGTCATGCAGGAGGTTCATGCCAGTTCCTACAGAGCCCACCAGACTGGGTTGAAGCTGTCCCACTAGATCCAGAGACTAGGGTACTTTTGGCCCTCCATGATCCATGATTGCATCGAGTTCTCCAAGATATTTCATGCATGCCAAATTAATGCTAACTTCATGCATCGGCCTCCAGAACCTCTCCACTCCACCAAGTACTCTTGGCCGTTTGTGGTATGGGGACTCGATGTCGTGGGACCATATCCACCGGCGAAAGCTCGCCAGTGTAGGTTCATCCTGACCACCACAGATTTCTTTTCCAAGTGGGAAGAGGCATTTACACTGAAGGAGGTCAAGGCTCGTTCTATCATTGACTTTGTGATCTCCAATATCATCTACTAGTTTGGAGTTAATCATGCCATCCTCACCGATAACGACAGAAAATTACAAGCAGGTGAGCTGAAGAAATTGTACGCCAAGTACAACATCCGATCAAACCATACCTCCCACTACCACACGTAGGAAAATGGATAGATCGAGGCCTTAAAAAAACCCTCTCTAATATTTTGCAGAAAATGGTTGGTCAGAATAAGAAGAGTTGGTCGGAAAATCTCCCCAATGCTCTATGGTCTTATCAGACAACAACTCGTAATTCCACCCAGGTGACCCCATATTCCCTGGTGTACGGAACTGAAGCTGTCCTGCCCATCAAGATCCACCTGCCTTTGTTACGCACATCGGTCTATGACCAGAAGGCACCATATAATGTAAATGAAATTTGTCTCACTAAATTAGAAGTACTCGACGAGAGTAGGATTCGTACCCTGCACAATCTGGAAAGGCATGAGAATAAGATAACTAGATCATTCAACAAGAAGGTTTGCCTTCGCTCTTTCCTGCAAGGTGACTTGGTATTGGCCCTCTGGACACGAATGAACCCTGGTATGAAACCACCCAAGTTGGAGCCCAAAAGGGAAGGACCTTACATAATTCACAAGGTTTACCCCAATGGTGCATACTCCCTAGTGACCATGGATGGTGAGCGTATAACTCCTCCCATCAATTCCATGTTTCTCAAGAAATAATTTGCCTGAGCCAAATGGTCCAACATGAACCTAAAATGTTTGGTCTGGCATGACTTTAAACTGTTCCATCCAGCATGACCCTAAACTGTTCGGTCCAACATGACCCTAAACTACTTCATACCACATTATGTTAAAATGTATGTCATCCTGCAAGACATTAAACTAAACCCTTATAACTATGTATGCCTTGATTCCCATTCAATGGGATATGTAGGAATGCACAAACATTTCATCTTGAGCCCATCCCCAAACTCTCTTCTTTGACTATTCCCCTAGATATAGTTATATCATAGGATCCTTTCATGGTATAGTGTAAGATTTTTAGCCCCACTCATGTCAGAATTACGACAGTCGCACTATGTGCCCACTCCCCATTCTTCTATCCTCCCACATCCTCACCGTACGATGCTAAACTACATGGCCTTCAAGAACTACATACGTCTTGATTCCCATCCTCATGGGATACATAGGAATGCCCAAACGTTTTGTCTGTTGGCCCAACCCAAATGCCATAATATTACCTCAGGTTAAGACATATGGTGTGGTGCTAAATTTTGCACCAATTCACATCGAGCTCATCTTGATCCCGCCATATGTCCCACTCCCCAGAGGTGTTCGCCTTTTTAAAAGATGGGTACAACTATGCTTCACCCACACCTTTGATTGGGACCCCATCATCTTTCGCATCCAGAAGGGCCTCCGAACGGCAGGAATGCTAGGCCCAAGGGCTCTCCTACCGCTTTGGGCCAACACCCTCAAGGATGTTGAGCAACAAAATGATACAAGTCCCGCATTGCGAATATGGTCAGCAGTCGATGCTCATTTTTTTTCTCAGTCCAAGTCAATATAGAGACACTGTGTCTCAAACATGGTCAAAAGCTGCCATTTTTCATTAGAGGCACCCCACAATGTCCCAAACATTGAGTGTAGTGGTCCTTTGTTCCCTGTTGTATCTCTAAGCGAAGAACTCCCTTTGGGTGATTCCAGCTATTAGAACCCTATATAATAGGGAGAAATGAGTCTGGCTCCTTGTTTCCCACACCGAGAACTGCTCACATGGGATTAGGAGCTGTGATGAGGTGGTAACCGCACAAGAGGTCGTATGACTACCATTGGCCGGGACGCCCAGCCTAAGGCCCCTTAGCCTTTTCCGGCCCCTTTGGCCTTTCTTGCCCCTGGCCCAAGTTCTCATTTAGGGTTTTGTGGTGTGGAGCAGACTTATGTCCTCATTCATGTCGGGATATTTTTCAATGCCACACATATCCCCTTGAGACATCCCTCCCATCATTTATCGTCCATACCATGAGAACATTCCCTTATGTGCTTCGCATGCCCAATCTTGATCCCCAAGACCAAGTCTTAACTCTTACGGGAATATACGGTGTGGTATGGGATTATGTCCTCATTCACGTCAGGTTACTCGCCACGCCGTGCACCTCCCTTGTTTGGGGTATCTTACCCATTTCTTTGTCCTCGCTACAAGATGTTAAACTGCAAACTGGCTGGGCCTTTCTGTATGAGGCCCAGCCTCAGGCCCCTTGGCCTTTTCGAGCCCCGTCCTAGGTTCTAACTTAGGGTTGTACGGTGTGGTATGGTATTATGTCCCCATTCACATAGAGTTAATCTCCATGCCGCACACCTCCTGTTGTAGGGCATCTTACCCATTTGCGTCCTTAATGCATGATGATAAACTGCACATTACTCCCTTAAAGAACTACATGTGGCTTGACTCCCATCCTAATGGGATACGTAAGACTGCCCGAATGTCTAGACTTCGGGTCCAGCCCCATCTCTTAGAAATCTCTCTCTCATCTTGGCCCCTTGGCCTGCATTTTCCCAGAGAGAGGGTTTGTATGGTGTGGTATGGGATTATGTCCTCATTCACATCGGGTTACTCATCGTGCCGTACACCCCCCTCATTGGGGTATCTTACCCCTATGTGTTCCATTTAACATCTCCTCCTCAGAGTTTTCCATCCCCTTGTTCTATAATCATCTTTTAAAATCAGCCGCTCTCAAGATGATCCCCTCAATTCTCTTCAGTGATTCACTAATGTGCCTAATGGTACTCTGGTTTAGCACCTGGAATGTCGGATTCTACCCAGACATGCTTTCACCCATTTCTCAGGCTTTGTGTTCCCCTTTGTTAGGGATTCCATCACCTTTCACACCTGAAAGGACCCCTGGATGGCATGGATTCTCAGCCCAAGGGCCTTCCTACCATTACGAGACATCATCCTCGATGGTTTCGAGCAACAAATTGATACAAGTCCTACGTTGTGAATTTGGCTAGCGGTCGACGCTCATTTGTTATTCCCACCTCAGGTCACACGATATGGATGTTGTGTTTCGAACACGGCCAATAGTTATCCTCCATCATCACGCCAACCCCATAAAGACCAAAATGTCGGTTACATGACTCACATCTTTCTCCACCTTATCATGTCCAAGTAGAATTTCGAGACTCTTGGTACTATTCCTTAGTGTGCATCCACACGTTATGAGGAAAAATCCTCGATAAGGAAATCATTTGGGGCTCCACCGATTTACCCTTTGCATGTATTTCACATATTGAAAATACATTATCTTCCCCTGTTTTCTACACTGAGTTCGACTCACGTAGGCTTAGGGATCATATTAATGTCCACACATACTTGGAATAGTCCCACTTTTCCATGGTCCAAGTTCTAAGACCATAAACTAAGATCTTTTCGTATTTCCCCTTTATAAAACTACGTATAGCATGATTCCCATTCTATGGGATATGTAGGAATACCCGGACACCTCGTCTACGGGTCCAACTTAATTGTGAGCCAGTCTCCCCTTCTTCCTACCCTCTTACCTCGTTTTGGACCCTTATCCCGAGGTTTCTTTCTCAGAATCAAGCATGGTGTGGTGTGGACCTCATCCTCATTCACGCCGGGTATGCTTTATTGCACCGTACAGATTCCCCCTTTATCCTCATCTCTACTACATCTATGCTACAAGGAGTTAAAATGCATGGCTGGTCCCATCACAATACCCTAAATAGTGACAGTATCATCCTGGCCGCATGACAGAAAATGACACTGCATTGTGGTGCCCTTTCTCAAGGGACATCATGTTTGGTATTGGTCAAACACCATACCATTCGTCAATGCCTTCATTTTCCTTGATTCTTGTTGCGATGCCTGGATTCGCTATTCTAGGACCATCACCTCACAAAAAAAGACACATCCATTCACCATAAAGGATAAAGAAGTCCAATCAAATGCCACTTTTTTTGGTGTGAGGGATAGAACCGCATGCCACTTTTATCCCCGGCACTGGTACCTTATCGTTCCACCTCTCAGAACAACGTATGGCTTGATTCCCATCCTCATGGGTTACATAGGAATGCCCAAATATTTTTTTGTATTCGAGTACAGCCCCGTGAATCTAAAACTCATGTCCCTCCTTTTTTGGCCCCTTGGCCCAAACTCATTTGGGAACATGTGGTGTGACAAGTACCTCTTAGTTTCTCATTCACGTTGGGTTTTTCGATATCCACACCATGTGCTTCCTAGATCTTTTCCTGGCGTGGTCCGAGTTCTATGACCCAAAACTAAGACCTCCTTATGGGAACTGCACATCATGTTTGGCCAACACGCCACCCTGCGCACAACCCATTAAATTAAGCCCCCCTTAATGGTCCACCCTAGGACCTTGAACTGAAAGAGTGTGACCCCAGTACCCTTGTCCATGGGAAGGGACTCAACTCCCTCTATATGATGCGTCTCATTGTTGTACTTGGATGCATTCTGACAAAGAGCCCGAAGTCTGAAATTTTCACGGGGACATTCCCATCGTTCTATGTCCAAGCTGCATGAGCCCATTGTTTAGATCCTCGTCCTCTTTCACGTCTAAAGGGACCCCCTAACAGTATGGATGATAAGCCTATGGCCTACCTATTGTCCTAGGAAGATGTTCCAGAAGACTAATGGATGACATTATGATCCAAGCCCTGTGTTTCAAACATGGTCAGCAGTGGGCCCTCGTTGTTATCCCCATTTTAGGATAACACAATATGGATACTATGTTTAGAACATGGTCAACAGTTATCCTTTATTTTCATGACAACACTACAATGTTCCAAATCTTGGGTATTGTGATTCACACCTTCCATCCCCCCTATTCGGATTTGTCCGAGCGCCCCTGGCGTTGCTACGTTCGTGCACAAGAGCACATTGGGAAAATCGTAATTCGACTGTTCTGAGAATTTCATTATCTAGTCAGGTATCTCTATTCTCTTTCCGAAAATCTAAATTGGGTGTTCGAACCTCGGGTGCCCGAATCTTGGTTGGAACTCCTACATTCAAATGAAGTAATATTGCGAGCATCCTCTATTTCTCACACCGGGTATGACCCACACGAGCTTAGGAATGGATTGCTATTTATTTCAGGATTGTGGTTAAATGCATTAAACCAAATGAATAAGTTAAAAATCTATCCATACATGTAGTTCAAAATAAGGGAAATTAAGGATAAATTTATTTATGAGTTTGACCAAAATAGGTCCCTTAGGGATTAACATCTTGGATTAATCACTCTAGAGTTTATACCTTTTGGCTTGTGGCCTCCAGGATTGCCTCCCACCCCCTAAGAACCTTCTCTTCATTAGCGGCCACAGGGCACAGTTCACTGAACCTAGCATGTGCTTGCGCCTGTCTAGTTTGGAGTGTAGTCATTTGGTGACCCACTTCCACTAGCTACTCTTAGGCGTCCGCCTGTCGGGCCCTCAATTGCTCCACAATCTCAGAGCAGTTTTCAAATGATACCTCCTTATCCTTCATCCATTCTTTGAGGTGTTTGACTTCTTGTTCTACCTTCAGGAATGCTCGGGTACTCCCCAACTCTTCCTGACACTAGGTAACGTCAGAGCATTGGCTGCTCTCACGCAGCTTCTCGACCATGTAATAGCGGACTATCAAATGCAGGCATTGAGCATCCACACCTCCAGCACAGAGAAAGCACAACTAGGTATGTAGAAATCCCAACTGTTTTAGCCACTCCATCTGAGGCTGACCAAGAACGCACTCGATACACTTCCACCCTTTGTGACCCATCATCCGGATTTCATCGCCCGCCTCCGAATCGGAATCATCTATCTCCTCAGGATTCGTAGGCCCATATTCAGGGAAAGCAGCGTGAAGCTCAGCAGCAGGGTCTTCTCCGGGAACCTCCACCTCATCAGTGACCTCACTCTCGTCGGGCTAAAGTTCCACCTGGGTGGAATTACCATCCCTCATTGCGATCTTCGGATCACAGAGTACCGGGGTAGGGTTGCTTAGAATGGTTGATTTTGAAAAGGCCAATGCGGTCGCCGCCTATCCCGCTCCTATAGATGTCCCGGACTCAATAGATTGTCATGCCTCCAACCTTGCAATCACTGCATCAGGAATATGTATCTTGACAAGCTGAATTCTCCAACAAAGAAAAAAAATTAGTGAGAAAGGACTTACAAGAGCCAAGTGCAGCGGTTTCAAAAGCCTGTGTCATGGCAGGGCCCCCTACCACAGGAGAGCCTTCGGTGCTTGTAAACATGATTACCGATGTTGGATCCTCTTAGGCAATGGGGATGGCAAGGGGATCTCTTCTCGGCTCATCATCGCCTAGTCCAGCTGAGATCGGTTCCCCATTACACCCGGTCCCAAGGACTGACCCTCAAGGTTGCTCCTCGGTCTTCACAGGCGTACTCGTGCCCTCGGTGGGGAAGGATTCCTGGGGACCCTTGCCCACGTGTTCCTAAATAGGACAGTGTTTGGTTGAAGGATCAAGACTATGAAAAAAATGATGACCGATATGAGTTTTAAACCATACCTCAAGCTACTCTTCCAGTTCTGTATCAGAGCCAACAATTTCACCACTCTCCCGGGAACTTCTCTGGTGAGTGGGATCTTCTGAAGGCCCCTCACCACCAAGACCCTTGACTTGGTCCTCCTCCTCTTATTCTTCTTGTTCTCATCCTTCCTCCTCCACACTTTCATCCTCAGATGGTAGTCTCTCTGGATCCTGCACTTGGCCAAGCATTACTTTCACCATGATTTGCGGCTCTTCATATCGCCCCCACTAGAATGCATATATGTCCATGGCTATTAGGTATGCATGCCGGCGATGAAAGTTTACCTTATCCAGTATCTGGATGTGCCCTATGTCTGGTAGATCGAGCCCGGTACGCATCAACCTCCGCCATAACACTTTGGCGGACATGGAATGTCGCAACGTTCTCCAAGAAGACCACAAAGAAGGGAAGATAGCATTGACATATGATGTCAGGAGGTACCTGAGTTGCTTCCCTGGGAGGTCCCTAGTTGGACCCCGAGGCTGTGAATGAGACCACCCTTCCCTGGAGGGAAGAGGCACGTTTTTAGTATGCGTTTCCCCTGCTGATGAAGTACATGCCGGAACCGCCCTAGCCCCCGAACCATTATCTACCTCACTTTCCCCACAGCACCTCACCGACCTTCCTTCTCTTCAGGATCTGCACTAGTTTCCTTTATTTTCTGAACACGTTTCCAAATAATCGCCTCAGGGTACGTCCTCATCCAGTGTTCAACATACTCTATCGACAGCCCGACACTAACATCAATGGGGGAAAGAGTAATGATTTTTCCCAGACCTTCCATCGTGAACATAATCCACAGATGGAAAAGAATGCAGGGATGCCACTCTTCTCGTACCTCAGTATAAACTTTCTTGGGCATCCATTGCATGCACCTGAACTACCTAGAAAATATGGTCAGCACATAGGGTTTGTAGAATACTTTTTCATCAATTCGAGCCACCAGCACACTGCCCCAGATACTCTACAGGCACTACCTATGCTTCAGTGGACCCCGCCCATCATCTACCATTTGAGAAATAGGGGTTCAGAATGGGTGGAAGTAAATGTGAGTGTGGCTGCCAATCTTTAGCTTGACTCCATCATCCCGGAGTGTCAATGGGCGGATCCCAGTGATGTTCAAGAGGGATGGCCGCATACCGTTTCTAGGGGGAGGATGGCATTCGGGAAGTCATACCCACCATAGTGGGCTGCGACCCAACTACAGAGGATCTGGAATGGCCTGAATATCCTCTTGGGCATACTTCCCCTTGAAATTCACCCTAGGATATTGTATAGCCTATCTAACACCGGTACCCCTAGCTTAACCTTATTCTTTGCCGCCATGATTCCAGCCATCACTAGAGTCCCTGGGTGGACTCCCATCCTTATGTCCCTCATTGGTAACAACCAACCACTCAAGAATGTGGTGAGGAACCCAAAATATCTCACATTTGATTCTTGACCTTCATTAATGCCAAATCCCCACAATCGATATTCTCCCATCTCAAAAATCTTCCAATATGATCTTTCCTTTCCCCTCTGAGATGTGTTCAGGCATTGCTTCCATCAACTTGGAATTTTCAAGGTAGTGTCCTCAGTTAGGAAGATACTAAACCACCCTAAGTAGGATATGACCTTTAGTATATGTTTTATTTTGAGTTCCTATTTTGCTAGCTCCAACAGCTTCCATGACAGAATTGTGGTGTGGGTCCTATCCCCTCAGACATTCTCTGTCATAAGGAACTCATCACACTAATACCCCTCCAAGGGGATCCCTCCAATACAATGGACATACCATAGACTGATGCCCACCTCCCCATGATGGAGTTGAAAAGTGTTGGTATCAGGCGACCGGCGACTGAATAACTCTGCTGCTAAGTCTTTTTGTCGGTAGAAGTGGAATTGAGATGTCCAAATGGCCTCGGAAATCACAATGGCCTGAATATTCAGCTCAAATTCTTCACTTGTCTGGTGTACCTAGTATGCCCATGCCCATTAATTGGTAAAGTTTCCCCCGGATCTGAAATCTTACTCCTTCCAGCCCGTTGTCTCATCAGTAATGATGCTTCTGAAAGTACTTGCATAAATAGCAGGAGATTCCTTGAGAACTGGATCACTTCCTATGACTGTCTTGCTCTTCAGATTTAGGATGTAGATGGATGTATTATGTGTCTCCCTATCAGGATGGTTGTTGTTGGTAATGTGGAATTGTGGAAGACTATCCTCGCGCGTCACCCATGACTGTGGCGTGTCTGTCTCAAAACCTGGCATCAACACTTCCTCCAGAAGACCAAAATTCCATAGCGGGAGGCTACCACTCAGGACATAGTCCTTTTGAGCTTTCATCAACATGTCAAAAAGCATTTGGTTTTCAGAAATGACCCTCATCACGTGAAGAATCTGAGGGTTCGCGATCATTTGGGTTCTCCTTGTTGCAGCGGCAGCGTCGCTCTCAGCGTTGGTATGATGAGAGGCCGTTTTTAGAACTCCGAAGGGGTCAGCGCGAAAGATAGAGGAATAAGTGTGCAAAACAGCGGTGGTGTGAAATATGGTTGACGTGAGTAGAAAAATTCCAGATGGAGCGCAAAACCCAGAGTCAATCGCAGAATCTTATGCGTGGAAGAGGAAATTTTTTGCACGCGAGAGCAAGAAAGCCCATCTCCTGGAACAATTCAAAGTAGGGCCAGAGGATTGGCCTATTAATAAAGTGTGGACGCGTCTTCCGCACCCACATAGCCATCTTGTGTGTGCAATCTGTGTTTGTGTGCACCACCAAATACTTCATTTCTATTCTTCAGCGTACCCTCAGAATCTGACATTCGGGTTCCCTTTCAGCTCCGATTCTGAGGGGGGGCATTTTTTGATGCCAAAATCTAGAGGAGGGGCACTTCGGACAGATCAAAGATCTCTGAATGAATCTGGGACAAAGAAAAGGAGATCCCAGGGCCCGGTGGGTGGGCACACACAAAAATTGAAAAAGCGCGCGCAAGCGGCCTTCAACGCAAAAATCGGTGCGCGTCGGACTTCGCTTTAGTGCCCAAAACGCTGCCCTCTATCACTGGACACTCTAGACCTGCTTCCATGCCGAAGGCGTCATCGAAAAAGTTTTGCGCTCATGGGCCCAGTTCCGTGCCGAAGACCCCAACGAACCACGTTTGTGCGGTGGGGCCTGGTTCTGCGCCGAAGGCGACGGGGAATGTCCATTAGTGTGACGACCCTACGACAACAGCTTCCCCACCCAAGGCGTCATCTAAAGGGGGTTTCCATGGCTGGGACTAGTTCCACACTGAAGGTGACATCAAACTCCTGTTTTCGTGGCCGACCCCGTTTCCGTGCGTGAGGCGATAGTGACCGGGGTTTCAGCGCCGGTCCCTTGCACACCAATCCCTTACGTGGAACTCCGGGGTCTTCGGCTATAAAAAAAACTGTCTCCCCTCTCTTCAGGGGATGATAACTAAAGATGAAGTGACTCTCTGCTGTGTGAAAACCCCGTCTTCTACGACCGTGTGAAAACCAATGGCCTTTAGGTAATGGTTGTTGCACGATAGGTTGAGGGCACCTTTGGACGTGCCCTCAGATCCTTGTAAGATTTCAAGTTCTTTCCATGCAAGGGGTCTTTTCTAGCATGTAAGCCCCCCTCTACATTAGGCATCCTTATGCAACCCCTATCCAAATTGCGTGCAAGCCTTCTTCTTGCGCGCCTCTGGCCCAACTTTCTCGTAGCTTGCGTCTTGGGCGCAACACCTCCGTCTTGTGCACCAACCCTTCCTCTTGTGCACAGACTTACTATTTTTCCTCGGCCCATTCTCTGACACGCGCTCCATGTGTTTCCCTAACCTCGAGGCACCTTGTTAAAACCACTCTTACATGCAACACACCTGCGTCACATGGTTATTCACCGTATGGCCCCTCAGGTTTGCACGGAGTAATTTCAAAGTCCCTTGGACGATACTGCCCATTGTGTTGCTTCACCTCATGATTCTTTTCATAGTCACACAAACAGATATTTCTTCTTCGCATAGCCATGCTAACATGGAAATCCCAATGGTTCGATCAATGACACCCCCTATCCATGACATTGCTTGTGCATTCCCTTAACCAAGTTACAGAGGGTACGAGTTATGTATGTCCTAAGGGTGCGGAGTGAACCCATCTCGTCTGAGATGCAGGATGTTAAAATTCCAAGCATCATCATCCTTAGAACATGATTTTAAACTGTGATTTCCCCCCATACATCTTACGTGGGGAAAGGGAAACCATCATAGTGTAAGACCCTATATTTTCTTGCAGGAGGCAACATCCCTTCCCCTTGTTTCTTCGGTGCTAAGTCCCTCTCCCATTGGGCTTTGTCTCCAACAATCCTCCATCCTGGAGTAAGTCTCAATATTTTCAAGATGCTAACCATGCATAAGCCTCTGTTTCCTCTTTGGGCCACGATCACCTGTAAGCCCCACTTCACCGCCCCTGAATGCACCTTTCACGACATGATCATCGGGTCTCTTCTACCTCTTGTTTCTCACACCGAGCAAGACTCACGTGGTCTTAGAGAAAGAACCGACCATGAAATCCTCTTTGGGTAGCCTAGAGTGTAAACCCCACCCCCATAACCTGTACTATGTGGGATTTGATCCTTGCTAAGGCAAGGTATGTAGGACAGCTCCCCGAGGTTCAAGCCCAACAACCATTGGACCCCAGGTACTCCTTCACGTCGGTTCACCAACCCACCTGAACTAGGTAGACTTTGATCCTTACCAAGGCAAGGTACATAGGAAAAATCCCTGAGGTTCAAGCCCAACAACCATTAGACCCTAGGTCCTCCTTCACGTCAGTTCACTGACCCACCCGAACTACGTGGACTCTGATCCTTTCCAAGGAAAGGTACGTAGGACACCTCCCCGAGGTTCAAGCCCAACAACCATTAGACCTTAGGTCCTCCTTCACATCGGTTCACCGACCCTCATGAACTATGTAGTCTTTGATCCTTTCCAAGGCAGGGTACTTAGGAAGCCTCCCTGAGGTTCAAGCCCACCATTCACCCAGTCGTTACGGCCCCAATCACATTAGTTCACCAACACCCTGGGAAGCCTAGAGTGTAAGCCCAACACCACATGAACTACATGGTCTTTGATCCTTGCCAAGGCGAGGTATGTAGGAAGCCTCCAAGAGGTTCAATCCCAACACTCAGTCACTCCGACCACCTACATGTCGGTTCATCCATGTCCTACATGATGTTAAACTGTGGGCCCCAATCAGCGGTAAGCCATTGTTTCCCAAGTCAGTGGTAAGACATTGAAAACCAAACCCACATGAAATACATGGTCTTTGATCCTTGTTAAGGCAAGGAATGTATGAGGCCTCCATGAGGTTCAAGCCCCACCATCTATTTGGCCCCCAGGCCTCCATTCACGTTGGTTCGACCCCATCCAGCGGTAATCCCTTGTGACCTCAATCAATGGTAAATCGTTGTGACCCCATCCAGCGGTAATCCATTGAAAACCCCAATTAGTGGTAATCCGTAGTCAGATGAACTACATGGACTTTGATTTCCTACCATGGGGATACATAGGAAGCCTCTTCAAGGATCAAGCCCAAAGCCATTATCATCCTCATGACGAATCCATCCCATTCACCATCCACTTCACAGAACCTTCCATCATCCATCCCGATTCTTACCCAGGCCACCACATCCCGGTGGGATCATGCCACCCCATTATACATTCCATTTAACCACATTTGGGAAGTCAACCACATGTTGGCCCCAATATCGGTGTTCCCTCCAAAGGTTGTACCCATCTGATCCACTCTAGTCAGTGTTCTGATCAGTCTGATCCATCTCCGCTGGGTGTTAATCTTACAACATACCCTGTGTTAAACACGGGAAGATGAAGAAAATAGCAGATATATGACCATGGCATACAATTCCCAGAATTTGATGTGGGATGCCTCGGGCTTCTGTGCCCTTGAGAATCCCTATAACAAGGGGAAGAAACCCAGACGCGCCAGTGTCCCAGCATCCAGACACGCCTGTGATGTCCAACGTGACAACTCCCTTGACCTAAGGTTTCTTCCCTAACTGGAACCCTTGGAATGTCCTGACAGAAGCAGTGTAATTAACTAGTGTCCATGAAGATATGAAATTAGTAAGAGTTTCAAAAACAACGTCTTAAATCATTAAGGGAGACTCGGACAAGGTGACGAGTTCCGAGGAGGAATCCATGGAAGGAAGAACAGACATCCCATCATCCTATTTCGATCAAGGAGAAAACATCCCTGAATAAGGAACGGATGCCGCCCACCTTTGGGTAGAAAGAATGCAGGGAAAGAAAACCGTGCCTTTCTTCCTCAAGCAGACGGACGCACGCACACTGGAGAAAGCATAGGAAACACACATGTCAAGATAAACTGAATGAACTATGAAAATATATGTTTACTTTCATATATTACACACCATTTCTTCAGTTTCATCATCAATTTTGAAAATTAGTCAATTTAAGACATCTAATAGAGTATTTTGGTCAACACTATTGGGGGAATAAATGGTGTCCATTTCATCCCCACCATAATAAAAATATTTCTTGGGATTACTTCAATAATTACACTATAATCAAGTCTTATAAGAACTTTCACACAATAAACTTACTTTTTACATTAATTCTGAAATATATGTTTCATCAATATCTATAAAGTTAGTTATGCCAATAAATATAAATCCATAGTCATTAGTAAATTTACCATATCACATCATTGAGTCAAACTATTTTCATTTCATCATAGTGAATTGACCATGAGAGTAGTAATCCAATAATGTCATTCTTTAATAAAATCCATAATAAGATATGTTTTCATATCAAGGCCTACTATCTGATGCACTTTCATAATAGTCCATTATTATATCTAACATAATTGTATCATGTTTTATTCTCATGTTCATTGCTTGATCAGTTGTAACAAATTTTTACCCATTGATTATTTACGATTTTCATTCACGATCCAAATAATTGTGACCAAAAGAGAATGATTTTAATTCTCAAGAGATAGAGTGAAAAGGTAAACTCAATAAATGAAATATATATAAATAATAAAATTAAATGAATATCTATATTTTAAGTTTATTAAAGTAATGACCATACCTTTGATTTCAACCAAGTAGGAAACTCCTTGCTAAAAAAAGACTTTATCCTTCTCAAAGGAAAAGAACGATGAACTCTACTTATAATTTTTTTATGTTACCTACATAAAATGATAATAAAATTTTATATTATATGTGAAATTAAATATTATGATATAAAATATACATATTAAAATAAATTACTTGAATTAGTCATCAAAACAACTGCATCTAAACAAGACTCTGCAATATGCCATATCCAACTCTTTAATGCTCAATGTAGCCAATTTATATAAACCAATAATTCCAATTGTTTGGGGAATAGATGTAAATTATGGATTAATTTTCCCTTAATTATAATCTCCATTTATCATTGTATAGTTATGTCTTGTGCTCAAATCAGACAAATAAATTGAACAAAAAATCCATACATTCCTGATCCAGATAACCTCTCACAATGTAAAATTTAGGATGATTCATATTCTAGAAATAAGTATTCGTTTTGAACATATTTATTCCAATAGGATACATACACTAAATATTAATGGGTCCCCCAATAATTATTTCAGTTTGAATATGGATAGTTATATGCAATATACAAGTGAAAAATGATGGAGGAAAAGTTTTCTCCAATTCACACAAAATTAATAGCACCTTTTCCTAAATTTTTATCTAGATAACCTTTTAGCACAGAGGTCTATATAAAAATGGAATAATTGAATCACCATCACCCTTACATTATTGGATAGTAAATGACTAATTACTATTTGAATCAATTCATGAATAAGGATGTGATAATCATGATTTTTTTTTGGGATTTGAGTTTCAACTCTCTTCTATTGACTCATTTAGATGTGTTTCTAGAATAGAAATTAGGAAAATTGATATTCTCAAATAATTCCATAAATTTATTTTTCATTAAATTTATTATCACATAAGAAGCATAGTGAACTTTCCATTTATTTTCACTGATACACGCATGATGCTATTCTGGTCAAATACCCCAATACAACAATTCATGATGTGATCATAAGTCATCTCTGGTCTTCCCCTTGATATTTAGAAGAATTGAAATAAAAATTTCACACATATTTTTCTCAATGTGATTTACATTTAAACAATGAAGTAACAAATTGTTTAACCAATATTCATACTCAAAAATATACTTTTATTTTTGTAATTATCAGTGGATTCAGTTCCCACATTCTTACTCTTTTTATATTTCATCTGACCTTTACCTATTTAAAAACTGACATCTTGTAATTAATTAATCACATATGTTCCTGACATATGTTACCATGGATTTTTAGTTTTAATAATATTATCAAACCTCCATCGATTCTTCCGATATAAAATATCCTTTTCCAAGAATCAATGATGCCCCATGAAACTAAAACTTTGAAGATTTTATGTCTTTTAGATCATGTATTATTTATATAAATAGGACATAATATTTTTTCCTCCATGATCTAAATAGTCATCATTGCATAAGTAAGGAAATAATTTATAGTCCACAGAAGTGATTTATGCATCTAGAAAATATTTTTCAAAGAATCATAAAATATGTGCACACCAATATCCCAAACTACTTCAACTCTTTTATTAAAGGTTGAAAGTAGACATATATATCATTTCATAGATCAAAAGGTCCTAATATTATTATAATCAAGAAATTTAATTTTTTTTACATACACATTCATAGAGGATGATTATAAATGTGAATTAAAACTAACCATGTGCTATGAGAAGTAATCATATGACCAAATGGATTAAAACCATCACATGAAAGACCTAAAATAACATTATGCACCCCAGCTAAAAAATAAGGATGTCATGCATCAAATTTCTACTATGCTAATCCATCTTCAGGATGAAATAACTCATTATTATCTTTAATTCTATCAGTATCATTCCATATCATATTTTTTGATATTTTAGTAGACATGAATATATTTTGAATCATATGAATCAATGGAAAGTTCCAGATGAATTTCTATGGAACATGTGATGGTGTTCCATATAAATTTTTCTCCAATCAAAGTATACCACATTCTTTATAGTTATTTAGGTCTTCTATTTCCTCCCAGAATAAGATATAATATTTTAGGAAAGCATGAAATTTATTAGCATAAAATCCAAGTTTCTTAATCAACTTCCCAAAAATATAATTAATTTAGTGAATATATTCATTCTAAGGAATTAATTCCTTCAGAAAAGTAAGAATATAATAAATGGAGATATTAGAAATTCCATATGTGGTTTTTCCATGATATAGCTACATTAAAAATTCTAATTTTTTTATTTTAGTACATTCCCAATATACAGGAGTCCTAAAATCATCCATTAATTTTTGACTCTCTCAACATCATCATTTCTTATTTTTCTGATGTGTATTGATATCATTATCTTCTAACATTAGCTTGTTATATTTCTCATGATTATGCACAAATGAAAACTGATGAAATCTGAAATCCTCCATACCACTCTTATCATTTTTTTCATGATCAATAGAAGATGGTCTCATCTCTCCATTATGATACCAAACATAATATTTTTTTAAATTTTTTTTTTATTTTGTATCTAACTTCTTCCCGACAAAACTGAGGTATTAAAACACAATTAAAATAAGTAAAATACATAAGACCTCCATCTTATGCATTATTAAATGAAAAATATAAAAAAATCTATTTTTTTGAAATGTGATTGAGAACCAATTAGTATTATAAATCTAAATTCTATACATTTTATTATAGGGAAAAAAGTTTTATTTATATTAACATAGAAAATAGTAAAAACAAAATTCATCACAACCAATTTGAATATGAAATTCACTAAAGCATACTGTTTCTATGCAAAAAAAAAAAGAATAAGAGAAATGACATATGAAATAATTGATGTAAAAATGTAATGAACCAAACAAATTATAAGATATTGAATGGTAAAAAATGATTACAGAATTCAATTAAATATATCTATATTTATTAAAAAAATGTTTTTTAAAGTAAATTTCATGTTTTGAAAAAACATAAATCCAATTAAATATAAATTTTTTTATCATAGAAAAAAAACTACTAAAGAATAACAATAATGTACCACATAACATGAAAACTATTGTCTTTGACACATATGTTTTTATTACGGAAATATTCATAAAGGAATCAAGACATGATTTAATATCACATGTCTACAAATCATTTCCAATAAGATAATCCAAATACCAGTTTTAATATGAAGGTCATCATAACATACTAGTAGGTATCTAAACAATGAATAAGAGATTACATATTCTATAATCGATGAATACTAGTAATGAATATAATAATGTATATGACATGGAATGTGAAAAAACTAATACATACTAATACATTTAAATTAATTATGATTTTTCTCATCATTCAAATATGAAAATAAAACAATTAAAAGAATAATTTCATAAACCCATAATACATTAAAAAATTTACTAAACTCATTAATTAAATAATTAGTTAGTATATATTACACTAAAATAAAATTTATATTGGATTAATGTAAAATTATCGAATAACTAAATTAAAAAAACATATACATCAAATAAAATCACATTTATTATGAAATAATATAATAAAAATAATATAAAAAAACCTTTGTTTAATCGATCATGAATAATTGTGACATAATAAGAACTAAATTAGGTTTTGATACATTGATACAAATGAAAATATTTATTAGGATAAGAGATTATGGATTTAGGACTCAATAATTTTTTTTTGAAGATGAACAAAAATAAAAAAAATCAACTAATGATGGGAGATATCTGGGAGATAAGAGAGTGGAGGACGCCACTTAGTGTATGGGGTGTTTTGGATAATGGTTAGGGAGAGGAATAGGGTATGTCATAGATCTTAATTTAATACCTTATACCAATGGTCTTTAAAAAATCGTCGTTATTGGATGCTCTATCGACACATTTTTACAAACTGTTGGTATTGGATTCTCTATACCACTATTTATGAAAATGATTGGTATAGAACATTGGAAGTTACTATATAAAAATGGTTCAAGTAAACCATTGGTATATAGGCATGATAATTACCTTAAATTATAGTTGTGTACAGATTAAATTGATTCCATTATAATGAATAATACTTAGGTCATTATGGATTTACCAAGAGGTTCAAAATATATTGGTTGTAAATGGGTTACCAAAAAGAAGTATGATTCCAATGGTAAGATTCAATATTTTAAATAAATATTGGTTTCTAAAGGTTTTAGAAAAAAATAAGGGATTGATTATTTTGATTCTTATTCTTCTGTAGCTTGAATAACATCAATAATGACTTTATTTTCATTTGATTCAATTAATCATTTATATTTCCATGAAATGGATGCAAAAAATTGTTTTTTTGAATGGATATTTACATGAATATATTTACATGGAATAAAAAGAAGGTTTTTTCAAGGTAACTAAAATAAAGTATGTAAACTAGTTAAATATCTTTATGGTCTTAAATAAGTTATAAAGCAATGACATCAAAAGTTTAATTTTTTTATATTGTCTAATATATTTATTAATTAGAATGAGGATAAATGTGTTAATTCAAAGTTTATAAAATAACATGGATTTATTGTGTGTCTATATGTAGATAATATGATAATTTATGGAACCAATATGGTTTGTGTAAACAAGATAAAGAATTATTTATCCTATATGTTTAAAATGAATTATATTAGAATAGTTGATGATATTTTAGGTATTAAATTTATAAAACATAGTGATGATTATTATTTAAGTTAGTATCATTGCATAAAAAATATTAAATTAATTTAATCATATTTTTTTCAAGGATTGTAATACTCCATTTGATTATAATGTTATGTTATTTATGAATATGGGTTGATCCATAGTACAACTTTAGTGTTCTAGTGAAATTGGTTATTTAATATATGAAATTCATTATAATAGACCTAATATTGAAGTGTCAATTTGTAAAATGAGTATAAATACTATTAAATATAGTGTGGATCATTGGGAATGTAAAATGAGAATATTTGGATACATGAGGAAGAACAAAGATTTAATATTATACTATAATTATTACATGACTGTATAAGAAGGATACACTAATGTGTGTCAGATTAATATTATTAGTTATAATAAATTCACATTTGGGTGGTTGTTTAGTCTTAGAGGTTGCAGTGTTTCTTGGGAGA
Organism: Viscum album; assembly: GCA_963277665.1. Classification (NCBI taxonomy): domain Eukaryota; kingdom Viridiplantae; phylum Streptophyta; class Magnoliopsida; order Santalales; family Viscaceae; genus Viscum; species Viscum album. The sequence continues at coordinate 789,581,928 of OY728123.1, read as the reverse complement.
GAAATAATCAAAAATGCATTTCACATTCAACCAAAGAGTTAGAGTTTATATCCTTGGTAGCATTTGGAAAGGAAACTAAATAGATTAAGAATATATTATTAGACATTAGATTGTGGACAAGTCTAATGGCTCCCATATATATAATTCTTGATAGTTAATAAAAATTATCAAAGGAATATATTTTCATGTACAATAGAAAGTTTAGACAAATATGTTTGAGGAATTATTATGGGAGACATGTTTTTCAAGATAGTAACATAACAATTACCCAGTGAGATCATATAAAAAAATTGAGGATCTATGTAAAAAATCCCTTAAAAGAGAGATTATTTGTAAAACTAATAAATATATGGGGCTACAACAAATATAATAGATCATTTTTTAATGGAAACCCAAAATTTTCTTTAGGAAAATTCTAATCAATGTGATTAATAGGGAAAACATGTTTTGAGGATTATTTTTAATATTAAATATTATAACTCTAATAACATGGTTTCAATGTTATCTTTGATTAATATAGGTTTATTTTTAATCTATTAATAAAATATTAAGAATATATGTGTTATGTGTTCTAATATTGTAAATACATTGTAACATTTTTCCTATGTGAACTTAGAAGTGGTGACATTTTTTAAACAAGTTAATGGGTTTAATCCATAGAGATTTCATGAAAAGGATATAATAAAATAGTATTAAAAGATCTAAAAATGTTATTTTGGATGGAAACATCATTGTATGTATGATATATTCTATTTATCTTAAATATTAACAAGTTTAATGTTTCACGAAATTTAAAATTTGATAATACTTTGGATTGTGACACCATAATTTTCTATGATTATGTTAGTAAAAGTTATGATAAGTGTGAAGTGATGTTTTGAACCTTTGTATGGGTGAACTTAGGTTCAGTTTGTGTTTGAGGTGTTTGGAAACATAAAGGTTGGTTATGCATGTTTTCTATCCAAAATGAAAAACACCATGGTTATGGTGCTAGTTATGGTTGTCCCTAGGTAAAAAAAGGAAAGGGGGGAAACAACTAGCCAAGACTTGGTTCTCAGAGGAGGGACCTTTCTGTCATAGTCTAGGAAATCTCAGCATGGCTATTGGAGGTTTTGGTGATGGAAAAATGGAGGGTTCTTGGTTCCATTCCCTATCCTAGGTCATTTCTAGATGGGTGATCAAGAACACTATGGCCAAGGACTAGTTGTGGTGGAGGGTGTGGAAAATGTCTGGCTGGCCTTAAAATGGATTATTCCATCATCCCTCATCTCAAATCTTGACTAGATCAAAGGGGAAAACATAGAAAGTTAATGATGGGTATTTAATTCGGGTTTAACTTGATTCTTCCCCCTATTAATCGAATCGACCCCCTTCTCCATGATGATTCCTTATATCTAGATGAATTATAGATGCTTCATGGATGATCCAAGGAAACTCTTCATGTATTGTGGTTACTACATTGATCAACCTCATTTCTCTTTATTTATATTTACTTGACGTTGTTGGAGATTGAACGTCGTAAGATAGAGGATGTTCTTATTGAATCAGAACCATGGAATCCTCATCACTTTTATTTTTCTATTCATTCTTTGAGAAATGAATATATTATTCTTAAAAAAAACATGAATAAAACAATTTATAGTAATTGATATTTGTTATGTGTTTTTTTTATATTTGCCTTTTCATTATTGATCCTTTCTCTAGAACCCATGTTATTTTATATCAAACTAGTTCAATGAGTTCCCTATATGAAAACTTTTTCCAGTTGGTGTGAGAATGTGGTTTAGGTGATGATACTCTTAAAAAACATTGATATTAACATACAAAAAACCTGATTTAGGAAGTTTCTTATAATTTAATTCCTTTTATATGGTGTTTTAATGATATGATTGTTATGATTGAAACCCATGGTTGATATATGTTGCATGCGAGTGTGAGTGGCCCTTAAGAGCCAACCTTGATATACGTTCATACAATTTGTGTTTATCCTTTTGAGAACTATTACTAATAATCCTTATTATTCCTTGTTATAATACATGTTGTTTTTGGTATTTCATATCCTATAGAACCTTTCTTTTGATACCAATATGAACAGGTTACTTAGTATTTTGGTTAGATGACCACTTGAAGGGTTACCATGATGTTGTGATAAGGCTATGAACTCTGGCCTATTTGATAGTATGGGTCAGATCACGAACATGTCACAAAATGATGGAGTATACCCTATAGGGTTTTGAGTATCCTTCACCTATAAGCTGATATGGGATATTTTCATGTAGGGGTGATGTGCACATCCAATAAATCAGACATGTTAGGTAGAACTTACAATCATTTGCGGATAACGACCACCATCAGGGTGGGGTGTGAAGTGTTTAAGATAAATACCATCCTCAGGGTGGGGAATGTGGAATTAATTAAAGGTATAAAGAGGAAGTATTTATATTAATGGAGTTCTTACAGATGTTGGGACTTGTGGAACATCTGTTGATGTGTGGTGATAAACTTTAATATCCTTACCAACATCGTACGGAAGTAGGTTGGGCCAAAATTTTTGAAGTATTAGTTAGAGTACAAGGACATAGATTATGAGTCGATATATGTTTACTTGTGAATTTACCTTATATCAAGATGTTCACTATTAAATATTTATTCTGAACTTGTTTTAAGGATGCATTGGTGGTTTTATACTAGATTTATACTAACACCTTGTATGGAAATCTCAATGAGGATGCATCCTTCATGAACAGAGATCTAGGAAAGGGAAAATGACTTGTGAAAGGGAGCAAGGTGATAGAAAATTATGTTCAATGGAGGTACCAGGACATACTATGGAGGGATACCATAGTGTTCTATTGACTTTCATGTCTTTATCATACTCTTTTTGGAACTTCTACTTTAGGGTCATTGTCTATTTATTCTACAATAACCTAGATAATTTCCATGTAATTTTTATAGTATTGATTTTTTATTATACTATTTTTATTTTTGTTATTTTTTATACTCATATTTATTAATACCAAGGGTATATTCTTCCACCTAATGACATTCAGAAAGTCACTACTAGTCAGTTTCCTCTTACATATGGGGAGGCCCGCATGAGACCATGTAGCACTCCATCTCAGACCTAGTTATTTAGATGGAGGGTTATAAAATGGTATCAAAGGAGGTTTTCCCTCTATTTCTTCTTAACTATGTTTTTGGGAATGTTATAAATGAGGTAGGCTATTTGGGACTCTGGAATGGGAGTTTCATGTGTGCTTGGATAGAACATGTGAAATAGACTTCGGAGTTACAATTTTTGGTACTTTTGTTATAATTATGATTTTATGATTTATTATTAATCCTGAGTATATTTTTCTGTTACATTTTTATGGGATTTGTTTTCATTCATTTATCATGACTAGGAAATTTTGATCACATGACATATCAATATATCTATTGAGTGATTCATAGTAGATATTTAATTTTATTCCTTGATTGTGAAATTTGTTTAGTATAGTATCATATTATTTATTATTGGATATATCTATATTCTCTGCTATTATGGTATATTGGTTTCAACATTAATCATATTAAATTAGAATTCTATTATATTATATATATATATAATTGTTACTAATGTGTAGGTACATACCTCTTGAATTCAGCTATGGGTAGATCTAAGAGAGATATTGTAACGTCCCAGTTCTGAGTGCCTCCCAAAGGTGCCCCGTACTCGGTTTGGCCACATGTACTCAAGCACATTTACCCAAACCTTAGAGGCTACCAACTAGCATTGAGGGCCTTGGGTGAGATAGTGGGGAAACTATTCCCTCATTGGTAGTGTATTGCAGTGGAATAACAATAATAAAGAACAGCAGAAACAGTAATCCCATACAATATGTAAACAACGGTAGATGGAAAGTAAATAAAAAACTACAACATATATATATATATATATATAATGATGCATGCCACAAATATCTAGGAAATCAATCAAACAAGTCACAATGCTGGAATACAGTACTAAACCAAAGTACAAGAGAAAACAAGTAAACAACTCCAGCAACATCACAAGAATAAAATTGGTCCCATGCTCTCTAGCTCCATATCAATCAAATACCTGAAGTAAAAGGGGGCTTTCCCTTATCTATACCTGCAAAAATATAATCTGTTTGGGCCCAAAGCATGACCCAAATGGGGTTTGATACGGATCCCAGTAGGCAACCACCAAATGATCCGTTCCTAACTATCAGTGAATATATACGGTTGGTAATAAGCAAAATGAAGTAATAAACAAGGAAGTACTCAAAAGTAATCAATCCTATAGTCTCAACTACATAAATATAAATTTGTCAATTATTCAACAAATCATTCACAAGAAACCCTCCAAGAAAGTTCTCACATCCTAACCCCTCTAGTTCAACTTATCATTTAGCAATAAAGATATAACAAACCCCTAGGATAGCTCACATAGTCTAACCCCTTTGATCTCATGAAAACAAAGAATCTTTGAGGAATTAATCACTATCAATCCCCCCTATAGTATTTTAATGATAAACTACAGACTCTCTAAGGAAGAACTCAATTTAAATTCCCCATATAGTCTCGTAATGATAACTATAGACACTCTGAGGGAGCACTCAATGTCAAGCCCCCCTATAGTCTCACAGCATGAAAAGTAAAAAAGACACTGTTGGGAATCCCTCAACATGAATTATTCCTATTGTCTCACTACACCAGGTTTCTATAGCCCTGTGTAAAGCAATCGTGCACAAATGATATTCAATAGCCAAAGTAAATCACAAATACTACTTGGCTAAGAAACTATAATGCATATCACAAGCATTTCATATAATATCCACTCCATCCTAACAATAATATGAATGGAAAGAATAACATCCTAAGATATAATTCTAGACCCAACGACAAATATAAAAATCAAACATGGGAAAACACATCCATAACAAGGTAAATAACCCTATTTACAATAAAAAACCCATACTCAAGAAAAAAAGGGATGAAATACATTAACAAGGTTAAATTACTTAAACACGCAATACCCTAAACTAGGGTATTGGGAAATTTTTCACATATAATTCAATGAAAATATATGTAAAGTCACAAAACACCTACCTTGATGTTGTATGATTGATATAGTTGAACCTTAGCCTTTGAATCAACCCAGAACACCAAATATCTACAAAAACATCAAAAACCATCAACCACAAATATCTCAAGAAAGGGGAGGAATCAAGAGAAGAGGCACTAGAATAAGGAATAACTAACCATAGAGAATCCAATAAAATTAACGACGGTTGATTTGGAGCACTGACGATCGATCGGGGTCTCGAAGAAGAAACGATGATCTCTAATTGCTCCTGGATGAGACCGAGCCAAAAGAAGGAGTTTCTGTCAATTAAATGCACCCCCGGTCTGATATATCAAATAAAAGAAAAAGTACATGACATTTTAATTTAATGTACATGACGTGTACATGCTTTAACCATCCTCCACTTTAGTCAGTCTCTAGGTCACCCCACACAACCATGTACTCGGCCGTTACACAGCCAGTACGTGGCTACCCGAGACAATCGGGCACACAATGTGTAATTATAAGTACACAGAGTGTAATACATATATTTCCAAAAACTTACCTTTTTCTTCAAAACACCAGAAAATGATATCCATACCTGAAGAGAAGATTCGGGTTCTTACAAACTTCCCCTCTTAATGAAGTTCATCCATGAATTTTCCTAACAAGGAGGCTCAAAAGAAGAATCCTTGAATAGCTCTGGCCACTATGATCACACATCAGTCTCCCTCTCCCATGTCTCGTCTTTTACTCGCTCGTGATTCCATGGAACCCATACCAGTGGAACAAACTGCCATAGAGAACCTTCACGCCGCGATCAACAATCTAGATAGGATTCTCCTCGAACAAGGCGTCCACCTCCAACTCAACCTCATCAGGTTGAAAAGCATGATACAGATCTGAGAAGTAACATCGGAGTTGAAAAACGTGGAAGACATCATGAATTGATCGGTACCTCTGAGGTAACTTCAAATGATAGGAAACCGAACAGAGTCTCTCCAAAACCTCAAACAGTCCGATGTATCTTGGTGAAAGCTTTCACTATCTCTTAATCCTCTTGTGTCCTAACCTTGACGTGATATGTAGTAAAACATGATCTCTGACCTCAAACTCCATATTCTATCTCTGTCTATCAACATAAGACTTCTATAATTACTGTGCAATATCCATTCTCTTCTGAATGAACTCCACCTGCTCTGTAGTATCCTAGACAAGACAAGGTACTAACATATCATCCCCATCTGCTTCTAGCCAACAAAGGGGGATCGACATGGACCACCATACAAAGCCTCATAAGGTGCCATATGAATAGTTTCCTGAAAACTATTATTATAGGAAAACTCTACCATAGGTATGTGCTTCTACCAAGAACCTCCAAAATCTAGGATGCATGCTCGAAGCATGTCCTCTAGAACCTGAATCGTACACTTAGACTGGACATCTATCTGGGGATGGTAAGCTGTACTCAAAAGTACCTCTGTGTCCAAAGACCTCTATAGTCCCTACCAGAATCGAGAAGTAAAGTGAGCTTCCTTGTCTGAAACGATGGAGTGAAAAACCCCATGTAGATATATAATCTCCTGGATGTATAACCTTCCAAGATCATCAACATGGAAGGTCTCCTTGATTGAAAAGAAGTTTGAAACCTTCATGAGTTTTTCAATGACAACACAAACTGCATCATTACCACGAGGCAATCTCAGTAAACTTGTCATGAAGTCCATCATGACATCATTCCACTTCCACTGGGTAACTGCTAAAAAGGCCCTACTGGTTGCAGTTGCTCCACATTCACCTGCTGATAGGTGGAACATCTCATGAAGAAACCAACAACATATCTCATCATACCTAACCACCAATACTGATAGTGTAGATCTCAGTACATCTTGGTGATGCCAAGATGAACTATCCAAACTGAGGAGGGAAAATTTTTCATTAGCTCTTCACGTATGTCTTCTGACACCCATACACACCCATGAAAATGCAAGATCTCATCCTCTCTTAAGGTCCATCTAGGAATATGGTCATCTCCTAACACACTCTCCCATAGAACTATGCCTTAAAAATCTAATAGATTCCTTGTTCACACTCTATCAAGAAGAATTGAGGTAACTGCTATAAAAGAAAGAAACACCTACCCCTGTCTGTCACGCACCACCAAATGCGTCTTAGAGAACATATCCATAAGCTGACACTCACTGCTGGCCTCCTAAACAACCTGTATCTGAGTCCTCCTGCTCAATGAATTAGCCACTATGTTGCCTTTTCTCAGTGTGTAGGAAAGCTCAAAGTCAAAGGACTGAAGGTATTCAACCCACATTCACTGTCTCTAGTTCATATCGCACGGGGTAAAGATATACTTGAGACTTTTGTAGTTAGTGAAAACCAAAAAATGCTCTCCCAATAGATAATGTCTCCAACATTGTAAGGTATTAACAACTGCATCCTACTCAAGATCATGCGTCAGTTAATTCCTCTCATGAGGCCTCAACTATCGAGACCCATACGCAATGACACCTTCCCCCTGCATATGTACTGCTCCCAACCCGATACCTGATGCATCACAGTAAACTATATAACTCATTCCTGACTCTAGAAAAACTAGGATCAGTGCTGTAGTCACCCTCCCTTTCAGCTCTTGAAAGGATGACTCACAAGAATCTGACCACTTTGCACCCTTCTTAGTCAGGCCCATCTGTGGCACTGATAAGCGAGAAAATTCATGTATGAAACATCTGTAGTAACCAAAAAACCCTTGAAAACTCTATACCTCAAAGACATTCTTCAGCTACACCCTGGGAACTGTTGTTCTCTCTTTATATGGGTCTACTGATACTCCTGTCTCGAAGATAACATGACCCAAGAAGTGAATCTGATCCATCCAAAAGTGGCATTTTAAGATCTTAGCATATAAATTATGCTCTGTTAGTGTACTCAAAACGATCTCAATATAGTTAGAATGGCTGTGTTGAGTGTGAGAGTACAACAAGATATTATCCATGAAAAACACCACAAAGGATTCCAAGTATGGATGGAACACTTGGTTCATCAGTTCCATAAAAACTGTAGGAGAGTTCGTGAGACCGAATAACATAACCACATTCTTGTATAGGCCATACCTGCTTCGAAAGGATATAAGGGGTATATCAGATGGTCTAATGCAAAACTGATGATAAAAGGATCCAAAATTAATCTTCGAGAACACCTAGGCTCCCCGAAGCTAATCAAAGAGATCCTCAATCCTAGGCAAGGAATATCGGTTCTTGACCATAAACTGGTTTAGCTTCTGATAATCTACACAAATTCTGAGGGTACCATCTGCCTTCTTAAAAAACAGGATATGTAAACCCCAAGGGGAAGTATTGAGTTAGATGAAACCCTTTTCCTATAACTCCTCTAACTTCTTCTTGATCTCATGTAACTCCAGTGTATCTATCCTATAAGGAGGAATGGACACAGGTGCTTCTCCTGGAACAAGCTCAATAGAAAATTCTACCTATTTCTTTAGATGAAAACATGAAAATTCCTCTGGAAAGACATCTCTAAAAGAATACCCCACTAGAGGAAACAACATCTGTGAAGTTCCCTGGTCATCTAGATACAAACTAGAAATCTGAGCTATAACTCCTCCCAACCCATGTTTCTCAGGTCTCACTCTACTCACCTGAACATCCCATTTGTCATTATAAAGAAACAAATCGACATCTGGTTATGTGAGACTCACCCTAAGATGATAGAAGTTGATAAAATCCTGGTAGGTAACCAAACAGCCCATTACGAGAATGACATAATAGCCTATCATCTCTAAGACATAGAGGTCCCATAAGAAGTGACACCCACTAACCTCAAGAGGGAACTCCTTGCACTGACATAAACTAGCAATTCTAGTCCCCAATGATGTGTCTAGCATCAAGATATCAGCAAAAGTAAATATATAGAGCCCAAGGCTCTCCATAATAGGGAATGATATGAAACTATGGGAATCACCTGTGTCAAAAAGAGCATAAGATAAAACTGAGGCAAATAGAATCGTACCTCTAACTGTAGAGGGTCCGAGATTCTACTCTAGATGGGTCTGCTCCACTGCAAAAGTATAACCTATACTGCGGACTTGTGAACCTGCCTAACCACCTTGAGATGGTCCACCCTATTGTCGCTGAAAGTATGGTGATTGGATACCACGACCACGACCACTACCTCGACCTAAACGACCGAAAAAACTCTAGTTCCCAGACTGATGAGAAACTAGTGGTCTTGGTCCTGAACAAGGAGTCATAGAAGAACCTATTTCACCAGCTTCTGGTGAGAAAAACTGACAGAAACACTGCAGATGACCCATCTTACTGCAAGACCAACACTCAACTGGGTCTCTTAAAAATGTGTCCTCATATGCCCTCCCTTCCCACCCTGGTAGCATACCACCTGGATACCTAAAGGCGTATCCTGCCTACTAGGATCTCTACATGTAGACTCCCTATGGTGCTTCCTACTATCATTCGGAGAAGAACCAACTCTGGATGCTGAACTGCCATAGCCCACAACTCCAGAATCTCTTAGGTTGTGCTCAGTGATCAGCACCTGGTTGACTATGGAAGATATGGTCGTCAATCTAAAGAAGTTCACCTAAGATCAAATGTCATGTCTGAGACCATCCTCAAACTTTTTTTCCAGATATAACTCATCACCCCCAGAATGGGTGTGAAGCACTACAGCTCAATGAAGCTAGAAGAATACTCAATGAATGAAAGAGTACCCTGTTCCAAACTCATGAAATCTTTGGCTCGATCAACCCTAACAGTATCTAGGTAAAAGTAATCGTAGAAGGTATGATGGAACTCACCACAATCCAAAAACCTTCTGGCATCCACCCTGTTAGATCACATCCCACTATCTATTGGCATAATTCCAAAGAATATACACAGGGAGCTTCAACCTCCTCTCTAGAGACATCTCCAGATGCTTGAATTTTGACAAAATGGCTTCCAACCTCGACTCTGCATCCTAAGGTCCCCCATTCCCTGAGAAAGTGGGAGGATGATGTTACTGAAAGACCCGCGTCAACTCTTCCATAGACGGGATAAGATACGAAGCTCCCTAGAAGGTCTGCATAAACCTCCTGAAGCCTTCTCAGAACTGTGCATCAACACCTATGTCCAGAATGACGGGTGGTGCTAAGACATGCATGATGAGAGGATCTGCTGGTAGTCTCTGATCTACCATGTCCAGTGTCTGATCGTTTCCTTGTATCTGGTGAAAAACCAGTGGTCGTCTCGGTGGCGTGACTCTGCAAGGTCAATTGCACACTTCAGTTCAAGATTATCAGGAAATAAAACTTGGATGTGTACGAAAGGAACAAGATAAAGAAAACATTCACGTTTTACAAAATAGGGGTACATGGCGTGTATGACCCCTACACGGTGTGTTCCCTTGATCCTTTACATGGGCATGTACTTCTGCCAAAACTAGTCATGTAACACCCCTACACACGGCGTGTTCCTCCCAAGGACATAATGTGTACTTGAATTGATTCCCCCAGCCCATGTTCCTCTAAACGGCTAAGCTACACGGTTCACCTAAAACAAAACTACACATCGTGTTCATACCAAACATGGTGTGTACTAGAAAGATTTCATCGGCTTGTGTCGTTAGTCACACAGAAGGTCACATGGTCGACTCTACACAGCGTGTTCAATCTATAAACGTCGTGTACTATCTAAGTTTCATCCATCCATGTCGTTAGTCACATGGCTGGACACATGGTCCCTATAACATGCCGTGTACATTTGGTACATGACGTGTTCGTCTAAATATTTTCCAACCCCATGTCTATGCCCACATAGTCAGTCACAAGGTCAACGATTACACAACATATACATATAGTACACAAACTTTACTTAAGAAATGTTGTTCCTTAATAAAAAGAAGGATAAATGGTGTTCATTTATCATTACACACTGTGTATTCTGGGTTTTTCTAGACAGTAAGCCTCAGAAACTACTTCGGAACCCCATAAAAAACACTAAAACCAACATTAAAGTGCCAAATTCTGATCTGTGGGGGTCCATACTCACTGAGAATCAAATCTTAGAATCATATTCATGTATATCACAAGGTTTAATAGTTCAATAACTCACATGATCTACCAAATTCTGATCCATGAGGGCCCATAACACAACATGGATCAAAGTTTGGCATTCATCTAAAAGATACTTTAAACATCAACAATACCCTATCAAATAGCAGGTATTCTATCAAGGAATCTATCAAAACATCATACATATCTAGAACAAAATCTATCACAACAACATGAAATCAGTAATGCACCCTAAATGGCATGAAAAGAATGCACGACTTGTGATACCTATCAAGTTCCTATATGATCCATGAGATGGCATACCCTCATCTCATTTGGTTATAACAGAAATAGAACCACAATAATATCAATGATAACAGCACAAAACATGTGAATCACCCAATGGTGATGTCACATACATGAAATATTTTAAAGGTATTTTTCATTTAATTTACATCCTTGCTTGGTTTTGGTGGTTTTTCATGCATTTTTTAAGGAAATAGTGGGTTTCCAAAATTTGGGCCAACCTGAGATCCCATTTCCAGTTTTGAAAGTAAATTTTGTTTCTTTAATAACTCCTTCTTTTTTCAACATTTTTCAACCATTAAACTTCCAAAATGACCTTCATTTAAATATTAAAACCACAAAATAATTTTGGGCCCCTTAAAAATTCATTAGAACCATGCAGTTGGGTGATCAAATTAGGTATTGGGCCAACCCGAAAGCCCATTTCCAGTTTTAAAATTATTTTGTAATTATTTCATAAAATATTTATTGTTTATCCTTTTTCAGTGATTCCACCTCTCACACTTTTCCATCGAACCCAGCCACACCCCCATTTTCGTTTTCGCCTTTTTGGAGCTCATATTTATCACGATTTAGGGACGAACTTCTGAAGCTCTAAAAAACGTCCAGATTTCTCAAGTAAGTTGTTTCTCTTCCTTATTCCTCCCTTCTTCTTAGGGTTTCTTCCTTTTTTATTGAATTCCCAAATGTCCAGAAGATGGGGTTTCATACCTAGGGTTTTAGTTTTTAGTTTCTTGGTCCAATACTCTGGTTTTAGGTTCAATATTACTCCTTTGTGGTGTGACAGAGATGCGGTTGAAGTGACGCACAAGGATTTGGGGGTTTTGACTCTTTTGGTAGGTGATTTCATATGTAGGTATTGTATAATGAGTTGTATTGATGTATTTATGTTTCCATTATGTTCATCATTCAGTATTTGGATTTCAAAAATTGATTTGGGCAGCATTTTAAAAGTGGTTGATTTTTAAGTGCCAATCTTGTGTGAAAATGGGTGTTTTACATGTGCAACCCATGTTGTGCCTCTTGGTGTTGTTTTATAATTCAGGGATTGAATTTATAAAAATGGTTTGATGCTGAAATTTATGTTTTGGTATAATATTGGTCTCCATTTGGTTTTAAATATGGGATTTTAGATGAATTTAATGTGCAACATTTGATTAATTTTCTTGAAATTGTTTTATGGAAATTATAAATGGTTTATTGAGTTATACAAAAGGTGAAAAGAAGGTGTAGATACTATTTTGAATGTGTGTGACCAGAACTGATATTTATATGTGAAAATTGATTTTGGTAGCATGTGGTGACTATTTGAGCACAATACGGGAAACCCGGGTATCTAGGTGGGCTAACGTGTACTAGTACGCTAGTGAACGGAGGGGTTTTGACCATGGTTCACTTAGCAATTCTGACATGGATAACACTAAAAAAACTATAATGGAGATGATTGGAGACCACTAGGTTATGGGTATGCTCCCTACTAGTGGCTCGTGCACGAGAACGAATTTCGTTATGGTTACTTTCACCGAGGTATGAGGTACGTGGGGCTCACAACAAACTAGTACATAGGGGTGTTCCTATGCTTGGTGCTCGTGGCCTTTTTGGCATTTAAACTTTCTTTATGGTATTTTGGGATGTGAAAACTAGCATCTTGAATGTTTTATTGAATTTAACTCATTCTTTATAGTTATCCCCATTGAAAGTTATTTTCTTTTCAAAGTTTCACTTTTAGAAATAAATGCCACTATTATCTATTTATAACTCTTGCAAGCCTTTTATTTTACAATGCCTATCACTTGAAATCCTTGGGTGATATCCTATTGGGATTAGTCTCACACCCTACTTACACCTTTGGGTGTAAGTATACTTGATCATGTTTGACACAGGAAAAGGAAAAGCCTAGGGAGATGGCGGTTCAGGTTTCTAGTTTCTCTCGATGGTGCAGTGTTGTGGAGACGGCTTGTGGGTGATGACCCCTTTTCCTGTGGAGTCTCATGGGCTGTTTGCTGCTACTTTTATGTACCTTTGGACCTCTTGTGTCTTGTTTAAACTCATATACTAAGTTCTGAATTTTTATTAAGTCTTGTTTGGCATAATTTTTCAGACTTGGTTTGTTGTTTGTTTTTGGTTATCTTATGAACCCAAACTCGGGTAAATCGTTCCCAAATGAATTTTTATGATACCCGGGCACTTGTGCCAGCCCGTGGGGATGGGGAACGCCCTTAGGGTCTTTCCATGAGCCGGTTTTGGTGCTGGTTTGATGGCGACCAGATTCGGTTCGTGACAAAATGGTATCAAAGGTGGTTAATGTTTTTTGGTTATATTGTTATTTTGGGATGAGTCAAGATAGATAGGAGCTAGGACTGTCAGGGCTCGGGTTTTTGGTTGTGAGTAGGGTTTCTGGCCCGCACCTCTCATGGCATACCCTGAGTCACCAGGGGATGTTGGAATTTAATGACTGACTTCACTTCCAGGTGAGACGTGTGGGCTGCAGACCACATGTGGACATCATGAGGATGTGTTGTAGTTGTTTATTTTATTACTGAAATGTGTTTAGATTATTTATATTTGATGTATTTGATTAAAATTTTCAGAATTGTGGTATTGATTATTATTTTGTGACTGTTACATTTTGTAGCAACATGCCTCCCCAGAAAGCTCTCACACACCCACAGGAGGAAGCCAGAAAGAGTTCTCCCACACCAATTGATCAGAGGCTAGTCGAGGCCGTGGTCCGGGCTGTCCAGGCTCTAGGATATGGACCAGCTCCAGTTCCAGCTCCTATTAGAGAGGATGAGACTGGTCCTAGAAAGGACAAGGCCCAGGAGTTCCTGAAAAATAAGCCTCCAACCTTCTGAGGCAGCTCAGAACCCCAAGAAGCAGAAGAATGGCTCAAGAAGATCGAGCATATGTTTGAGTTCCTGGAAACACCCGAGGAGCTCAGGGTGAAGTGTGCCTCCTTTCTGTTGGAGGGTCCCAGCCGTAAATGGTGGGAGTCAGTGCTTCAGGCTGGGAAGAATGAGCAGATGTGCTGGGGAGATTTCAAGGCTGTCTTCAATGAACAGTACTGCCCTGAGGTGTTGGCTTATGCCAAGTCTAGAGAGTTCATGGAACTTGTTCAGGGAAATCTATCTGTGATGGAGTATGCCAACCATTTCGCTGAGTTGGTTCGGTATGCTCCAGAAATTGTCTCTAATGAGAAAGCGAAGGCCCCGAGGTTTGAGAAAGGCTAGAGACCCGAGATATACTCCCAGGTGTTCTTGTTTAAGCTGAGGACCTATGCTGAGGTCATTGATCGGGCGTGCATGGTGTAGATTGATTGAAAAGGAAGGGCTGGTTTCTATGGTTCTGTATCAGCAGTGGGAGGTGGAAGCTCCTCAGAGAAGAAAATGAAGCGAGAGGATCATGTGAAGAAAAGAGGAGGCAGTTCAGGGAACTCTTCCATGCAGTTTTCATCAGCGGCTTCTGATGCGAGATCGGTCGTGTGCCACCAGTGTGGGAAGCCCGGGCACAACTGTCCAGCATGCCCTCATCCTCCGAAGACCTGTTTCTAGTGTGGAGGTATGGGACACGTGCAACGGTTTTGTGGGATAGCGCGTCCACTTCAAAGTGGGGCAGGGTCCATGGCTCCCAGAGGAGTGCCAGCACAGTATGAGCCGTCGAGGACTGGGGGATCTCGATTTGGCAGCCGTGGTGGTAGGGCTGGGTCATCTTCTGGGAAGAGCCAGTTCAAGGCACAGCCACAGACTAGCGGTCATCTTCAGGCAGAGACAGGACATCTCCATGTAGTGGATCAGGCACCAGCAGGATCAGAGGCAGGACCGTCGACTGTTCGAGGTACCGTTTTGATTTCATCTTCTATAGCTACTACTCTTTTTGATACTGGTGCCTCTGTTTCATTCATTTCTTCCCATTTTGTGGACACTCTGAATTTTCCAACTGATTTGATGTCATTCGCAATGGAGTTGGTGACACCGCTGGGAAAGAAGAAGGAGCAGGGTCTCAGGTGCCCATCTTGTGCGCTTTCTGTGTCAGGGGTTAAGATGGAGTGGGACCTCTTGGTCTTAGATATGAACCTTTTTTATGTCATACTCGGGATGGATTGGCTAGTACACTTCCAGGCACACATCGATTTCTACAGACGTCGTGTGAGTTTCACGACACCTGATGAGAGTCGTCAGGTTTTTCATGGAGAATGGGATCCTCAGTCAGGTCACGCAGGGCCTCCACTCCCAGAGTTGGGAATTGTTATCTTCAAGTTATCTTTTCTTATGCTAGAGGATGGTCTTTCCCCTGAAGGTGCACTACCTCATGTAGTTAATGAGTTTCCGGACGTATTCCCAGATGATTTTTTAGGCTTTCCCCCAGAGCGGGATGTGGAGTTTTCGATTGATCTGGCGCCGGGAACACAGCTGATATCTCTTCCCTCTTATCACATGGCCCCCACCGAGCTGAGGGAATTAAAGATACAGCTGGACGACTTAGAATCCAAAGGATTCATTCGCCCGAGCGTCTCTCCTTGGGCTGCTCCTGTATTGTTCGTGAAAAAGGCTGATGGATCCCTCCGGTTGTGCATTGACTACCGAAAGCTGAATAAGGTAACAATTAAAAAAATACCCTTTACCCAGAATAGATGATTTGTTTGATCAGTTGAAGGGGGTAAAGTGGTTCTCAAAGATAGACCTGCATTCAGGGTATCATCAACTCAGGGTGAAGGAGTCAGATATCCCAAAGACAGCCTTCCGAAGCAGGTACTGCCAATTTGAGTATTTGGTCATGCCCTTTGGATTGACAAATTCTCCAGCAGTCTTTATGGCACTTATGAATAGGGTGTTCCATCAATATCTCGATTACTTGGTTGTGGTGTTCGTGGATGACATTCTGGTATACTCTAGCTCTGAGGAGGAACACGAACATCACTTGAGAGTCGTTTTGGGTATATTACGGGATCACCGCCTCTATGAAAAGTTGTCAAAGTGCAGTTTCTGGATCAGGGAGGTGAGATTTCTCAGGCATGTGATCTCAGAGAATGGAGTTTCAATGGACCCTGATAATATTAGTGTGGTTATGTCATGGGAGCAGCCAAAGAATGTGTTCGAGATCAGGAGTTTCCTTGGCCTGGCTGGTTATTATAGGCGATTCGTTCGAGATTTCTCTCGGCTTGCTTCACCGATGACTACCCTCACCCGGAAAGGGGTGAAGTTTTTATGGGGTCCAGAATGTTAGGCATCATTTGAGGAGCTGAAGAGGCGATTGACTACTTCCCCCGTGCTGATTTTACCAGAGGCTGGAAAGGGATATGTGGTTTATTGTGATGCTTCAGGTATGGGTCATGGGTGCGTGCTTATGCAGGATGATCATGTGGTGGCATATGGCTCTCGCCAACTCCGGCCACACGAAAAGAACTACCCAACCCATGACTTGGAGTTGGCAGCAGTGATGCATGCTTTGAAGACGTGGTGTCACTACCTCTTTGGGGAGAAGTTTGTGGTCTATTCTGATCACAAAATCTTGGCTTATATCTTCTCACAAAAGGACCTCAACTTGAGGTAGTGTCGCTGGATCGAGTACTTGCAGGGGTTTGACTTTGACATTGTCTATACCCCAGGTAAGGGTAATGTAGTGGCCGATGCCTTGAGCAGAAGGGTCCCAGTGCAGGCTTTGAGGAAGTCCAGTGATGAGTGGACATTTATGGGGATCTTTTCTCAGATGCATGTGGAGACCAAGGAACATAGTGGAGGGGCATTCTTGGCGAGCATCCAGTTGACTCCTTCTCTGTTGGAGTTGATTCAGCAGGAACAGCCTAGTGATGAGATTTGTCAGCGATCGAAGCAGTTTCTTCATGGGGGGGAGACATCCTCTGATTGGTCGTCGTCTCCCGAGGGAATCTTGTGCTTTAAGGGTCGTTTGGTAGTGTCGTTATCTCTACAGAAGGTGGTGATGCAGGATAGCCACCAGTCTCAGTGGGCTGTCCATCCGGGTGCCACTAAGATGTATTATGATGTCCATCGGCAGTTTTGGTGGCCTGGTATGAGACGGGACATAGCGGACTTTGTGTCGAGATGCTACACATGCCAGCAGGTGAAAGCAGAGCACCAAAGGCCCTCCGATTTGCTCCAACCACTACCCATTCCTACCTGGAAGTGGGACGAGGTTTCCATGGACTTCATTGTTGGATTACCTCGTACACCTCGAGGTAAGAATACCATTTGGGTGGTGATTGATCGTCTAACCAAATCATCCCACTTCATTCCGATCAGAGATACATCTAAAGTGGATGAGTTGGGATGTTTGTATCTTCAGGAGGTGGTGAGACTCCATGGTGTGCCATCAGCAGTTGTCACAAATAGAGACCCTCGTTTCACATCTCGGTTCTGGGAAGGCCTTCAGAAGGCCTTGGGGTCCTAGATTAAGATGAGCACAGCATACCATCCACAGACGGATGGTCAGACAGAGCGGGCAAATCAGATTTTGGAGGACATGCTTCGTGCATGTGTCCTAGACTTTGGAGGTTCTTGGGATACCCATTTGGGATTGGTTGAGTTTTCTTATAATAACAGTTACCAATCCTTGATTCGAATGGCTCCTTTTGAGGCGCTCTATGGCCGGCCTTGTCAGTCCCCCCTCTGTTGGGCTGAGGTAGGTGAGACCTCACTACTGGGGTCGAGTATGGTGCAGGAGACATCTGAGAAGGTAAAATTAATTAGGCAACGTTTATTGACAGCTCAGAGTCGTCATAAATCATATGCTGACCGGAGGCATCGAGACCTAGAGTTTTCTGTGGGTGACAGAGTATTCTTGAAGGTGGCCCCTCATTTAGGCCATCGTCGATTGGGGAAGCAATGTAAGCTGACTTAGCGGTATGTCAGGCCATTTGAGATCATCAAACGTATTAGAAAGGTGGCATACAGGTTTTCCTTACCTTCTCAGTTGACGTCCATCCATGATGTCTTCAATGTTTCTCAGTTGAAGAAATACTACCCGGATCCGTCCCATGTGTGGAGTTGGGAAGAACTGGAGATAGAGCCTGACTTGTCTATTGTTGAGAGGCCAGTGAAAATAGTGGACTCCCAAGAGAAGATACTTCGAGGGAAGTCTATTCCATTAGTCCGGGTTCTATGGAAGCATGGAAATGATACACATGAGACATGGGAGCGAAAGTCGTGGGTCGAGGAAGAGTACCCATTCTTGTTTTCCAATCAAGCCTCATGTTGACTTTCCGGGGCGGAAAGTCCTTCATGGGGGGGAGAATTGTAACATACATGAAATATTTTAAAGGTAATTTTCATTTAATTTACATACTTTCTTGGTTTTGGTGGTTTTTCATGCATTTTTGAAGGAAATAGTGGGTTTCCAAAATTTGGGCCAACCTGAGAGCCCATTTCCATTTTTGAAAGTAAATTTTGTTTCTTTAATAACTCCTTCGTTTTTAAACATTTTTCAACCATTCAACTTCCAAAATTACCTTCATTTAAATATTAAAACCACAAACTAATTTTGGGCCCCTTAAAAATTCATTAGAACCTTGGATTTGGTTGATCAAATTAGGTATTGAGCCAACCCGAAAGACCATTTCCAGTTTTAAAATTGTTTTGTAATTATTTCATAAAATATTTATTTTTTATCCTTTTTTCGGTGATTAAACCTCTCACACTTTCCCATTGAACCCAACCACACCCCCATCTTTTTTTTTCTCCTCTTTGGAGCTCATATTTATCGCGAGTTAGGGCCGAACTTCTGAAGCTCCAAAAAACGTCCATATTTCTCAAGTAAGTTGTTTCTCTTCCTTATTCCTCCCTTCTTCTTAGGGTTTGTTCCTTTTTTATTGAATCCCCAAATGTCCAGAAGATTGGGTTTCATACCTAGGGTTTTATTTTTGAGTTTCTTGGTCCAATCCTCTGGTTTTAGGTTCAATATTAATCCTTTGTGGTGCGGCGGAGGTGCGGTTGAAGCGACGCACAAGGATTTGGGGGTTTTGACTCTTTTGGTAGGTGATTTCATATGTAGGTATTGTAGAATGAGTTGGATTTCTGTATTTATGTTTCCATTATGTTCATCATTCAGTATTTGGATTTCAAAAATTTATTTGGGTAGCATTTTAAAAGAGGTTGATTTTTAAGTGCCAATCTTGTGTGAAAATGGGTGTTTTACATGTGCAACCCATGTTGTGCCTCTTGGTGTTTTATAATTCAGGGATTGGATTTATAAAAATGTTTTGATGCTGAAATTAATGTTTTGGTATAATATTGGTCTCCATTTGGTTTTAAATATGGGATTTTAGATGAGTTTAATTTGCAACATTTGATTAATTTTCTTGAAATTGTTTTATGGAAATTATAAATGGTTTATTGAGTTATACAAAAGGTAAAAAGAAGGTGTAGATACTGTTTTGAATGTGTGTGACCAGAACTGATATTTATATGTGAAAATTGATTTTGGTAGCATGTGGTGACTATTTGAGCAAAATACGGGAAACCCAGATATCAAGGTGGGCTAACGTGTACTAGTACGCTAGTGAACGGAGGGGTTTTGACCATGGTTCACTTAGAAAGTCTGACATGGATAACACTAACAAAACTATAATGGAGATGATTGGAGACCACTAGGTTATGGGTATGCTCCCTACTAGTGGCTCGTGCATGAGAACGAATTTCGTTATGGTTACTTTCACCGAGGTACGAGGTACGTGGGGCTCACAACAAACTAGTACCTAGGGGTGTTCCTATGCTTGGTGCTCGTGGCCTTTTTGGCATTTAAACTTTCTTTATGGTATTTTGGGATGTGAAAACCAGAAGCTTGAATGTTTTATTCAATTTCACTCATTATTTATAGTTATCCCCATTGAAAGTTATTTTCTTTTCAAAGTTGCACTTTTAGAAATAAATGCCACTATTATCTATTTATAACTCTTGCAAGCCTTTTATTTTACAATGCCTATCACTTGAAATCCTTGGGTGATATCCTATTGGGATTAGTATCACACCCTACTTACACCTTTGGGTGTAAGTAGACTTGATCATGTTTGACACAGGAAAAGGAAAAGCCTTGGGCGATGGCAGTTCGGGTTGCTAGTTTCTCTCGATGGTGCGGTGTTGTGGAGACGACTTGTGGGTGATGACCCCTTGTCGTGTGGAGTCTCATGGGCTGTTTTCTGCTACTTTTATATACCTTTGGACCTCTTGTGTCTTGTTTAAACTCATATACTAAGTTCTGAATTTTTATTAAGTCTTGTTTGGCATAATTTTTCAGACTTGGTTTGTTGTTTGTTTTTGGTTATCTTATGAACCCAAACTCGGGTAAATCATTCCCAAATGAATTTTTATGATACCCAGGCACTTGTGCCAGCCCGTGGGGATGGGGAACACTCTTCGGGTCTTGCCATGAGCCGGGTTTGGTGCCGGTTTGATGGCGACCAGATTCGGTTCGTGACAGGTGAAATCAAATCAACTGTCATAATTTCAAAACTAGGAAAATTTAAATAAACAAGGTAAATTTTTATTTTCCCTGTACACGGGTCAACTACTCCTGGTCACAACTTGTTACCAAGTACCTATTCCTTTATATACCTATCTATAGGCTCCAAACAGTAAGTCAAGAAGAAAAGAATCCCTCTAATACCACTTTGTAATGTCCCGATTTTGAGTGCCACCCAAACATTCCCCATACCCAGTTGGTCACATGGCCTCAAGTGCATTTCCCCAAATGCTAGAGGCTTTCGACTAGCAGCGAGGAACTTGGATGAGATAGTGGGGAAAATATTCCATCATTGGTAGAGTATTGCTGTAGAATAACAACAATATAAAATAGTGGAAACAGTAATCCGAAACAATAAGTAAACAGTGGAAGAATGAAAGTAAATAAATAAATACACCATATATATATAAATAATGATGCATGTCACAAGTATCTAGGAAATAATCAAAACAAGTCACAATGCTAGAATACAGTACTAAAGCAAAGTATAAGGTAAAACAAGTAAACAACTCTAGTAGCATCACAAGCCTCATCTTGGTCCCATGCTCTCCAGCTCCACTACAATAAAGTACCTAAAGTAGAAGGGTGCTTTCCCTTATATATACCTATGACAATATAATCTGTTTGGGCCCAAAAGCATGACTCAAAAAAGGCGTGATATGAATCCCAGTAGGCAACCACCCAAAAATATATGCCTAACTGTCAGTGAATATATATGAAAGGTAATAAAAAAATGAAGTAATAAACAAAGAATCACTCAAAAGTAAACAATCATATAGTCTCAACTACATACATTTACATTTGTTAATTATTAAACCAATAATTCACAAGAAAGCTTCTGGAAAAGTTCTCATAGACTAACCCCTCTAGTTAAACTTATCATTTAGAAATAAAGATATAACGACCCCCTGGGATATCTCACGCAGTCTAACCCCTTTGGTCCCATACAAAAAAAGACTCTTTGAGGAAGCACCCACTATCAATTCCCCTATAGTCATTTAATGATAAACTATAGACTCTCTAAGGAATCAATCATCGGCAATTCCTCTTGTGGTCTTGTAACGATAACTATAGACACTCTGAGGGAGCACTCTACATCAATCCCCCCTATGGTCTCACAACATGAAAAGTACAACAGAGACTCTGGGGAAGCCCTCAATGTCAATTCCCCTTATGGTCTCACTACACTAGGTTCCCACAGCCTTGTGTAAAGTAATCATGCTCAAACAATATTCAGCATCCAAAGTAAATTACAAACACTACTGGGCTAAGCAACTATAATGCATATCACAATCATGTCATATAATATAAACTCCATCCTAACAATACTAAGAATGGAAAGCATAATAGCCTAAGAGGAAATTCTAGACCCAATGACCAATATCAAAATCAAACATGGGAAACCTCATCTATAGCAAGGTAAACAAACCTATTTAGAATAAAAAACCCATACTCAAGTAAACAAGGCATGGGAGGCATTAAAAAGGTTAAATTATTTAAACAGGCAATACCATAAACTAGGGTATTTGGAACTTTTGCACATATAATTCAAAGACAACCTATGGAAAGGAACAAACCACCTACATCGATGTTGTATGATTTATATTATTGAACCTCAGCCTTTTAATCGACCTAGAACACCATATATCTACAAAAATATCAAAAACACTAAACCAAAGATATCTCATGAAAGTGGAGGAATCAAGAAAATAGGCTCTAGAAGAAGGAGAGCTCACCGTGGTGATTACAACGCAATCGACGATGGTTGATTTGGAGCAAGGATGGTCGATCGTGGGCTCGAAGAAGAAATGGAAATCTTCGATTGCTCCTGGATGAGACAGAGCTAGAAGAAGGAGGTTCTGTCAATTAGACGCGACCCCGATCCGATATAACAAATAAAAGTAAAAGTAAACGTCACGTTCATTTAATGTACACACTGTATACATGCTTTAACTGGCCTCGACATTAGGCGGTCTCTAGGTCACCCCACACGACCATGTACTCAGTCGTTACACGACCAGTACACGACTACCCGCGGAAACTGGGTACATGACGTGTACTTATAAGTACATGGTGTGTACTCCTTAGATTTAAGAAAACTAAACTTTTTCCTAAAAACGCTAGAAAATAATATCCATACCTAAAAAGAAGATCCGAGTTCTTACAGATATACCTTTGGTTATGAGCATCCTTTTAGGAGAAACTTTATGCGATTCTATACACTGATTAAGATTTAACATATTTTAATGAATTATAGCATCACAAAAATTATTTTATATTTTAGAAATACTTCTAGATATATTCTTTATGGGAATTATAGAAGTGACAACCTTGGATGCTCTCATTAGTGAGGGCGTGAATGTACCACCACTGATAGTGTAGAAGGATGTTCCCCAACATTCTCATGTACCGGCTCTAGTGATTCAGGATGCAGAACCAATTCATATTGGACTTTTTTTATTGTTCCCATATAAGGTGGAAACTTTCAAAATACCATGACCAGTATATCTTAAAAATTAATATCCAGCAACTAGATTTTCTAGGTACTAGAGGCTCGTAAGATAAAAAGGACTCGATAGACATTACTGAGATAAATTTTGATATGGTCTGGACTCCTGTGAATGGGAGAGTGATGTTAGAGACCTAGATGCTTCATAGATATTATATGATATAGGGGACTACCATGAATTAGGATAGAAGATGAGAGGGTCTTACATGGGTGACTTTTAAGGAGGTATTTCTAGATAAATATTTTCCTAACTCAAGGAAGCTGAACTGTTCCCAAGATTTTATGAAGTTGCAACATAGATATATCTTAGTATCTATGTATTATTATAATTTCATGGAGTTACTTCTCTTTTCTCCCATTTTGGTTTGAAATGAGGCACATAAAGATATGAATATTGAGACACAACTTATTTTAGAGCTCATACTGTAGGTTAGGGGCTTTGACCTGATGTCATATGTGTGTGTTCTCTACAAGGAACTAAATTTTTAGAAGGGGATAGAGGAAGACATGGTAGTGGGATTAATTCCAATCTAGAGTGGACTACTGACTGAGCATCCTCTCAACACAATAAGATATTATTCCATTAGTAGGAATAGAAATGAAAACCATGACCAGTAGGGAAGAAGTCAGATGGCTCATATCATGGCTTCCTCAGTATTCTATAGGGGAAATTATTCTACCAGATTCTTCAATTTTGGAAAAGGGGGAATATTATAATTTTTTTTAGGAATCCATATATGGTGTCCCATAGTTCTAACAGGGTTGGTCTTCTTTGGTGTTTTTTCTAGAGGGATTCTCAGAGGGGTTTGGGGAGATCCAGGAAATATGGGAGTGGATGAACTTATAAGAGGATGCAGACTCCCCAAACTTTGATAACACAGGGACAAGGGAAAAGAGATGTGGCAGATTGAGTTTTTATAGTGGATCAGGCTCCAACTGATGGTGGAGAGGGACCATCTATCACTACGGAAAAAACTATCTTTTGCGATGCGGTATTTGTGACGGGAATTAATTTCATCGCAAATAGTCTATCCCAGAGGTTAATTGCGACATGGGGTTTGTCCCGTCGCAATTAACTTGTTACTTGCGATGGGATATGGGGTCCTGTCATAATAGGTAATGCGCACTTTGGTGCGGGATGCGTGCCAAAGCGCAGGAAGGTTATTTGAGACGGGGGGATCCCCTTATCAAAAATAGTGTGTTGGTCGGAGGGTATTTGCGACGGGACCCGTCGCAAATACAAGGGGCGGTAAGTGAGTTTTTGCGACAGGATGTTGTCCCGTCGCAAAAGGGGCATCGGCAGGTCGCTTTTTGCGATGGGCCCCGTCTCAAATACCCTTTTAACCACCGACATCAATTAATGAGGGCAAAGATATTTGCGACGGGGCCCGTCAGAAAAAGTACTTTTTTGTGACGGTAAGCCCGTCGTAAAAAGTACTTTTTTGCGACGGTAAGCCCGCCACAAGTAGTCCCGTCGCAACTAATCCTTCCTATATATACCCCCCTCCATTTTTCTTTTTCTTCCTCTCATTTCTCACTTTCTCTGTCTCTCTAAACTCGAATTTTAGTGTGAAAATTTCTCTGAGTTAATTTTTTTATGGATAAGTTGTGACGACGCTTACATCAAAATGAGATCAATTTTAAAGGTATTTATTTTTTATTTAATTCAGTATTTATTTAATTTTTTTATGTTAATTTTAATTATTGTTGATTAGTTGTAATTAAATTAGATTTAAATTGTTTTTTATCTGTATTTTAGTAATAAATACTAATAAATAGTAATAAATAGTAATAAATAGTAATAAATACTAATAAATAGTAATAATTAGTAATAAATAGTAATAATTGGTAATAAATAGTAATAATTAGAAATAATTAGGAATAAATTGGAATAAATAGAAATAAATATGAATAATTAGTAATAAATAGGAATAATTAGTAATAAATAGGAATAATTAGTAATAATTAGTAATAATTAGTAATAAATAGTAATAAATTGTAATAAATATTAATAATTAGTAATAATTAGTAATAATTAGTAATAATTAGTAATAATTAGTAATACATAGAAATAAGTAGTAGTAAATAGTAACAAATAGTTGTAAATAGTAATAAATAGTAATAAATATTAATAAATATTAATAAATAGTAATAATTAGTAATAATTAGTAATAATTAGAAATTATTAGTAATAAATCATAATAATTAGTAATAAATAGTAATAATTAGTAATAAATAGTAATAAATAGTAGTAATTAGTAATAATTAGTAATAAATAGTAATAAATATTAATAAATAGAAATAAATAAGAATAAATAGGAATAATTAGAATTAAATAGGAATAATTAGCATTAAATAGGAATAATTAGCATTAAATAGGAATAATTAGTAATAAATAGTAATAAATAGTAATAAATAGTAATAAATATGAATAAATAGTAATAAATAGTAATAAATAGTAATAATTAGTAATAATTAGTAATAAATAATAATAAATAGTAATAAATAATAATAAATAGTAATAAATAGTAATAAATAGTAATAAATAGGAATAATTTGTAATAAATAGGAATAATTAGTAATAAATAGGAATAAATAGTAATAAATATGTAATAAATAGGAATAATTCGTAATAAATAGGATTAATTAGTAATAAATTTGAATAATTAGTAATAAATAGGAATAATTAGTAGTAAATAATAATAATTAGTAATAAATAGAAATAATTAGTAATAAAAAGGAATAAATAGTAATAAATAGGTAATAAATAGTAATAATTCGTAATAAATAGGTAATAAATAGTAATAATTCGTAATAAATAGGAATAATTCGTAATAAATAGGAATAATTCGTAATAAATGGGAATAATTAGTAATAAATAGGAATTATTAGCAATAAATAGGAATAGTTAGTAATAAATAAAAATAATTAGTAATAATTAGTAATAAATAGTAACAAATATTAATAATTAGTAATAATTAGTAATAATTTGTAATAAATAGAAATAATTAGTAATAAATATGAATAAATAGGAATAAACAATTAATACCTAGGAATAATTCATAATAAATAGGAATAATTCATAATTAATAGGAATAATTAGTAATAAATAGGAATAATTAGTAATAAAATTGAATAATCAGTAATAAATAGGAATAATTAGTAATAAATAGTAATAAATAGGAATAATTTGTAATAAATAGGAATAATTCGTAATAAATAGGAATAATTCGTAATAAATAGGAATAATTCGTAATAAATAGGAATAATTAGTAATAAATAGGAATAAATAGCAATAAATAGTAATTATTAGTAATACTTAGTAATAAATAGTGATAAATAGTAACAATTAGTAATAATTAGTAATAAATAGTAATAAATAGTAGTAATTTGTAATAATTAGTAATAATTAGTAATAAATAGTCATAAATAGTAATAAATAGGAATAAATAGTAATAAATAGGAATAAATAATAATAAATAGTAACTCGTTTTGTTCGATGAATCTTCTCCTTTCAACTTTCACCGACTTAAAAAATTATGAAAAGAATACTTCTACGTATGCATATCCACTCTTGTATACACGAGTTTGAATATGCATTCATAGGACAAAATTTTTTATAATGTGTTCAGGCGGTGACAGTTTCAAGAAGATGATTCATCAACGAAAAGGGGGCTCTTTTGTCAGACGACTCATTTAATTGTAAATTTCTCACACAGAAATCACAATGAATAATCTCCTCTGAGGAATGCATATTCACTCTCGTATGCACAAGAATGAATATTCCTCCCTCTTAGAAGATTCTTCATTGTGATTTCTGTGTGAGAAAGTTGCAAGTAAATGTGTCGTCAGACAAAAGAGTATCCGTCAATCCACTGGAAATTGTGTCTCCCGTAAGTAATGGTAATTATTAATAAGTAGTTGTAATTATTTATCTTTTTTTTTCAGATTGTGTTTTTATAATTTCAAATTATTCAAAAATAGCAATGAATTTATATTTTGTAGAAAAATATGGAACAAAGAAGTCGACAAAAATCATTATTAGATGATCGCACTTAGATAAATCAGCATAGAAATCCAAACGGTTCTGGTTTAAATCCTGTATATATTTAGGGTGTTGAATCTTTATTATCATTTGCATCATAAAAACCAGAATATGTTTCAGAAGGCACAATAAAGTTTCCTTGTAAAAAATGTGCTCTGAGAATGTTTGACACATTTGACAAGGTTGGGGGACATCTCTTGCAGTTTGGTTTTCAATCAGATTATGTTTTTTTTGGTATCAACACAGTGAACACATTTCTAGAGAAGAAAATAATAACTTGATTCCAGATCCATCCTAGTTTCAAAATTTAGTATATGATGTTGCAGGTCTATCTGTTCATCAAATTGAAACTAAAGATGATATTGATTTAAATCCTGAGTTGGCACCCTCTGAATTTTATGAGTCGTTGAGGTCTGTTGAGGATGCATTATATCCTGGTTGCAGGATAAGAAAATAAGAAGCAGTTGTAATGTTTATGTCTATTAAATCAGATAATGCAATGTCAAGAAATTGTTTTGATCAGATATTTTCTTTGGATAAAACACTATTAGCTGAAGGAAATGTGTTTCCTACAAACTACTATGAGTGTAAGAGGCTGGTTCATAATCTGGGCCTTAGTTATAGAAAGATTCATGCATGTCCAAATGATTGCATCTTATATTCTGGTGAAAATGATACGTTGGATAGTTATCCCACATGTGGACAATCGAGGTATAAAGAATCTCAACAAGGGATGTTTGGATCGATTCTAGTAAAATAGTTGAGATATTTCCCCCTTACACCCAGGTTGCAGCGTTTATTTATGTCTCAAAACATAGCGTCAATGATGTCATGGCACAAAACCAAGATTTCAACTGATAAAATATTGAATCATCCATCTGATGGTGATTCATAGAAATATTTTGACCATACGCATCCATCTTTTTCTTTAGAAGACCAAAATGTGTGATTGGGTCTTTCTACTGACGGTTTCTATCCATTTGGTTCTTATGGTAGTCAGTATTCATGTTGGCCTGTATTTGTAACACTATAAAATTTACCTTCATGGATGTTGATAAAGGAGTCTTATATCTTTTGGACCTTATTAATCCCAGGACATCCAAAAAAGAATATTGATGTTTATTTGAAACCATTGATTGATGAGTTAAATGCACTGTGGAGTGATGGTGTTTGTATATATGATGTTGCTGCGAAAAAAAATTTCATATTAAAAGATGCATTGATGTGGATGATTAGTGACCTTCCCACATATGGCATGTTATCTGGCTGGAGTACACATAGTCCGAAATCATGTCCTTACTGCATGAAAGACAAAAAATCCTATATGCTTGTCAATGGAAAGAAACCTTGCTATTTTGACTGTCATCGCAGATTTCATCCCACTGATCATCATTTTTGGAGGAAAAAATCTCATTTCAGAAAAGGTAAAATTGAAAGGGATGAACCTCAAAAAATGATCTCAGGTACAGAGTTAAAATAAGTTGTATTTTCATTACCTCCCATCACTTTTAGGCCAATAGTAAACCAATAGAAACTTCATTGCTTTTGGAAAGAACATAATTGGATAAAACGAAGAATTTTTTGGGATCTTCTATATTGGTCTGATTTTTTGGTCCCCCATATGTTTGGATTTCATCCATATTGAGAAGAACTATTTTGATAATTTATTTCATACAGTTTCGGATACACCAGGTATGAACAAAGATACTGTAAAGGCACAATTAGATCTTGCCCAAATTTGCAGTCGACCATAACTTGAACTATTTTAAAATGTCAGATCACAAAGTTTAATGAAGAAAAAAGTATCATATACACTTTCCAAAGAGAGTCACTTACTATTTTTTCAGTGGATTGTAGATTTGAGACTCTCAGATGGCTATACTTCCAATTTGGGCAGATGTGTTATGAATGGTTATATTACCGGATAAAAAAGTCATGATTTTCATGTTATAATGGAAAGACCTATTCCTAATTAGTAATAAATAAGAATAATTAGTAATAAAATTGAATAATTAGTAATAAATAAGAATAATTAGTAATAAATAGTAATAAATAGGAATAATTTGTAATAAATAGGAATAATTCGTAATAAATAGGAATAATTCGTAATAAATAGGAATAATTCATAATAAATAGGAATAATTAGTAATAAATAGGAATAAATAGTAATAAATAGTAATTATTAGTAATACTTAGTAATAAATAGTGATAAATAGTAACAATTAGAAATAATTAGTAATAAATAGTAATAAATAGTAGTAATTTGTAATAATTAGTAATAATTAGTAATAATTAGTAAAAATTAGTAATTATTAGTAATAATTAGTAATTATTAGTAATTATTAGTAATAAATAGTCATAAATAGTAATAAATAGGAATAAA
Organism: Viscum album; assembly: GCA_963277665.1. Classification (NCBI taxonomy): domain Eukaryota; kingdom Viridiplantae; phylum Streptophyta; class Magnoliopsida; order Santalales; family Viscaceae; genus Viscum; species Viscum album. The sequence continues at coordinate 789,552,067 of OY728123.1, read as the reverse complement.
TAGTAATAAATAGGAATAAATAATAATAAATAGTAACTCGTTTTGTTCGATGAATCTTCTCCTTTCAACTTTCACCGAATCAAAACATTATGAAAAGAATACTTCTACGTATGCATATCCAATCTTGTATACACGAGTTTGAATATGCATTCATAGGACAAAATTTTTTATAATGTGTTCAGGCGGTGATAGTTTCAAA